>CP140203.1:0-607500 GCA_037349495.1 Lotmaria passim
CCCTAACCCTAACCCTAACCCTAACCCTACTAACCCTAACCCTAACCCTAACCCTACCTAACCCTAACCCTAACCCTAACCCTAACCCTAACCCTAACCCTAACCCTAACCCTAACCCTAACCCTAACCCTAACCCTAACCCTAACCCTAACCCTAACCCTAACCCTAACCCTAACCCTAACCCTAACCCTAACCCTAACCCTAACCCTAACCCTAACCCTAACCCTAACCCTAACCCTAACCCTAACCCTAACCCTAACCCTAACCCTAACCCTAACCCTAACCCTAACCCTAACCCTAACCCTAACCCTAACCCTAACCCTAACCCTAACCCTAACCCTAACCCTAACCCTAACCCTAACCCTAACCCTAACCCTAACCCTAACCCTAACCCTAACCCTAACCCTAACCCTAACCCTAACCCTAACCCTAACCCTAACCCTAACCCTAACCCTAACCCGCCCACTACTACACCCGTACACCCAACAACATCAACACAACACAACACACCAAAGCACGCACCACCACACCACACACACACGTAACACAATTCAGCTCCTCCACAATGCAAGCACCACCCAATCGTCTTGCAGCACAGTAACATAATCTGTCCAGGCACACACAAAGGCAGTCGTCTGCTCACCTGCAAAACACACCCATGCACACACACACACATGACTCACCTTCACAACAGTTCAGCACCACCAGCTGCGTGCGTACCAGTGCCACACATCTACACAAACACACATACACACGCACAGCAACACGCATACACACAGAGAGAGAGTGAGAAAGAAGAACAGTTCCTGTGCAGCTCCGTCGCAACAACAGCAACATAGCAAATCGCTGTCTCAAACACCTTCTCCATGCTCCCCTTCACAATAAACCACAGACACAAGGCGCACACAGCAAGCAGTCCACCACACCCACACCACCAGCCTACTCATGTCTGCGCAGTCCTTCACCTGGTGTGGCTCGTCGTGGTCCTCCTTCTCTCTCCCTCAATCCGCTGGCTGCACCTGCCTCTGCCTTGTCGTCTGATGCACCCTGGCTGTGTGTCGCCATAACACACACAGGCTGTCCAGCACCGCACCATCAGGGCGGAACACTGCATACACAACACACCGTCATGAGGACGCACCCTCACCACAAGCAACTCGGCATGCTCAACGTTCACCTACGCACCACCACCGTCGGTCCAACGCGACCGCCTTGAGTGAGGACAGGCAAACACACACAAACACACACACATATGGTCGATAGCGTCAAGCTTGATGTCAGCATGCTGCTTTCTTTTCTCCTCGAGCCTCTGCATTCACTTTCTGCAAACACACACACATACATACAGGTCTGGCGTCATCAGACTGCAGTGCCTCACATCTTTGCATGCCACACTTCGACTCTGGTAGCCTTTCAACAAAAACCAGCTCCTCCTTCATTCGTCTGCTGCATGCTCCATCCCTCCCCATCCTCGACAACACTCCTCTGACACAGTCTGCTCAGCACATGCACCAGCTACGCCACAGATTTAATTCACTGTCTCACTCCATGCCTTTCCTTCTCTTTCCTTCACGTCTGTCAAGTTGAGCTTCTCCTTCTACCCAGCATCTGTAGAAACGAAGAAGATGCAGAGAAGCTGTGAGCAACGCACATGCATCCTTTCGCCTTCTTTCCTTCCAATCAGTTGGGAATGGCAAAGCCAATTACAGTGGTGCCACGAATGCGCTGCTGCAGCTTGATCTGTCCTTCCTTTCCCACTCAACAGCAGATGCTCCTCCATCTCCGTCTTCGTTGCTCAGCCGTTGTGAAGGCAGACACGCAATGCAGCCAGCGCTTGCCTTCCCAGATGCAGGTGTGAAAAGCCTGTCAAACAGCAGCGTGGATGAGGAGGACGCTGGGCACGTGGGAACAAGCGCCACGCGCACAGATCCGTCAGCCCTGTTCGCCTAACAAGAACCCCTTGTGTTCGCAAAGAAAGCCGAGGTAGTGGCAGCAGCACGCACCGTTGTCTGGCAATTCTTCGTTTCCGCTGCTGTTGACGCTGTGAGAGCGTTGACGTCTCATTAATAAAACCGCTGCAGGAGGGTCGGTCGCTGTCTGCTTCCACTGCCTCTTTGATTCTAACAAGTCAAGTTAATTGGCAGCAACGAGCAAAAGGCTCCATTTGCATCTGTGCGCACATCACACGCTGACTATCATCCTTGTTTCCCCAAGAGGGGCATCTGCATTCTCTGCAGAGAGTTGTGTAGGCATTGAAAGCCAAAATGCCCTTTTTCCGCGTCGCCTCTACAAGGTGGAAAGGCAGAAGCAAGAGCACACAAACACAACGGAGGAACGCAGCAGCAACAAGCTGCCCACAAAGCACAAGCACAATCAAAAGCAGCAGCTGGGACCTTTTTCTTCTTTCTATTCAATTCTGAAAAACAGCCTTTCTTTTACCTCCTGGGATATGAAAGCTGCAAGCAAAAAGGTGTGCAGCGAGCAAAACCACTCCCCATATGCAATTGGAACGCTCAAGGCAACCTCCTTCAGTGGAGCTCTCCTCTTGCACAAACACACACGCTTCAGCCGCAACGTCTAGATGCTGTTTGCGTGTGCATCTAGAAGTCAGGCAGTCCTCCTAATCAAGGGAACAAGCAAACCACTTCTCCGCACGTACAAGAAACTCAATCACCATCACAGCGTCCGTGGCTTCATAAAACACGTTTACTGCACACATACACACGTTGCGCTGATCGGCTGCCACAAGAGGAAGCTTGGCAAATAGGCACCTCACCTGCTGCGGGTGTCTTGCAAAAGCCAAACAGAAGAGAAAAGCAAAAGGAGAACGCAACGCCCAACGCGGTGTCACGACGTCACTGTGAAGTGAAATGCTGACCAAAACGAAAACCCAAGCAGAGCTCAAATGAACAGGCAAAGAAGAAACAAGCGAGAAAAGGCAGGCAACGTCACTGCTTGTGCTATCGCACCACGCAAACGAGTGGCGTTCCGTGACAGCGCTCCAGCGCAAAGCAGCTAACGTGGTGCAACAGCCTGACGAGGTGCCGTGTAGCTTGAGCTACTGCAAAGCACTCCGAGGACAGCGCCATTTAATACTGAACAGAGCTCAGAGACGAGAAAAAAGAGAAACAACAAAGTGCAGCGACCTCTTTGCCCTTAAAGGGTGAACCGAGCTTTGCCCATCAACTTCGAAGCACCATCACCACTCCGGAGGCGCACACGACAAGCACCTGGCCTGCAGATATGGAATGGCAGCTGTTGCAAGTGAAGGAAACGAGCACAGGAAAAGCGCCACTTCGCCTTAGCGCTACAAAAAAAGACAAAGCAGAACAGCAGGCACCCCCATTTCAGCCCTCCTGCGTTCAGACGTTGTAGAGAGGTGCTCCTTCAAGAGCACTTCATGCCTCCTGTCGTCACTCCCAGGCTTATACCAGCCCCACGCACCAGCAGACCACTGTCCAGGCAGCCGACGCTTCACAGGCCACAGTGCGATGATGAGGTGGCTCTGACGAGGCACGGCAGACCAGCTAGACCGCGAAGACTGCTTAAAGTGCCTAAAAAAAAAAAAAAGAGAAATGGCACCTAAAGTGGAAAGGAAGCCGATCCTCCACATTTTCTGGGTGTACGAACTCTGCAAAGCTCATTCTGACTGCAGCAGTGAAAAAAGGGCGCCACAACAAAGGAAGAGAAGAGAGACACTCTGCCTGCTGATCAGTGCGGAAAAAGTGCCGGCACTGTGAAGTCACCAAAAGCGAAAGTGAAAGAGCAAAACAATGCGCCGACGCGTTGTAAAGGACAGCAAGCGGGATGACCGGCAACACACTCTGAAAAGAGCATGAGGTGAACCAAGGCGAAACAAAAAACCCTTGCAAGTAGCAAACAAACACTGCTGAAGCAAAGACAAAAAAGAAACAGCTTTGCTGGACGTGTATGTGCGTGCGTCAGTGAGCAACACCAACAACAAAAAAAAAGTACGAGAATCCCCTCCTCGACAAAAAGAAGGGCCACTGCACTGTTCCCAAAAGGCTGAGAAAAAAGCAAAAACAGCCTCATGCTCACATCAGAACGGGGTGGCTAAAGGAAGAAGAGAGGGAACGAAAAATAAGGAAGCAACAAATGACTGCAATGGCCACTACAGAGAGACTTAAATAACGAGCCCGACTTTAAGCTGATGTCTCGGTAAAGCTGCACGTCGTTTCGTCACAGTTGAGGAGTTATAAAGCAAAACTCGATTCCCAGTTCTCGCGGACCACCCTTGTGCTTCAATGGCATTTCATTATCCGCTCTGTCCACAGTAGTTTCTGAGCCTAGTCCGGTAAGGCATCATAAAGAATGAACACACAAAAAAAAAAAACTACATGGTGCTACAAAATGAACAACTTAAAAAAAAAAAAAAAGAGAAAGCAACAGCCGCGTAGGACATGTTGAAAACGGCAAACGGAAAACAAAGAAAAAAGAGAAGAACGAAACGTATAAAAAAGGAAAAGACAAGAAAAACACTTCTGAAGCTGTCATTAAACCAGCGGTGCACTCGGCTTCATTAAAATGCCCCGTAACGTCGTCACGCCGTTGCACTTTCTTCATCATTTTCAGCGACTTTGTCCTAGTTGCCGTCGAGGATCATCTTTACGGAGGGGTCTAGCACCCGAGTGTTCATCATTCTGCAGCCCCGCACGTTCACCTCCTTCAGACACGGTGCACCAACAAGGCCATCAAGATTAGTAAGATTCTCGTTGTAGGACACATTGACGTCCTTCAGCTTAGGACAGCTGTTGAGCCCCTCTACGTTCTTCAGACAACATCTCCTCGCATTGAGTGTCTCCAGCAGCGGGGCACCGGCGAGACCAGTGAGGCTGTTAAGTTCTTCATTGTCGGAAGCGTCGAGCGTGCGCAGCCTCGGACACTGGCTCAAGCCTTCCAAGCTGACAAGGCCGCAGTTCCTAGCACGGAGTGTCTCCAGCAGCGGTGCACCGGCGAGAGCAGAGAGGCTCTGCAGTGCACGGTTGTTGTAAACGTCGAGTATGCGCAGCCTCGGACATTGGCCTAAGCCTTCCAAGCTGACAAGGTGGCAGTTCCACGCGAAGAACGTCTCCAACAATGGGGCACCAGCGAGACCAGCGAGGCTCTGCAGTGTGTCGTTACCAGAAACGTTGAGTGTGCGCAGCCTCGGACACTGGCCCAAGCCTTCCACGCCGACAAGGCCGCATTCCTGCGCATTGAGTTTCTCCAAAAGCGGGGCACCGGCGAGACCATTGAGGCTCTGCAGTGCGTTACCGGAAACGTTGAGCGTGCACAGCCTCGGACACTGGCCTAAGCCTTCCAAGCTGACAAGGCGGCAGTTCCACGCAAAGAGCGTCTCCAACAATGGGGCACCAGCGAGACCAGCGAGGCTCTGCAGTGTGTCGTTACCAGAAACGTTGAGTGTGCGCAGCCTCGGACATTGGCCCAAGCCTTCCACGCCGACAAGGCCGCATTCCTGCGCATTGAGTTTCTCCAAAAGCGGGGCACCGGCGAGACCATTGAGGCTCTGCAGTGCGTTACCGGAAACGTCGAGCGTGCACAGCCTCGGACACTGGCTCAAGCCTTCCAAGCTGACAAGGTGGCAGTTCCACGCAAAGAGCGTCTCCAACAATGGGGCACCGGCGAGACCATTGAGGTTCTGCAGTGCCTGGTTGTCAGTAACGTTGAGTGTGCACAGCCTCGGACACTGGCCCAAGCCTTCCACATCGACAAGGCTGCATCTCTGCGCATTGATTGTCTCTAGCAGCGGGGCACCGGCGAGACCAACGAGGCTCTGCAGTGCCTGGTTGTCAGTAACGTTGAGCGTGCACAGCCTCGGACACTGGCTCAAGCCTTCCACATCGACAAGGCTGCATCTCTGCGCATTGATTGTCTCTAGCAGCGGGGCACCGGCGAGACCAGCGAGGCTCTGCAGTGCCTGGTTGTCAGTAACGTTGAGCGTGCACAGCCTCGGACACTGGCCCAAGCCTTCCACACTGACAAGGCCGCATTCCTGCGCCACGAGTGTCTCCAGGCACGCTGCGCCCGCCAGCATCCTCAGATCACGCACGCCATGCACGTAGGAGATGTTCAAGTCGGTCAAAACGGGCAGCGTGCTTAAAATGGAAAGGCACGTGGGATCGCAGCCTACCACATTCAATCGCGTGAGGTGCGGTGCGCCGGCGATGTCGGAAAAGTCAGACAAACTGCGATTGCGGGAAACGTCCACGTCAGTGAGGCTCGGGCAACTCCTGAGGCCGTGCAGAGTGGTCAGCCAGCAGTCCTGCGCAACCACTCTCTCCAGGCACGGCAAGCCCGCGAGGCCAACGAGGCTGGTCAGGTTTTTGTTGTCCGAGACGTCGACCACGCGCAGCGCTGTGCAGCTGCTCAGTCCCTCGAGGCTTCGCAGACTGCAGCTAGACACTTTCAGCGTCGCAACGTTCCACGCGCCGGCGAGTGACGTGAGGCCCTCCAACGTTGGATTGACGGAGACGTCGACGTCGGTCAGCACCGGACAGCTTGCCAAGCCTTTCATTGATCGGATGGCGCAGTGTTGGGCACTGATGGAACGCAGGTGTTGCGCTCCGGCCAGCGCAGAGAAGTCCCTCACAGACCGAAACTCTCGCACCACAATCTTCGAAATCGGCAACTCCGCTGCTGCACGCAGAGCCCCCGTGATGTCTGTGAGACCGCCTTTGTTGTCCTCGCTTTCAGTACACAATTCCTGCACATGTGGAAACGCTGGCAGCGCTGCGAGGAAAGTGGTCTTGTGCACTTCTGGCGACTGGAGAGAGCCCCGCAGATCTTTCGGTGGTGCGACTTTGACGCGCAACGTCACCACACGGCCTCGCAGGCGCTCCGGCAGCACCGCCAGGACGTCGTCACGTGTGCTGTCGACATCCAACATCAGCGGCAGCTCGCACCGATCTGCCCACCACAGCGATGATGCAAAGCTAGGCTGATCTTGTGAACGGCTGCCAGCTGTCAAACAATACACCAGTCCGCACTGGTCGTCCAGTAGTGCACGGCTCCTGTCTTTGTCGTTCGGCCACGTGTAATTGAAGAAGAGCTCTGTGCACAGTCGCATTTGTGGGCTTACGGCACGGAGTACATCCGTGGTGACAGAATCATCTGAACGATCGCTGAAACTCATCACCTGCGCAACACCGTCTTCACACAGCATCGACAACGCTGTTCGACGCTCGTCTGAAGTGCTTGTAGAAAGGACTGCGTTGAGGTCCCTTGCAAAGGCTGCATAACCCATGTGAGAGAGGCTCATGGCTTATCGGAATGTGGTGGCGCGGAACAGGAACTCTACAACGATGTGAAGAAAACAGCACGCCGAGCAAAGAAGAGGGGCAGAACGCTTGGTGGAATCGGTAAGACACTGGCAACGCATAAATGAAGCAGGTGTTCCACTCAAGAAAAGAGGAGGGAAGGAAAGTGGGAGCAAGAAGAACTCGGAGCGCTCTGTCTGTGTGTGAGCTGCAAAGACCTGCCATTTACTGTGCTCCTCAATTGGCATCACAAGGCGGCAGAGAAGTGGTCAGGTGTGCACGCGTCTACGAGCACTCCGTCCCAAACGTGGCATGCTGAGGGACGCTACAAAGCAAAGAAAAGCACTAAAAGGAAATTACGCTGTCCGCTTGTGGTTTCGTGTAGTTTTGTATCCTTGTTCCATTTTTTACTGTGTGTCCTTTTAAAGAAAACAAAAGCGTATGGCTGATCAAAAGAAAAGGAACCGAGTAAGAAAGAGCGAGTTCCACTTGCAGCAACGTCAACGCTTTGGCGAAGAGTGCTCTTTCTTTTATCGAGGGCATTGTCAAGGCTGTGCTAGCGGTGCAACGGTCCCTCTTTCCCCTCCATCTACCCGAACAAGCCGACACAGGAAAAAAGGACTGGTTGAGACGCAAACAGAAGTGCTCAGATTGACAACACATAGACATGGTTGTCGGTGAATGGTACGAGCGTGTCCACCAACAGCAGAAAAGTCCGACGTCTCAGTCGCACGTCGACCTCCTCTAGCGCTGCCTGAACTGCCTGAGAAGTCAGCTGCACACCAGCGCCGCAACATCGCTTTCGCGCGTCCTGGATGGCAGCTAGCAACGCGTCATCGCCTGTCGTCGGCTCACGCGGCATTGTCGCGTCGCGTTCCCACCACTTCGGCACCCACTCCAGCAGACGTGCGCGCACTGCAACGTTGCCCGACGCAGCCGCCCACGCAGGCAGCAGCGTGTCCACACCTCCGCGGTGAGATAGGAATAGAATGTGGCTGCGTTGACTCTCCGAGGACGTTGGTGTCGCTGGAGAAATCCGTGACGTCCTCCTCTTCGGCCTCCGGCTGACGAATGCGCACGGCACCCACGTTTTCAAAAGACGGACGCCCACTGCGGCACCTCGCTTTCCGCGCCAAGGTGCGCATCCGGGAAAGCACCACACGCACTGACAGTGTGGAGGAGTTGCATCGGTGAGGGCGACGAGTGACGTTAAGCTCGCGGCATCCGCACGCGTCAAGAGAGCAAGATGTCCGTGGCTGAGGTCGAGCATCGTCCTCCTACCTGGCATGCTCCCGCGGCGTTGCAGCGTGAGCGCAGAAGCGAACAACAAGTGAGATTACGTCAGCGTAAGCGACAGCGCAGCAGCGTTCTGTGTCTCGTGCATCTCCACAGCAGGAGCCCCGCTGCCTGAGACACCTCGCTCAGTTGCTTTGCCACTATCAGCAGCGTGTGTTAGCCAGGGCAAACAGCACCGCTGCAGTACAGCGTTCCTGCGGCGACAGCGGAGGAAAAACAAGGAGGGACGCGGAATCGCGGAGCCGCCGAATAAGAGTGCCGCCACACCAGACCACAGTGTCGCGTCCAGGAATCTCAGTGGCCTGCTTCGCCAGCTCCTCGTGCTCGCGCGGCATGTAGGCAAGCAAGGCAGCGCTCGCCGCCTCCACGCTCAGCAGAGGAACGTTCTTCAGCAGGGGATTCCCGTCGAACGCGTAAAGCGCCCGTCGCAGAATGCGACTCTGCAGAATAAGAACGCGCAGATTTCGCTGCCCCTCGTCTCTCGCACACACACACCGCGGACGAGCACTCGTCCGTCCAATAAAAGTGAGCTGTGGCTACGCCATTCAAGCAAAGCGCCAGAGCAATAGATTGGGAGGAGAGGAATGAAAAAAAAAAAAAAGAAGCAGCTCTGTGCAAAGCTGATGCCTTGGTCGTTTCCAAGGTCTTTGAGCTTTAAACAGCTGCGAGAAATGCTGAAGGCGGTCACAAAACAGTACGCGGTGTCAAGCTTATGGAGAGGCGAAGCAAGTAAAAGGACAAGCAAATCTTGAAAATGGGTGTTCCCGCGCATGCCGACGTGGCTTAGCGGAGGGCAGCCATCCAAGTCTTCTAAGCTGCTTGTCGTGAAGCGTTCTAAGATTGTTTAGCGCCGTCGCTCCTTTTCAACGTTGTTGGGCTAGCAGAGTAGCACTAAGTCGCGATGATGCAAATTACGCCTAGCGTTGGAACCTTGTTAAAGCAGCGATGGAAATTGAGAACTGGCAAGCAGAGCGGCCATGGTTCGGCTTGTTTTTCGTAAAATGGTGCTTTCTTGTGCGTAGATTCCCCCCCCCCCCCCCACACACACACACCTCACCCTCTACTACCACATACACATACTTGCGAAAACTCTGTGTATCGAATGTACGTTTGTGGCTGTTGTTGAGGAAAGAACTCTGTTTTGCCAAGCTGTATCTGTGGTCGTTGACATAAGTCGATTTAGTTGTACCTTGAGGCGGTAATGCGTGAAGGTTAGATGAGAACAATCAAGAAAACAAAGGGGCTCAAGTCAGTGTTTACGAACTTCAAAGTTGTGTTCATTCCTGAGAGTTTTCGCGCCTCACAATAGACTTCATGTGCGATGAGCCTTTGTGAAGATTCCTTTTTTTTTTTTTTCAAAGTTGACTTAAAAGTGGTTGTGACCGTAGTGATTTCGAAAAGAAACTAGTGGAGTATTCCATTTGAGAGGTCGTAACATGAAAAGCGTTTGTGGTGAAACTTGGAGTTCTGTCACCTCGTCTCAAAGATTGGTGCCACTCGAAATAGTGGCCTTTTCTGATTTGTTTTCGTGGTGTTCAATCGTAAACTTCCTTTCTCTATTCCCTCTTTGACTTTTTGATTACGCTGTTTCTTCTTCTTTTTTTTTTTTTTAACGAAGACGTTTCTCTTGTTTTAGTCGCAGAACTTTACATATTGAAGCATAATTAGAAAGGCTTTAGTGGAGTAGTTGCAAACAGTGCGTCAGCCATGTTCCGCTCCGGCTTTCTTCGTCGCACGCTGCCTTTGCTGTCGCCCTCGCTCACAGAGCTCGTCGACCGATTGGACTCGTTCGAGAAGGAGTTCATTGAGCTTAAGGCTTTCCGTCAGGCAGTTGAGGCGACGTCGCCGAAGGTGGCGGAAGCCGCAAAAGAGTTTTTGAAGGACCACAAGCAAGAAGTCAAGGTATTAAGTGTGACATCCGAGAACCCTCTTACTGCAGAGGAATTCGTTGAGCTCAATCAGCTTTACGCGAAACAAAGATACCGCGAGGTTCCATGCGAGAACCTACTTTACATCACTTCTCCAAACGATCTGATGCAGCACGCCGAACTGCTCTTCCGTCAGTACATGAGGCGCATCGCGAAACGTGCGCGCCACCTCAACAACGCACCTTACGGTCTCTCTCAAATGCCTGGCATTCAGGAACTGAAGAAAAATTACCAGTGGAGTTTTCACGACGTTCGCAATACCCCTATTCCGACAGACAAGGAAGGCCTTTTTCGGTTTGATCGTGTTGTCCGACGCGTCTTTCTTAGGCACTACAACGTCAACATGCTGCTGGCAAAAGGCATGGTTGCATTTGCAAGTCGCGAGCAGTGGAAAACTGTTGACGATGAGGTGATGCACAACTACGAAGAGCTGCAGCATTTCTTCGATGATTTCTGCCTCGCGCGTGTACGGCTGCGCTTTCTTGTTCGCAATTACATGTACCTGTCTACCAAAATACTGAATATTCCGAAGGAAAAGTACGGCGTCGACGATCCGGATGATAGGATGGTGCCCGTTTTCTTTGACCATGACCCTGCTGATTTCGTTGGGCAGATCTGCAGAAAGTGCTCCCTTTTTACTCTCGTCAAGTGTGCTGTGAAGGAGATGCAAAAAAACTACGACGCCGAAATCGAGCTAAGGCTGGCTGGCGAGGAAAATTTGAGCTTTGTCGGTGTACCCTACATTACACACGACATTATCTGCGCCATGTTGGAAGACGCAATCGCCGCCAATGTCGAACGAGAGGAAATCTACGGCAAGCCCTGCTCAAAAATCGAAGTCACACTTGCACAGAAAAAGACAAACAAGCGCTTCGTGCTTCGGGTTTCCGACACGGCGGGTGGAATGACGTTGAGGCAGTCGAGGATGCAGCTGTCGTGCTGGGCTCTCTATAAGAGCATCCAGAGTCAGGATCGCGACCTCATATCCGGTTGGAAGTCGAACCCACTCCGCCTTCCATACTCAGACTGCGCTGCGCGTGTCATTGGAGGCAATATAACGGTGGCTTCCATCGAAGGTTACGGAACGGACCGCCAACTTTATCTGCCGTCCACTGGGCTCATTGGTGTTTCTTTGTAGTTGAGAAATGCACAGGTTTCAGTCTATCGAGTTTCTGCTTTTCTTTCAGTTTTCCTCGTCCTATCGTCCTGCTTTGTGACACAAAAGTGTCTTTGCTTTACCTTTTTTTTTAAAGCAATTGTGGGGCTGTAAACCAGCTTACCTTTTTTGTTGTTTTGTTGTTGCCTGTGTGGTTGCACTTTTGATTTTGATGCTACAAGTTTTTCTTTTTTTCCCGTTGTTTGCTTGTGAACGGTATTCTATTTTTCTTTCTCGTAGTTCTAATTCTTCCTTTTTTCTTTATTTCAATGTAACTTTTATACATTTTTTTTGCTTCACCTGAAAGGGCTCTCATTTTTTTTTTTTAATAGCAATATAAGAAGGTTTCAAAAAGGTGTTGAGTTACGGTTTGCATAACATTTTTCGTTACTTTCAACGCTCCAGTTGGGCCGTTGCTTAAAAGCAGCGTTAGTCATTTCCTAAACGAAGTTTGAAAATGTTGCTGCATTTCTTACATGAAATGCCTTTTGTATTTAGCATAAAAAAAAAAAGTTAAAGCTAGTAAATAAATACACAAATAAATGTGCCCTTTTCTTGTGTGTGTCTACCAAGCTCTCCCCCTTTCTTGTGGTCCGTTTTCAAACACACACACACACTCGCACGCCGAAAAAAAAAAATGAGCGGCTTCTCTTATATTGTTTTCTCGATTGCAGGCAAAGAGCTGTGCATACTACTATACACATACGATACAGTGCTCTACAAATTGCATCCAACAACAGCGTTGAAATGAATGGGACGGACGCAAAGCAGAGCGCCGGCTATTTCAAGGAGAAGGCTATCATTGGCCTCAGTGCCTTTACCGGAGATGACATTGAAAAGGCCGTCTTGAAAGCCACGAGTCACATGCTGAAGGCACCAAAAGAAAAGTACATGCAAAAATTGGTGGCAGCGTCCTACGGTCAATACGGATCAAAATTGAGGGAGGGTGTTCCTCTTAACGAGTACATTGTACGCGAACTGGAGAAGAGGTCGCACACGCATAATTGGATCATCGTGCTGAAGACGATGGTGGCGTTTCATCGTCTTCTGTGCGACGCTTCTGATGATATGGTTGAGACCATTTGTTATTTCTGCAATGTGTTCAACCCATCGAACCTGAAGAACCTCGCGGAAACAAACGACGGCGCCGGTCAGACATACTTCATTTCCCAGTACATGACATACTTGAAGGAGCGCTGTGCAATGCAGACCGCGCTGGGCAAGTGCCGCCGCATTGAAATCCCGGAATTTGAGGAGTTTTTGAAGACGCTCAACGCCGTCACACTGCAGCCGGTATTCGAGGCATTACTGCGCCTCCTCGAAGCGCTCTCTGCCGTGCAGTATCGTGAGGTTATCGTGAACAACTTCTGTACGATGGAGGCGTATCAGCTGCTGGTTAAGGACGGCAAGCGGCTGTTTCAGCTTCTCGCTAAGCGCGTTATTTTTATTCTCGACGGCTTTGAGGAACTCACGCTCCCCGAGAAGAAACGGTGGTTTGATCTATACAGGAGGTACGCCAGTGCTTTTCTTTCATTGAAGGCATTCTTCGACTCAATCCTGCATTCCTCAAAGGTGTTTGTGGAGCCTGTTCCTCAGCTGAAGCCGCTGCCGGCGTCGCTTGCTGCTCGTCTGGAGAGTGACATTCGGGCAAGTGAGATGCCGACAGAAGCGCCGTGCACGCTGGAGAGCCTCGGCATTCAAAGCACAGAGGATAAGCGCGTCAAGCCAAAGAACGAGGAGCTCATGGCTCTTTCGCAAACTCCGCCTCAGCCGGCGCCGCAAAGCGCTCCACAGCCCAAGGTCGTCGAGCAACCGAAGCCCGTCGTGCCGACTTTTTCGATGGACGATTTGTTCGTCACCACTCCAGAACCGCCCAAGGCGGCTCCGGCCGCTGCTGCCGCTGCGTTCGACCCTTGGGCACCGCATCAACCCGTGCCGCCTGTGCAGCCCGCACAGTCTGTTGCCGCACAAGGACAGTGGGATAGTGGAGTTCCGACGGGCTGGTCAAGCGGAGCCCCGCAGGAGTGGAGTTCTGGCGTGCCGAGCATAACACAGTCCCCAGGCTTGCAGCAGGTGCCTGCTCCATACCAGGGCTTTAATAGCGGCGCACCCCCGCTAAGGGAAAATCCGCCACAGACAACTTTTCAGACTGATGCCATGCCGCCCACAGCGGCGAAGAAACCAATCGATCCGTTCAAGGACTTGTACGACCAGTCGCATCGCAATTTCTGAGCAGGTTTTCTTTTTGCTGACGGTTTTTTTTTTTTCACGTTTATAAAGCACAAAAAAGGAAGGACATTTCTTTTTAGTATGCCTTGTCTTTTTCTCTTTTTTTTCTGCGGTTACGTTACGCCTATGTTCTTTTTTTTTTTTTTTCTTTTCAGTTGGTCTTTATTGCATTTTCTGGTGTATTTCATCCTTTTTGTCCTTGATGCTGTATTGCTATTCATAAAAAACGTTGAGTACTTTTGGCATTTTAGGTACTGAAAGTCGCTTAGGACCAACAGTTGCGAACGCCACCGAACATGCGAGACTCATCAGGCATTTGCAAACTTGTGAGGAGGGAGAGAGACAGGAGACTCCTGTTTTTTTTTTTTTTCTGCTCGTGCGCACCGTAACCGCTGCGGCCTTGTGCTGGTAGGGCTCAGTGTTTTCTTTTGTCGTCGCTATTGACTTTTTTTCACCAAATGTAGTTTTCTTTAATTCAAAAATGCGTTTCGGCATATTGCTTAATCTATTTATCAGTTTTTTTTTTTCTGTTCAATTTCGTTTTTTTCTTTTCTTCAATATTGCATAATGCACTCACGCACATACGCACATATACACACACTTTCCCAACTTTGAAAGGCAATGAGAGCGCTCTGTCTTCGTCCTCTAGTTACTTTCACCGCCGTCGGCATTCACCGCTACTACGGTGGCCGAAGTGACTCGCGTCCACCACCGCCGGGTGGGCGGTTTCCTCGCGGTGGCGGTGGACCTCCACCTAACAACCGAAACCTCCCGAACGAGCCGCAGATCATTGCGCGGCTGATGGAGCAGTTTCCCACTCACAAGGGGTTTGTGCCTATCAGCCGATGGGCAACGGCGCTCCCCGATGATCTACAAGAGGCTTTGGTGCCGTACGGTGGTCTGAGCGCCTTCGCGCGTGCTCAGGCCAATTTCTTCATCGTGCGTCAGGAAAACGGCGTCCCGGTAGTGTCGCTTTCGTCCATGGGCGCGGAGCTGTCGCACCAACGTCGACTTAAGCAAAAACAAAAGCAGAAACAGGCAGAAAAACAGAGAGAGAAGCGGGCGAAGTTTGATGCGCAAATGCGCAGCAGCGCCGTGTATGTTCCACCATCCCAGAGGAAATAGAGAAAGGGCCTGTGCTCAAAAGTAAACTGAAGAGAGGGAAAGAGGCATGGAAAAGGTGAACAAGAGCATCTCCTTTTCTTTGAAGTGCTTGCGCCGTGTGTGTATTTGCTGATTGCTGATACAGCTGCCGTGATGGTTCTGGTGCTTTTTTTTTTTCATGCTTAGTGCTTTCATGCACTTCTCTAATTCACATACGTGAATTAAAAATGCTGATAATGTAATAGCAAATGCGCTTAACAAGTCTGAGTTGCATTCTTCTCTTGTGTGAATGTGTCGACAGTATTTCGAAGCTGTACGCATTTCTAGCCGATAGACACTTCCTTTATGTAGTTGTTTTGTTCTTTTTGTTTCTCTCCGCATTTTAATGTAACGTAGTGCTGCGCTCTGCTTTTGGTGGTTTCTGGTTTTAGCAGACTTTGAGCTTTTTTTTTTCCTTCGCTGAAATGCCCAGGGAAGGGCGACTTCTTAACTTTTTTTTTTTGTTGTTTTGGCGTCTCTATTCTCTCGTTCTCTTTTCTCGTTCTTATTCCTTGCTGTCGTAATTTCGATGATGCAACTCGTTGTGTCACACAACGTTTCACTGCGTCAACAGGCCGGATCGTAAGCATGACGCACTACTCCCGCAAGCCGCAGGTGTCCTCAAAGGCCGCCAAGGCGAAGGTCAGCGACCTCCGCTGCCACTACAAGAACACGTTTGAGACCGCGAACGTGATCAACGGCATGCCGCTGCGCAAGGCTCAGCAGCTGTACCGCCAGGTGCTCGCCAAGACCCGCTGCATCCCCTTCAAGCGCTACAACGGGAAGATCGGCCGCACCGCCCAGGCGAAGGAGTGGGGCCAGACGAAGGGCCGCTGGCCGCGCAAGTCCGTCGTGGCGATGATGTCGCTGCTGAAGAACGCCGAGGCGAACGCCATCGAGAAGGGTCTGAACCCGAACCAGATGGTCATCAAGCACGTTCAGGTGGATCAGGCCGCCCGCATGCGCCGCCGCACGTTCCGTGCCCACGGCCGTATCACCCCGTACATGTGCAGCCCGTGCCATGTGCAGCTGTTCATGTCGGAGAAGAAGGCGCGCGTGCCGGCCCCCAAGAGCGCGCCGAAGAAGTAGACGTCGTTATGATGTTGTGACGAGCCAACAAGGCTTTTGATTTCTTATTTACTATGAAAAAAAGTAAAAGAAATGTAAAACGAAGCAAAGTAGGTCCGCTGCATTTTGGCTTTTGAGCAGTTGATAAGGAAGCGGAGCCATATGAAGTCCGTGCAGTTGTGACTGAGTTGTATGGCTTACAGATTCTTCCGTCACATAGGTGTCATTCCTATTCGCTGCAAGAGTGCATCTCGGCTAGTTGTCCAAGCGCAAAGTGCAGTTAGTTTCTGCTGCGTTTGCACTTTTCGCGACACAGCCTCTTTTCAAACAGGTCATCCTCATGCTAGCACTTATTTCAGTAGCCCTCGTCCCACACGTTTTTTTTTTTTTTTCGTAGTCTTGTCCTTTCTCGTTATTCTCCGTCTTTTCTTTTCAAATTTCTGGATCACAAACGAGCATTTCCAATCAAGTTTCAGCACTTTTTCAATCGGTAAACGCACCGAAAACGGCTTGTGAGTGAATGGAAAAATGCAAGTAGAATGCTACATCGTTCTTTTCTTGTGCGATGTGCCTCCAATAGTGGAGGCGGCGACCGCAGTGCGCTGCAGCGCAACCACTTTCGTCTGCTAGACAAGCGGCATTGGGACTTGACGACACCGTCGCGGGCTCTCCCTGTTGTCGAAGTTCTGCTGCGTTCCGGTGTGGTCGTGGACGGTCTTGAGAGAAGCGCCGCTAAGCCGCTGTGGAGCATGTCACCCTCAATGACAAAAAAGGAGCGATCGCTTGTGCAGAAGCTCTCGGCGATGCTTCACACCAGCACCGCCGCGCCGCCACTCACGTCCTCGAGCGACGTGAGATGCGAAAACGAAGTAATTCGATCAGCTTACGCGGCAGCGTGTGCGACGGGAAAGTGCACCATCAGTGCCGCCGTAGACGCCAACTTTTTCCGACATCTGCAGCTTCCGTTTCAGTTGATGCTGCTCGAACTGCTGCTGTCGCGCTACATAACCGTCACGTGGGTGTTCAAGGCGCCATCCATCACGAAAGAGCTCCTGGACCACTTGTGTGACGAGCTCGCGGCGCACGAAGATCTGTTGAGTTTCAAGGTGGTGTGGTGGCTGCTCGTCCTGCTGTCGGGCGACGCTCACCTCTACACCGCTGTTATCACTCCTGCGACGGGGAAGCGCCTCTTCGGCTTGTGTGTTCGTCGCATCCATGAGCTGCTTCCCGACCTGCCAACGGAGCAGCGCCTCCTAGTGTACTTGTTGCTGTCTTCGACCAAGGGCTACGACAAACCATTCATCGTTCTCGGCGAGATCGAAAAGCTTGCCTTGGTCACTCCCGTGAACGAGTATGCGAAAGTCAGCTCGAAGGTGCTGCTGCGGTTCATGAGCTCTCCATTCGCGATGAAGCAAGGGAACCTGACTCTGCGGCTCGCGTTGCAGTGGTGCAAAGGCACGCGAATTGCAGACTTCGACAGCGAAGAGTGCCTCCTGGCGTTTTCGGTCATGGCGTCGCTGCACGAACGCATCTCCGCCGAGACTGCCGCCGCTACTGCTTCGATGAAGGAGTGGGAGACGCTTCACGAGTGCCTCTTTGCACAGGTGTTCCTCATCGCAAGCGACATGACGCCCAGCGGCTGCCTGTCCATTTTGGACCAGGCGGAACTCATCAACATTTCTGGCTGGGGGATCACCGTTCCTCAGGTGCTGCTTGAGAAGCTGAAACGTCGGTTGCTCGCGGAGTGCAAACACATGATGGAGGAGGAGGACCTCTCCCCGGACACTGCGGAGGATCTACTTCGAGTGGTGTTTGGACTGCAACATCTCCTGCAACGCTTCACGGTGTTGCCCTACAGCGCATCGGATGAGCAGATCATTACCCAGTATATACGAATGCTAGAACAGCGGCTCGTATTGTGAGAAGTCCAGATGCAAGCTTGTACATGCTCAATCACACAAACAAGCGCACATGCGCGTGGGTACGAGCGGGTCTTCATTCCCTCACTTCATCCATTCCGGCGTACTGCGTTTTCGTCGCATTGGTGGCAAGTGTTGCTCGTTCAAACGGCGTTCCTCACATTCTCCTTCATGGCTTTGTTGGCTTCACGCATTTTCTTATTGTCTTCTCTGTGTTACGCGCTTTGCGCACACACGCGCGCGTTCGCGCGCACGCGCGCACGCCAGAGCCGTACGCTCTCTCACACACGAACACACTAACATATCCTTCAGTCAATTTCAATGAGTCTATGATTTTTGTCTAACGGCGTTGAGTGCCCGCTCGCTCAGCACGATGGAGTGCCTGTGTCATTGAGAGACGCTTTCCGTCTTTTCGCATCGTCGAGACCTGCCGCAAGTCTCGCTTTCAAATCTGCGCTTTCCTTCGCCACTTCGCCTGACGTTTTTATGGTGAAGTGCGAATGCCACCGCACAGGACCTCTCTCAGCCGCCGTTGCTGTAATCAGCAGCGCTTGCCGTGTTGCCATTTTATCTGACCTGCTTTTTTTTTTTTCTTCTTGTTTCACTCTTGTAACTACCGCAAACGCACCTAATCTAATGTGTTGCTTCTCTTCTCCTTACCAACGCACATACACTTCTCTGTGTCTCTCACTGTCACTCTCGCTCATTTTCTGCTTCGGCAATCGCTGTGGAGCACCTAGAAGCACGATGAGTTCGTTTGTTCTTCTCGCGCTTATCGTGCTCTGCACCACCGCCAATCTCGCTCTCGTCAACGGTGACATCGCACTGGACTATACCAGCGAGATTGTGCTTAAAAACGCCGTTCTGAACGCGACATTCAGCATCACGAGCGAGTTCACGAGCGGCATCGCTGGGATATTGCAGGACTCCCTGGGCGCGTCTGCACTCAGTGCTCAGGTATATAATGCGTATCCCCACCTGGTGATTTCGTCGGAAGTATGGTACACCGGTTCCACGACCCAGGTGGAGACGAGCGTGCACGCGATCGATACTACATACCAGAAGCTCGCCTCCGATAGCAGCCTCGCAGAGGATGTGTCAGGAAAGCTCAGCTACCTTTGTATGCGCAACATCGGACAGCAGCCAACCATCGTAGACTACTCAGAAAGCTGCAGCTTTTTTAACCAGACGATCCCGCCGAGCACCGACGGCACCATGTGCTTGCGCAACCTCACCGTCTCCATCTATACGAACAGCTCTGATACCACCGCGATGCGCAGCGCCTTGTGCAACTTCCTCCCTACTGACTGCGACCTTATCACCAGCGCCACCGCGTCTCAGGTGATAGTGCCCCTCAACGGCACCTCCACAACTGTCTACCTCATGAACTTTATCATCACCTCACAGGACCGCGAGGCCACTCTTGCGCTGCTCGTCGCCTACGCCAACTATGCCTCTTTCCTTGTGGAGCGGAAGATTGTGTATATTCTGGTGGACGGCGTGCGCGTTTTTTACCAGGGTGATATGCAATTACACACAACGATAGGCACGATGAGCAAGTGCGTGCAGCGCATGTGGTACCTCATCTTTCTCATTATTCTCGTGCCCGTCATTCTAATTATCTCGCAGCAGATGTTCTACTGGGGCCGTCGCTCAGGTAAGCGGAGCGTCAAGACCGCCGAAGCTGACATCCGCGCCGGTGTGCAGAGAAACCTCACGCCGTGGTCAAACTTTGGCATGTCCGGCTATCAATACGGGCCTCCGCAACGCTACGCAGGTGGCTATGGAGGCACTGAAATGCAGCAGCAACAAGATTACCCGTTCATGCAGCAGTTCTACGGCCAAAACTGGGGCGGCCCTCAGCAGTTTGGAGGTCCGGCGCCGCAGCAGCCACAACAGCAGTACGGTGCACCGCAGTCGCCGCAAATGCAAAATCAATTCGGAAACCCATTACAGCAGCAACCGCAGCAGCAAGCGTCGCCACCACTGCAATTTAATCCCTTACCACAGAGCCAGCAAGGAAGCTTGATCAACAGAAACGCGCCTTGGTCTTTCAACAGTCAGCAGCGTCAGGCAAATCCTGGCCAGTGGGGCGGATACGGTGCTGGCGGTGCTCAGGCAGGATGGGGACAGCAGCAGTAGTTCTCACTTGAGTCAGTGTTCTCCTGGGAATAACGCTAGATCTAGATTCTCTTTTTTTTTTTGTGTGTGTGTGTGTCTTTTTTTTTTTTTTTACTCGTGATTGCCACCGTTAGGAAAATGTGCCACTTTTTTCTCCTTCTTCTTTGCTGTAATTTGCTTAGTCGCTTCCAATGAATGCACACATTGTGTGTGCGTGTGTGGGCGATGGAAGACGTGTGCGATGCGAGGATTGCCCTCGTGCAGTTGTAGCAGGGTTTCTTTGTCCCTGTATATAATTTTCTTTTTCTGTTTTGACGTTTGTCTCAACCTGTCACTTGTATTTTTACAAAGATAAAATGAGAAAGTCGCTTACAATTAGTGCTCTCAAGTTGGTTTTCTTTCCGTGCTAGCGCGCTGTCATCTCTCTTCAATATCGCTCGAGCGCAAGGTGTGTCAGAAGGGCACAGTTGGTCAAATGCCTCATTTGCGGTAGCAAAAGACGCGAGCAACACCTCTCCCGCGTGCTAGGGATTTGGGTGTGCTTGTTGCTTACGGCTCTCTTAGTGGGTGTCTTTCAATCCAGCGCATCTTAGCTGTTGCTCTGCTTTTGGTTGCAAAATGGTGTACGAACTGGTTCTCTTTGTATTTTCTTTTTTTTTCGCTTCGTCACCTGCATTACAATGCCTGCAATAGCTTATTCTAACTTGTAGCGTTAAGCTGACAACTTGCTTCCGTAGCAGGCTGTCTTTTTTTTTTCCCCCTGCGTGTTTCCCTTCACTCAGCGGGAAAAAAAGCCAAAACACAACCCGATAACGAAAAAGGAAACCCTGAAAATGAGGTGTGCGCGCATCTTTCTGTGCTCCGCGCTGAGTCGCGTACCGGAGGCTACAAGTGTCGTGAAGGACTACCAAAAAATCCAAGCCAACAAAAAGGAGTTGGCAGAGCGCGAGGCGAAGAGGAAAGAGTTTGAGCAGTACCCGCTACGCTACCAGATCCTGGAGTGCCGACCTGGACTTCCTTTAGCTCTGACAAAGCTCAAGTACCTCCTAGCATGCCGCCGCACCCACCCGGAAGCCGGCGGCGACGCCGAGTCCTTTCTCCGCGTTAGCTTGGCCTACCAGGATGTGATGAAGGATTACGGCGTTGAAACGGTGGACAACAAGATCGTGAACCTCGGCAACTTCCAAACAGACGACCATGAAGCGCAGAATTACCTCGATGCGCGTGCCACCATCACCTCCTACATTCCGATCTCTACACTGGAGGACCACATCAAGCAGATTGAAGAGATCCAGGGACGCCTGGGCGATGAGCTGTCCGATAAGCTGACGGCAAACAGTGATGAGGCGATGTGGCTCTTGGAGGATATTGAGGACGTCATGGAGCAAACTGGACTTAAGACAGTCAAGGTGAAGGTTCTGGAGGACGGCAAGGTGCGCGTCAACGATGTGCAGGCACTCACGGACGGCACGGAGAAACCGCTTTTCCTCCCTGAGGACGCAGAGCACGCCAAGAGCACGGCGGAGGCGTCGACCGGCACACCAGAGGCAAGCCAGCATGACGCGAAGGCTGAGTCATCCGAAGCCCATCACGACAGTTCCGCCAACTCTGCTAAGGAAGGCGCGCCGGCGAGCGACAACGCTTTGTATGAAGCCATGGTTTCGAGGAATGACATTGAGGTGCTGAACGCCAAACATACGCTGCAAGACAGACCTGACGTCGCCGGGCTCGCCGCACGCACTGCAACGGAAGTGATGAATAATACCGAGGAGGTCAAGCAGATGAAGCTTGAGTCCTCCGTCCTGTACGTGTTTCTCGTGTCGTTGATGGTGCTGGTGTACGTCTACATCGAGGGTGCTATGCGTGCCAAGCGGCAGGCAAGCTCTCGCCCGGAGACGATGGAGCACGTGACGACCGACACCATGCTGCCCTGGTGGGGCAACGACGCGGAGTACGAGAGCCAGGTGAAGCGCATCTTTGTAGATGAATGGCGCAAGGCCCGCGCGTCGTCGCGCCGAGCCCAGACCTTTCAAGATGGCGTGGCTCGCGAGTCACTGGACGACGACACGAAGAAAGAAATGGACCTGCAGATCTTCACCGTCACGGCAGAGAAGCTGCGCGCGATGCGGGACAACGCGGAAAGGCACCCAGGGCGCTAAAACACATGCAATCGCGGTGCTTTGAGCATTTTCTTTTTTCTATTCACCTGTGCTTTTTTCTTTCTTTTTTCTTCGACTCCTTTTAGCTACCACACAATAGTGGTGTTGAGTACAACGCGTCGGGGAGGAATGCACTTGTGCATTTGTATCGCTCACGTCGTTAGTCGCAGGGTTGTATTCCCGGCGACAGTATGAGACGTATGTAAGGCAGCGTTTTGCGAAGGTCATTTACGGTCTTTTCTGTGCTTTTTTTTTTCCACCTCCGCGTGTTGTTGTAGCTGCTTGCTCGAGCCCGTCGCGGTAAAACAAAGACTTGCGTTCTGTTTATACCTTTTTAGCTCTTAAAAGAATAGCATAGTAGGGTATTGATATTTATTGACGGTAGAACAGGAGAGACGGGCTTATTTGCACTTTGATACCTTTTTTTTTCTTTTTCTTTTTTCACATACACAGACACACACAAAAGAGAAGAAAAGAAAAACTATCTGTGAAGAAGAAAAGCACTCATTTTTTTCTTTACAGGATATACTAGCAGCAAAAAAGGTCTTTTTTTTTTGTTGGAAACGCATCGTTTCCGCTACGAAAAAGAAACCGAACGAATCTGCAGGTGCAGGATATGGCGGCCGTGCAATTTGTTTTTTCTGTCCAGTTTCGAGTAGATTAAAAGCATGACCCGTTTAGGCGTCTTTCTCAGAGTGCGGCTTCTTGCCTTATGATTATGCAACGCTCTTGCTCTGAGTGGATTGGACTCTTTTCTGTGGCTCTTTAAGTCTTTTCTTTCACGTGAGTCTTTTTTTGTTGTTGTTGTTTTCTCCTGCGGAACACATAAACACTCTCACAACGATGACACGAGTCTCACCGTGTCGAAAGGTGCCAATTTTGCTACGTCAGCGCAACACACGCTAACGTGGTACACGTGAAAAGAAGAAAAGGAAAAAGAGGAAGCGAGCAGTTTGTGTCAATGCCGTTCGTCGGTTACAATGGAGACGGCAGCGTTGTGGAGATCAGTCATGGCGAAGATGGCTCACTGAAACTCGTCGAAAAGGCTTCAATTTCTGGTGGGATGGTCTCGGCGGCGTCTGCCGGAAATGATGTGTTGTACTATGTCTCGAAGTCAGCGCCGCTGTCTTTGTGTCGTTGGTCCTTCGCAAAGGGGAAGAGTGAAGTGGTACAGGACTTGGTTCGTCCGCATGGAAAGGTGTTTTTTCATCGTAACAAGGTCTTCTGCATCCCTCTTAGCGACAGCGGTGTGGACGTGTACGACCCTTTGTGCAATGCAGTCGAGGTCTTGCCCATCCACTACTGCATCAAATGGGTGGAGCCGGCCGACCATGGGTTTGTGTTTCGCACCGTGTGCGACAGAACCTTCGGCTTTGACTTCACCAACGGCCTCACCGAGGTGACTGGCGGAAGCCAGATAACATCGTTCTTGGGCCATTACAAACGTTACGCCGTGGTGCGCGTGCAGGACGGCAGCGAAGAGCGTACAGCCGGCGTCACGGAGGCGGGCGACATCGTGGCGCTAGGCGTAGAGCTGCCCAGCACCGCTTTCGCAGAGTGCGACGGTGCGGTGCTGCATGTAGACGGCACTGAGATCCTTTCGTCGAAGGGCCAGCGCGCTGCCGCGCCTTTCGCCGGCTTGCAGCTCACTGCCTCGCCGGCGTCGGAAGAGGAAGTCGTGTGCAGCATCTGCTTGTGCGAGTTTGACGGCGAAGACGGCGTCACCCTCGATTGCGGTCATCTCTTTCACAAGGACTGCATTGCTCAGTGGGTGTCGACGTGGCAGGACTTTGCCGCCAAAGGGGAGCACGTCGCCTTCACGCACGCCGTGTGCGCCAGTGGATGCAAATGCCTCATTCGTCACCCGCTTATTCCTCAGTCGGGGCGGATTGCCGAGTTGTTTCGCGAGGTAACGATGAATAAAAACGCATTGCTTCCGCAGTTTGGGGCCACCGAAACCGACGAGGATCTGCTGTTCTACATGTGCGGAAAATGCGGAAAAGCGTTCTACGGTGGTGAGCGTGTGTGCTCCCGTATGCAAGGCCGTGAGCCGTCGTCGTCGCCGTCCGATCTCATTTGCGACACGTGCCTCGCTGGCGCACACGGCGGGTGCACAACTTTCGTTCCGGTGTTCAAGTGCCGCTACTGCTGCAACCCGGCGACGCAGCGCTCCTTTGGCACCCGCTACCTGTGCGAGCGCTGCAATGCGCGGTGGGACACGTCGGAGCCGTCCACCATCCCCTGCCCTGGCAGCGACAAATGTCCTTTTGATGGAAACCACGAGGAGGGAAAAGGTGGCTTCATAGGGTGCCTGCTCTGTTCCTGCGTGGCGAACGCGGACCACATCTTCGACCGTGTCGCTGCAAAGAAGGTCGATGAGGGAAAAGCTGATGCATAGGGGTGCTCTTCGCTGTTCTAGCGTGGCGCTCGACGCGTGACTCGTGTTAAAAATGATGGAGAGAAAAAAAAAAGGGAGTCACGAAACTCAACAAAAGACTCTCTTACCATGTGAATCCCTGTATTTATGCTTGTTCCCTCGTGTATTTTGTTGCTTATCTTCGAGGCTATAGCCTTTTTTTTTCGTTTCTCGCAGTAAATAAGCTCTTTGGGCGCCATCGGCTCGTTTGCTGCACACCTCGCCTTCGCGGCACAACTGTCCCTTGAACAACCATTTATATCTTGTTTCTTTACAGGCAACGCTGAAGGAGGTACTCTCTGGGTGCTGCATCGAGAGCGTTGTGACGTGCTTGCAAGCTGTAGTTCTCAAGACTCAATGAGAAGGAAACGTGACGCGACGTTTGCATGCACGCCTTTCCACTTGTACTTCCTTTCGTTTCTGGTTTTCCTTTTTATTGCTGCATAATCCCTCAACACGCGTCCTTTCAACATTCACACTTTCCGAAGGAAATACCCACACAAGCAGCGAATAGAGCAACGATGTCATCTGGGCGGATCTACAAGCTCATCTTCGGCCGGGAGCAGCCCCAGTGGATGTGGGACATGGCGTTGGAGCTCCGCATCCCTGCTCTCTTTTTCGCTGGCGTCGTGTTCGTGAATACGAAATGCTATTACGACGCGCTCAGCGCGTATCAAGCTGGGTCGCGGTGGGGCATCACACAAGGGAAGCTCCTGGAACTTGAAAAGCTCAATTATAGGTACATCAGCGTTCCCCGCTACGCAGTCAAGTATGAGTTTGAGGTGGATGGAAAGCGTTACGTGTCGACGCGGGCGACGACCGGGTCCCCATACCGCGATTGGATGAAGTGGTTCTACAAGGACACGATCACCGAGGCAGAGTACCTCCAGGCAATTCCCGTACTGCGCATTGGTGAACGGTGCAGCGTGTTCTACGACAAGAAAAACCCGAAGGCGCACTCCGCGCTTGCGCAGGATGCAAACTCGTTCGAGATCTCTTTTCTCAGCTTCTTAGCCGTATTCCCGCTCCTCATGGGCTACTACATGAAGGCACATTTCTGGATGGTGCGCAAGGCGTACATGCCGAACAAGAAGATGCGCATCCGCTTCCCCGTTTATGACCACCCGAAGCCGCCGCCGCCACCGCCTAAGGAGCCGCATCAGATTTCCCAGCTGCCGCCGAGGAAGTGACGCAAGCGCAGCGTGGCGACTATTTCACTGTCTTCAAACGGCCCCTTCATGCTGCTCTTCTCATGCAATGGGCAATCAAAATCTGTTGGCGCTTCCACTATATATATATATATATATATATATATATATATATGGTGGCATTACACAATTGTCTTTTTTTTTTTTCTGGTATAGGCTGACGGTGCGCTAGCTTTCCCGAACCGACTCGTCATCTTCATTATTATTTCTTTTCTCGGACTGCTGACAGGGAGACCAATCGTGGTGATGGTTGTCACGTCACATGTCTCTGGATCTGTATCTACTAGCTTGTCGTTCACATTTTTATTCTACTTTTAGGCTTCTTCATCTTTTACGTTTGTTTTGAAATCGAAAGTAAAAAAAAAAAAAGGGAGGGGGGATGAGAGGAAACGAAATGTATCGGGAAAGTAGGAGGTCTCGCAGCGGTGGCGTATGGGGAAGTGAATCAGTATTGCACTTTCCCTTTTCCTGTTTCAACCGTGCGTAAAAAAACGCAGGCACTTCTCTTTTTTTTTCTGTCACTGGCCCTACAGGTGCGGCGTCAAAAGAGACTTCTGGCAGCTTTTCTCTCTTGTGCTTTCTATTCGTAGAACAGGGCTGGCTTTATTCTTGACAGAAGCTACGCAGTATGGTGCAGCAGGAAGAAAAAGAGAACTGCCAAGGGTAGCGGCTGCTATTTTCAGGCTCTTACTCAACCCCCAAAATGCTCAGGTGATGCACTCTTAGCTCCCAGCATGTCTTGCCTTTGCTTTCCACTGTGCACTTTGCGTTTTATGTTGTCCCTCCGTTTTCTTCTCTTGTCCTCATGTCCTCGACTGGCGTGGTCAGCAATCGTTGACGTTTCGCTGTAGGTCCGTGTCGCAATCGAGAAAAGCGAAGGATCATCTTCTGCGGCCGTCAAAGAACAGACGTACACAAATACCAAGAGCGGCGCCGTTTTTTTTTTCCCCTCCCTCCTTCTCGTAAACACTTCTATTGTCTTCAACACACTCGCTTGCCACGGGATGTCTGGGGAGTGTGTGTACAACCTGGTGCCACCCAGCGGCCCCTCCGCCTCTGAGGCTGCTCCGCCTCCAGCCAAAGCGTCAGCGGAGACGAAGCGGAGCCGACGGGCACCGCCGCCTACCGCCTCCACCTTTGGCATCCACGGCACGAGCGCGGTGGTGGCCAATGCCGGCGGTGAGTACACGGAGGCGTCGGTGCACCCCGCCCGCAAGCCCGTCGGCACCTTCGGCCGCGAGGTTGGCGCAAACGTCACACCCGCGCAGTTTCTTCGCAAAAACGAGGGTCCGATGACGGCTAGCCGCGGCGCGCCAACGGTCAACACAACCAAGTTCAAGAAGAGCGAGCACAATCACTCCAAAATCAAACCAAACGTGCCGCTGCGCAACGAGCGCCCTGTGATGGGGCTCAAGACGGACAAGAACTTTGTAATAGCCAACGCCGTGGAGAACACAATGGCGGTGCCGACAAAGGCTGCGCCGCCGCCGCAGCCCCTCGCGACGGACCGCGAGGACTTTGGTAAGGTGCCGCAGTACATCAACGAGATTAAGCAGGACTTGAACGCGCGCAAGCAGCTGATCGCCGAAATGGCGTCCGCCGACGCCGCCTTTCGGGAACGCTGGTCAGAGCTGCCGGCTGGGGAATTGGTGCAGCTGCGGGATGGTCTTCAGCGTCGCTGGGATGCACTAAATAAAGAATATCAGTCGAAAGGCTTCAGCAACATGGAGACGCCGTCGCAGCGGGCACGGCAGGAGCTTTTGGAAAAGCAACTCGTGGCGGTGGAGTTCGCCATGCAGAAGCTCAGCCGGCAGCATGTTTACGTCTTTGACGACAAGAAGTGAGTCTACGCCAACCGTCGCCACAGATACGAAACGAAAGATAGCTAGACACTATTGTCGTTCTTTTTTGATGTGAATGTGTGTCTTTGATGGCGGCTTTGATGCGCGGGTCAGAGGCGAGCAAGCGTGTAGGGTGCATGCGCTTCCTCTTCGTCGTTGCGCCGCTGATGTATAGTGTTGTTTATCTGAGGCTTGTTCTCTATTTGAAGGCATCAGCAATAACCTGCAGCTTTAGAGTTTTGATCGAGTGGGAGCCAAAAAGACAGGAAGGACGAGCATGGAAATTGAAGTTGTTTGCCAAGAGGGCATGCACTTATGTGTGTACTTTGCTTGTTTCAAAATCACTGGACAGCTCTTCTCCTTCTCTTCTTCTTTTTTTCTGTTTGTCTCCTCCGACCTATGTACACGTTACTTTTTTCTTTGCCAGCTGCTCTTTTTTTTTTTTGTGTGTGTTGAAAGGAGAGGGTGCCCAGTGTCATGTATGTGGTCAACAGCTTTAGAGTCCAAAAGCGAAAAAAGAAACATGCAAGCGAATCAATGGGGAGAGCTGTTTTTGGGCCTTTTTGCAAATCATGAAAATAAAGAGAAAAGAACAGTTTTTAGTTTTTTTTCTCTTCTTTTGTGAGCTGATGGGTCTTGTTGCTGTCTTTCTTAAAGCTATGGTTGATAGCAGCTCTCCCTTTTTTTTCTTTTTGTCATTGGGCTTGCGAGCGATAAGAAACAAGCCCGCTATGAGAGTAGAATTGCTAGCTCAAGTAGAACTGCTTGAATTACTTGAGCTTTCCCCTTTGTATGACTAAACAGCTTTAACGATACTGTTACTGTGTAGAAGGGAAAGAGATATGTTCTCCAAAAAGAAGAGTAAAGTGGCCTCGCTCGGTCAACATCATTGTTCTCTCTCTTTTTCTCAGACTCCCTTTTTTTTCCACATCACGCATCGACGCGGTCACATCCCGCACACATAGGTTCACCATCACACACCTGCGTTGTTTCTCTTCTCTCTCTTTCGCAGGCGGATCGGCGTCATAGAGTTGCGGCGAAGAGGTTTAAGGGCTGGAAGCTGTTTTTTTTTTTTAAATGCTGTTTGCCTTGTTTCCGCACTGCTGACCGACAAAAAACGAAGCAGCGAGCATGGATTTTAAGGAGGAACGCATACTCGCGGATGGCGCACCGAGGAGGGCGTACCAAAACAACGCCGCCACAGCTTCCTTTGAGCATCCGCTGCTGAAGGGTCTCCATTACGGGCAGAGAAAGCTGATACTGTCTGAGATCGAGTTTTTCGTTGCAATATTGAGGCGGCTTAAGGCGCAAGGGGAGCACGCAAGCGGCAAAAAGATGCTTGTTGTGTATGCAGGTGCCGCCTGCGGTCTCCATCTGCCGTTTCTTTTCTCACTTTTCCAGGATTTTGAGTTCATTCTGATTGATCCCGCGCCTTTCTGCAATGAGGTACGCGAAATTGCTGCGAAAGACGGCAGCTGCGTGCTGGAGCTGATTGAAGATATTTGCACGCCAGAGCTGTGCCTGCGCATTCGCCGCTCGTACTGCGAGACGCATCAGCTGTACCTCGTGAGCGATATCCGCTCTGGGCAGCCTACTGGGATGAGTGAAAACCAGGAGCACACGGCGATGATTCAGCAGGACAACGCCGCTCAGCGTGAGTGGTGCTTTTCGCTTGAGGTAGAGGCGGCGATGCTGAAGTTCCATCCTCCGTACCCGGCCACGCGGGATCCGCAGTCGGTCAAGTTCAGCGCAGCCGACAACACCGCGGAGGAGTACGTTTATCTGAGCGGGACGGAGCTGCTGGGTGTGTGGGCACCGAAATCGTCGTCGGAGGTGCGCCTCGTCGTGGTGGGTCCTTTCTATAAGGGCTACCAAGCACCGAGCAAGTCGTACTCCTGCACCATACACGAGGAGCAGTGCTACGCCTACAACATCGACCACCGCTACGAGAAGGACTGCTGCGCCGAGCGCTCTATTCTCGAGTCCTACCTCAACCTTTTTCCGGGCAGTTACGCGTCTGCGGAGCAGCTGTCCGTGACTCTGAGCGAGCGCCTCGAGTTTCCCCTTTTCCGCCCGTTAGAGCCCGGCTTCACCGAGCAGCACGCACGGTGGGTTTCACTGCTCTACTCTGCTGGCAAGCCGGCCGTTTTGAAGTTCTTTGAGCCGCTCAAAGACGAGATGTCTGTCCAGCGTGTAGCGAAGCTGGTGTTGGATTACAAAGACGCAGCCGAGATTCCCACGGGCGTGTGGGTCGGCAGCGTGGAGCTGACGCAAGACTTCTGGCTGGCCCTGGCTACGGCTGATTTCAGCGTGACCTACTGCTTCCCCTTTTTCCATTGGGCGTGGAAGAGGCGATTACCGCTGACGCGTCCAAATCGAAGGGTAACGAACGGAAAGCAACAGAAATTCTCCGGCAAGAAACGTCAGTCTCGCGACGCTTAAACTCAACTTCTCTTTTAATGTCCTTTCTCGACCATTGACCGCTTGCTGCAAGGGCGTGTGGGTGCGCGTGTCTGCACAATGCGAGTGACACAACGCGGCCCTGTTGCCGCCACCTCTGCATATTCAAAAAAGAAGGCAGAACAACGAAGGAAGCTGAAGAAAGAAAAAAGTGCTCGATAACACAGTGAACAGAAATGGCTGTTGTTTGTTCGCGTGGTGCGAGGCTAAAACCATAACACGCATAAGCTCACAGAAGTATGGAAATGCTAGACAGGAAATTAAACAAAGGCTTGCCCCTTTAAAGCTGGGCTTCTCCTCTTTTTTTTTTCCCCCTTTTACCGTTTCGTGCAAACAAATGCTTGTGCTTAAAACAACAAAAGAGCACATTTTTGCTTTGTTGTTTGCTTCGATATGAAAAAAAAAAAGAAGGAAAAAGCAGCGTGTGACATATAATAAGTGTGTAGAAGCTGATTTGAGGTAATTGTTCTTTGTTGCTCACCTTCTACCTTTCTGCGTCCCTTGTCTCTCATACTCAACGACATCATTCTCTCTACGTGCTGTGCTTTTCTTCGTTGCTGCTCAGCAAGCGAACGGGGAGCATATTGTGCGTTTTGCTTTCCTCTCAGTGATTGTCTTCTTGCACAGTTTGGCAGATAGTTTTTTTTTGTTGTTGTTGTTTGATTCTCTTATCCTAATTATTTTCACTGTGGTTGCGAGTGAGTGCTAGCACGCGTTCAAAAGAAACAAATGAAAATCACCGTCAACATTGAACTGGCTCACTCTGAGCTCGACCGGGCACGGCGAATTCAAAGTGCGATTTCGGGGCTCAGCCCCGGTGCCGTCGTGCGCTTCAAGACGGACACGGCCGCCCTGGCCGACTGTATCAAGAAAGCGGTCTGCACGAGGCAATATGACGCGGTGGTGCGTGAACTGGTTGTGCGCCTCTCGCATCCCGTTTCCTTCGAGGATAGCATGGAGGTGATGTGTAATGTGGGACTGTTTAGCAGAGGCCGCGCAGAGACCGGGGAGAGCGTGGCGCCGTTCATCGACGTGGTGTCGCAGCTGCCGGAGGAGGCGCAGAAACACGCAAAGGAGGCGATTGTGCAGCGCGCCATGGCTTTTTTGTCAAAGCCGCGGCGCTTAGATTGCAGCCGAGCACCCCTGCTCGTGTACGCAGAGACCATTGCGATCATGACGAAGAGGGAGCTTCTGAGCGTTCGCAGCGTGATCGGCACCATGGTGCAGATGATCGAGAGCGAGACGACGAGGACGGCAGGCATGACGTGTTTAGGAAAGCTGGTGGAGCTCGCATACGAGGCCACCCGCAACTGTGATCTGGTGACGCTGAGCGCACTGCGCGGGGCGGTTCGCTACGTCCAGTCCAACGACATCTTTCTCTACGACGTCGAGTACATCATGGAGGCCTTCGGCTGGTCGCCCTGCAAGCCGGCGCTGAGTCTCCGCCGCTCCACCTCCCACCACGAGAATCCGATTCTGTCCCTCGCCTACTGCGGCGGGGCCAACTGCCGCGAGGTTGTCGTCACCTCGTCGTCTGACGGCACCATTGGCACTTGGGACGGGGTGGGCGTGCTGCTGCAGAACGTGCTCCTCTCGCGCCACTACGCCTCCTGCGTTGACTTGACCAACCGCGGCCACTCGCTCATCGTCGGCGCCGTCGGCCGGTATCCCAACACGCCACCGGCGGTCATCTTCTACAACGAGGACGGCAACCGCAAGGCGCAGTGGCAGGAGTGCGGTGGCACCGAGCCGGACGACGCCACCTTCATCTCCAGCTTGAAGTCGCTTAGGGAGCCGTCCGGCGCGCGATACTGCGTCGGTGTGCGCACGTCGTCGGCCAACCCGCTCCTCTTGTACGACGGCTCTCGCGTGACACAGCAGTACTTCGACCACTCCGACATCATCACCGCCATTCACGTCCCAAGCGACCGCGATAACCTCGTCATCACCGGCTCACGCGACTGTTCAACGTTGCTGTACGACCTGCGCGACCCACGCAACGTCAGCTCCATGGCACACCACAGCAACACCGTATCCTGCGTCGCCAGCTGCGACAACTATCTCTTCACTGCGGGCCTCGACAAGCGCCTTATCGTGGCAGACCTTCGCATGCTGCGTGGGGCCACGGCGAACAGGGACATGGACAGCGCCGTTCTCGGCCTCTCTGTGAACAACGCCCTGCAGTGCGCCGTGTCTACGCTGACCGGAGTGTACGTAGTCAACTTTGCCAGCGGCACCAACGTGCCGACCTCTTCGCGTGCGGACTGCGGCGGCAGCTCTCTCCGGTACAACGCAATTAGCTGGAACAACGCAGGCAACATTCTTTACGGTGGGGGTGAGGGACGCACGCTGGACTTGTTTGCCCCAACGTATGACGCAAACTCTTTCGAGGGCTAAAGGTGGTGTCGCAGGCTCTCTTTTATGTGGAGCTGTGTGTGCGTGTGTGTGTGTCTTTTCACCAAATGCGCAGTGACGGAATAGACGGGGTAATCTGGAAGCGGCACTCCACGCCGAACAACAACAACGGAAAACCTTCGAGTTGGGGTGCCGCTGTTCCTTTCTTCGAGTATACAATACGGGAGTCTTCTCCCGCGTGCTTTTTTTTCTTTACCTTTGCATTTCGCTTTTCTAAGTAATACAGAGTTCTTTTGGCTCGTGCGTCTGTGCACTTGATTTTTTTTCTCCATTGTTTCTTTCGCGTCTGTTCTCAAGTCTGTAACATAATTTTTCTAATCATCTGTAAAAGGAAAGGAAAAACGAGACGCAAAATAGAAAAGCAGAGCAGCTAATTTCAATATGGGCAGCTGACTGCCGAGTGTCTTGTGCTCATAGTGTCCCTCGCTCCGTTTGACGCGTGCGCGACGACGATGTGCCTGCGTGAGTTGTGCCGCTTTGGACTCAGCTTCGTTGCGAAAGGCAGGTGTATGTGTATGTGTGTATGCGAAACTCAGTCGTGCCAGAGGAAATACGCCCCTTGGTGTTTCTCTCTGGTGGACTGTTTCCCGCTGAACAACGTCAACGACAAAGAGAAAAAAAGTCGTTATCGCGGTGTGCCAAACAGAGATTTTCTGAACTGCCATTGCTTGAAATCGTGCTGCACACAAACACACAATTGCTTCAGTGGGCGGATCCACATCTGTGGGCCAGCGACATCGTGACCCGGAAGCAGAAATATGCAGAAGCGCTTTGCACTGTCGCACATAAACCCTGCATCACTCCAACGCTCTCCGAGTTTTTTTTTTTTTCTTTAACACGATGCTCTCTACCTGCTGCTCCTCTTTATTCCTCATTTCGTAACGTGGGCTTACTGCGCCGATCTGCTTCCTCTTTTTCCTATACGAATCCCGTGTGGGGCATCCGACCAAGGATACACGTAAAGAAAAGCACGCTTATTCGGCGCCAAGGCATCACGTTGCTTTGCTTTTTCTCATAATCACTAATCAGCGTTATCTGCACACAGGCACATCGGCAATGGACGACGGCACCCGCATTTCCGAGGAGGTGGAGAAGTTTCTCCGCGCTGCACGCTCGCGCGACGTGGCGGACTGCAGCCGGATGCTGAAGGATAAGCCCGAACTCGTCAACTCCGTCGAGGCGGGCGGCTATAGCGCGCTTCACTTTGCGGCCTTCAATGGCGATGTGGAGATGCTGCAGCTGCTCCTGGAGCACAAGGCCGACCTCAACGCGGAGAACTTCGACGGCAACACGCCTCTCGTCATGGCCGTGAAGGGCAACCAGCGGGAGTCGATCCGCATGCTGGTTAACGCCGGCGCCGATGTGAACCACGAGTCCGACTCCGGCAGCACGGCAGCGCATTACGCCGCTTCGATGGCCTATCTCGACTGTCTGCGCCTGCTGGTGGAGCTGGGTGCCAAGACGATTTACGCAGAGAGTGAGGCGGGCACGCTGTTGCACTGGGCGTGCCACTCCGGCGATGTCAACTGCGTTGGTGCTGTGATCTACGAGTTCAAGGTGCCAGTGAACGCGGTGGATAAGCACGGCGGCTCGGCGCTCTTCACGGCGCTTTTCATGAAAAAGGTCGAGGTGGTGGAGTTCCTCGTAGAGCACGGGGCTGCTGTCAACGTCGCCATCGCGGCGGACGGCACGACGCCGCTGCACATCGCCGTCGAGCACGCCAATGCAGAGTGCGTTCGGCTGCTGTACAGCTGCGGTGCTGATGCGGACGCGAAGAACAACGAGGGTGTGTCGCCGCGCGACCTTGCCAAGACAGTCAGCAACTCCAACGCTGGTAAGGAGCTAGAGAAGCCGCAGGTGCCGAAGGAGAAGCGTGCAGATGAGGCCGCTCGGTTCAAGAACCAGGGTAACAAGGTGTTTCAGCAAGGCGAGAACGTCAAGGCGGCCAAATTCTACACGCTCGCCATCCACCTCGACTGTACAAACCACGTGTACTTCAGCAATCGCGCTGCCTGCTACTTCAACCAGCAGTTCTACATGGGTGCGTACTGGGATTCCCTGCGCTGCATCTCTCTGGATCCCAACTGGCCCAAGGGCTACCTGCGCAAGGCCGCCACGGAGCTGGCGCTAAAGAGGTACACAGATGCGCTGACAACCGCGTCGCAAGGACTCAAGCTGGACCCCTCCAACAAGGATCTCCAGCAGGTGAAAGATGAAGCGTTCAAGCAACTCAAGAAGTAAAGTTCAACAACGAGTCGGCTCTTGATGCCTTGTATTTGTGCTCTCAAAGTCGCGCTTTTCTTTCTTCGATCACTTTGTGGGCGCCGCCTACTATATATTCTTCGCTCGCCACGCTTCCAAACGCAGAGGTATACAGGAGAAGCGTTGCTTTCACGAGAACGTTTTCTTCTACGCATTTCTCTTCTCAGAGTCGAAAGAAAAAAAGAAACAAAGGCGGTCGCAACAAGTCATTTCTGGTTGTTCTCATTGCTGCATTGAGATTCCTTCTATTCACTGTGCAGCCCCGGTTCTGTGTGCCGCAACATCTGGAGGTTGTCTTTGGTTATTCACTTTTTTTCCCCTGGGCCATAATTAAGCTCTGAAATCCAGAGAAGCAGACGGAGATCGTAAAATGTTCAAGCGCAAACAGCAACGACCTTTCAAAGGGGAGCTTCATTATGATGTCTCCTCCATTATTCCCATGCGTTTTTTTTTTTTTTTACTTCAGGCAGAGCTGTGAAGCGCTTTTTCTTGCCAACTGTCTTCTGCGTGATCGTCTTTCAGCGCTTTTCAAGCATACGTGCAAGCAAACACACTCGTTTCTGCTCAATCCCACTTGCGTGCATCGTGTCGGCGACGCGCTACTCGTTGCATTTGTGTGTGTTCACTACAAGCTCTACATGGCAGTCCATCTCTTCATGCACTTGATCGCTTTTCTTGGTTTTCACACCAGCGTTCTCGTTCTCCTGTCGTGTCTCTCCTCACTTCTCACGCTGTTGCTGCTCCCTGTATTTTCCTTTTTTCTTCTTTTTTTGTTCCTCTTTCCTTTGCAAACCTCTGTTTGAACATGACTGCTTTGTCTGCTCTTCCAGAGTCTCTTACCGTTTTTTTTTTTTCACTTTCAACTTCCTTCAGCTACACAAGTGAGAAGCATTCGTGCTTTGCCGATCTTCGCCTCTTTTCTGATCCTGTTTTCGGTCGTAGGGCCTTGTCTCTATCAAAACTCCTTTCTCTTTCTTGCAAAGATGTCCGTCGTTGTTGCTACGTTGACGGCCTACATGGCCGCGACGGATTCGCGCGACAAGATGATCAAGGGCGCCGGTTGCTTCTTCAAGATGCTGGGCGCGCTGAATGGCAACCCGAACTACCTCAAGACCGGTGCCGCCATGTCCGATGCCCGCTGCATCATGCGCATGCTGTCGTGGCTTGGCAACGTGCAGAAAATCAGCGACGCGATGGAAAAGCGCATCGTGCAGCCGCGCGACGTTATCTACGTGCTGCGCGTCCTCTTTGATGGCATCTTCAGCTTGCTGGATAACATCGTGTTTACTGGCCGCTTCTTCAATAAGCAGAGCCCCGAGCTGGCTCGCATGGCCTTCATCTCCCGCGCGTCACTCTTCTGGGGCTACGTGGCGGCTGTCCTCCTTGACCTGACGGACCTCATCAGGGACCCGAAGATGCCGAACCGCGGCGACCGCGTGTTGGTGCTGACGCGCAACGCGTGCGACATGATGTCAGCCATCGGCAACGTGTCCTCCATCGACATCGGCGCGGCCAACGTGGCTGGCCTCGGCCTCATTAGCTCCATTATCGTCACGCGCGAGCAGATCAACGCGGCATACTCCAAGACAGTTGGTAAGTCGACGGGTGCAGCCCCTGCCAAGGCGGCGTCTCCTGCCCCCGCTGCTTCGTCTGCGCCTGCGGCTCAGGACAAGAAGTGAGCTTGGCTCACCATAAAAAACAACAAACGTGTTTATATCCCTCAAAAAAAAAAAAAACAGCAGAAAGTACACCGCCCTATAAGCCAACAGCGAGAAATAAAAAAAAAGAAATGAGAGAAGAAGAGTGAAGTGTGGGCTGACTACATTCTCTGTCATCATTATTTGCTATTTTTATACACAAATAAGAGAAGGCAGCGCTTCTCTATCAATACAAGTTAGTCTGGATTTATTTTCTTTTTTTTTTTGTTTAGCAGCCTCTATAGTTGCTGTTCCGACGAAACGCTTTCGAAGCTCGCCATTCGTACAGATCTCCAAAACTGCCGTAAAGAACGCAGGAACCCACGCGTCACGACAAGATTCACACTCTCTACAGTTGTTGTTTTACATTGTTGAGAAAAAGGGGAAAAAAGTACAAAGACGGTGGGTGCTGTACCTCACTTTCATTCATGCTCCAACGCACGTCAACTGCCGTCTACAGTTATGCAATAATGAGGCTTTCATCCGCTTCAGTATGCGCTTTATAGACCTTTCGCAATTAGGCGGCAACTTTCGGATAGTGTTTTGCGGATATGACACGTAAATGCTGAAGTATACAAACATGAATCAGAACAAGAGCAACGACAGCACACAAACGCATACAATTAAAAACAAAAAAAAAAAAGCTACACAGCAAAGAACCGAGTGGGAAAGTACTCTCTTGGCTGCAGTGTAATGTGTTCGTTTTTGTTCCGGCGAGAGAAAAACGGGTATTCTAGCGTTCCGGCTTGCCTGCCTTCCGTTGGTGTTTTTCCTCGTCACTTGCGAAGGTGTTGTTCTTATCATCTCCACAGCCTCTCTTTTCTCCGGCGGAAAAAGAAAGCTGCTTTTCTTTATTTCATTGAGAAGGCAAGAAAAGGGTAAATTGTCGTACCGCATTGGTTCAAAAACAATATTAATGAAGGAAGCACAGGCTTCACGCACATAAGTTGGTCACAAATTGTGCTAAGAATGTCCTCCAGTTACCTTCTCTGCTTTACTGCTTTTTTTTTTTTTACCTTTTTTTTCTGTGTTATTGTTATTGTCTTTTTTTTTGGCGCAGTTGCATCTGCTGCGCCTCTCCGATTCGCTCGCCCACTTTTATCGCCGTCTTTTCCCGACAGTTCACCCACGTATCGACTTTCCCCCCTTTCACTCCATGGCTACTCTCGAAAAGCAGTTGCAGTCGAGCTCACTCAGTCCGCAGTGCAAGTCGGACTTGCGCAGCCATGTGGCCGCGGTAAACGCGGAGTCGCGCCGCCTGCCAAAGCAGCCGACCACGGAGGTGGACGCTAACCTGCCGAGCGCGACGCAGTTGCCGACAGATAACTCGGTGAAGCGCCGGCTCGACGACGCTGATTTGGAGGCCAGCAAGCAGCGCAGCCTGCGTTACACTGCAAGCAAGCAGGGTAACGAGGAGTTGCTAGCGTCGCTCTCCTCCACTTCAAGAGCGGATCAAAGCGGATCTTATTACAAAAAGTGCTCCAACAGGTTTGTGTGCGACGACGGTGAGCGGCAGGACCTTTTCCAGGCTTCACGCAGTCGCGGGGAGCTCTCCGGCAAGGACAAGGACTTCGTGCACCGCTACGCGGAGGCTGCGACCAAGTCGTCCATTGAGCGGCCCGCGCCGTCCGACGGCGCCTCCATCACGGCCGCCGAGGCGTACAAGGCGGCCTTCCGGCAGTACACCGGCAGAGAGCCCTCCGCAAAGGAGCTGGAGGAGGTGGGCCGCCTGACGTTTGCTTTTGATGAGAACGGCAACGTCGGCGTTATTCAGAAGCCGCACAGCTGCTACCCCCATGCGCACATTTCGTCGTCCAAGACGCACGTCACGAGGTGCGCAAACCAAGTTTATCAGCCGGAGGTACCTGCGGTGCGTGCCGCACGCAGCCAGTTCCCCGGCCCCATCCCGACGCAGTCTAGCACAAAGCGCTCCCCCGCTGTGGCTACGAACGGCACCTACCAAGCGGATCATCCGAAGCCAACCAGCATTAAACACGCAGCGATGGACTCTGTTGTTGGCTCGAAGTAAAGAAGACTTATTACGTTTTTCACTGCTTGCCTCCTGCGGCATCAATTGTGCTAAATAAAAACAATAGAAAAGGGTAAAAACTTAGGAGGATTGCACTCGTTTTTTTTTTTTTCCTTTTTGCTTATCATTCGGTCTTCTTTAGACTTTTTATGTACATATGCGCCTCAGCGCTTTCTGGTTTGAGAAACCAAATTATATATGTATGTGTGCGTTTTCGTTGTTGTCGGGGACTTTCTATGCTAGACCTTTCATCTTCTTCCATGTGCCATTATTTTACGACTACTCTTTTCCTGTTTAAAAACCGGATGAGAGCTTTTTTTTTTTTCCTCTTTCAAACAGAGCATAGCGGGTTCAAATGGTGTTGGGGCATTCCTAAAAGCGTGAGCGCCTTTGGCGGCTTTTGCTTTCTATGGCTCCTCTACGTTTGCGAGGAAGCTGAAACACTGCGGGTGATGGGCGACATGTTGATTGCTGCGAAGCACTGCGAGTAAAAAGTGTTTCTAAAGCAACCCTCGCACAGCTACGTTGACGCAATGAGTCGCAGCTCATTCCATCATACTTTCAGAGCTCTTTTTAAATCTCCCTTTTCCCCTCTTGCAATGGCGTTTTCCCACGTTCTTTGAAATACTTCGAGGAGCGTGTGCTTTATTGCGAGTGCTTTTTCACCTACTACGCCTCATTGCGGCAAAGCTATTTCTGGCCTCTTTCTGCTTTACAGAGAAAAGGGAATTCAAAGAAGTGTAAGGGTGCGAAGACGCAACGCGTACTAAACACGCTTTTTGTTTACTTTCGAGCGAAACGTTTCTTGCTTCGTTTTTTTTTTTTTTGCTGCTTCAAGATTAGCGCGACGAGCTGTGTTGTGAGTTGCCGCAGTGCAAACTGGGAGGGAGGCTGTCGTTTTAAAGATAAAAACACCCACTGACACACCTTGACAAGCCCGTACAAACTCGATGGAGCGCACGGCAGACAACCGCATTCACACGACGGAGTGGGAGGATGTGCAGTACAAGTATGGCAACCGTGTAGGGAAGTACCAGACACACGAGCTGGAGATTCTGGCACAGAAGATTGCCGACAAGAACCAAAATACATGTCTCACCGCTTACGACCCACAAGCTGAACGGGTTGCGGACAAGCTAGAGCGCGGCGGCTACGACTGCGAGAGGGAGGCGGAGACGGACGTGGCGGCTGTTGGGGAAGAGGACGATGACGACGACGCCCTCATCGCGATTCGCAAACGGCGGATCTTGGAGCTGCAGCGGAAGACGGCGATGGAGCGATTTGGCGTGTTGCGGCACGTTCCCGGCGCCGACTACGTGGCTGAGGTAACGGAAGCCTCCGCCACGTGTTGGGTGGTCGCGGCGCTCATTAAGCCGGGCCACAGCGACTGCGAGGCGTTGCTGACTGTCCTGCGTACGGTGGCGCAACGCCACAAAGCTGTCAAGTTTGTTTCCCTCATCTCCACCGAAGCAATTCCCAGCTTCCCCGATCGCCATCTGCCCTGCGTGTTGCTCTACCACAAAAAGGAGCTGAAGAAGCAGGTGACGAACTTGGATGAGTGGATGCAGAAGAAGCAGCTGAACGTACGCACGGTGGAGAGTCTGCTCTCACGATACGGTGTGCTGCCGCGCAACGAGGACGACGATACTGAAAGTAAGAGTGAGGAGGGCCACTAACCGTTGCTTTTTTTTGTTGTTGCTTTTTTTTGTTGTTGCTGCTCTTTCTATTCGATGGGCTTGGTACACCTCACCGCTCTTTGTCACAGAGCGCCTAAGAAGAAAGAAAAGGAAGATGTAAAAAAGCTAAAATCGACTACCAGAGTGTTTTTTTTTTTTTCGGCACCCGTGCACCTTTGCTGTTTCTGTTTCACGTTAAACGCAGTGAAGGACAGCGAAGCGTAACTCTCACCTGTTAAGACATGTGTCGAAGCAACGCTCTTTCGATGTGCAGCAAGGGCTTGGCTGCTCTACGCTCAGGAATGTACCCTTTTTTTTTTTTTGCTTTACTTCCTCTCTTGTTTTTTCATGTATTGCCCTTTAGAGCGTCAAGGTACTATTGAAGTGAGCGGGAGCAGGCGGTCGTGATCGAAGCAAAGAAGAATAAACACAACAAGCATCCTCTGACATTTTTAGCGGCCTTATCTCCCGCTCTCTTTTTCGTTTATTGGAGTACGTAGGTTTTAAAAAAAACGTAAGTTAAAGGAGACAAGGACCTAACTGCTAGTGCTCAGCGCAAGTCGCACAGAGCCATGTCCATCGATGGCCGTCTCATTTCGGATGTGCACCGTCTTCGCCACCTTCACGGCGCACCGCTTTTTCTCCTCGTGACGGGCAGCAGAGGCGCTGGCAAAAGTGCGACTCTGAAGGCGTTTGCGAATGGTCTGACGGCCTCTACAGCGGTGGAGGAAGTTTACACCACCGCAGATCTCGTGCGATGTGCGAGTTGCGGTGAGGCCGAGGCTGACGTGTTCACGGTGTGTCGCGTGACATACCCCATAATCGCGGAGGGAAGCACGCAGACATCCGACTCGCTTGCCTCGGTGCAGCAGTTGCGCCGCCTCACCGTGCTGGTCGTGGACGACGCCGATCTTCTCTGGGTGCTGTGCGGCGCCAATCGCGTGCTGGGGCACCTGCAGCGTCTCCTGGACATGGCCTTGACGAGCCCGTCATGTGCGGTGGTGGCGAGCGCGCTGAGCCTAGATGCGGCGCCGGCGTGGCTGCTGGAGCGGCGGATGCCAGTCGTTCACCCACTCAGGGAAGTGACCGAGGCTGGCACGCGGCGACTGCTACGCGCGGTGCCGCAGCCGCTGTTCAAGGCGCACGCGGAAAGCGTTTTGAGCGCGCAAAGCCTCTCCACCTCGCGCAGCATGCTCCTCTTCAACGCGTGCATGATACTTCACGAGGCGGCGCAGGGGGTGGAGGCTGCGTCGTTGACGGCGCTCGCTAAGGAGAAATGTGCGTTTCTGCACCATCGGCGATCCCCGATCGAAACTGCGTTGGGACGCTCTGTCGATGAACGCCTCTACGGCCTAGACGAGGTCCGGCATCGTCTGCGCACGCTCCTTTCCGTCTTTGTGTCCCACCGCAGCGCTGGCACCGGAGGGCGGCTGATGTCCTCACTTCCCTCCTCCACCGGTGTGCTGCTGCACGGCCCTTCTGGCTGTGGCAAGTCACGCCTGACGCAGCAGCTGGCGGCAGACTTTGCCGCCGTCCCTTTCTTCTTTGTGGAGTGCACGATGCTCTTCTCCAAGTTTCTCGGCGAGAGCGAGGAGCAGCTGCGCGAGGTCTACCGCCGTGCCCGGACACGTGCACCATCGGTCGTAGTTCTGGAGGACATCGACGTCATTGCGCAGTCCCGCGGCGCCATGACGCGCGACGACGGCGGGGGTAACACTGGCAAAGGCGGCCTCGACGTCACGAAGCGCATGCTCGCGGGCCTGCTCTGCGAGTTGGACGGCATCGTGGACAACAGCGGCGTGCTGACGATCGGCGTGACGAACGCGCCGCAGGTGCTGGACGCGGCGGTGCTGCGCCAGGGTCGGTTGGAGACGATTCTGCACGTGCCCCCGCTAACCCGCGATGGCGCAGGTGAGATGTGCCGCGACTTCTTTCAGCGGTGCGACGGCAATGACGAGGAGCGGAAACAATGCTGCGAGATCGTCGCCACGCGGGCCGCAGGGTGCGCTGCGGCTTCGCTTCAGTACGTTCTGCGGAAGGTGGTCGAGCGAGCCGTGGAACAGAGAGGATGGTCGACGACGGAGAGCGAAGGTGTGCCACTGCTGACTGCTAGTGCGCTGCTCGGGCTACTTTTTGAGCACAGCGCCATGCTCACCCCTGTACGCATCTCACATTTCGAGTAAGAAGCAGCAATACGGATCGATAAAGCAATGAAGAAGGAAAAAAAAAGACACTTCTTTTTGTCGGCTTTGTCACACGTCAGTTTTACCTTTTAGCAACTCTTCTTTAAACGTCTCAGCGTTGCTGTAAAAGTGTCGCAAAGGTGTTTGCTCCTTTTAAGTGTCTCGCAATCAACAATCGAGTCATGAGCAGCTTTTACATGTTAACTCAAGGGCGCTCGAAACGTACTATGATGTGGCATGCATATTTTATACGAAATGCTATTCTCACTTATCGATCTCCCGGTTGTTGTTTTTTCCCCCTTTCTTTGCTTTATTTTCTGCTGCTTTTCGTGCTTTCATTTCCATTACATTTCACGAAAAAAAAAAAAAGTGGTTCTTCTGGAATAACCACTGTGCAGGTTGCACGCGGACACGAACGCACGACGCACAAAGCGTGAAAGTGCGCTTTGTCCTCCCTTTTCCCTTTTCTTATTCTGGAGGGGGAAAAAAAAAGAACTGGCATTGGTGCTGTCGAGTAACAAAACCATTTCTTTTCTACAAATATATAACTCTCTCATATATATATATATATATATATATATATATATATATATTTAATATCTTTGAGCGTATCGCCCGTTGCCTTCTCTTCTTTCTTCGACACCGTTTCCGAGAAGAGCCGTATTCCATAATAATAACTCTTCTGTTTTTTTTTTTCTGCTCATTGCGAAGGAGAAAAGGACTAGTTTCTCTTTACTATCTTCGTGGGGCGAAGCGTTGTGACGATATTAGTGTGGCATCCATGGACTACCGCTCACCGTTTGAGTTGCGTCAGCAGCTCATTGAGGAGGTGCGCGCAGCGCAGGCCTCGTCGCCAGGGAAAAAGACAAAATTGAGGGTGAGGAGTGCAACCAGCGTGCGTGCCGACGCGTGCGCTGCGCCGGTGCCGCGTGAGGATGCGACATCGAAATGTCCTTCCGGCTTCATGCCGTCTACCGCGTTGCCGGACGATCCTACAGCGCTGGTACGCGAGGTCCCTGGCGCTGAGAACATCGAGGCACTGAACGCGGCTCTCGAGCGCGAGGAGGCGGTGCAGCGCTACGTGGAGAAGGAAAAGCTGTCGGTGGAGGAGTCCGCGAAGTACATCATGGCAAACGGCAGCACCGGACAGCGAATTTCCTTCTTCGGCCACGTCCGCGAGAAGCTGGTAGAGCTGCCGCCAAAGCGCATCTCAAAAGTGCTAGAGATCCTCCTGGACTCGATGTGGGCCCAAGACCCGGAGCTGCAGTGCCACGCCCCGGACGACCTTCTCAACTTCGTAGGGCTGCTCGACGGCAGCACTGCCAGCGAGGTCTACGAAGTGACCAAGACGATGTTGTCGGTGCAGATGCAGGAGGTGCGCGTTTCGTGGAGCCGGCTGCTGCTGGGTCTGGTGGACTACCTCCCGCCAGAGGTGCTGTGCGGCGACCTGATCGCGCTCGCCGTCAACAAGTCCGACCACGCCCAGCCGCAGGACCAGCGTGAGCTGAGCTGCCAGCTTCTCGGGCGTGTGTGCTCGCAGTTGTCGGTGTCGAAGGCAGAGGAACTAGTACTGCCGCGCGCCCTCGCGCTCTGCCAAGACACCAACGTGAGTGTGCGACAGCACATGTGCCAGCAGCTGTGCACCATCGCACACGCCCTAGGCGTCGAGAGGGCAAAGATGCTCGTAGCGCCGGACCTCTTCGAGTTGCTCAACGACGAGGAACAGGCGGTGTCGCGGGCTGCTTTCACGTGCCTCATCGACTTGGTAGAGTTTTTCGGCCCCACGTACCGCCGCGAGAAGCTCTTCCCGATCATCAAGACATTCATCTCCAACCCACCCAGCGAGGTGGTCGGCCTCCTTGTCGGGGAATTTGGCCGCTTTCTCGATGCCATCAAGTCGGACATTACCTCCGACGGCGACGTCGCCCTCTTCGTGGAGTTTTTCTGCAACGCGGCCACCCGCTCCGATGAGGAGGCACGGCGGCACTGCGCCTACAACTTCCCCGCCGTGGTCGCCTCGCTGCCGCGTCGCGTCTTTGCTACGGACCTCAGCAAAGCTCTCGCCTCCCTCGCCAGTGATTCGTGCGTGGGGGCCCGGCGCAGCATCGCGGCTGGCTTGCACACGCTGCTGCCGCTGCTTCCGCCCTCCGCCGTGGACGCGCTGGAGCCGCCGTTTCTGCACCTCGTACGCGACCGCGACGCCACGGTGCGCACGGCACTCGTCGGTCACATCAACGCACTGCTCGACTACTTCAAGAACGGCAAAGGCGGTGCGGCACGGCAGGCCTTCTTCGCAAACGTTCTCGACGCCATCCTATCGTGGGTAGCGGGACCGATCGTGAACTGGCACACCATGCAGCACGTCGTGGACATCGTTGACCGCTACGACGACGCGTTTGAGGAGAAGGCCCTCATCGAGCAGGTATTGCCGCTGCTGTGGGCATACGTGAAGACAGGTGCGATGATTCTGAAGGTGCAGTGCGCCACCCTGGTCATGCACATCACCGCCGGCATCGGGAATCCAGTGGCGCAGGCCCACGTCTTCAGCAAGCTGAACGCCGACTTCGCGAGAGCGAACTCATGCTACGCTCGGCAGGCTTACTTCTACTTCGTGCGGGCCGCCTTCGACTTTTTCTCCCTGCGCTGCATCCGTGAGCGCATGCTGGAATGCTGTCTGGAGCTGCAGCGCGACGCCGTCGTGACGGTGCGGCTGGCGCTGGCGCAGTGTCTCCCGTTGCTCTCGCGGGCGTTACGTCCCACCACGCCGGCTGGTGCGCTCGAAGACGAATTCGCCGCCATGGCAAAGCGACTTGCCGAGGACAGCACAGCGGAGGTGCGCGCGGCGGCGCTGGCGTACACAGCGCGTGCCACCGAGAAGACACGGCCCGACAAGGCACCAGCGCGCAGTTGCAGTGCGGCCGCCGCTGAGGAGGTGGAGGATCAACGGCGCGAGGCGGCTGAGCTCCCCATGCTGGAGCACGCGAAGGAGACGGATAAAGCGGAGCGGCGAGCGAAGCTGCGTGACTTGCTAAAGAGCGAGCGGGAGAAAGAGTACGGTGAACTGCCGTCGCCAGGAAAGATGCGGAAACCGCTGACAAGCTCAGCCGCTGCGTCGCCGCCGACGAACCGCAAGATAGGTGTGAGGACGCCAAACTCGTCTGCACCAGTGACGTTGCCACGCCTCAACACGGTGAAGTACGGCGTGACACCCGTGCCGAAGATGGGCGCAAATCGAAGAAGAGTTTAGCACTTCCGGTACATTCGTAAGAGGTGTGCGTGGATGTCTGTTGCTCATCTATACTTAGCTCTCCCTTTTTCTTTCTGCACTTGTTCCATCGATCACATTCCTTCGATCTTGCTTAGCTGTAAAGAAGAGGAGGCCTCTTTCCCTCTTTTTTTTTTTTTTATGTGTTTGTGCGATGGAGATGGTCTCGCTTCTCTATTCCTTTTTTTTTTTGTCTGTATGCCGTTGCTCTCTGCTGCTTGTGCTGTTTCCCGTGTCAGCTCTCTTTTTCTTGGATGTATGACATATGCTTTTTTTTTTGTTGTTGTTGTTGATCTCTATCTCTCCTTCTTGCGTGTGTATGATATTTGTCCTTTCATGTAATGTAGGTGGTGGGCGTTTTATTTATTTTTGTTTTTCATGTTTTTTTTTTTTTTATGTTTTGTTTACTTCTCTCAATCTGTACTCTGTTTATGAATGTGCAGAGGTGTACATTATCCCTTTTTTTTTTCCCCTCTTGGACACAGCTGCGCCAGTTTCTCCTTTTTCTCAAACCTATATAATACCCTTACAGCGGCGTTGTGGATCGTTATCTCTTCTTTTATTTTGCTTGAAAGAGAAAATGAAAAGTGAAGCAATAACAACAAAAATAAAGAGCGTCAACAGCGACTGTGCGGGTTGCCAATTGCAATGAAGCCGACTGCCGATTCAGGCTGGTGAACTAACTTTTTTTTTTCCCCACTTCAGCGGAGGTGGGTGTTGCGACAGTGTTGTTGACCACCACCTCGCAGCGGCTCTGCTTTTCTCAGTGGGTGAGTGCATTTCGTCGAGAGAGGTGCTACTCCGCTGCTTCTAGAGAAAAGAGGGTGCATGATGGGCTTTATTTAACGGCGAAGGGAAAGTTCTCGCTTAACGGTTTTTGACCGTTTATGTCACAAGCGTGTGCTTGTCAGCTTCGGGGAAACACACATTGCTCATTAAAGACACTCAAGCACGCTGGTTCGGTAAACGTGGAGTCGTATTTAACCATCTAAACGTGTGCCAAGAGAGAGAAAATAAAATAAGAGAATAAAAAAGGAACAACAACAAAAACAAAACAAAAAGAAATCATTTTCTTTAGTCTTCTCTGTCTTGCCTCCCTTTTTTTAAATTCTCTTCTGCGTGCAGGACCTACCCTTCTTCCCCTTCCTCCTTCCCAGTTCTTTTCGTCACGTAGCCAATTATCACGTCTGCACACCTGACAACTCAATCAAACAAACGAAAAGAAAAGAAGATGCAGCCTCGGTGCATAAACACCCAGTTCATCTGTACTTTTTTAGATTTCTGTTCTCATTTCCCGTTTCGCTGCCGGCGTGGAAAACAAAACTGAACACTTGCTTTATACACTAGTAAGCATACTTATACGCACGCTCTTGCATAGATTTTCCGTTGCTTTTCTACTCGCCTACCCTCACGCGATGTCGGGCAGCGACTGGAGTCCAGACGAGAGCGTCACCGACTCTGAAGAGGCGGCTTCGGCGCTGAACACTTGCTTGGTCGAGCACATCGCACAGCGGCACCCGCCACGCGTCACGCAACGGCGCCGCAGCCGCCCTCTGGTCAAACCGGACGCCAGTCAACCCGTGAACGAAGCTGTCGACGCTGATGAGTCTCCTCGCAAGGCGCCACGCTTTGATCTGGTCACCATGATCGGCAATGCACTGCGCAAAGGGGATGTGAGTCTTGTACCGGCTGAGTCGTCGGTCGAAGAGCTGTCGGCGCAGATTGTGGAGGCGCTGCGCAAGTCGCCGGACGGAGGCGAGGTGGCGCGGGCGGTAACGTACGCCCTGGATGATCCCCTTAACGTTGAGTTGCGCAACGCTGTCTTGCAAGGAAAGCTGCGTCCTGCTGAACTCGTTGAGCTGGACGAGTTCAGTCTGCTCAACCCCGAGGAACGAGCCGCGAAGGACAAGGCGCGGACGGAGCGTCTCAATCAGTACTCGGTCGAGTACCTCGAAAAACTCAACCTCACGGTGACACACATGTTCACCTGTCCGGTATGCGGGTCGCGTGATTGCTACGCCAACTTCCGTTCTACTGACTTTGTGAAGTGGCAGGGCGACGATCAGACGCCAACGCTGCTGCGATGCTGCAAATGCTCTCACTCGTTTCGACAGTAGTACTCGCTGTTGCTCAGCAGCGCCGATGCATCCTTTATTGAGGTGCACGACTCGAACTGAATGGACAGCTCCACCAGTCTGCTTTAAGTGGCGCAAATAGCTGCCTGCGTCTTTTTTTTTTTCCTCTTTTTCCCCTTTCAATCATCGCCGCTATTAAACACTCATTGCTGCTGTTCACTCGCAGCTTTTCTTTTCATTGGGAGACTTTTCTTTCGAGTTCGCTGTCACATACACATATAAATGTCTATATGCGCACCCTCGTTGATGTGCCTCTCAGTTAGTCACCTATACACGCTACTCAACCCCCTTTTTTTCACTATCACAAAACCGCAGCAGCGATGCTCTGCTGCTTGCGGATACAAAAAAAAAAAAAGGAAAGGCGTGGGAAAGAAATATGTGTGTCTCTCACCCACCGCTGCCTTGGCTTGGTGCTTATGGTTTCTAAAATGCTAGTTTACGGCAGCACTGTAGAGGCTTTATCCGCCCTGTGGAGCCGGATGCTCTTCAACCGCTGCTCATTACTTTATCTCGCTCTTGCCGTCTTTCTCTTTTTTCGCTTGGCATATTTGATATCTGGTGAACTGTGTCTACATAGTCGACAACAAGCAAAAAAAAAAAACACGCTGCACATCTCACCGTGCTTCTCTATAAAACAAAAGTCTTCTACCCCTACAGCGTAACGTCAAAGCCCTGTTTTTTTTTTTTCTTTTCTCTTTTTTTTTTCTTATTTTAGTATAAACCTCTGTTCTTCTGATAAACCGTTCCCTTTAAAGAAAAGCAGAATACGCTTTTTTTTTCTGTACCTATTTGTATCTACCTTCACCTTCACCTTCGACATGGCCGACTCGCAGGCTTCGCCAGGGTCGGAGGAGGGAACCGCTAAGGCGGCTCTTGTCACGGACGTCCCTGCCACCACGCACCACGGCAACGCACCATCACCAAAAGAGGAGTCGAAGCCTTCATCATCTTCTGTGGGGCACACGCTGAAGCGTCCGCGTCCGACGGAGCCGGTTACACATCTCCTCCATCCGGCCTCCTCCCCTGCAGGCAGCGCCTCCGCCTCGTCCTCATCGCTAACAGACACCGTGCAGGGCAGTGCAATGGCTGCGGAGGCCGTGGCGGTGCCGCCTAAGCAGGCGCGCACCGAAGGCAGCGGCTCCCCGGTCACGCCGCGCTCACCCTACGCCAACTTGCCGCGCAAAGTCCCCCGCAAAACACCCACCTCTACGCCCGCCTCCGCTGCCGGCACCCCGACGCTCGTGTCGCCTGCACAGGCGTCGCCGGCGCTGTCGTCCCCCGCTTCGACCACAACGTCGCCGCAGTCATTGTCCCCCGTTAGCGCTGTCGTGGCGAAGATGTCGCCGCTGCACCGGCGCTGGGCCAACCTGCTGCACCCGGCGTTGATGCAGGATCGAGAGCCGCACGAGGCAGAGGCGGTGATGGCGCTGTGCGCTCGCATCATCGCCGCGCTGCCCGGTGACTTGGAGGAGACGGCGGACGGCTTCCAGACTATTCTCTTTAGCATGAGGGATAAGAAGAACGGCGAGCTGCGCCGCAAGTTAGTGGAGGGCGAACTGCTTGTGGAGCGGCTGGTGCGGATGGATGATCGCGAGCTGGCGAACCCGGAGCTGCGGAAGAAGATCGAGGACAAGATGGAGGACCGTGCCAAGGACACAAATCTGAGCGAGCTGGCGAAGGCGATGCGCACGAGCAACTCCACGCTTTTTAAGTGCAAAACGTGCGGTGCGCGGGACACGTCGTGGTACCAGCGGCAGACCCGCTCCGGTGATGAGCCGATGACGGTAATTATCACATGCAATAAATGCAACACGCAGTGGCGCCAGTATTGAGCCTGCAGGCTGTCCAAAGTGCGACTTCAGCGGAAAGAAAGAAAAAGTGCCTTCTTTTTTTTTTCCTCTTCAGCTGCTGAGCTAACCTGAAGGAGGAGGCCAAATTGCTGTCTCTGAAGAACAAGGCGATCAAAAAAAAAAAAAAAGTAAACAGGACTCAAAGTGTTAACACCGAAGCTTGAGTCAAGCAAAAGCGGTGTTGCGATCGCACGAAGCGTGAAGGCGCACCATCGTTCTTCAATGAAAGCAACGAGGCTTTGCTTACAACAGGCCTCTGCCGTTTGTGTTATGCGGCAAGCTCGTCAGCGCTTAAGCTGCGCTCTCTCTCTCTGTGTGCTTCTTTTTTTTTTTTTCTTGTCGGGCAACGAATCAGGCGTTTAATGCCGTGAACTTCGATGCTCATGTGGAACCCGCCGCGCAACTCACGTGCACTCGGTGCGTGCGTGTCCAAACCGTCGTGTTTGATTTTACCGCTCTTTTTTTTTCCCCACATCTTTTTTTTTTCTTTTCTCTTCTCCTCTCTCATCTCTGTCGAACATCCCATGAGATGTAAACAACAACAAAATAAAACAGCAGCTTTTTTTTTGTGGCTGAGTTTTTCTTTTCGCATTCAAATAGCCTTTCCGGCGGTGGCTCTTCTCTCTTTCTCTGTTTTTTTTTTTTTCTTTTCTGCGTGCGACACACCGTCAGGGGAAAAAAGAAAAGGAAAAGAAAACGCATTCCATCCCGTCCAACTCCTGCGCATTTTTTTTTTTTAAATTACTATTCCACTTTAAACGAAAAAAAAAAAAACGAAAAACCTGCGTGACCACAACAAGAGGGTCTTCTCGAATTCACAGTCTCGACTTACAATGTTGGTCAAGATCAAGTGGTTCCTCACAGGCAAGGTGACGGAGATTGAGGACAGCGATGAGATTCTCTCTCCCGACACCACCATTGCGGAGCTAAAGGGGCTCATCCAGATCCGCTTCGGCTTCTCCTCGAAGGAGCTACTGCTCATCCGCGACCACCTGCTGGAGAACTCTGTCACATTACGCAGCATCGGCATCACTGGCGCAACGACGGACCCCGTGCTGACGGCCCACGTTGTACGCGAGTCGGAGCTGGAGGCGAGCAACTTCGACCAGGACGACACGTCGCACGACGACGATCTGCAGGAGTTCTCGCATGCCGACTTCATGCTGGCAATGAAGATGCTCGGCAAGGAGGTAGCTGTGACGGACGACCGACTCATGGCGATGCGCCTCAACGCCCCGCGGCAGCGGCCTGCTTTTCTAAACGCGCGCAAGGCTGAGGAGGATGCAGCCGCCAGTGGACCCCCGCCACCACCAGCGAGTATGCCGGGCTTCTCGGGCACCGCGCCCATCTACGAACCGAGTAAGACAGAGGTGTACCAGATCCTCTCGAACGTGCGCTACGGACTGCGCAAGGAAGGGGTGGACTCAACCTACGCTATCACCTACCCGGGCGTCGAGCAGCCGTTCCCGTTCTGGGACATGCGCACACCCGACGCGTTCAGCCACCTAGAGGCGCAGTGCTCACCTGGAGAAGTGTGCCTGGAGCTCTTCTTCTTTGGCGAGTTCGCCGCTGTGAAGGACCAGGCCAGCTTCCTTGCCTTGGTGCGGCAGAGTCTGGAGTCGAAGGCGGGTGTCCGCCCGCGCACGCCGTTTCCATTGCGTGAGGCGGGCTGCATGTATCCGCTGATTGCGTGCCCAATTGTGGTGCACGAGATGGATGCGATGGAGCTGGGTAACATCTTCTTCGAGGACTTCGGCAAGGTCAACGTGAAGCGCCCCGTCATGAAAAAGGACGACGGTGCAGCGGTGGCCGGTAACGGCAACGGTGGCTGTGCTCCGCAGTAAGGCAGGCCACAGCGAAGACGTGATCGGGCTGCGCCTTTTATGACGTCTTCCAGTTGTTTCCTCCACCTCCTTGTTCATCGAGCTTCCTTCGCTGCAGGTTTTTTGGTGGTTTTTTTCAAGGGTGTATCTAAGATGAGCCATGAAAAAAAAAAAAAGGAAAAGTAAAAGGAAACGATAGGGATTGTAACCTGGCAACCAGCGGTTTAGCTCTAGTAGGTAAGTAATCGTATGCTGTAGTGGTTGTTATTTCCTTTATAGCAGGCTCTTCTTCTTTTTTTTTTTTGCTATAATGACGACAATGATGACGATGTATATTATGCTGTTTTCTTTTACTTCGATTACTATTACTTTTATTATGGTTATTCTTGTTATTGATTTTATTTTGAGTGAAGGTGCACGACGTCTGCAATTGCATTGGTACCCTAATAAACACATACACACATACGCGTACAAGTACGCCGTGTGAAACGAATGGGAAAGGGAAAAAGGTCTCTTGGTGTTGTTCACTTCAGGTTGTATCTTTTTTTTTTTCTCCCTCTCCGAGTAGCTGTGCTTTGTGTTTTACGAATGAAACAGTCTGCGAGGCTCTGCCCTTCTCAACGTTCTTTTTTTTTTTTCTTTTAATATGAAACCTCTTCTGCCATGCTGGGTGTGGTTCTGCGTGTGCTTTTTTTTTTTTTTTTGTTTTCTCTCCGACCTCGCTGGCGCTGCTGGGGTGTAGAAGCACACACTTGGGCAGCCACCGTGTAATTGGGTGCTTTTTTTTCCCCTCTTTTCCTCTCCGTGCCTCATACCCGCCTTTCCGTGGCAATGGGAGGCGCCGTCACTGTACGGTACAAACGTGAGAGCAGCAAAGGACAAAAAGGGGAAAAAACAACCGCAGAAGATCCGCCTTTTATCATAAGCTAACGGTAGGGGGCTGCTGCCTTGTCAATGTACATACATATATATTTGTTTATGTTCATCTGAACAGTTCTTTTTGATCAGGTGCATTTACGGCAGAGTAGGAGGCAACTGTTGTGTTTGTTTGCAAAGTTGTTCAGCAGCAAGTTGATTCCGTCAGGACTGAAAAAGTCATGCTTAGGAGGAAGAGTAATAAAAAAGGACCACCAAACGCCTAGGGTAGTGGAAAAAAAAAAATGAGAGTTCAGCTGTACGGTCCTTTCCTTGTTTTTTTTTTTTCTCTCTTTGTGACACAAGAAATGTATGTGAGTAAAGATAGGTGTGGTAGGAAACGGCCATTGCTGTCTCCATCAAAGTCACAGGGCACATTGACGGTGCTTGCTCTTTTCTTCTTTACATGTCTTTTGATGTTTGCTGTGCCACGCAGTTCGTTCTCTTATCGGCTGCTGTTGCCACATTTCCTGCGCACATCTCCTCTTCTTCCTTGCGTCCTTCTTCATTCTCATGGAGGACTGATGACTGTCTCTGTTGCCTAAACACCTCCACCGACATACGTGCAGCGTCAAGTTGACTAGCGCTTGAGTTTACGGATTGCGCAGCCTTCTGTTTTCGCGGCTAGCATGGAAGGCGACACCTCTGAGCTGCATCGGGAGTGCTGCCAAGTCAACCTGAAGCGAGAACGCTCCCACTCCATCCACACCGATAGAGGCAGCCCCCAGTCTCCCTTTCTGCGGCCTGCGCTTCTTCACGCCACCGCCAACAGCGCCGACGAGACGTCTCTGCGAGAGAATGCTGCGGTGACGGCGGCAAACAACGCGTCATCACACTCCCCCCGCGTTGTCTTGTTTGAATTGGTTCCAGTTACAAGCTGTCTCGGCCTTTACCCCTCCGAAAAGCTGAGGTTTGGAGTTGAGGGTCTTCGCATCGGCCGTGACCCGAGCTGCTCGGACCTGGTGCTCAACTCGGCGCCAGTGTCGCGGCTGCACTGCGTGCTTTCCGTCCTGGGCGACGAGGTGCTGGTGCATGACAGCAGTTTCAACGGCACCTTCGTCAACGGCAAGCGGGTGGGCCGGGGGCGTTGCGCCGTGCTGCACCCACGCGACATCGTCTCCTTCCTGAACCCAACCTGCGCCAACGCCGAACTCTACTCCTTCGAGTTCGCGCCGTTGGTCGGGCACGCCTCGCCGTCCTTCCCTACGATTGAAGGTATGCAGCGCTATGAAATGGGCCCCGTCATCGGCCAGGGGAGCTTCGCAACAGTGCGGCTCGCCACGGACCGGGAGACGGGTGACGCCGTAGCGGTGAAGCTGACCGAGCGGCGCCGGCTGTGCTCCGAGGCGGCGGTGGCGGCGGCGTCGCTGCACACGGAGATCGAGATGATGCGTGGGATGGACCACCCGAACATCGTGCGGGTGCTGGACGCCTTCGAGGGCAGCGGCTGCACTGCCCTTGTCATGGAGTACGTGCGCAGCGGCGACTTGTTCGACTACATCGTAGGCCGTGGTCGCAACCCGTTCACAGAGACGGAGGCGCGCCACTTGTTTGTGCAGCTGCTCGAGGCGCTGCGGTATATCCACGGCCGCGGCATCATCCACTGCGACCTGAAGCCTGAGAACGTGCTGGTGGACGTGGTGGACAGGGACGGCGCCCATCAGCCGGCGAACGCCGCACAGAGGCCGGCGTCTGGGAGCGGAAGCACGGTCAGGTCCTCGGCCGTGGATGCGCTGAGCGAGGTTGCTCTGTCTGCTCCTGACAACCACCAGAACGAGGCGAAGTCGTTGTCGCCCTTCGATGTGCAGCTGAAGGTAACGGACTTCGGCGTAGCGAAGTATGCCGGAGGGGCAGCCGAGGAGGCGGCCGGCAGCGCTGCCGGCGAGGGCGGCGGGGGCGGCACACCGGTGTACGCCGCACCAGAGCTGGCGTACTTCCACCACACCGAACTTTCGGCGGCGGAGGACGACGTGCAGTCGCTCGCCTCTGCGCCGCCCCCGTCGGCGAGGATCACGTCGGCCGTGGACATCTGGTCGCTCGGGGTGCTGCTGTACATCTTATGTTCTGGCACGGTGCCGAAGCCGCCGCCGCCCGGGTCCTCTGTGGTGCTGCACCGCTGCATGGGTCACCTCTCCGCGTCTTGCACCGACTTGATTACTCGCATGATGGTGACGGACCCGATGCAACGCATTTCACTGGGAGGCATTTGCCACCACCCGTGGCTGGACGGCGTCGAGCTGCGTGGCGGCCTCCGCTGCAACGACGACGACGACAGCGACGACCAGGACGCATTGTCGGCCACGGTAGCTGTTGCTGCGCGGGGCAAGGAAGCCACGCCAGCGAAAGCAAAGAAGGGAGCAGTTCATCAAAGCTAGCACGCAATCCAAACTGTGCACCTTGTTTGGACTGCAACGCATGGCAGCATGCTGGCCTACCAGTTTGTTTTTGCTAAAAGCAAAACGCGGTGCAGTGTCTTTGCCAGCGATGTGGTATTTTCCAAGCTGACCATACAGTTGGCCGTGTATTCCCTTACACATTTTTGCTTTTTGATCTTTAAATGGTTGAACTTTGTCACTTTTTTTTTTTTTAAAGCTGCCTGCGACGCAGGGCTGAAACGGAATGGAAGCGGGGCTTTGCGTCTCCCCCTCGCGTCGATTTTATTCTCTCAATAGTTCTCTTTGGTTAAACGTGAGATGTCAGAATAGCGGCGACACCCACTTTGTGACTTCCGCAAACCCTTTTTCTTCCATCTTCTCCTGTCTTTTTTCTTTCTTTCATGCCACCTGTTTTTAAAACAGGTCTTCTCATTGAAAAAACGCAGGCAGCGGCTCTAACGTTCATTGGTGTGTGGCACTTCTGAGTTTTTGACTGTTTATTGTTATTGTGCTTTTTTTTTTTTTCAGTCTGACGTAGAGCGAGCACGTACAGAAAAACAGCTCAGACATCAAAACTCAGGGAGGAAAGGCGTACACACACACAAAAAAAAAAAAGAAATGGAGCCCAATGCGGACGTTGTGTGCACGGGCGAGACGCCGGCGGCTGTGGCGTCCTCGCAGCACTCCACTTCTGCCGAGAGCGCCGCTGCGTCGTATCAGGAAACGGACCGCTTCTGCACCTGGCGCAAGCACACCCGCGACCTTTACCAGCTGCTCTTCCACATCGACCTCGTCTGGGAGAGCCCTGTGGCGCAGCTGATGCCTTACGTGACAACGAAGGCTGGATTGACCACGCACACGATCCTCAGCGGCACCCGCACCGGCGGCCAGGAGCAGAGCTATCTGCAGCTGCTCTCCTCCACCGTTCCGCAAGACACGCAGTCGCTGGACGGGACGGACACTGCCTACTCGGAAGCTACCGGGGAGGTGGGCGGGTACGGCATGGCGCCGCACGCCTGTGGACTCAAAATTGAGCGACGCATTCTGCACGACGGCGACGTGCTGGCGGCGCGCTACATGCCAGCCAACCCGTTGCTGCTCGCCTCCTCCTCTGATAACGGCAACCTCTACGTGTTTGACTGGTCGCGCGTGCCGCTGGGCCGATTCCCCAACGACCCACCCCGCCCGCGTGCGCCGCTGCCGCCGAACGAGCTGAGCAGCGAGGCGACAGAGGAAGAGCGGGGGCAGTACCAGAAGCGCATGCGTGCCCTCAACGTCGTGACGACGGAGCAGGACCGGTGGGACCGCCGCACCGGCGACGGCCAGCACGTCCTCACGTTGCGCGGCGGTAGCGGGGTGTCGGACAACGTGTGCTGGAGCACAAGCGAGGCGGGCGTGCTGGCCTCCGGCTCGATTGGCCGCGTGTGCGTGTGGAAGGTGGCAAACATGTCGAAGGAGGAGCCGCGGCTGGTGGAGCCGTGTCGGGTGTTCCGCCTGGACGACGAGGAGGCGCGGGTGACGCACGTCGACTTCTCCTGGAAGGCGCCGGAGACACTGCTGGCGGCGTCCACCTCCGGCGCGGTGCACTTCAGCGACGTGCGTCAGGCGCACTCGACGGAGGTGTTTTCCCTTCCGAGCCCCGCCACCAGCCTCGCGCTCTCCCCTCTCGACGGCAACGCCCTCCTCGTCGGAGATGGGCAGGGCAGCGTCTTTTTCTTCGACTTGCGTAACAGCAGCCAGCCAGTACTGGTGGACCGCCTGCACAGCGGGGAGGTGACGACGCTGGCATGGTGCCCGCACTCGCGGCACCTCTTCTCTTCTGGCGGCCACGACGGCGTGGTCTGCATCTACAACCAAACGCGCCGGAAAAACCTCTTCAAGCACTGCGGACACACGGACGTCATCATGGATGTCGGGTGGAACTGGCAGGAGGACGGTGCGGGGCAGCTCGTGTCGACGGACAGCAACGCCATCATGCTCTGGCGCCCGCGAGACTTCTTCTTCTGCGCGTAGGGAAAAGGAAAAGAGAGGGTTTTAGTCGTTGCTGTTGTGTGCGCTGTGTGGGAGTTCGAGTTGTGCAGAAGTTTTTTTTTTTTATTTTACATCCGTTTGGGAGTGTCGAAGCAAAAGGCAGCCTTTTTGCGTCTTTTTATTGTTGCATAGAGAGTCGTTAATGAAGCCATAGAAGCTCGGCGTGTTTCGTACCTCCATAGAACAACAACACACACACACAAAAAAAAAAAAGAGAAAATACAAATTGATTAGTTTAAAGTGATCCTGTGATTTTTGTTGTTTTGCTTTGTCCTGAAAGTCTACACGTTGCCGCTGAAGAATTTCGATGTCCAGAGAGGAAAAAAAAAAAAAAGGAAGTGACTTTTTTTGTCGTATCGTCGTCAGGTCTCGCTTTTGGCCTTGTTTCATTTCTTCGCCTTCCCACCGTAAAACAACACGCATTTAAATGAAAATTTAAAAAAAAAATAAGTGAATAAATGCATAAGTACATTTTATTTTCATTTAGTGTACAGTGTTGCACGAGTATCTAAATCGCAGTATAAAAAAAAAAAAGAAAAGAAGCAGATAATTGCAGCTGAAACGTGCGTTATGGCGGATAGTGACGTTCATACGGAGTGGTCGGAGCTGCCGCTGGACACTCGCATCTTAGAGGCGCTGAAAGACCTCGCCTGGAAGAAGCCGACCGCAGTGCAGAGCGCGTGTGTGCCGCTGGCACTGAAGGGCAAGGATATCTCCATTCAGTCACGCACCGGCTCTGGCAAGACCGGCGCGTTTGTAATCCCGGCAGTGCAGCGCCTTGTCACGCAGCGGGAGCAGCAGCAGCAGCGCGGCACGCACGTCACACTAGCAAATCCTTCCGTCCTCATCCTTGTCCCTTCGGTGGAGTTGTGCGAGCAGACGGCGGAGGCGGCGGGTGAAATCGCCAAATACGTACAGCCGCGCCTCGTCATCGACAACTTGACCAGCGGCGGCGCCGTGACGGCGAGTCGGGTGCAGTCGGCACACATCGTTGTCTCCACGGCGGCGCTGCTAGCGCGGGCGTGTAACCAAGGAGCCGTCAACGCGGCGGTACTGCAGCATGTGCGCTTTTTCGTGCTGGACGAGGCTGACATCGTCGCTTCCATGGCGGAGCGCTCGCTGCGCACCGTGCAGTCCCTCCTGCCTCCCAACATGCAGGTCATCTTAGCCTCTGCCACGCTCACAAAGGGCGTGGCAGCGGTGAAGGGGCAGCTGTTGCGGCACCCGGTGAACATCGTGCTGACGTCCGAGGAGGTGCGGAAGGAGGAGGTGCCAAGCAAGAAGGCGAAGAAGGCGGCAGCATCCGCGACGGAGCAGGACGGACCCGTCGTGGAGTCCCGCATCATTGTGAGGGACCCGCTGAAGACGACGCTGCACCAGTACTACCTCGTCGCCACGGACGAGTGCCACAGCCACACCCTTCTCTTCGGCCTCTACCGCATGGCTCTCATTAAGGGAAAGACGCTCATCTTCGTCAACGACGACGAGCAGACGTACCGGCTGCAGAACTTCTTGGAGCAACTCGGCGTGGCCACTCTCGCCTACGACGCAAACCTGCCCATCAACGTCCGCCTTGACACGCTGAAGCGCTTCCAGAGCGGCGCCGTGTCCACGCTGGTTTGCACGGACGGTACGCTGGAGAGTGCGGTGCAGCTGCAGATGTCGCTGGAGGAGTCGCAAGGCGACGCGGCTGAGGCGGACGCGGCGAAGAAAACGGCACCGCGGCGTCGCGGGCGGTCGTCGTCATCGCGGGCGGGCGATGAGGCGCCGTCGGCGCTGCACCGCGGCATCGACTTCGCCCACGTGCACAACGTCATTCTCTTTGACGGGGTGGAGACAGCCGACCCGATCGCGCTGTCCCGCTACACCCACCGCATTGGCCGCGCCGGCCGTGCTGGCGAAGAGGGCGTGTCCATCGCCATCTTCACAGTTCCGCAGGCCCGCAAGCACCTTCAGCCGCTGCGCGAGTACTGCGCGGAACGTGGCGAGGTCGTGCAGCCCTTTCGGCAGATGCAGCGGGCGGAGGTGGCGAAGCTGCAGTACCGCGTGGACAGCGTGTTGGGCAACATCACCCGCACCTCCACCCGCAAGATGCGCGTCGCCTCCGTAGCAGCAGAGCTGAGCCGCAGCTCCTACCTCGCCAGCCACCTCTCGCAGAAGGACACCGACGCCCTGCAGCGCGTGATGCGACGCTCATCGAGGAAGGTGAAGGTGGAGCGCAACATCCTCGATGTGCCGGATTACATGAAGCTGTCGTCGATCGACGATGCCGGTGCGTACCGCAAGCGTGTGCGCGCGAACCAAACGCAGTCGAGCCTTCTGCGCAAGGCGGCTAAGAAGGCGACCTCCGATCCGCTGAAGGCCATCGTGTCGAAGTTGCGCTCATCGAAGCGTAAAAACTGATGTAAAAGGTGAGGGGAAAAACAAAGTGAGAGTTTGAGAGAGGCTGGAGGGGAGCGCGTGTGCGGTGCACATCTTCGATGCAAGGAAACAGATGTGTTCGGAGCAGCGATCTTCTTTTTTTTTTTTTTACTATGCGATGGTTGTTGCTGTTGTTTAGCAAACGGAGCCAGACGTACCCTCATGCGTAGTGACACTTTTTTTTCTTGCTGGTTCTTTTTTTCTTGGCTTCGCTATTCGATTAAGTGGCTTAACTTACCTTTTCTAACAATGATCTTAAGAACGACACACACACAGACACATGAATAGTAAAGCTATGAGAAGTGACGCAACAACAAGCGTCGTTTTTATCCATCTGTGTAGGTGGAAAGTGAACTACATGCGAACGTGAGCAGGCGACTGCGGGAAAAGCTGGTCCGATGAGTGCGCGGTAAGTGCGAGCATGTATGAAAGAGCAGAGAAAAAGAAAAAAGCGTGCAGTGCACCGAGCTTTCAGACTTTGCTACCCCCCACCTTTTTCTCACGGCTGAACCCCACAGGCTTACGCTTTTCGTAGAAGAGCTACGACTTGCTCACCACTTAAAAGTGGAACAAGCTTCACGGCAATAATGGTAGAGAGCGCCAGAATAACACAGCAGGCTGCACTTTCCCCCCCCCCCCCCTCACACCGTAATCGTCTCTCTTGAAAACTCCCTCCGTTTTTTTTTTTTTTATCTTTGTTGTTATTTGACACAATTTGTTGCTCTTTTTTGTTCCGTACTGTTTCTCGTTGGGTCTCTTGTTGCTGCCCGGCCATTGGGTTTGACCGTGACTGTGTGCATCTGTTGTTAGAGTGTAGAGTCTCTTTACTGGCTTGCTTCCCCCTCCCCCTTTTTCTTTTCATCGGTGGGCTTGCCCACGCACGGCACACTTCTTTCTCTGAGTATTGTACAAGACACAGCTGCTTACGAGCCGTTGTGTGTCTGTGCATTCGTCTGTGTGTGTTTGTGTGCGTCTGTGCGTCTGCGGGCTGCCGTTAGAGACTCGATAGCAAATCGTTAGTACCTTCTTTGCTGTTTGCGTTTTCTCTTTTTGTTTGCCACACGACACTTCTCTGCTGCCATTTTTTTTTTTTCTGCTGAACCTCTTTAAAGTGGACGTGGCGTTGACACATCATTTTTTTTTTTTTCGCCACCCGCTGTGTTGACAACCTCCTTTGGTTGTTATCATACGGCATCAGTGTCGTCTGTGTACACACACACACACACACACACACACAGAAGAGAAGAAAAAAAAAAAAAAAGGAAGATACCCATTTCAAAGTGCGATGACAACCGACGCCTCACCCGTCAACCATTACTTACTCTTCAACAGCGCTGATGAGTTCAGCAGCGACGCCAAGGTGGACTACGCGATGCGGTGCCACCGCCTCTTCCATGCGAGGGGCGGCGCCGCAGCTGCGCCGACGTCGCTGAGCACGGAGCTGGACCGACGCATGCTTGTGCGCACCCTCGACGAGCTGAAGCGTAATGTCGGCCTCGGCGACCGCGGCATCCCGATCACGCCGAGCACCGGCAACACCTTCAACACGAACATCAGCGCCTTTTCCTCGCCAGACTGCTTCGCATCACCGCAGTTTGAGATGCCAGGCGACGGTGAGACCTCCAACACGTTCTTCGACGGCACCGACGACCTCGACGCCAAGCCGTGGGACAACACCGCAAGCAGCCAGTTCAGCTACTGGAACTGGCCGATGGAGGTGCTCTATCAGTCTTACCACCTCTGGATCGCGCTGGACTACGGCCGCGACGTCTTCAGCATCACCCGCAACGGCGTCGTCCTGGTCGACCGCATCCCTACCGTCGTGTCCTCGCTGCTGCAGGTAGTGGAGACGATGCTCTACGCACGCGAGCAGGATATGCGGCAGATTCGTCTGTTCGTCGAAGCCAGCGTCGCCGATGAGCAAACGCGTGCGCGCGTGCTGCAGCAGGTGTGGAGCCCGACGGTGTTTGTCAGCATCGTTTTGCTGAACGTCCCGCAGGAGGTGGAGAACGCGGTCCCCTTTGAGGCGGCTCCACCAGACGTCAACGCGAAAGCGGGCGGTGCTGGTGCAGCGGCAGGTGTGCAGCTTCAGAGCAGCAGCAGCGGCGGCGGCGGCGGCGGCGGCGGCGGCGGTGGCGCTACGCGCACGCGTGCCCGGCAGCAGCTGCAACAGCAGCCAGCCATCATCATGTACCCACCGGAGCATCGCCGCTTCACGACCATGGAGACTGATGGCGGCGGCGGCGATTTCTCCCGCTGCTCCGCCGTCACGCTGCTCTCGCACTGCAACGCGAAGGAGTTGCTGGATGACGGCAGCTTCATGGACCGCCTGCGCGACCTGCTGACGCGGTACGAGAACGCCTATCGCGAGCACAACAGCAGCTTGCAGGAATGGCCGCAGTCGTCGCTGAGCGCCACGATTGAGTATTTGGTCCGCGCGATGCCTGACGTCTCGGCGGAGTGCAATTCTGTCGTCTTTGTCAGCAACGTGGGCACGATGACGTCGTCCGACACGCTCACCTTCGTGGAGAGCATGGTGCGACGCAAGAATCTCATTGTCTCGCTGGTCGCGCTGAATCGCGTGCTCACGTTCGACTCGCCCGAGCTGAGTCCGCTGGCGCGGTTCCTCTCCGCGGTGGGCGGCTTCGCCGTGCATGTGGACTACTGGCTGGCTCTTGGCGCACCACGGCTCAACAGCGAGTGGTGCCACAAGTTTGAAGGGGCTCGCTGCCTCGCACAGCAGGTCTTTGTGCACCTTATCAACCGCTTCCCGGTGGCCCGCCCGGGGGCCACCCGCCGCGATCTTCTGACTGACACGCTGTGTGAGCCGGTGGTGCTGTACGATGGCGACCACGATCTGCCCGACTTCGTCATCGAGGCGTCGATGACGGAGCTGCTGAGCACGACGGCCGCCCTGCGCTTCAACCAGGGCTGGAGCGTGCTGCTCGACTACCGCGACGAGATGAGCACCGCACACCTCGCCGCCCGCTACGACCACGACTTCCACCGCGGCACGATCAGCCTGCATTACGAGATGAACGTCAACCGCCCAGCGGTGTACCGCCGGCTGCTTGTGTCCGGCACCAAGGCTTTGGTCGACCACTTCTGCAAGAGCCGGTGGGATGAGGCTTTGTCGAGCGTGGTGAGCGAGGGCAACGGGCACTGGCTGGCCTACCTCACGCTGCTGCGGCTGCAGGTTCACTTCTGGATGAAGGCGGAGCAGGTGCTGATGCGCGTGGTCAACACATCGCCGTCGCAGAAGACGATCAGCACGATACCAGACCTGCACCGCTTTACTGGGACGGAAGGGGTGCTTGCGGAGTGGTTCAACACCGCCGCCGTCGTCTCCGTCGGTGTCTTCTTCCGCTTCGAGCACCTGTCACCCGCCACGCTCGTGGCACACAGCCGTGCCGCGGGCCTCAGCGGGGCCTCGACTGAGTCCGCCGCCCGGGCGTGTCTGCGCGCTGCGATGCTGCGCCGCCACTGCCTGGTCGGGCGGGAGGAGGAGCTGACCTATCTGCGTGTCGAGAAGCCGTCTTCGCCCATCTCCGCACCGTTCACCGCGGCGCCGCTGCGTGCCGGCGCCGCCTTCTCCCTTGTGCAGTTCTTCCCGTTGTACAACACCACCGCGGGCAACGACTTCGGCCTTGCCGGCGGCTTCGAATGCCGCGTGAGCTGCGTGCTGTGCGACCACGTGAAGCAGGCGGCGGTGGTGCAGGCGGTGCTGACGGACATTTTCGAAGCCGTCAAGGAACGCAACGCGGCAGCCGCGAGGAAGGAGAAGTACTTGTTGGTGCGCGCTTCTCACAGCGTGGAGAACGAGCAGGCGCTGCAGCTTGTCAAGACGAGCCTGGGCCAGCGACGCACGCGACTACTGACCAGCTACACGGAGGGCACCATGCGCTCCAGCAACAGCGGCGGCGATGGCGGCGGCGGCAGCACCGCCAACAACAACAACGGCAGCAGCAGCAGCGGCAGCGGCGCCATCGGCGTGCCGCGCGACGCCTCGACGACGCACTCGACTATGCTGGAGCAGTGCTACCGCTACCCGATGCTCACGTTTCCCTGGTCCCTGCTGAACGCATTGTGCTTCCGCTGGGCGCTGGGCTGCGGCGAGTATTACCCGTACCTCACCGAGGAGGCCTTCAGCTTCTTCGTCGCCCGCCGTCTCCACGCCGGCTTCGTGCTTCTCGTCTACTACACGACCTCCTTGAAGGCGGTCCTCGTGAAGCGCATCGGCAACCCCGAGACGCGCACGGACGTCAGTATCTTTGACGTGCTAGAGGCGCTCCCAACCACCACCGCCGCCCCCTCCCTCTCCGCAGCGTCGCAGATATCTATCCGGCGCCTTGTCACACCCTTTCAGCGAGCCCGGCTGTCCGCCTGGACGTACACGCACGACATCCAGGAGGACCTCCACATCGCCACGGCGCTTTTCACCTGCAAGGCATTCTCGAGCAGCCAGCCAGGCGACCGCCGCATCCTGCTGCGGCAGATGCGTGAGCGCGGCTGCACTGCAGTCACGGCCCGCGTGGAGTCGCTGCTGTTTTACCTCCACGCAAAGTACACCGAAATTGTGGAGCTGTGCTCGCCACCGTCGCTCGGCCTGGACGGCTGCGTGCAACTGCGCGACCGACTGTTGAACATCGTGAGCTGCGTGGGCGACCGCAGCACCGTCGTGCAGGCCCGCGCCCTCCACGCCGACTACGCGCAGCTGCTCTCCTCCGGCACGGCGCCGCTTGATCTGGACACCAACGTGTACGTCTCCGTCATGAGTCCGATGCGCTACCACACCATCGTGTGCGTGCTGATGCTCGAGTCTGACACGGACGAAGGAACGGGGCGGCACACCGTCAAGGTTGCGCTTGCCGCCCTCGACGCGCAGCTGCTCGAGTACACGCTGACGCGGCAGTACCAACGCAGCTCTAGCGCGTGCAACGACCAAATGCCGCGCAGCTCGGAGGAGGCGGCTGCTGCTGCGGCGACAGCAACGGCAGCAGCAGCAGCGGCTGCAGCAAAGTCTGTCATGCCGGAGTGCGTCGCCGACCGCGCCGTCGTGCTGTCCCTCCGCCACCTACTCACCGTCTTCACCTCCGTCTACTGCGCACGCGAGCTCCTGCGGCTCGTGCGCTCAGCCCCTGAGAAAGAGGCGTCGGCGGCCGTGGCGGAGCTGGCCGACGCCTACGGTCACCTGGGCAACTACTCGGCTGAGATGGACGCGACGCACCTCCTTCATGTTGTGCAGTGGCGCTACGGTGCGCTGACCGGACCGGGGCTCACGGACAAAATACAGGAAGTCCTCATGGACGTCGTCGCGACGCAGCAGCGCAGCTTCTCATCTCACCCGACGCTGTGGCTGCCCCTGTCGAGGCGTGAACGTGCACAACTGCGTGCCACGGCGGCTGGTGAGGCAGCCGAGCGCCACAAAAGCAGCACCAGCGGCATTCTGGCCAACTCCGAAGACGATGACGACGACGACGACTCGGCGAACGACGCGGACGCGGAAGGCGAGGACAACAACAACAACGATGGCCGCGGCGACCGCGTGCGACTGGACCTGCTGCCGGTGGCCATGAAAGTCTGCGCGGTGCTCCAGACCGCCTCGTCGTCGTCCTCCGCTACTACTACAGCGGCGGCGGCGGCGGCCCACAACGCGGACGGCGAGGAGCCGGAGGCAGCGCAGTGCCTGTGGATTTCATCCGCTTGCGCCGGCGGCCACGCGGCACGCGAGAGCTCGCTGCGTGACAGCACGCCCTGGTCGGTGCCCTCTGCCACTGCGGCGACGGACGCCTACACGCCGACGGACGCAGTGGTCGGCCCGCTGCCAGAGAAGAACAGCAGCACCCCGACCCGACTCTTCCTCCGCGTATTTGTGAAAACGGTTCCCATCGATCTGCTGGAGCTATGCAAGGATGAGTCGTTTTGCCCGCCGCAGTCCGCCGTGCGCCTGACGCTGCGGCTGCTCTTCTACCGCTTCACGGCAGAGGAAGGACCAGCGGCGGTTGTGACAGCGGCCAACACGACGGCGAAGACGGCGGCGACGTTGTCGTCGACATCTGTGCCAGCCGGGTCAACGCCGTTGCACGTTGCGCCGAGCCACCGTGGCACGGCGGAGGAGGCGGCCAGCGCCGCGCTGGATCATCTGTTTGTCCAGCCGGCCGCCACGCCGTGGGACCGCCGTCGCTGCGACGACGTTTTTCGCAACTGCGGCGATTTTGGCTCGCTGCCCGAGGACGTGGAGAGGTCGATGCGTGGCATCACAAATCAGCTGGCATGGCGCATGGCGACCTACTGTCTGCGGAGTGCGTGCTACTGTGCTTCCTTTGCTCGTCTGCAGTCGCTTGTGAAGGCGGAAGGCGAGGGCGGGACGAAGGACGCCGACTCAACGGCATTGAAGCGGCGCGACGCGACCCTCTCGCACGCCGCGGCGCTGCCCGTGCAGAGTGTGCGGGACGACGCCAGGCTGCGCGACCTCCTCCGCGTGGTGGTGACGCCGGCACTGCTCAGCTCCCGTCGCTTCATCTTCTCCACCTTCCCGATCGAGTTCACGCAGCAGGCGACAACGTTCCGCAGCGTGGACCCGGTCGCGGCGGCTCAGGACGTCTTTCGCCGCTGTGTCGACGAGGATTGGATGTGGGTGTTGCCCACGACACACTTCTCGTACATCGTCGTGCCGAATCGGCAGTACTTCGGCGAGCGGTGGGTGCTGGTGCACGTGGAGATGCAACTGAACCACACCATCAACCGCGCCAGCATCCTGTGCTACGACGCGGGCGACAACGCGCGGCAGGAGACGATGCGGGCCTACAGCGCACACCTCCGCTCGCACATCTACAACAAGATCACGCAGGTGAGTCAGCTGCATCTGCTCAAGCAGCTGCGCGACACGCAGAACGCGAGCAGTGAGTTGATTCCGCCCGCGTGGGGAGATCAGTTCAGTCAGGGCGGCAGCACCATCAGCGGCGGAGGCGGCGGCACGCGAGGCAGCTACCCATCCAACGACTTCGACCCATCATCCCCGTCATCGTCGTCGCCGTTTTACCTTCGTGGGCAGAACGTGCTGGAGATTCCGATCTACTACAAGCTGCAGCATCAATGCAAGAAGATCCTCTCGCGCGTGCAGACGAACAGCTCGCGCCTGGAGCTCATCACCATCTACAATCGCGACCAGTGCTTCGTGGTGGCGGACGACGAGGAGGGCGACACGTTTCACTACATTCGTCTCGTTTTTGTGAAGGACCTGGCGAAAACCGTCGCGGTCAACGCGCGGTCGCCGCTGCTCACGTCGTCGGAGCGGTGCCCGCAGCTTGTCGTGCAACTCTTCAGCGCCACGAACAACGCGAAGGTGCAGCGGCCGCTGCAGAAGCTGCAGGACTTCTGCTACTTCCTGGCGGTGCAGGAGTTACAGGGACACCTCAACTACGTGCAGCACAAGATGATCTCCTTCAACGACCTCGTTTTCCTTCAGAACCAGCGGCTGGAGCCTGTCGTGGTGGACCTCCGCAGCATCTTCAGCGATGCCGCGTCCACTGACAGCGCTACCTCCCCTTCCTGCGGTGACACCGCCGCACGCCAGCGCGCGCGGCAGGTGGATATGGCGCTGGCGTTGCTCTTCCTCAATTTGCGCGAATACAAGTTCAAGCCCTTCGACATTCAAGACGAGCCGACACACGCGACAAGCAACTTTGTGGAACACTACAACCTGGAGAAAAGCCTCAATCTGGAGCCGTCGAGGGAGGCTGGCACAGGTGAGGGCGGCGGCGGCGGCGGCGCAGCTGGGGACAACAGCGGCAAGGACGGTAGCGGTAGTGGTGGTGATCGTGGCGGCCGTGCTGTGCGCATTCGCGTCTGGCGCTTCGTGAAGATCGTGGAAGGGCCGACGGATGTGCTGGTGTCCTGCTGCCTGCACGTGCACCCCGACAGCCCGAGCGTGATTGCGCTGGACCGGTACCTGACCAAGATCCCGGCGGAGCGCTACATCAACGGCGACTCCGAGAACGTCATTCTGTCGCAACTCAGCCACTGCGTGGAGGAGACGGTGGCGCAGCTGCGCTTTTTCGCCCTCACCGCGCCTGGGCAGCAGTTCTACCCGCTCGTGCGATCGACGCTGCGCACGACCACGAGCGATCTCCTGCAGGTCAGTCAGGCCGCCTTCACGAAGGACTCCTCTGTGCTGCGTTTCCACCACTTTCCGCTGGACAACGTTAACCCTACGGTGCTGCCGATGTTGGTGGACCGCCTCTGCGGGGCACTGGCCAATTACGGCCCGACGTGCTTCACGTACGCAGCTGGGCATGGCGCCGCGAAAGCCCTGGTGCACGTTCCCGGCTTCACATGGCAGTGGATCGAGGGCATCCAGAACGACTCGCTGGCGGACCAGTTGGAGCTGTACATCACGTGCGGCTACACAGTGCTGGACTCGACGGAGGCGACGAGCGGGCTGCCGCCGACGCGGGTGGTGCCGTTCGTGCTGCCGGGCGTCCCCATCACCTCCGTGACGACTGGCGAGTCGCAGATGTCGCTGCTGGGCGAGTACGAACTGTGCGAGGGTGGCTGCCCGCTGCTCGACTACCGCATCGTTGTCTCCGTCTCGCTGATAGGCGGGCTCTCGCTCGCCATCTTCAACCTGCGTGACACCGAGTACATTGTTCGTCTGCTGGGCTACGTGGTGCAGGAGATGGAGGAGAAGTCAGCGCTGATGGAGGATGTGCTGCTGCAGCGCATGGGCTACGCCGTCCCTTCCTCGTTTAACGAGGCCGACCTCGCGCGCAACTGCTGTGGCGACGACACCAACGTGATCCGCAACAAGCCGCTTTCCATCAGCTCCGACGTGTACCGGCGCCGCGTCAACAACGTGCGCTTCCGCATCCGCCCCGACCCGGAGCGGGACGAGCCGCTGGCCATAATCCTGGAGGGGCTTTACAACCGCGGCCTCATCGTGAATTACGCGTTCCCGATCGAGGACGCGATTAAGGTGCTTTACGACGAGTGCCCACAATACACGCTGCAGGAGTGCGTGCGCATCCTCGACGACCTTCTCGAGTCGCGTGTGCTTTCCGAGGACCCGCGGAGCGCGCTGAAGCCGCAGATGTCCATCCTGTCGTCGCTGCCGCATTGCGAGCAGCTCAAGACGGACGCGCGGACGTGCCGGCTGACAGAGATGACGGGAGTGCCGGCGGACGCCCTCATCGCCTGCGGCTATCACCGCCACATCTTGGCCTCGCACATCATCGTGGAGGCGCAGAACGCGCGATCGGGCGTCGCGGAGGTGTTGGCGAGGTGCGACACTTTGTGGCGTGCTGGACCGCAGAACAACGTGCTGGAGCTGGCGAAGGCGATTGTGACGCTGCAGCTGAAGAGCAAGGAGGTGTTTGGCACGCGTGTGCCGGATTTCTCGCTGCGGCGCGAGCGGTGGCGTCATGAGGACGACGTACTGGACCCAACACTGCCCACGCAGACGCAGCAAAACGTGAGCTACTCCCGCTCCGTCGACGCGTCGCTGCAGACCTACATGGAGCACCTCCGCCAGCTGTACCCGTCCATGTGCGTCATCGACCTCGACCCGAACGACCCGCTGACCACTTCGGACGGGGTGCTGCTGAACCGGTTGCGCTGCCGCTACGGAAAAGTGACGAACGAGACGGGCGACGTGGTGCTCTTCAGCCCACACTTGTACTACGCCGTGATCCCGTTTGTGGACCTGCTGCAGTGTCCGGGCTTCTACGAGCGCTACCGCCTGCTCGTGGAGGCGCTGGGCGAGGAGGCGGTGGAGTCGCCCATCACGACCAGCGGCCTCTTCATCATCGAGGTGGGCTTCCAGGTTGTGCACTACGCGCTGGACTTCTTTGTGATCAACGGCAACGACGTGTTGCCCGGTGTGACGGCCAAGGTCGCTGCTGACTTCAAGCAGACCTTGCTCTTCGAGAGCGTGCTGTACGATGCGGCGGTGCGCAGTCTGGCACAGTGCATGCGAGCTCACACCGTGATGCTGTCGGGCCAGCAGAAGACGCACACAGCGGTGGCGAACCTGGTGAAGTACCACCCCTTCCCTCCTCTGTACTGCGGTAACATCGTCGCCGCCTACACCATCACCGACCCGCGGGTCATGCGGCTGAAGAACTTGACGCCGAGCGGGTCGGCAAACAACACCGACCTGCACGTGAGCACCGACGGGGTGCTGTACCTCTCGCCGCAAAAGCACAACCTGCTGCAGCGTGAGCAAACAAACGAGATGTACACCTACGGCGGCCTCATCGTGTGGGAGCGGGCCCAGCTTTTTGTGTTGCTGACGAACACGAAGGACGTGAACAAGGCCTGCCGCGGGTCAAACAGCGACCTCTCGCAGCTCGTCCTCACCGCGAAGAACCTGCTGCTCAATCAGCTGTTGGACAGCACGCAGCAGGAACGGCTCGACGTGGCATGGCGGAAGTTTCTGTCTGGAGGTGGTGTTCGCAGTAGTTCGGAGCGGGAGCTGCCGAGCTACGACGAGTTCGAGCTACTGCGGGGGCATTCCCACAAGATCGTGCTGCACTCCTACGTGCCGGTGCTGCAGATGATTTTGGAGCCGGTCGAGTGGAACGGCGATTCGCGGCGGCTGCGTGCTGTGTGCGAGCAGCTCTTCCCGGATCACGTTTTGCACGTCATCTCTCACCAGCGTGGGCTGCGTGGCACGCAGGAGGCGTCCGCCGCCGCGCCGCACGCGCGCCACTACGATCATCACACACCTGCAAGCCTCAACGCGCTGTTGCCGCGGTACGGCGCAGGAGCCGCGTCCCCCACCGTGGGAGGCTACGATGTGCACCGCCTGTTCATGTCACACTGCAGCACCGGCTGGTTCGTCATCACCTTTGCGCCTGGCAAAGCAAAGGAGAGCGGGTGCTTTCTTACGATGGAGTGCTTCTCTGATCCGCGCCGACCCTTCGGTGCCAGCATCGTGGTCGAGGATCTCAGTCTCTACTGCAAGCCCTCCCGTGCGCCGCAGCAGCACCGCGTGATGACGTTTTTGAGCGAGGAGGAGCAGATGCTGGTGGAGCGCTTTGTGCAGCTGGTCAACAGCTTTGTCTGGTCGACCATCGTGCCATGCCCCTCCCAGTTTATGTTCTGAGTAAGGGCGAACCTGAAGCTTTTTTTTGTCGTTGTTGCAGTTGCGGTCTTCGATTTCCTCTTCTGTGCTTTTTGCCAGACTAGGCTCTTGGGTTTGCTTGGCTTTTTTTTTTCCCTCCTTCTCAGCTTTTGTTGAACACCATGCTACTATTTCTGCGACTCAAAAGAAATGGCACACACGTGCCAACAAAAAAAAAATAGAAGTAGTTCATACTGATCGCCCGAATAAAGCAGAGCTGATTCAACTTAACCTCGAGAAAGGCCGAGTAAAAGAAGAAGAGAAAAAAGGGGGAAAAAAACTGTTTTTTTTTTAATAAGGGCTCACCAGTGCTTATCATGCGGATGTTGCGGTTCACTTTCGTCGAAAATGTGTTTGAGATGAAAGGCCTCATTTCCCAGTTTTTTTTTCTCTCCTTGTTCTCAAACGTTTTTGCTTATTGTGTTTTGTTTGCTGCAGCACAGAGGCGTCGAAGCAGAACACTTTTTTGTTTTCATTTCTTCAGAGCACCTTTGCTTCGTTCGGGCACTTCGAGACATTGTCCATGTCCAGCATCGGAGTAGCCGCCTCCACTGCGTCTCAGAAGGCAGCGCCGCAGCTTCGCCAATGCTCGGTGCACGACGCAGGTAATGCCAGAGCGCGTTCGTTTTCTAGCCAGGAGAGCCTGGCGATAGTCGCAGATGTGCACAGCGGCACGCCCCCTGGCTCCACACCAATTCAGAAAGGCGAGACCGCCACCATCGCCTGCATCTCCGTCAGCGCTGGTGGTGGTGGCGTGCTGGTGCAATGGGACACAAAGAGCGGCAACGTCCGCCTCACGGCGTCGAGCGCCGCCACCGCTACGGGGGATTGGGTGAGGGCGGCGCGGCTCGTGGCGAAGGAGAATGCGCGTGCGGTGCAGCTGACCATCTTGAGTCCGACTTTTCGTGTTTGGGTGGATGGGCAGAGACTGGCACGTGTCGGATCACCAGTTTTGGTGCATCCTGCCCAGCGCGTATCCTTTGTGACAGACGCGACCGTCTACACTATTGCCCCTGTCGCCGCCCCTGCTTCTCGTGCTACTGTTGACGTGTCGCGTCACCAATTGCCCTTGGCGCCGGCCAAAGCACGAGAACGGCGTCAAAGATCACACCTGCGCTCGAGCTCCCCCGCTCCACGTGTGCCTGTGCCTTGCACGCAGCCAACGCCCCCGTCTCCGCCACCCATGATTTCCTTCTCCTCTGTGTCCGGAGCTTCTAAGGAGAACAGCAGCAGTAGTAGTAGTAGTACGTGTGCCGACGCTGCTGCTGCTGGCACTGTTGTCCAAGGCAACACGTGCGCTGTGTGGACGACTGGTGAGTTGGTGCCTCCGATCGGGCCGGAGGAGGAGATGCAGCACCGATCCCCTTCTTCGTCTTCGACGCTCAAGACCGTGACAACGCCGCTGCAGCAGCCGTGTAAAAAGGTGTGCGCGCCTGAGCCTCTTCACGTGATCCCCGTGGTGATAGGCGACAGAGCGGTGCCGTCCACTCCTTGTGCATCAGAACCGATCACTTCTAACGAAGACGGTGTCGCTGCGGTGCGGGACACCATTGGGACGGCAGACGTGCTGACAGAGGTGAGTGCTGCGAGGGAGCAGCACATGTCTGACGTGCTGGGGATGACCTCGGCGATCGCAAAAGGAAGGGCGGATATGGAGGGGAAAACGGCCGATGCTGCTTCGCGACACGAAGATGCGCAGCACCAGCTGTTCTTCTCGTCTACTGCCACTGCCATCACCGGCAAAACCCTGACAGATACAACGGAAGAGGTGCACCAGCAGCACCAGCCGAAGCAACACATCGCAAAATCAATCAACGCGGTATTCACCTGGGGCCCTGTCGTCTCGGTGGCTTCACCTGATTGGAGCCTGTTGGCTGCGGCGTGGCCTGACCCGAGCAACGAGGAGGTGGAGGTGGAGGAAGAAGGCGGAGCGTCCGCCGCCGCGTTCGACAGCTGCGCAGACGCCTTCGCCGCCGCGTTGCACTCAAGATGTACGGCGCCGAAACAGAAGGCGGCTGCCGGTGCCGCGCGGCACGCAAGACAGCGACACTCAGCCGGCAACGGCCCGCTCAACCCAGCTCGCCGTGCACCTCTCACCGCTGCGCTAGCTCTGTCAAGCTTAATAAGTGTAAGTCCGCGTCCGAGTCAGCACAGTAGCAGCAGCAGCAGCTTGGGCAAAGCACTTGCAGGCCACCCAGAGAACCGACGTGCGTCGGTGAAGAAACTGTCGAGTCACACTTCATCCAGCGAATGGGCGGGTCGGCTTGGGTGGGAGGCAAGCGAGGCACATGCGAGCCGCAGCGACACTGCTGAAGCGAAGGAAAAACTGCGACTGAGGCAGCGCGTGGCGGTGGCGCCTTTCGTGGTGGAGATGTTCGGCAGCACGCACCGATATCGCCCGCTGGTCCGCAAGCCTGCAGCCGTGGACTCCAGCGATGAAGAGATGGGCGACACCGGGTTGACAACGGAGTCGCTTTCCGACTCGATCGAGCAGGCACGAGCGACAACGAAGGCGGGACAGGAACAGATCGAAAGCCCGTGGATTTACCCGTCTGTGGCAGACGAGCTGGTCACCCCGCACACCGAGGCTGTCCTGCAGAGAGCATTGCGCTTTACCACAGAGATTACCACGGCGGCGAAGAGCGCGAGCTTCCTGCATGACGCGTTGCGCCGCACGTACGACGCGGCCACGGACCACTTCACCTACACGACCATCCCCGGTCTGCCAGACCTTCTCTACTCCGCCTTCATGACCGTGAGCGAGGAGTTGCTAGGCAGTCTCAGAGAGGGCCGCCCGGTGCGTCGTCTCAGCTCCCCGCTTCTCTGCGCTGGCGACCTCTTTGGCAGCTTCAAGGACCTGCTGATGGTGCTGGGCAGTGCGGCTCACTTCACCCACTGGTCAATGATGCATCTGCCGCTGGTGCTGCTGGGCAACTATGTCGACGTGGGGTGGCACAGTGTGGAGGTGGTGTTGCTGCTCTGCAGTTGGGCCTACCTCCAGCCGCTGAAGGTGCACCTCCTGCGCGGCCCACACGAGGATCCGTGCGTGAACGGCAGCTACGCCGCTTTGGGCAAACGGTGCCTGCGTTACAAGTGCCGCCAGCGGTTTGGTGGGCGGAAAGGCGTGGCGCTGTGGAGACGGCTGAACCGCATTTTCGCGTTGCTTCCTGTTGCCGCGGTGGTGGACGGCAGCGTCTTTGTGGTGCACGGCGGTGTGCCGCTGCTGCTGCCGTCGCCGCTCGAGGAAGGGGCGAGGGCCGGCGACGACGCGGCTGCGCATCTCACGCGTGGGCCGCAACAGCGGGACGAGGGCGAAGCGGCGCTCTACAGCAACACGTCAGGCGTGCCCACGCTCACCACGGACGCAGCAGAGTCCACGTTAAGCACCTCCTCACCGTACGTTGACCCGCAGCGATCGCCGAGTGCGGTGCGGGCTCCTCCACGCGCTGCGACGAGCCACTCTGACAGCAGGCAACGAACTGAAGGGGATCCTCACGGCGGCAGGATAAGGAGCAACCGGCGTAACACCTCCCGACAGCGGAAGGGCGGGCGCAGTATGCCTGCCAATGTACGCTCTAGTAGTAGGTCTGCAGTAGATGCCGCGGCGGCGGCAGCAGCAGCAACAGTGAAGGAGTGTACTAGCGGGCAAACCGTGGAGAAGCAGCTGACCGCTGACCAACGCGTCACCGCTGCCTCTGCCGTGGACACGTTGGCGGAGCACAGCGAAGGAACTTCCTCGGACGCGCCGTCCTCGCCGTTCTCGCTCGGCACCCTCCCTTCCACAGCAGAGAAAGTCGAGGTTGTTCCTCGCCGTGGCACAGTCACTTCAGCTGTGTGGCGCAGCTGTCCCACCTCGCACGATTCAGAAACACTTAGCAGTGGTCATGAGGCACCACTGCCAAAGACGTCAGCGCCGCCGGTGCCACCGCCGGCTCCTGCCGTAGCACACGAAGCGGGAGGTGCCGCGTATGGCGCTTTGTTGAACTTCGTCACGCCTTCCGGACCGTCCCAGTCCCAGATCTCGCTCTTCGACGCAGCCAACATCGTGGAGTACCATCGGTCACGCACGCCGTTGTTGCCGCGCCGCGGCGGCGGCTGCGACGGTGGCGCGGCGTCGGTGGCGATGTCAGATGACGCATCCTCGGCGTGGATGGTTGACGCGCGGTCTGCGGAGGAGCTAGTGAGGAAGCGCAGCGCGGCGTGCAGTTCCTTGTCGACCCTCACAGCGGCCGCTTCGCTCACCACCGGCCATCCGTCCGCCGTGTCACAACCGTCGTCGAGCGCTTTCCGTGCGACACAGCGTGACATCCCTTCAGAGGCTGACTTTGAGCGGCTTCTCTTGGCCACCAACATGAGCGCCTTCAGCTTCGACACGCTGCAGTCGAACAGTGATGACGACGACGAAGCTTGTCGGCGCCGTCTTATTCGCGAACTCATCTGGAATCGACCGCGCGACGCAGCAGCCCGTTTCGATGCGGCTCTGGGAAAGACCCACGCCGCGGAGGACACGTTGGAGCCGTCGTGGGGGATGCCGCGTGAGGTGCAGTGCTGCCACGCGTGCCCGCCCGCCTCCGCGACGCACGACTGCTGCCACGTCTTTGGTAGCGGGGCGCTTGTGCACTTTTTAGACCGCTTCAACTTATCGCTGGTTGTGCGCGGTGCACCAGAGGACACATCGGATATATACGGCGCGCTACTGTCGGAGGAAGGCCGGCTGCTCTCCCTGCTGACGTGCACGCGGTTGTATCGACAGCCCATGCAGGCGGGCGCGTGCGTGCTGCACCCGCAGTCGTTTCAACTCGCCGTGTGGGGCTCACAGCAGCTGGCGGACTCCCGCGGACCACTCTCTCGGCATTTCTCAGACCCGCATGGCATGCGCGAAGGGATTGCGCGGTTTTGCAGCTTTTTGGAGAAGCAGGTGCAGGTGCGTTTAAGGGACCACGGCATGATCGGCCCACAGAATCGATGGGGCATTGTCTCCGCCTGCGATGAATTCAAGCGTCAACAAGCCCTGAAGAAGCGTCTTGATCTTAATGCGTAGAATTCAGTCTCATTGCATTTCTAATTCTGTTTTTTTTTTTTTGTATTTTTTTTTTTGTTGTTTTCCTTCTCCGTCGTGTAGCCTGTCCTCACTGCAGCTCGAGTCTACACACGCACATTTTTTTTTTTTGTATATCCTGTGAGCTCCACCCCTCCCCTCCCTTCTCTCCCAGAAACATATGTGATACATCCAAATGTATCGTGTTTTTTTTTTTTAGTTATTTTAAATGTAAGCAATGAAGTGCTATGAAGCGTTTTCCTGTATCTTTCGAAATTGGAAACGCCATAAGAACACTCTCTCTTCATTTTTTTTTTTTTTGGACAGATGCTCTGTTACGAATCTATGACTCGAAAGATATGCTTAACGATATAATTACATGGGTCCATCTCTCACATGTTCAAAGGCGAGCGATCAGTTGGTACATGGACCACTAACATGGACCTGGTTTTCTTTGCTTTTCTTGAGGAGGCTAATCAGTACACACAGATATAAAGAGACGCTGAAAGAGCACTTCATCGCAACCTCTCCTTACTCTTCGTGCTCGACAGTGATAGGATCAAAAGTTATGCAAACATGCGTGCTTGTGTTGCTTTTCTCACTCGATTTTGTCTTCTCTTTTTTTTTTTTTCTTCCTTTACCTTTACGCCTGTCCATATCGTCTCCATTTCAGTAACGCTGCTTCTTCTTTCTACTGGGTGCACGGCGTTTATTCTCCTCTTTAGGAATTCGTCTTGCGTGTCATCGCAGAGAGGAAAAAACGAAGAGGGGGAAAAAAAAAGCAGATATATATATATATATACATATATATATATATCTATATATATATATATATACAGGTATCCACCCACTGGCGGTTCCAGCAATGAGTTCGCGAGTGTCGCCGCGAGCCTCCATCAACGGCCATCACCCGTCCCATGTCGCCTCGATCACCAACAACGCCTCTCGCAAGCAGAGCATGGCCAAAGACAACGCGGCTGCGGCTATTGCGGCCAGTGCAGCGAACGGCGCAGACTCGAACAAGCCGGCAGCGGAAGCGGTGGTGGAGCGCATCCTGAAGGCCGCCGATCCGCATGTCATGTCCGCGCCGGTCTATTACGATTACAAGAAGGACTCGCGCGTCTACAAGTACTTCCCGAGCACGCGGCAGGTGTCGATGCTCTTTTCCACTGACGGTAACGCGATCCCGAAGGATGCACCGGAGGCCATCCAGCAGGAGGAGGACCGTCAGCGGCGCATCCAGGAGGTGGAGGCGGCGGCGGCGGCGGAGACGAACCCCGACCTGGTCGATGAAGGTGTCTCGACCCGCATCTTGAAGAACCAGTTCAACTACAGCGACCGCGGCAGCCAGACGATGAATCAGCCGCTCAAGGAGCGCAGCGTGATGACGGACCCGCCGCCGTCCGCCACCTTTGGTGGGTTGGCCACTGCCTGGGCGATTTACGACGCCTACGAGGGCGAACGTATCCAGGCAGAGAAGACGGCCGCCGCGCAGCGACGCACCACCCAGGCAGCCCGCGCCGGCAAAGATGAAGAACACTCGCTGATCTCTGCCGCCACCGCTGGCATTCGCGCCGAGGGCGACGTCGGCCCGCGTGGCGTGGAGGAACTTCTAGCTTCGCGGGAGTATGGCAACGCCCTGCAGGTGATGGAGCGAATGGTGAACCAGAACGACTGCTACGACATCATCGACGACTTCAAGTACTGGGAGGACCAGAGCGACCAGTTCAAGGAGGACGGCACGCTGCTGCCGCTGTGGCAGTTCTACACGGAGAAGACGCGCAAGCGCTCCGTCACGGCCATCGCCCTCAACAGCCGCTACGCCGACCTCTTCGCCGTCGGCTACGGCAGCTACGACTTCCAGAAGCCCAGCAAAGGCACGGTGCACTGCTTCACGCTGAAGAACGCCGTGCCGACTGGGTCGGGCGCCGCCCTTGCCGCCCACCCAGAGTTTTCGTTCCAACTAGACTGCGGTGTGCTGTGTCTCGCCTTCCACCCACGCGAGCCGTCGCTGCTCGCCTGCGGCCTCTACGATGGCAGCGTGTGCGTTTTCGACATGCGGGTCAGCGCGAGCGAAGGGGAGTCGGCCAGTCACGGCCGCCCGCTCTACCGCGCCAACGTGCGCACCGGCAAGCACATGGACCCGGTGTGGCAGATCTTGTGGCTGGCGAGCACGGCGGAGCTGTCGTTCTACTCCATCAGCACGGACGGTCGGGTAACCAACTGGACATTGCACAAGAAGGAGCTGACCTCGCGCGACGTGCTGAAGCTGAACACTGGCGTGTGCAGCGCCGACCCGGAGCAGACGCTGCTGAGCGAGTTGGGCGGCATGTCCTTCGACTACTCTCCCGTGCACGACAAGGCGGTGGTGGGCACGCAGGAAGGCAACTTGCTGCTGTGCACGATGGCGCACAACGGGCAGTGCGTGGAGCGGTACGAGGGGCACAGCATGGCCGTCTACACCACGCGGTGGAGCCCTTTTCACCTGGATGTCTTTCTCACCTGCTCCGCGGACTGGACGGTGAAGCTGTGGATGAAGGGGTCGCCCTCGCCGCTCCTTGTCTTCGACCTCGGCGACGCCGTCGGCGATGTCGCATGGGCGCCGTACAGCTCCACCGTTTTCGCCGCCGTGACCGCTAGTGGCAAGGTGTGCGTGTTCGACCTGGCACAAAACAAGACGGAGCCGCTGTGCGCGCAGACCGTCGTGAAGAACGCGAAGCTGACGCACATCGTCTTCAGCGAGGTGGACCCAATTCTCTTTGTCGGCGACACGCGCGGCACCGTGCTGACGCTAAAGTTGTCACCCAACTTGCGAAAGGTGTCGAAGCCGGCCAAGGGGGAGCCGACAGATGCGGAGCACAACAAGATGGAGGTGGATAAGCTGAACTACCTGATAGAGGTCACACTGAAGGACCGCGCATTGCTGGCGGCGTAGTCTCGTGTTTTGTTGGCAGCGCACCCTTCCGTGGCACTTTTTTTTTTTTTTTCTCTGTGAGCGCGTTGTACCTCGATCTGCTCCCGCGGCAGACGTTTTCATTACTATCTTTTTTTTTTCCAATTCCGTGTCGTTGTGAAGGGATGGGTGAGTTGGCGAATGTCCTTGTCTCCGCGCAGCATTCCAAAGCGTTGATGAGAGTAGCTTTTTTTTCGGCTTTTATTTGAGGGCTTGTCTGCAGAGATGGTGTTCTTATGTAAAAAAAAAAAAAAACGTATGTGATGTATCTATTTCTCTCTCATCTGGTAGCTTCTGTGGTTCAGCTTTCATTCTTAAGTGATGCCCGCGAGGGCTTGAACAGAGGAGACAGAGAAACAAAAAAGCAAAGAAAAAACGAGCAACTTGGTATTTAAACTCTTTGAATGAGCTGTTAGTCATTTACGTGAAACATCAAGGCTGGCCAGCACCTTCTTCAGTCGCGGCGCCACATCCACCTTCGTTTCTTCGCCACGCCGCGAACGCATCAGCGAAGAGGTTTTTTATGCACATTGGGCAATATGCTCTTTTTTTTTGTGTGTGTGTGTGCATTTATTACCGATTGATGGACTCTGGCGAAGCCGCATTTTTTTTTTTTTTAGTGACTTGTTTTTTTTAATACGCGTCTAGCAACGCTGGTCCGGTCCGCATTCTGGACGTTATAAAGCGAATATGGTGCAATGCTGGAAAGACTGGTTTTGCCACCTGCGCAGCAAGACCCCCGTCACTGAGCTTACTTCCTCTCCGCACCTTCTCCCTCGACTTGACGTCTTTCTCTCTTCCCCCTTTTTGTGGTCATTTTTTTTTTGTTGTTGTTGTTGCACGCTACGCCACGTCAACGCTACCTCTTGTGCTGCTATGTGCTTACACACACACAAAAAAAAAAACACACACACATACATACATACACACATAAGCACACACACACAATAAACTCCAGCAAACCAGCGTCGTAACACGTGACGAACTCGACAAACTGGTTCCACGCTACGTGGACAACCTTCCTTCTGCTTCCTGTTTTCGTTTTTCTTTTTCAAACCCTGCAGATCGGAGCCCATCGGCGTGTCCAGCGTCCACGTTTTTTTTTTCTGTCGCTGGTCTTTTTTTTTTTTTTGCCACCTCCCTTGTGTGTCGACAATAATCTCCTTTTTCTTTTGAGGCTTCTTCTGCACATTACGCGCACAATCAATCGCACATAAATACATAGATTTTTTCTTCTATTCGCACTTCTCCGCACTTCCCTCTCTTTTTTTTTTTTTCTTCCCCCAATTTTCAGAGCTGTTATCCAAAACCTTTTCTAACCAGACGAAGAGAACACCAGAAAATACACCGCTCATCGAGCATTGCACGCCTGCCGTCACTTTCTTTACTGACTGTGCTCAGTCGTCTGAAGTCGTCCTCTTTTGTCTTTCTACTGCAATCATAAAAGCACTAGGAAAAAAAAAAAAAAAAGAGGCGGAGAAGTCATTTTTCACGTCATAGATTCACCCTACGACTTCTATTGCCACTGTTACTCGCGTACTTCTGGGGAGACTGTGACAAAAAAGGAGCTTTTTTTTTCTCTGTGTTTTTTTTTTTCCTCTTCGCACGCGCCTCTTTTCTTTTTTTTTTTTTGTGTGTGTGTGGTGTTTTTCTACAGTTTTGTCTGCATAAAAACCGCACCACATAGATTGCAGATTGCCAGTGTGTGTGTTTTCTTTTTTTCTTTTCTTATTTCTTGGCATTTCAGTATCAGATCGCTACGTGCAACGCTCCTTGCTCTTTTTGTGCCTTGTAGAGACAGTGTTGGCTGGGTCTGTTGTTGTTAGCGTTTTTGTGAAGTTTCCATAAGCGCACTAGCACATGTTAGCATCGCACTAGCATTATTGAAAACAGACTACTACTTAACCCGGCACCCTTTGGACATCCGTGCGCGGACACACACACGCGCACACAAGTTGTTTCAAACAAGCTTCTCTTTTTTTTTTTTTTCATTTGAGCGATATCCTCCTTTACACACGCATACGCGTCCGTACCGATATCTGCCACTTAGACACCCACAGAGCAGCCATCACATAGTTTCCTTCTTCCTTCTCAAGCTACTAAGTTGCCATTTTGACGTGACACGCCTCTTCTCGACTCAGTTTCCCTTAGCTTTTAGTTTATTTCGATTTTCGGTTTTGGCAGAGCCTCTCTCTCTCGTGTTGGTTGTTACGACTTCCAGCTCCTCGTCTATAAACAAAATTCGCTTGGCTTTTTTTTTCCTGTGCTGCTGTGCTTTCAACTTTTAGCTCCAGCGATTTCATTTCGATCGAAGAACTTGTGTGAAAGACAGAGACACTCTCGCATTCTTCTCTTCGTGCCTTGCTTTGTCAATGAGTGCATCACTGCAGACTCGATCCAGCTCCTCCCAGGGCCGCCTCACCCACTCCCCCTCCCTCTCCACCATCACCCGTGTGTGGAACGACCGCCTGCGCGGCACCGCAGCCTCTTCTGCTGCTCGCGAGCTGCCTGAAATGTGTGACATGGTCGAAGTGACGCCGTCGACTAAAGCTGAGGCGCGGCTGCGGCGGGCGTCACTGCTGAACTCTACCGCCGCTCGTACCGACACCGCAGCCGCCATGACGGGTGAGGCGGATGGCGCGGAAGGACTGACGGACAGCCCGGCAGCGGCGGTGCGCCTGCGCGCCTCCTCCGTGCGCTGCAGCGTGACGCGAGTGCTGGACAGCACGAACAGCGGCAGCCCGAGCGCAGGCCGGCTCTCTTTCGAGGTGAAGGGCTCCCAGCTGGAGACGAAGCTGCGGACGTCGTCCCGCCGCGCTGTTGACCCGACCGAGGAGGAGGCGGTGGTGACCGTTGCCAAACCTCTCTTCCCGAACACGCTGCTGACGGAGGTGCAGGACGAAACCCGTCTTCTGACACTTGTGCTGGACCTCGACGAGACCCTCGTAAGCAACCGCGACGCCCGCCAGTCCGAGGCGGTGCTGCGCCCCTACTGCCTGCACGTGTTGAATGCACTGCGGCACATGCGGGAGCTGGAGATTGTGCTGTGGACTGCATCGACGAAGGAGACAGCGTCGCCCGTGGTGGAGCAGCTGCACCAGACGGGCATCATCTTCGACGACATCATCTACCGCAACAACCTTTGGTTCACCCAGCCGATTCACACGAAGGATCTGAAGCTGCTGGGGCGGGACATGGACCGCGTGTTGATTGTCGACAACTCCGTTGGCTGCTGTAAGATGCACCCCCGCAACTCGCTGCTCGTGGAGGATTTCCACGGCGTGCGCCGCCGCACAGACGCGGCGTTGGTGAATGTCTATTACGTCGTGGACGCCCTGCTGCGGATGATGCGGGAGCGTGGCATGCCCGTCTCAGAGGGTCTGCGGTGTCTGATGGCGGAGGGGCAGCTATGCCACACGGTGAGCTACGACCTGCCGGAGTTCTTCAAGAACGTTCCGCTGACGGAGGTGCCGGAGCTGAAGCGGCCACCGCTGGGCCGCTTTGTGCGCGCGAACACAGCCCCGCCGAACACGTCGATCATGCAGCACTGGGTTTATTAAAAGGAAGAAGAGAAAAAAAAAAAAAGAAACGACGCAACTAAGGCGTATACGACTTCCCGCTTGTCGTCACTGTTTTTTTTTTTTTTAGACGACTTTGAATACTCTGGCGTTGAAGAAGAAAAAAGTAAAAGAATGCCAAGTGTACACTCCGTACAACAGACATAGATGGCATCTTTGCTGACAAGAGCTCGAAGCTGTTTTTCCCTTCTTTTTTTTTTTTAGTGAGGCAAACCGACAAACAAAAAGCCGGCGTGGGACCGCAGTGCTCAGTCATCGTATTGTGAGCGATGAAGGTCTGACAGGCAAAGATGCGCTCTGCCGTTGTTTTTGAGCCACAATGGCCTTTTCTGTTTTTTTTTTTTCTTGATGTGTTATTCCCGGAAAGCTGCTTGCTACAAACTCCTTCCCTTTTTTTTTTATTATTCATCAAAGCTACTTCTCTATCTGCTATAGACCGTAAAACGAAAGGACCACTACGACATATGTCTACGACCTGTTTTTATTTTTTCTTCATTTTTTTTTCTCCCATTACTTCGACCATCGAAAGCAGTTGTTTTCTGTGTAAGCAGGAAGAAGTGTTGCATCTCTGCTACTTTTTATTTTTGTCTGAAATGCGATTCAGTTGTTGTTTTTTTTTTTTTTCTTCTATAGGCTCTGAATTACGTTTCCTCGGTTTTCTTTTTTTCCCTGTTAGAGTGAGTGCGTGTCTCTGAAGTACGTAAACGCGTGCGGCAGCGACTCCGCGGAGCATTCTCTCGATTACTTTGAGGAGTGCTGTTGATGTTCAGTGAGAGGAAGGTGGGAAAAGGTCTGGCGAGAGGAAGACAGAGGTACTGCTATCGAGAAAAAAAAAAAAAAAGAACTCGATAACAGTCGGGGTACGAGATGCCGCGTAACGACTGGGCGCACCACAAAGGTAGCAGAGGCATGTGTGTGTGTATGCGTTTTTTTTTTTTAATCTTGATGAAGCACCATTTGCGCTGTTGTTCTTGTGTGCTGCACACCTCGAAATTAACGTCCGTCGTCTCAACACTGCCGTCCTCTGGCCAAGTCTTTTTTTTTTTTGTCTGTTTGTTTCCTTCTCCCTAACAGACATTGATGATGCCGTGCGCGTTGATGTGTCAGAACTCCTGTATTTCCTTTGATTATAAAACTCTTTTTTTTTTTTTAGAATCACGCGTTGTTTCCTCTTTTTTTTTTTTTTTGCTTTACCTTTATAGCAGTGGTCATAAAAACGAAACAAAAATTGCACACACAAATAACTCTCTTTTTTAACGATAGTTAACGAGCAGGAGAGGCAAGGCGAGAGAGAGAACCCGTCAAGACTTCATCTCCACAAATTGACATGGTTTTCACATTTGGGTGCGGTGAAAGGTGTTTTCAAAGCGTCTCTCCTGCTTTTTTTTTTTTCTTCTTTGCTAAGCAATGCAACTTTCGCGTAGTATCTGAATCCGATCAAGCTCCGTTAAAAGTACCTAGTGAGTGAGCTGCGCAAGCACGACTCTTCGAATTGTCTCTTGATGTCTCCCCTCTTTTCCATTTTGCTTACTCTCTTAAACTACGGTTTCCTGTTTAAACACAAACACACACACACATACACTCGCACGTCTCGCATTTGCTCTATGTCCTTTTTTCACCCTTTTTTTTTTGTGATTGGTAACGCACCTTGCGTGATTCGTCGATCGTATAGTAGAAGTCCAAAAAGCCGCTCGTGCATCCTGCACGTGCAATTTTCATTTTTCTTGTTTTTTTTTTTTTTTGTTGCTTGCCAGTTTCAACTCGTTGTTTTGGCGTCACTATTCATGGGTGTCGTAACGATTAGATAACCTTTTTTTTTTTCTTCCTTACATAAAAAGCCCGCAGACTTTGTTTTGTTTCATTTTTCTTCTCGTTATTTGAGAATCGAAGCACTTACACACACACACACATTCATACACTCACACTTGCAGGAGCGTTAGCGACATTTTCGACCACGCACGCAGCGCAAAAGTAAAAAAAAAAAAGAAGATATACGCTCTCAGCCAAAGCACAGGAGCCCATACCCACCCACCCCTTTCTCACCTCCTGCTGCTGTTTACTTTTGAGGCCGTAATTGCCCACATAAGAGCCGTATTTCGTTAGTGCTGTCCCACTTTTTCTTCCCTTGTTTCTTTCTGGGGATTTTTGCGAAGCGGACCGCAGTGACCTTACACTGGGCCGTTTTCCCCCCCTTTTTTTTTTAACCTTTGATAAAGAAGGCACTTGATTTGCATTGACAGTTTCTTTTTTTTTCCCCCCCTTTTTGACGCGGATTGGACTGCTGGTATTGCGGTTCTCACAAGCAAACACGCAGCCTTGCGCAAGTCAGCAGAGACGTGCGCTCGCGGTGAAGTTCGACATAAGATAAAAGAAGAAAAAGAAGTAAAATGCCGCGCGGTGGCTTCAAAAGCTCACAGAGCAGCGCGGCTCGTGCGATGGTGAACTCGATGGGCTCCCCAGCCAGCTTGAGCTCGTTCCTTGGCGGCTTCAGCACAAACGCCGACGGCGCCGCCGCCGACGCGGAAAGCGAGAGCGAGTACGTCGTGAACCTAAAGCTGCTCAGTAAGACAAGCGAAATTACGAAGCAGAAGGCCTTTGAGAAGCTGCTGCTGCTGATGCGAAGCACGTCAGAGGAGGTGTTGCTGCAGTATGCGGAGGCCACCGCCGAGACGGTCATCCAGCACGCCCAGCACCCGAAGCCAGCCATCCGCGCGTTTAGCTTCCAGCTTTTGCAGGCCCTTATGAGCCGTGGCACGGAGCTCAAGAAGAAGGTTGCGCCGCAGCTGAAGGTGCTGGCGGGGCTGTGGGTCATGGGTATGAATGACATGGAGCAGGCGGTGTCGCGCGCCGCTGCCGCCGCCTTTGACGCCGCCTTCGCCGCAGACAAGAAGACGCGCATGCTGCAGCAGTTCATGGAGGCGATCCTCGATACCCTGCGTAACGCCGTGGTCGAGGTCATGGCGATCAAGAAGCCGCTGCAGGACGACGCCCTGGACCCAAATGCGAACAAGCTGTTTGCCGCCCTGAAGGCAATGGGCTACGTGATTAAGCAGGTGAGCGCGGCCCAGCCAGCCGTGCTGAAGTTTGTACAGGACCCAGAGAGCTTCGGTGCGCTCATCCCTGCCCGCAACTCGAGCAAATCCTACTTGCTGTTCAAGACACCGCTGGCCCGCTCCGCCGTGCTGGCGCTGCTGCGCGATGTCGTCACGATCTGCCCCGCCACGCCGAAGATCCACAAGCTAGTGTCGCAAGCGCTGGTTGGTGCCATTTTAGATCCCAACGTCGCTGTCGCGTCGCGCACGTGGGAGCTGCTGCTTTTCTGGTGCCGCACGAACGTGAGCGATGTGGTGAGCAACATGCAGCCCGGCTTTCTCGACGACGTGGTGAACAGCTTCATGGATTGCCAGCAGGCGGAGCTGGCAGAGGTCATATACCCCTGCCTCTTCCCCTTGCTGACGTCGCTCTCGAAGGACAGCAGGTGTGAGGGGATGCTGGACGAGTTCTGCGCTGCGCTGGTGGAGAAGTTGCACCAGGTGACGGAGACACCAAACGTCAGCGCGCGTGACTTGGCCGTCTTCTTGAGCGCGTTGTTGGAGTGCTGGGAGCTGCATTGCGTGCGCAAGAAGAACGCTGGTGCGCCGGCGGACAGCGTGGAGCTGTTCACGGTGATCTGCTTCAACGTGGTGCTGTTGATGCAGAGCGACGCCAAGGCAGCGCGATACCAGGCAACGGTGATCCATATAATGACGAAGAGCCTGCTGAAGACAGGTGGACGCTGCGAGGATATCTTCAAGCAGTGCATCGACGTCGTGGCTGCTCGGCCGAGTGCGGCGTTCCGCGTGCTGCCGGACGCGCCATCTGCCATCGAGCAGCGCAGCTTCGATCGCTTTCAGGGCCGGCTCTTTGGCCACCTCTGCGCCACGCTGTCAGCGCCGTCAGCGCCGTCGCCGTCGCCGTCGCCGTCGCCGTCGCCGACGCCGGCTAACTTCACCACCGCAAAACCTGACGTAGGGGGCAGCAGCGGCACCACCACCAACAGCAGCACCGCACGCTGCAAGGCCGTTGTTTTCGACGCATCCAACACGTGGCTCATGCAGCAGGTGCTGACCAGCGGCAGCAGCTCAGGCGCACAAGAGCTGCGCTACGAGCCACTCGCCAGCTTCTTTGAGGAGACGCAAGGCACCAGCTTCTGCCCGTCCAACGACGTGGCAGACAGCATTCTCGCGGCGCTGAGTGCGCATCTGCGCGACGCACCGGCGGGTGATGCTGCACAGCAGCAGCAGCAACAGCAGCAGCAAAGCGAAGGTACTGCTGAGAACGCGTCGCTCTCGTCGTCGGCGCATACGGCGACGCTGGCCACACTGGTGACCACCGCGCTCGAATGGCGGCACCGCCCTGCTGCGCACGCCCTCGTCGAGGCCACCTCCGCCACACAGGAAGTCGCGCTGAAGGAGGCGGCGCTGCGGCATCTGCTGCAGGACCCAGCGAAGCTCTTCGACGTCTTCACGCACGCCGTGGCCCGCCTCGACGCGGACCAGGCCGAGCGGTGCATGCTGCAGTACACGCAGTGCGGCGCATGTTTGAGCGGGGAGCAGCGCGAGGCAGTGAAGAAGGCGCTGCGCAGCGGCCTGAAGGAGCTGCTGGCGCAGTTGACCGAGGAGACACCCGGCACGGGAGAAGAGGAAGACGAAGGGAGCGACGACAGCAGCAGCAGCAGCAGCGACGCGACTTTGTCCTCCGGCGAGGCGTCATCGGACCCCTCCGTCTCGTCGTCATCGTCCGCTTCTGCAGACAGCAACGACGACGGTGTCTCGGCTAAGTCGTCGTCATTGTCCTCGGAGAACTCTGCGCAGGTGGAGAATCGCGCGCCGGTAGTGCAGCAGACGCTGCTGCGGTGGATGCCACTGCTGCGTGCCGGCAGCGACCTGGCTGAGCTGATTGCTCTTTCTAAGGAGGATGTAGTGGCGACGCTGCTGACACCGCTGACCTACTTGACAGTGGCCCTTGCCCCCCGCGCCTACCCGGAGCAATTCCTCTCCGTCAAGGCGATGCGAGTGGCGCTGAAGACGCAGCAGCAGCATTCGACCTCCGCCGCCGTGGCCAGTGACAACGACGCGGACAAGAGTGGTGAGGACGTGGTGATGTCGGCCTTAGACGCGAAGAAGCACGGGCTGAGCATTGGCGAGGTCGCCGCTTTCACGGAGCGGGTGACAGACCTGCTGGACAGCTACGGCGTGACGCGAGAGGAGCGCGACGCCGTTGCGATGGCGACATTGCGTGGCGTACTCGACTGCAGTGACGCGCTGCCCCTCTGCTTCTTTGCGGACCACCAGCTGTTTCAACTTGCCCCCTTCGCCTCCACAGCCTGCCTGCAGTCCTTTGTGACGGCGGAGTCGGTGTGGCAGCAGACGGCGATGGCGGTCGACACGGCGGCGCTTGTGTTGAACGAGACGGCGCTGACGCTCTACGACGGCTACCTCACGCTGGACCTGCTTCAGCCCCGCTTCTCCACCCTCGTGCGCACTGGCCAGCTGATCCGGCTGATGGACAGCGTGGGCGGTCCGGAGGCGGCCGTGGCGATGGCAACCGAGGACCCGAAGGCGGTCGCTCACCTCTTCTGCGAGCTCGTGCGTGTCGCTGCGGGGAAGGAGGCGTTGGCTGACGCGGCCTGCCACACACTCTTCGTCAAAGTCATCCCGGCGATGCTTGCGTGCTTTGACGTGGCCGCTGTGGCGGTGGAGGTGGCGGCGCAGTTGACGTCCGCTGAGCCCTCGGGCAACGGTCCTGTCTTCCCGTACCTGCTGCCGACGTTGGCGGCGGTGCTGCGCGACATCGCTACGGCCGAGGACACCGTGTTCTTGCGGCGCGCGATGCGGCTGGTGAGCGCGGTGGCCAACGCGGCCGTGTCAGCGCTGTTCACGGCGGAAGGGGCCCGAGGCATTGCGGCGCCGCTGGCGCTTGCCTACACGACATTCTTCGCCGTGATGGATGAGGCAGCGGACATGCTGCGCTTCAACATCGCCGCGCAGCTCCCGGCTGAACAGGAGCGGCTGCTGCTAGAGGCAAGCTGCCAGCTGCCGACGTGGGACCTAACGACGGCGAAGCTGACCCTTGTCGTGGTGCGCCACCTCGCCTCGCTGCCGGCGGTGGCGGACAGCACCGTGCGCAGCCTCATGCAGTACGCCGCGAGGCAGACCCCGCTGGCCGGGTTGGAGGTGCTGGCGGAGCTCGCCTGCACACGCATCCCCACGCCGGAGGTCTACAGCGAGCTGATTCGCGTCATTGTCGACGCGCTGTGCCGCTCGCACCGTCTGCGCCACCTTCCGCCAAACGGACGCCTGCAGAGGGAGAGCGGCGGCTCGCTGACCGCCGGTGCGCCGGTGGCCCTCACGACGCTGCGCCGCGTTGTCATGGCGGCGGTGCTCGCGCGGCGTGGCGTTGTGCTGCACAGCCGCATGGACAGCGTCCTGCGCAGCACTGTGAACCTGGTCGTGTTTGACGCCGTGTGCGAGGCGGTGTCGCGGCTGCGGATGACGAAGGAGGCGGAGGTGGCGCCGCTGGCAAAACTGATCGCCTTCACCTCACGGTTCATGGGTGACTTGCTGACCGGCGATGTGCAGACGCTGCGCGCGTCGGAAGTCAGCGTGGAGAAGATCGCGTCGGTGCTGAACTTTGCCTATGCGTGGCTCTTCGCCACTGGCATCACGAAGCTGGAGCTGCTGGGGCTGTCGACCGTCGCCGGTGTCATGCGCAGCGTGTGCTTGCTGGCGAACCTCACCCTCATGCGCTCCACCGTGTCGTTGCGTGCGGCGATGCAGGCGATCATGCAGCGCTCCTCGTTGAAGCCGCTGCGGGAGGAGTTCTCGACGGCAGAGCCCGCGAAGGTCACACTGTTCCGCCAGCAGAACGCCGTCCTGGCCAAGACGCACAAGCAAAAAATGTTGCTCTTCCCTTATCTTCTCTCGTGGTGCGTCTTCCTCACGACACCGCCGCCGCCAGCCGCCGCCGCTGCGGATGAGGCGCAGCCCAGCAACAACAACAGTAGCGGCGGCAACAGCGGCAGCACGTCGCGGGACAAGGAGTGGCAGCGGCAGGTATACACCCTGCTGGACCTTCTTTTCACGCTGATGCTGACGCCGCTGGAGAACGGGCGGCGACTCGACGAGACGTTCATCGGCGCCTCCGTTCACCCGTCCCCCACGGCAGACGCGAGCGCCACGGGGCAACTCGGCTTCGAGGTGGTTGCGCTCACCCGCGTCGACGCGAGTAACCAGATGGCGCAGCTGGCACGTGGCGCCTTCGCCGTTTTCACGCAGCTGCTGCACGGCCCGACGCTGGCGCTGACGAAGATCTGGCTGGAGACGATTGAGCGCAAAGGCCGTGCCCTCTTCTACGACTCGGTGGGACAGCACATCTCTGGCATATTGATCCAAGAGAGCTTCATGTCCGTGTTGAGCCACAGCCCCGACGGCAGCAGCAGCTTCACTGTCGGCGAGGGCTGCAATGTGGAGGTGAACGTGGCCCAGCAGCTCATCGACATCACGTACGAGATGGAGGACGCGAAGGTTGCCGTGCGCATCACCTTCCCTGCCGCCTTCCCGCTGCGTCCGCCGGTGGTCGAGTACGAGAGCGGCCGCGAGTGCGGTGTCTCGACGAAGAAGTGGCGTGCGTGGATGCTGAAGATGTCCGTCATCCTGTTTGGCGGGTCTGCGAACGTTTGGGAGTGCATCGACCTCTTTCACCAGAACTTGGAGGCGCACTTCCGCGGCATCGAGCCGTGCCCGATCTGCTTCGCCGTTGTCAGTGCGGTGACCCACAAACTGCCAGACGTACGCTGCTCCGTCTGCCACAACTCTGCCTTCCACTCGAACTGTCTCTATACATGGTGGGCCAGCGGCTTCAACAACGTCTGTCCGCTCTGTCGCTCTCCCTGGATCGCCGAGTAAGTTACAGCAGCGGACGAGAAGAAAAGGAAAAACAGAAGGTTGCTCATATATTGTCGATGGCCAGTTGAATTGAGTGGTAGTAGCTGTGTGCTGGAGCTTTATATATATATATATATATATATATATATATATTCTGTTTTTTTTTTTTTGCTGTTGTTGTCCTGCTTTGTTTTTTTTTTTTTGTAGGTTTTGTGTGGTCACTTCGTGACACACAGAACTAAAGAGGACTCTTGATAAGCTGTTAGGAGAGCATTGTTGGCGGTCGAATAATAATAATAATAACAAGAACAAAAGGAGAGAAGAAAAGGAAAAGAAGAGGAAGACGTCGCGGAAGAGGTGAAGTGAACGGACAAACTCTCATTACTGTTGCTGTGTCGACTTGAGGAGCTTTATGCGTGGCGTAAGCAAGGGTCGTGTCTGGCTTCGAGATTGCTACGCGCTCTTCTCCTTTTTTTTTTTTTTTGTGGTTGAAGTCAGTGGTGGGCTCCAATGAAGCTATACCTTCAACTCCGAGATTAGCTTCGAGCATCTTTTTTTTTTTTTTTTTGGTTTCTGTTGATAAGGTAATGATCAGGTGTTCATGTGCATTTTCTGAGAAGTAGCTGATGTCTTCAATGTTACTCTTCTTTTCTTGCCTTTTACCACACACGTGCAAAAAAAAAAAAAAAGAAGCACTGCCTAAAGTGAAGTAGAGGAGGGGGAGGGAGTATTCGCGTAGTCTTGCTGACCCACACCACATACAGCTATACAAGTTCGATAGATTGACATACATACATAGACAGACGTTGGAGTGCGAGATCAACATATAGACACAACAAGAACCTTAAAGAAGAAAAAAAAAAAAAGGAAGATCCAATAAAAACAAGAGACACAAGAATAGACTGCCACCATCGTCCTCGTTGTCATGAAACCCTACGTGTGGCCTTCCTCTGACGAGGCACCGCCCGTCTCCGCACGTCGCACTTTTCCTCGGCAGTTTCGCGCCAACCACGGCACTCTCAACCTCTTTGCTCCCACGTCGACAGCAGCCACAGGCCCCTCGACTACCGTTCTCGCAACACAGCCCTCCCCCATCACCGGCCAACGCAGTCTGCATTACCGCAATCACAACCGCGAATCCACTGCCACGCAGGAGTTTCCCGTGAATGGGCTGCGCCGCGTGCCACCACCGTCTCGCGCTGAGACACCGCACGGCATCCGTCATGTCCACCACGCTGCGGGGGCAGCGCAGCACGTGCAGGTGGTGAACATCACGCCGGCCTACGCGGACCCGGCACAGATGGCGCCACTCCGGACCGGAGTGAGGTGCACACCACGCAAGAGCAGCTCAGCAGAGGTCGGGGCCGCCTTAGCCTACGCCGGCACGCGCCAGCAGCTCTCCGCACGGGTGCTGAACACACCAGTCGGCAAGCCGGCGCCACCACTGCCTTTCACGGTGGACTATTCACAACAGGAGAGGTTCGCGCAGGCGGTGCGCGACCACGTCCAGCAGCGCAGCCGCGGTGTGGCGGAGTTCTACGTGCAACTTGTGCGCAACGCTGTCGGCGGCGTCACCTGCGGGACACCAACGGCGACAGTTGTGCCGGCGTCGTTAGAGGGCGAGCCGCCGCCGCGGCGGGTGTTGACGCTGAGCCGCTGCCGCGATCAACTTGTCGCGCTCACCACCATTCCCGTCACGCTCGACGACCTCGCTGCGCTCCTCTGGCGGGCTGACGCAGAGGCGGAGAAGAAAAATCGTTTTGCGGCTCCAGCCACCAATGCAGCGGCATGCGCCACGTCATCGCGGTTGGAAGAGAAGGCCGTGCCTTTTCGTGACTTTGCTGCCACGTTCGGCCAGAATTCGAGCGACGTGCGTCTTGCGCAGATGAAGATCTGACGTATGAGCGGGGACAAAACCAGCAGTTGTGGATCGTGGGCGCTGCTTCGCTGAAATTACCTATCACCGATTTTTGTAGATGTTTCTGCTGTCAAGCTCTCTCCTTTTCATTTTTAAAGGAGTTTTCTTAATAGATGAGGGCTGAAGGATGGAAGGAGGGGGTTGGTTCAGCTGTGAAGGCCGAGAGTGATGTTATTACCTTTTTTTGTCGTTGTTGTTGGTGGTGGGGATCAATTGAGAGTTCTGTCTTTTTCTTTTTTAACCAGCGATGACCTCCTCGCCTAGTTTCTATTTCAGTTGTGACGCTTTCTTGATGTTGCGTACACTACCAAGGGGAAGAAAGAAAAAAGGGAAGACACCAAAAAAGGTGGCAAAGGCAAGGGAACCTTTTTTTTTTTTTTGCCTCGTTACCGCACAGCTGCTTTAAAGCAGCAGGGAAAACCACAGCAGCGCTTTTTTCTTTTTTCTTCTGAGAAGGGTCTCAACAAGCAAGCGAGACAGGACGCTTCTTTGATGTGCACTTGCACAGCGTGTGGCTGACGAAGTCGTGCCTCAAGCAAAGAAGGGGAGAACATGCAGGTGAGACTTCCGTTTAGTACTTGACGGTATCTACTTTTATTCTCTTTCTCTCGTTTTTTTTTTTTGCTTCTTCGTACAACTGCTATCGAATACACACACACACACGCATACATATACCGATGTTCTAAAAACAAAAAAAAGAGCGTCAACTTAGGCATTCGTACTCCCTGCTGCCCAAAAACCTGTTACCCTATTTTTCTGCGTACGATCTTCGCCCCTTTTTCCTTTTTCGTATGTGTGTTTGACTACATTCCAAACCTAGCAAATTAGTTTTTTTTTTTTTACTCGTGTCTTGTCACAAACACACACACACACACACACGGTGGTCCCTTTTCTACTTGCCCCCACGCTTTCTCTACCTGCAACCTCTTTGGCTCGCCTTTCGAAGACACACACGCACACACACACACAGGCACAATGACCGCTGTTGTCCCTCCCGTGCAGCGCGCCGCGCGTGGCTCCCTCCCTATGCTGGCCCAGACCGCCACCCTCGATCTCTACGGCCTTCTGCAGCAGGACCCGCTCCACATCGACCTCTCGGCCCACCCTACCGCCCTCGCCGACCACGAAAGCCTGCAGTGCCTGACCGCCCACCTCCTCCAATGTGGCGCTGTGGAATCGCTCAACCTTGCGAACATGACGGCTGGGACGGAGGTGGTCGAGCAGCTGATCCACGTTGCGGAGGCCGGCGGCGCAGCACAGCTGACGCACCTCAACCTGCGTGCGGCTCAGGTCGACGCCCTCCAGATGGAGCATCTGTTGCGGGTGCTGAAGGTCCATGCGCCAATGCTCTGCTCGCTCGACGTCAGCGAGAACGGCCTTGGTGACATGGTGACCGAGGCGCTGGTGGCGTGGATGCCGACCTCCCTGCAGGCGCTGCACGTCGCCTCCAACGCCTTCTCCGCCTCTGCTGTTACGGCGCTGCTGCAGGCGATGACGGCGGCGCGGCTGCCGGCCCTCACCGCACTGGATCTGAGTGACAATCCGTTTGACTTCAAGGCATGCCAGGCGCTGGCAGAACTGCTGGCTACGACCGAAGCCCGCAGGTCGCTCCGCACGCTGTGCCTCGCCCATTGCAGCCTGGACGACGCCGCAACGCCGTGTGTGGCGGAGGCGCTGCACAACTCCGCGCTGGAGGTGCTCGACGTGTCGGGCAACGACTGCCTGCTCAGCTTCGTCTTTGCGGCGGAGGAGTCCAGGCCGGTGTCGTTTCCGGCCACGTTACGCGTTCTCTCCGTCGCCGACAACGCGTGCAAGCGCACGGCCGCGGCGGGCTTTGCGCGTGCGCTGTGTGGCTGCCACAACCGGCTGGAGGGCCTTTTTCTGTCGCACATGTTGATGGGTGACGCCGCCCTCGCCGCTTTTTTTGCCGGTGTCGGCGCGCTGCCGGCGCTGCGGGTGCTGGACCTGTCCCACTGCGGGCTGAGCTACCGCAGCGGCAAGTTGCTGTCGCAGCAGCTGCCTGTCTCGACTCAGCTGGAGGAGCTGCGTCTGGCGAACAACATGCTGGAGGTGGAGGGCGTGATGGATTTTGCGAGTGGGCTAGAGCGGATGTGTCGGCTCACCCACCTCGACCTCGGCGGCTGCTACCTCGGCAACTGTGGCGCCGTCACCGTCGTCACGAGCCTGCTGCACAGCTGTGCCCCGGTGGAGTGTCTCGACTTGTCGGACAACGGCATCAACGACGCCGGCTTCCGTGACGTGTGCAACCTGCTCTCGCGGCTGACGTGCCCGAAGCTGCGACGCCTCGTCATATCGAAGAACGCGTGCACCAAGGACACACAGAACAGCCTACGGGAGATGATGTTGGGCCGGCAGTCGTCGTGCCACATCGTGGCTGAGGAGACGCCGCTGGAGGAGTTGACGAGCAACGGCGGCGGCAGCAGCAATCCTTCCTCCACTGCCGCGAGCATGCCTAACTCTCTTCTTGAATAGTCCAGCTGACCAATAAGAAAAAGAGGAGAAAGGAAAGCAAGAAAGAAAAACCGCGAAAGGAAGTGCAGCAACCACCACCGAGACACTCGGGAAACAGTGAGGCAATGAAGCCACATTAGAAGGCGACACCAGATGCTCTTGACGAAAGAGCAAACAGGAACAGGCGGTGGCTTGATTGCTTCTTCTACGCACTGAAACTAAAAACGAAGGAGTTTCTTCTTCTTCGTTTGTTTTTCTTTTCTTGTTTTTTTTTTTTTCTTAAATCTGCGTGGCTTCGGTTCACCACCAAAAAAGAAGAAAAAAAAAAAAGAAGAAAAAGCGTGAACCGCGGCACAGACGCAAGTGGACGCACCGCACGCGCGTCTATGAAGCAGTGCGGCCGATTTTTAAAAACAGAAGGAAAAAAGAAGCAGCGTTCATTCTTTTTTTTTTTTTTTTTAAATAGCGGAACGCATTTCCTCACCTCTCTTTAACGCTTCCTCCTGGGCCTCTTATTATTACTGCTATTGATTATTTTCTTTTTATTATTATCTTGGCCTTGGTTTGCCTTTGCACTACCGTTTATGTACAAGAGTGTTTTGCCTTCCAAAAAAAAAAAAGGCAATAAGGCGTTCTTGTACATTAGCGGAAGCCCAGGCACGTGGAAAGAGAGAAGCGCTGAAACGAGAGCTCTTCTTCTCTGAAGTTTGCCGACAGCTTCTGGCTACATAGACGTTTTTTTTTTTGTTTGTTTTAAACCTCCGATTTAAATCTGATGAACGCGCTCTTTTTTTCTGCCACAGCGCCATTAGTTCTTTTTTTTTTGTTTGTTTGTTTGTTTGTTTAATGATATGTGTGTGTGTGTGTGTGTGTTTTTTTTTTTAATCCTCTTTATTTTCGCACTTCGCGGCGTCAATAAAATATGGGAAATATAAAAGGGAAAAAAAGGAAAAAAAAAGCGTAGTCGTCCCTAAAATCGATCGAGTAACTGAAAAGAGGGAAAAGGTACAACGGAGCGATATTCACCCGTCATATTTATATGTGCGCATCTTCCGTAAGAGTAATTACTGGTGTATTCTATATAACTAATCCATAATGTACAGAAACAACAAAGAAAGAAGAAAGAAACAAAGCCGAAACAATGACAGTAACAGCGACAACAATTACAAACAAACAACAAAAAAAAAAAAAGGACAAACTCTAAGAAGCGCAGCAGTGTTTTCTCCGCTATTATTATTATTATTTTTTTCTTTACACATGCAGAAAGACTTTTATGTCGTTCGCTTTCGAATTCGTTTTTTTTTTTATTTCTCCCTTTTCCTAAAAGGCTTCTTAACAGTTGTATATGCTTCAGTGAAGAGCTGAAAGCCGTGAGTACTGCGTTGAGAAAGACGACGACTTTGCTTGGATGTTAGGTGGATAAATACCAAAAAAAAAAAAAGAACATCTTTTCCCTTTATTTACCAGTTGTAAGAAGCACAGCGTAGAAAGGGAGCATAGATGAAGGAACTACGCTGATGGCAGTTAATTCCTACTATTGATATATATAGCGTTATGTCTTTGGAAAACGATATCGATAATAAAAAAAAAAAATCATGAAGGGTTAGCTGTTTGTGTTTCTAGTCAGCTCTAAAACTAGTCTTCTGCTTGCATGCTTTAGAGATTTTATTTAATAGTGGCTGAGTGTCACGCCAAACGGAATATCCGGACGTGAGGTGACTAGGCTGTTGACAGAGAATGACGTGACACACACAAGAAGGAAGGACAGAGGTGACGCGCCCAAGAAGCACTTCACCCACTTTCCTGTTAAGTGTGTTTTTTCTCTGTTTTTTTTTTTTTTGTAAGTCGCAAAAAACCTGCTGTACGGCGCCGTATAATGTGGATAAAGAGCAGAAACAACCGACTCGAACATTGGCTTTTTTTTCTTTCCTCTCCCTCTTTTTCCTTTTTAAGCGCTTTTTTTTTTTTTTACAAGCGCTTCGAAACAGTCGTGCACGATACATTCATTCTCTGTTTCGTCTCAAATAAGAAAAACGAGACAGACTGGAATAAGATGAACCCTTCTTTTTTTTTTTTATTACGCTGGCGTGTTTGTTGCTTTTCCAGGAAGCTCTGTTCATGTGTTGCTTTCTAGCTCTGCAGTGGGGTGTCCCCTTCCGTGAAGGATCGCAGCATCTTTTTTTTTTTTTTCGGAGACAGTACTTGGAAAAGTGCAAAGAAGAAGCTAGCCATTGTGAAGGGAAATTTGAAAAGGAAAAGGGAAATAAAAAAGAGGACTCTGAGAAATGAAAAGCATGCTCTTGACACTCTATTTTTGTTTTCTTTTTTTTTTTTCGTGCGTGTGTCTGTGCGTGCGCAGCCACAGTTTTGAATGCTCTGTAAAAGCTGTTTTTGATTGTTGGCTGCCTGTGAGCCACTTTTTTTTTTCCTGTTTGACATGTTTGGTGGGCTTGTTTTTGGTTTCTTTTTCCCCTTGTACAGATCGCCAATCCGAACGTGACTGTTCTTGACTTCGATAATGAAGTCCTTTTTTTTTTTCCTACTCAGCATTCCTTTACTGTACTTCGCTTTTTTAACTTCGGCTGTTTATGGAGAAAGTCTCTCTTTTTTTTTTTTGTAGGTTTCATTCATCTCCTCTTTTCTCTGTTTTTTTTTTTTCTTCTCTGCATACTACCATGAGAAGAGTAGTAATAAAGAAGGGTCGGCGTTATTCTCTTGCAGTTTTGCTTTCTCTTGTTCTGATGCTGCCTATGTTCGTTGCTGTCTTCTCAACGTTCAACTTTTTACACTCTAGCGTGAGCTCTGCGTAGTTATTACTCTTTTTTTTTTTTTGTTTGTGTGTTCGCGTGTTTCTTTGTTTGTTTGAATTTCTGCGCACTGCACTTTTCTCTTGTGTTGTTATAAGCATACTAACTCATGCTGTTTTTTTTCCCCCTCCTTTTCACTTATTTTTCAGCTGTGAACTACGTGATGCTCCGTTGATTATGAGCGTTCGAAAGCAAAAAGAGAATATACGTATATATATATATATGAAAAAGAGGCAGGCTATTTAGGATCCGAAAGGTAATAGGTTCAGAAAAGCAAAAAAAAAAAAAGAAGAGGAAAAACCTGAAACGCGTTTCTGCTCCGCAGAGAAATGTCATCGTCGGTCTAAAACACACCCAAAACATAATAACTGGCGACGCAAGATATCTCTAGCACGGAGCAGTACTGCCCTTGTTTTTAAAGTCTACGCACTTATTTACTGCCTCTCACTTATTATTATTATTTCATTCTGCTTTTTTTCCGAAACGAAACACTTCTTTTCTCATCTTCTGCCGCATCGCTTAAAGGTGCTTTGAGAAAGGTGTTTTTTTTTATTTGTTGTTGACACAATTTGCTTTATTTTTTTTTCCACTCTTTTCGCATTTTATTCACCACTTAAGAAAAAAAAAAAGGCTCATTTGTTAGTGCTTAGGACTGTTTTTTTTTTCCCCCTTTCTTTCTTCTCTTCTCCGCTGTTGTTTTGCGACGCTTCTACCCTGCACAAGCCTCTTTTTCATTATAGTAGATGCATCAGCAACGGTCGCCACGTATTACCCTTTTTTTTTTTTTTGGCTCGCTGGTTACCCCAGAAGAGAGTAATGCACAGCGGCACACGGGTATGGCGTGTGCTTCTTAGTGCTGGCGTCGTTTCTATATATATGTTCTTTTTTTGTTGTTGTTGCTACTCGACTTCTGTTTTTTTTTTTTTTGCTCTTTCTGTGTTATTAATCCTATTCTCAATTTTTCGCGATAAGAAGAGTTTGTTTATTTGTTTGTTTAACACTTCTACACGAGCCAGAAGAAGAACGAAGAAAAAGAGGAAAAGAAAGACACGCTGGCGTGTCGTTTGATAACACGAGGTGTGCTTCATGGAAAGAGGTTTTTTTGTTTCCAACGGTGACTCACCGTAGATCACGCATCACTTTCACGCCTGCATCAGAAGCAAAGGCTGTGCAAAAGGAGGAGAAAAGGGGAGAAAAAAAAAAACTACTGCACATACAACGTGGAGGTGATGCAACTTTTTTTTTTTCTTCTAGTGCTACACACAGCTGCTTCGCACAGCTGTGTGTGCCTTTGATAGGAAGAGTTTTCTCTCATGCTGAGGCTCTTTCCCTTCCCTATTTTATTGTCTGCTTTGTTTTTCCCGGCTCATTTCTGCTGTGCGCTGCTGCTCTTTGCGCAATTCACTGAACTAAAGTTTGAGTAGGAAAGCATCTCTTTTAGTAAAACGTGACAAAAACACTTAGCTACCAACACATTGGAAAGAAAGAAAAAAAGAAGTGTAAAGCAGGTAAGCAAACCATATATACAAGCACATACAACAACAACACAAAAAAAAAAACTCGATAGGATGTTCCGTCGTGTAGGCCTTCGGTTGGCGGAGTTCAAATATGTGCCGCTCGTCTCGAAAGTGTCACACAAGGAAACGAAATACCGCCTGTTGTCGAAAGAGCATGTCTCGGTGGTGAAGCCGGGCGCGGGGCTGCCGGAGATGCTGAAGGTAGAGCCGGAGGCTCTCACGCTGCTGACTGCCGCTGCCTTTGACGACATTGAGCACCTGCTTCGCCCCTCACACCTCGCCTGCCTGCGTAAAATCTTCGACGACCCGGAGGCGAGCGACAACGACAAGTTTGTGGCGCTGCAGCTGCTCAAGAACGCGAACATTGCGGCGTCGCGCGTCCTACCTGGCTGCCAGGACACTGGCACGGCCATCATCGCGGGCTACCGTGGCGAGCAAGTCTTCGTGCCAGGCAACGATGAGGAGGCGCTCAGCCGCGGTGTCTTTGAGACCTTTCAGAAGCGGAACCTGCGCTACAGTCAAAACGTACCAACGACGATGTTCGACGAGAAGAACACCGGCACGAACCTGCCCGCGCAGATCGACCTCTACGCGACCAAGGGTATGGAGTACAGCTTCATGTTTGTGGCCAAAGGCGGCGGCTCGGCGAATAAGTCCTTCCTGTTGCAGGAGACAAAGTCTGTGCTGAACCCGAAGTCGTTGAGAAAGTTCCTGCAAGAAAAGCTGGCGATGTTCGGCACGTCAGCCTGCCCGCCCTACCACGTTTCCGTCGTCATCGGTGGCACGAGTGCTGAGATGACGATGAAGATGGTGAAGTACGCCTCCTGCCACTACTACGACGACCTCATCACAAAGCCGGACTTGACCACCGGCTATACCTACCGGGATCTCGAGTTGGAGAAGGAGGTGCTGAACATCTGCCAGCACATCGGGATGGGGGCGCAGTTCGGCGGCAAGTACTACGCGCACGACGCTCGTGTAATTCGCATGCCGCGTCACGGCGCGTCATGCCCGATCGGTATCGGTGTTTCGTGCAGCGCGGACCGCCAGGCCTTGGCGAAGATCAACAAGGACGGCATTTGGCTGGAGGAGCTGGAGACGGAGCCGTCGAAATTCCTGCCGGACGTGAAGGAGGACGAGCTGCTCAGCACGCCGCCGGTGAAGGTGAATCTGAACCGGCCCATGCCAGAGGTGCTGAAGGAGTTGTCGCAGTACCCGGTCAAGACGCGGCTGAGTCTGACCGGCACCATCATCGTCGCGCGTGACATCGCACACGCCCGCATGCGGGAGATGCTCGAGGCGGGCAAGCCGCTGCCGCAGTACATGAAGGACCACCCCGTCTATTACGCGGGCCCGGCGAAGCAGCCGGCGGGGCTGCCCTCCGGCTCCTTCGGCCCAACCACGGCGGGCCGCATGGATCCGTTCGTCGATCTTTTCCAGTCGCAGGGGGGCTCGATGATCATGCTGGCGAAGGGCAACCGAAGCAAGCAGGTCACGGACGCGTGTAAGAAGTACGGCGGCTTCTACCTCGGTAGCATCGGTGGCCCGGCTGCCGTGCTGGCGACGGAGGCGATTAAGAAGGTGGAATGCCTGGACATGAAGGAGCTGGGTATGGAGGCGGTGTGGAGGATTGAGGTGGTCGACTTCCCTGCTTTTATTGTCGTGGATGACAAGGGTAACGACTTCTTCAAGCAGCTGTAAAAAAAAAAAAAATTCTGCAGGACTCAAAGGACTCATATATATATATATATATATATATATATGTATTTATTTATTTATTTATTTATTTATTTATTTGTTTATTTTTGTGTGTACGTGTGTGTGCACGTATGCTTACGTGCAACAAGGTTGCATGGCTTGGCTTTAGTTAGTGTTGCCGCTGCCGCACCGCACATGCAAGCACAAACACACACTCAGACACGCACGCAAGCACATGCACTTAGTTTATTATTGTTGTTGCCTCAAGTCGGCTCTTTTCTTTTTCCGTCTTGATGGGCACTTTTTGAGTGAGTCTGTTTTTTTTTTTTCTCTCACTTCCCTCTGTTTACGCGCGTGGGAGCTGCCTTCGCTCCTTCTTCATTTTATGTTGTTTCATGAGCACTTTTTTCTTTTTTTTTTTTAAACACCTCATCTATTCTTCCATGCTGTTGTTTTTTTTGTTCTTCTTGCTTATGTTAGTTACTCGGGCAGCAACTGGACCAGCGCTTGCTTGGTTTGTGAAGTGACGAGAGAGTGAGAGGGTCTTGACATACCAACGTGTTTTGCCTCCATCTCTTTCTTTCTTTCTTGCCGCTGCGCTTCTAATATGAGTGCATGTGTGCTTTGTGTTTTTACGTGGGTGAGTCTTCGCAAATCGAGTTTTCCAGGTCTCCTTGCTTGCCTCGTTGCGTGTAGTAGTTTCCCTTCGTTTCTTTTTCTTTTTCTGTCGTACGTTACACCAGCAAACGCGCTTAGCATGAAGGGAAGGTGTTTAACACATGCCTTTTTTTATTTTTCTTTCTCGTCTTTCACACTTTTCTCCCACACATGTGTGTTTTTCTCGCTCCCCGCTTGTCTGTTCAGACAGCACCTTTTTTTTTTCCTCCCTTTCTATATATATAGGTACATATACTTGTTTATCTTCCAGTGTATTTGCTTCCGATTGCCACTTAGTACTTAAAGGAGAAGAAACAACATAAAACAAGAGAAGACAGAAGAAGAAAAAAAAAAGTGTAGGTGCAAGCTCGTCATCGGTAGCGGGAGGAGCGCTGCCTGTTTCTTATGGAGGATCTTCAGTCCAACCTGGAACAGTGGAACACGCTAAGCAATTTTCTTCTTCTTTTTTTTTTTTTTTTTTGAATGCCGACTTCTGGTGGTACGCGAGGAGTCAAACAGATAACAACAATAAAAGCAATGGCAGCCTATTCCTCCGTTTTTTTTTCCTATTGCGACACTCTTTTTTTATTCCTTGCTGTTTTCTGTGTGCTTTTTTTTTTTTTTTACTGGCAAAACACCTTTCATGGTGTCCTCGCTGCTTGCCGTGCATAGAGGTGCTACGCTGCAGTTATCCACTGTTGTTGTTGTTGTAGCGGTTGTGGTCGTTTGCACTAAACACCCACTTGTACTCACATATTCATCCTCACAAGCTGTTCACAAGCTCCAGAAGAAGAAGAAAAAGAAGCGGTAATTGTAATTAAATAATAAAAAGAAAAGAGAAGGAAGAGAACATGCTGCGACGTTTGCTGCGGTCGGCAAGTCAGCGTGGGGCCTCGCCGGCTCCCTCAGCCTCCACGACCACACCTCTTCGCGCGGCGGGCACTGTTCTCGCAGGGGCAATGCATCAGCCGGGCGAGTCAGGCCAGCAGGCGGGCTCGAGCACAACGCTCGAGGGCAAAGAGACGTGGGCGCAGTTTAGTGCGAAGATGCGCCACGGCCGTCGTCGCATTCGCGTGATCGACGTGGCGGCAAAGATGTCCTACGAGTACCAGATGCTGAAGAAGATGTGCAAGCGTCGCCCCGCCATGCGGCAGTGGGCGGTGCGGGATGACTTCTGTGACATGAGCCCCGGCGTGGTGGTCATGTCGCCGTCGATGCAGGCCGCGTTCATGAAGGTGTTTCGCCTAAAGGACAAGGGTCTGATCCGGCAGTGCCTGCGTGACATTATCCCTATTATCGAGTACCGCAACCGCGAGGAGCGGCCCGCCGCGATGCGGGATAAACCGTCGGATATGATTCCAGATGGCGAGCCGGACACGCTGAACCAAAAGAAGCGCGAGCTGTTCGAGCGCAAGGAGACGGGCGAGAACTTCAGGGATTTGTACTTGCACGACAACCGGTCGCAGGCGAAGCTGCGCTTTAAAATACGTCAGCGCCTCCTCAAGTTTCAGCGTCAGCTCGCCATCGCGAACGCCGTGGCCAGTCGCACGGTGATGTACTCCGCCGACGACGCCATCGGCTACTTCCTCTTTCGCGGGGCCGCCATGTACGCCGGCATGCACCGCGTCTTTTTTGAGCTGAGCAAGCAGCTGCCACACTTCGTGCCCAAGTCGATGCTGGACTTCGGCACCGGCACCGGCACAGCCATCTTGGTCGCGAAGGAGGTATACGACCCTGGCGCTCTCGCCTACCCTCTCTACCGCTCTATGCGGCAGACAATGACGGGCAACACCAGTGCGCGGTCGCAGCAACTGCGGGAGCTGCGCTATGACTTGACGCGTCTACGCCGCAACAACGCGGAAAAGAAAAAGGCGCGCTTCATGGCCGTAGCGGCGCTGCTGGAGCGGGGGGAGGTGGACCCGGCCGACCTGCCGGCGGACCTGCGGAGAGAGATTGCGAAGGTGGCGGCGAACGCGGCAGCCAACAAGAAACAGCGGCTGGTGAATGAGGCCCACGCGCGGCATCGCGATGTGGTGGACGGCACGGAGTGGGAGGACAACGACCCGCTCGGCGAGCGCCGCAGCACCACGGAGGACCAGCACGACGACCTCTTTGAGCGTGAGGAGGAGGACGTTGACGACGCAGCGGCCGAGGCGGCAAGTGAAAAGCAGCGCACATGGTGGGAGAAGCTGGTCGACCTCGAGAGCGACTCTGCGCAGGAGCGGGCCCACCGCCGACTGCAGCCGCTGCAGGAGGTAACAGCGATCGAGCCCAGTCCCGGCATGATGGAGATCGGCACGATGGTGCTGCATGACGACGTGCCGAACGTGACGTGGAAGCGCTACCTCCTCCCAGAGGACGAGAGCATCCAGCACGACTTGGTGGTGGCGGCGTACTCGCTAAGCGAGGTGGCCGACTCGGCCAACCGCAAGCGGCTCGTGCAGCAGCTGTGGAAAATGACAAAAGGCGTGTTGGTGCTGGTAGAGTTCTCGAATCTGCACAACTTCAACTTGCTGATGGAGGCCCGCGACACCGTGTTGGAGGAGAAGGACGTGGGATTGTGGGATTGGCAGCCGACGATCGTGGCGCCGTGTCCGCACGAGAAGCGCTGCCCGCTGCGCCACTGCAAGGCCGGTGTGAAACGCAAGCGCATGCGACTGTGCACGACGGAGGCACAGTACCGTGCCACCTTCATCGATGTCTGGGCCCGTCACATGCCGCTGAAGGTCGGCATTGAGCCTATCTCGTACATGATATTTGCACGTAACGAGCTCGTGCCAGAGCGGGCAGAGCGGCGCGCGGCACAGCTGAAGAAGGAAGAGGCGGAGCAGCTGCGCCAGCGCGACAGTCAGCAGCGCGACTTCTATGAAGCTTCGCTGGGTGTGAAGGACGTGGTGTTCGACCGTTTGAGCGACGAAGCCCTGCATCGTCCTTCCACCGGCGCCCCAGTGAAGCTGACGGACGAGGCCCCCGCACCAGGGACGTCGTCATTGTCGTCTCCGCCGTTATCGGCGGGTGACCAGAGTGGTGGCAGCACCCGCGAGGTCGGCCACATCCCGACCGACGTCCCTCGCATCGTGCACACGTCGGCGCAGCGCTACAACAAGCTCATCTACCCGCGCCAGTTCCCGCCGGCGACGCACACGTACAACCGCGCCTTCGTCGACGCCGGCTACCAGCGGCAGCGCGCCATCACCCCGAATGAAATGCTGGTCGTGCGGGAAGAGCTGGAGGAGATGCGGCGGCGGGTGATGCGCGTGAGCCCGTCATACTTGCGCGTGGTACGGGACCCGACCTGTCGCGGTAAGATCCAAGCAACGTTCTGCACCGGCGAGGGCGACTTGGTGGATGCGCGTGTCTACCGCCGCTTCTATGGTGACCTCAACAGCGTCAGCCGGCACTCGACGCTGCGGTGGCAGCACATTGGGGGGTGGAAGCTGTTGAAGCGCATCAAGAGTGGCTCGCTCTTCCCCGACAACGTTCCGCTCTACGCGGTGACCACGCATCCGCAGGTGGACTTCCCGAACACGCTGGTGGATGTCAAACACTCCCCCGTCGAGAAGACGGCGATGCAGTACAACGACCCGATGTCGCTGATGGAGACGCCGGAGGAGGAGCTGACGCGTGACGAGGTGAAGCAGCGGCGCCAGATGCTGCGCGATGAGGAGATGAAGAAGAAGGCGGAGGCGAAGCTGGAGGAGATCTTTGGCTCCAAGATCTCGAGTGAGAACCCGCTAAGCGGTCACGTTGACGCCCGCCGTCGCATTTCGGCGGAAGAGTGGGCGAAGGCGGTGCGGCACGCGCGGCAAAAGACGGTGCGGCAGACGCAGATGACGATCCCGAACGCGGCGAAGATACGCGCGGCGAAGCGCGCGCTCGAGGTGAAGCACCGCAACGTGTGGAAGGAGATGAAGCAGAACCGTCGTCGTTAGGCAAGAGGCAAGCAAGAGCTCTTTCTCTCCCCGGTTTATTGTGTGCTTTGTCGTTGTTTTGCTCGTCTGTGCAGTCTTTTTTTTTTTTTTGAATGTGCAAGCGAGGAAGAAAAAAAGAGCGTTTTGTTTGTGCTGGCTATGCTGCATGGTGTTTCTTCGACATTGTCACTCTGGCAACTCTTTATTTTGTTGTTGTTCGTTTGTATTTATCTTCACATAACTTAAACGCTTATTAATAGATCGTCTCTGTCTGTCGCTCTGTTCTTTTCTGAAAAAAGCGCCAAACGTCGACACTTTATTATCTGTTTTTCTTTTTTTTTTTTTGATTCACAAAAGACAGCCCTGCGTCACAAACAAAAAAAAAGAAGGTATAGTGATGGATTTGTTTTCATGTCCTTCTCAATGGCCGACAACCCGGCGCAGCTCACATGCGCTGCCCCGCGGACATCACGCTCGTGGAAATGACGGAGCCCGACAAGCCACCTTTTGAGAATGATCCGAGATGTGTATCTTGCTGCATAAAAAAGGGTGAATCGATCACGGGCGTGTTGCGGTGTGCCGAGTTGTCGCACATGTGCAACGGCTGCCTAGCAGCTGTTTTTTTTTTTTTTTCTCATTGCCACATTGCCTGGAAGAATCTCTCTTTTCTTTGTCTCTCTCTCTCTACGCCTTCTTCTAACGACTTGGATGCTTAAAAAAAAAAAAAGCAACCGGCTTAAGTCAAAACTGCGATCACACGCACGTATACAAAACACGTCTTGCATTTACGCGTGCATTCGTTGAAAAGGGAGGTATGCTGCGGCGACTGTTGGCGCAATGGCCGCTCTTCGTGCTCGTCGTCCTCTACGCAGCGAGCGTGTTGCTCTTTTGCAGCTCAATGCTGTCCACTTCCACCGTCATGCGGACCGTCGCGACCGCACCGTGTACCGGCATCGTCGCCACGCCGGTGGATCAGGTGATCCTTGTCTTGATTGACGCCATGCGACCCGACTTTGTCCTCTCGGGGCTGCGGCCCTTCGCCCGCACCGGCGGCCAGTGCGACGTGCACGGTGACGTCTCGCTGGCCGCCATCGAGGCGGGACAGCGCTACACTGGGCCGACGCTGCATTACATGGAGGCTTCCCTGCGCGCCGAGGACGACGCTTCGGTAGGGTACTTCCTTGTCGCAGACGCACCCACCACGACGGCGCAGCGCATCAAGGCCATCGCGACTGGCACCATGCCGGCCTTCTTAGAGGCGGGCTCGAACTTCAATAGCGAGGCGATTGAGCTCGACAGCATCGTAGGCCAGTTGAACGGCAGCGCGGTGCTGCTGGGCGATGACACCTGGGAAAAGTTGTTTCCCAACACGGGCGCCAAAACGCACTGGAAGCACGTTGTTGGGATCCCGTCGTTTGACGTGGCGGACTTCCACACAAACGACGACGCGGTCTTGAAGGAGTTGTACGAGGTGCTGCGCAGTGAAACACCCGAGGCGGTGTCTGCAGCCGCAGCCGCAGAAGTAAAGAAGACGACGACGAAGAAACGTGGCAGTAAAGCAGCTGATGTGGAAAGTGTGGTCACGCCCCACGCAGGTCTTGTGGTGGCGCACTTCCTCGGCATCGACCACGTCGGGCACCGCATCGACGCCGACAACCCTTTCATGCAAGGCAAGATCTTGCAGCTGGACGAGATGCTGCGCAACGTGAGTCACACGCTGCGCGAGCGGGCGACATCGATGAACACAATGCTGCTCGTGATGGGCGATCACGGCATGACGAACAGCGGTGACCACGGCGGCGGCTCCGCTCAAGAGACAGATACGTTTTTATTCGCGCAGTACTTCCCGGGTGCACTAGGCTCGTCCGTCTCGTCTGCTCCGTTGAGCACCGCGGCAGACGACGCGAACGCGACCTCTGTTTCTTCTCCAGCTGTGAACTTAAGGGAGGCACGCCGCCTTCTGGCGCAGCGCTGGCGTGATCGCATCGACGCGGAGTTCGACCGCCTGCAGAGCTGTCGCAGTGCCGCTGGTGTACCACAAGACCGGCTCGGTGCCACCTATCAGGTCGATGTGACCGCGACGATCGCCGTGCTGCTAGGACGGCCGATCCCCTACTCCAGCTTCGGCCGAGTGATTCCAGAGGTGCTTCTGCTGGCCAACGCGACGGCGGATGTGGCGGCGGCAGAGCGGTGCAACCTGCGTCAGCTGCAGCGCTACTTTCGTGAGTCGAAGATGAAAATTCCACGTGATGCGACGTGGCTGCAGCCGGGCGTATCCGTCAGGCAGCAACTGGCGGACATGAGTTATTATGCCCGTCGCACCCGTACGGATATGCACCCCGCTGGTATGTTCGTCGGCTCCACCGGGCTGCTGCTCTGTGCGATGTCGCTTCTCTGGTCCCCCGCGATTCGCGCCTACCTCGCTGACCTCCGTCGCAGTGGGTGGGGGATGCGGTGGACGGTGCTGGTGCTGGTGCTGCGGCTATGCAGCGTCTTCTCGAACAGCTTTGTGGTGAACGAGGATTCGGAGTTGCTCGGGCTGCTGAGCTCGCTGCTGCTGCTCCTGCTGGTGCCACGTATGCTAGCGTCTGCGAGGGCAGCATTGAAAACAGGTGAAGGCTCACGCAAAGCTGGTTTGATGCCCCCGACGACGCGCATAAGTTCACGTCGTTTCTGTCTCCGTTGGCCATCTGTGACAGCTTTGCGCCGGACGGATGCCCTCTTCCTCGGCGCGCTGCTCGTGGGGCTTCGCGTGGCTGTTCCTCTGCTGCTGCGCTATCGAGCCCACATCACACACAGAGTGGAAACGGAGAGCGCGGTGGACCGTTTCATTCGCGCACACCCCATACTTTCCATCGAGCGCCTGGGCATCGTCGTGGCGAGTTTTTTGTGGGCTGCGCTCTACCCGCGCGCGGTACCGCTGCCGGTGCTGGCTGGCACTGCGGTGGTGGTGGCCGTGTGCTATCACGTTCCTGTGGCCCACCATGTTTTGCCTCTTCTCTGCGCGCTTGCCTATCCGTACCTCTGCAAGGGCTTCTGCAGCCGCACGAGAAGAGAGGCGTTGGTGCGCGGTGAACGGGCTGCGACGTGTCGGCCCTACCGTTACTTCGTTCTCATTCTCTGGCTGAGTTCGCTGTGCAACGGCAAGGTGGGGACGGCGGTCGTCGTGGCGGCGTACGGCGCGATGCTGCCTCGACTGTGTCGTGTGCTGCGTGGCGAGCCGCTGCTCACTCAGGCAGCCGTGTTGCACCTCGGTGCCTTTGTGGCCTTCTTCGCGGAGGGGCATCAGTGCATGCTCAACACCATTGACTGGAACGCGTCCTTTGTGGGCATGCCTTTCTATAGCATGTACATGGGTGGCGTGCTCGTGCTGAGTCGCACCTTTCACGCGTTCTTGCTGGTGCCGCTGGCGCAGTGTGTGGCACCGTATTGCACACACAACGAGGAGTGTCCTTTCGAAGTGGATGAGGATGCGGCCGCCGCTGCGAGAGTAAAGAAAAACGACGGCCTACCGCCTACCAAGAAAGAACTCCAGGAAGGATGGTTAGGGAACGTATGCGGGCAGCGAGGCGGCAGAAGCCGATGCAGCGCGCTTGCTGTCGTTGCCGTGTATCTGCACCTTCTGCTGGTTCAATCGGCCATCTCATGTTTCAACGGGTACATTCAGAAGACACACCTCATGCTCTACCCCATTTTCTGTCCCAAGCTGCTGTTCGACGCGGTGATTGCGCTTTTGACCTCTGTCGTAGTGCTTTTCTCCGCTGCCGTGCTCTGATGATGACAGAAAGCTAGAGGAAATAGAAGAATGGAATAGGTTGAAGTGTGTCCTTTTTTTTTTTTTTTCTTTCCTTCTTGTTCGCCGCCTTTTTTCACGGCTTCTTTATCTTGTGCATATTCTTCTTTGTTCTATTAGTCACACGGTCTTCGTGACGGACTTCTCAACCGTGCTCGGCGGCCCCCCCCCCCCCATCGGTGTCGTCACATCAAAAAGAGATGTAAAAAGAAAAAAGCAGGAAAGAAAGAAGAAAAAAAATTGCCAAGCAAGTTGCTGTTTCAGTTGCAATGAACTGTGCATCAATGCTAGTCAGACGCCTCGTCATCATAACGATGGTGAAAGCACGAGTGAAATGCACTTTTTTCCTCTCATCTTTTTATTGTTTTTAAAGCACCTAAGGCTCCTCTCTTTCTCTCTCTCTTTATCGTGCTTTTTTTCTTCCTTCTTCTGGCCTGCGTGTGTTGACCTCCACAGGCTGTGGTTTCACAGCTGCAGGAATAAACACTCCACCACGTTTGCCTTAAGCGCTTCCGAGAGTGTTTTGTTTTTTTCCACCTTTTTAAAGGGTAGCACGAACAGCTTCACTCTCCTCTGTGTAAATTTGAATTTTAAAAGGCAGAGGAGGGGGTGGAAAGGAAAAAAAGAGAGGTCCGCGAAATCCACATCAAATTGGCATTTGAAGCTGTTTTAGTTTCTTTTTTTTTTTTTTGTTAGTTGTGTTATGTGGAGAGCGTTATCCCACACGCTATCTCAGTTTTCTCTGTACTTCATTACCTGTTCTCTTTGGATGGGCGGCTCTCATTGCTGCAGGCAACGTGAACGCACTCGCGTAACAACAAGAACAACAACAAAAAAAGGCACTTTTTTTTTTGTATCCCATCCAATATGGACATGTATATGCAAGCGCTGTGGCTGCGCATACGCGACGGCGCACACGCGTCCTGGGCGGCGGCCTTCCCGTCTGACCGTCCTTCTGGCGTCTTCGCCGTGTACACGAGCGTGCTCAACGGCGGGCTGTTGGTGTGGAGTTTCGGTGAGGTGCTTGGCCACAGCTGTAGCCGTGACGCCACCATATGGATCTCCTTCGGCATGGCGCACTGCTACGTAAACATGGCGTTTGGCGTGGCATCGATGGTGTGCATGCGGCGCCAGATCGCGTGCGGCATCCCCGAGGACATACCGCAGTGGCGCGTTTTCTGCCACAGCCCGCTGATGGTTATCTATGCCTTTTACATTGTATGCGAGGTGGCCTGGGCGATCGCTGCGGCGAAATTTAACGCGCGCACGACGCGGGATCAATGTGCGCGCCACATCACCGTGCAGATTCTGTTTTTCGTCTTGTACTGGGTGGTCGGGCTGCTGTTGCTGTTTCAGGTCACCTTTGTCACCGAGCGATGGCGGCGGCCGCGGTGGCGCACCTTTGCGGCGATGCGGTGGAATTACTTGCATAATACACGGCGACACCGCAGCGTGCGCTGGCACGACGAGCGCGACAGCGACGACGGCGAGGAGCCGGTGAACGCAGACCGGGTGGAGTTGCGACACCGCGAGGACACGGAGCGAACGTCGATACGCGACTACGCCAGCATGCCGGATGACATGACAGCGGACAATGATGATCTGAGGGGGAATGTGGTGGTGCAGCGAACGCGACCAGCAAAGTGACTTTTTTTCTTCATTGTGCTTCGTTTCAGAATTGCTTTTTTTTTTTTTCTTTAATGCTGTGATTTGTTGTCCGTAGTTTCGTGTTGTCGTTTTTTTTTTTTGTGTCTTTTGTTTTCTTGTCTTTCGCTCCTTTAATGTAGTTTATTTTTTTCGTTTATAAGTTGTTTTTCCCTTTCAAGTTCTGCTACTACTTTTTTTTTCTGTTAGTTTGCTCAATGAGAGTATGTCCCGATTCAATGCGCGTGCTAAAAAAAAAAAAAGACCTTTTTGAGTGTTTTTTTTTTTCCTAAGTCGACGGGTGTGCTGCTGCAAACTAAAACACCAAAGGGGCAGTCTGCATGACAGCCGGCCTTTCTCTCTCCGCGGATGAAAAAGGTGCGACTGGAAAGTGACCCCCACCAAAAAAAAAAAAAAAGAAAATAGCCTTATGCCACTGTCGTTGAGCAGCTTAGACAGTTTTTTTTTTTTTTGAGCTCAAACAACAGCAACAGCCAACTTTTTTACGTTCCATTTTTTTTTTTGTGTGTGTCTTGTTCGATGAGGTTTCTATGAAGGAACGCGACGCGGTTTTACGGTTGGTTTTCGCATTTTCCTTTTTTTTTTTTTTACAGTTGTGCCTTTTTTTTTTTTCCTTCAAGCTGCCGGATGCAAACACGCTCGTTAAACTCATTCAATAAAGACAAGATTTGGTGTGGAGAGACAGAAGGATGGGTTTTCTTCGATGCACATTAGCGCGTGCCTCCCTCAACCAGAGACTGTCTTCTCTTGAAAAAAAAAAAAATAGGAAAGAAAAGGAAAAAGGGGGAAAAAAAGGGTCGTGGACGTAGCACCGCGTTGTTCTCCTCCCATTACCGACCTTAGTGTATTTTTGGAGGTGAACGTGGACGCAGAAGTGCTTCTCAGATCCGCCGCTGAACCCCTCCCCCCCCCCCCCTCACCCACCCGTTGCACTCCTTAATCAACATCTCTATTTCTTTCCCTTGCTTGCTTCCTACACAGATGGACTGGAAAAGAGGATGACCTCTTGCTCACTGTAGGTCCCCTGTTTTGATTTTTTTTTTGTTTTCTCAGAGGCGGCCTTTACTAGTAAAAACGCCAAAGGAGGCATTCCCTGCACATTTCTACAGTAGGTGCAGCTGCGCGAAGCAACAAGTCGAACATGAAGAATCGACAGCGCCAAGAGGACGCGGCGGCGGTTGAGACGCCTTTCATTGAGACGGAGAAAAAGAAGGTACGGCCGCTGTTCGACACTGACGGCAGGGAGCCCGTCAAGATGAGTTTAGGCTGTGTGCTTCAGCATGCCGCGGCGGTTGCAGTCATTGTGATGTTCGCCACACTGCTCGGTCTTGCTCTGTGGTACATGCAGAGCGACGAATCCTACGACTACTCGAAGCTGGAGAATGCAAGACCGCCATGGTAATGCACCACGAAAAGCAACGTAAGAGAAGGCGTTTTTTTTTTCTTTACTTTGCTTGGGAGAGTCTGCATTGTCTCTACTTCTTTTTTCCTTCTGAGCTGGCAAGCACTACAATGTAAATACGCTGAGGTGCAAGATGTTCTTGTTTTGAAAAAAAAAAAAAAAGAGAAGAGAAAAAAAAAAAAAAGATCTGCGGTTGTGTAGACCGCAGAGCAGTGTCTCTCTTTTCCTTGGTTACTTGCTTACTCCTAAAACAGTTTCTGCGTCATCGTCACCCTTGTGCCTATAAAGTGATGTTACCCCTATTCTCTTTTTATTGTCGTTGCTCAATGTTCATAACTGAAAAAAACGGGACTTTACTTAGAGCACAAAAGACAGCTCTCCGATCGATCAGCAAACAACAACAAAAAAAAGAGGAGAATTTGCTGATTGAGAAACCAATAGTCGGAGAGAGGTGCAGTGATTTGTGCATCTTATCAACTGAAGCCTGAGTTGCTTGCTTTCACAGCGTGCTCCGTTGATTGTGGCCACGGTGACAAAGGCGCTTTACGCAGTCGACTCTCCTCTCCTTTCTTGTTCTCTTCATGTGTGTACATGTGTGCACGTGTGTGTGCTTTTTTTTTTTTTTACCCTTCTCCCTCCAGAAAAGTCCTGTCTCTTCGTACTGCTCATAGACGTAGACAGACATATCCACACACATACATGCCCGCGTAACACTCCGTAGCTGCTTCTACCTCATCCCTTTATTTGAACACGAGCGTGGGCTTGCCGCCGGTCTGCTCCTTTTTTTTTTCCTCCCTTAACTGCCTTCTTCTTTTTTTTTTTCTCTCCTCCATCTACTATGTACTTATTGTTTTTGCTTTTTTCAAGGATCGCCGTTGTGTTAATATCACACGTGTGAGTATGCGTCTATGCATGTTTCGTTTTCATTTGGAATGGCTCTGTTCTCACGGAAAGGCAAGATGGGCGGCTTTCCAGTGCGTGAATCTGCGCTCTTCGTGCGGCCTCGGTGGCATGCGCAGCGGCGACGGTTGACTTTTCTTTTGCTTCTGGCTGTTATCACGTTCCCATTCCTCTGCGTGGTGCTTTACATCCTCTTCTACGATGGACCAGCTCCACCTGACCCGTCATCACTGGCGCCTCCCATGTCTGCGCGTGTCTTTCCGTTCCGTGACTTGTGCGATGCGGCGGCAAACACGCTGGCAGAGGCGGAGACGCCGGGGGAGCAGCAGCAACGCCGCGTACGCCAGCGCATGGATCGCCTTGCACATATACCCGCAGATGGCGGGGCAGCCGGGGTACGGTGGAGGGCGGCGACGGGACTGCCGTTGCTTCCGCACCGAGTCGGTCGCGAGGTCCGGGCTCACGTCGTCACGCTGTCCACTCGCACAGATGACTTTGCGCAGGCCACCACGACGGCCGCGACGATGGCCGGGGTGCCGCTGGAGGTGATTGGCGTGGGCTGGACCTGGTTTTCATTTTCCCGCCGCATGGAAATTCTTCGGTCCTTCCTCGATCTGAGCAACGTCACAGACGACGACGTCGTTGTCAGCATGGACGCAGATGCCATACTCAGCGGAGAGGACGTGTACGACTCACTCGCCGCCTTCGTCGCATCGACGGCGTCGAACGTGACGGAGCACGAAACGTACCCCGTCCGGGACATCCGCCGTGGCCGCCGACAGCCACCGGTGCTCTTCGGTGCCGAGCTCAACTGCATGCACGCACAGGCCTACCCGTCGCGCCACCTTTGCCCGACGGGCTACGACGCGGTTGATGGGATGATGCAGACATGGGCAGTGCAGGCCGGTGTGCCGCTGCCATCGCCCCACCGCGGCGTCAACCCGTTTCGCTATTTGAATGCCGGGGTGGTGGTGGCGCGGGTGTGGGCGCTGCGCCGCGTCTGGGCAGCAGCCCGTGACTTCATGGCCACCCACAACTTCTACGAGGGCGACGAGTGGTGGTGTGACCAGAGTGTGCTGGGCAGCCTCTACCTCCAGTTGCGATGGTGGGAATTGCGCAGTGCGGCGCTGGACCAGGCAGTACCTGCGCCACTGAGTCCGCAGGCGAAGGAGGAGTGCTTGTTCGCGCCGTTGGTGCTGCCAGACCCGCACCGCGGACCACATGGCCTGCCAGGCGGCTTAATTGGACTCGACCACGAAGGCCGCTTTAGCCTGGTCCTCAGCATGCAAGTAGAGCCAGCAGGTGTCGTGCAAGTCGGCGGAACGCCCATCACGCAGGCCAGGTCGCCAGAAGGCGCGCTCTTTACCTTTCTGCAGAGGAGCGGGTGGGTGGAGAAGAGCTTTCTCACGCCGCTCCGGTCGAGTCACAAAGTAGAGCTCGTGCCGCGGCGTGGCTTCGACTGCGGGGCCGAGGGGGCCGCCGAAACGGAGGCGTCGCGCCCGCCGGAGTGTGGCTATCGCGCCGCGGTGCTTGGCATGCCAGGCGAGGCGACAGCTGTGGCGCCTCTGATTTGGCACTTTGCTGGCAAGCAAAAACGGCTTGTCCTGACACGATTCCGTGTTGTCTTTCCGTGGTACACCCCCATGCTGTGGAACGTCTCAGTGCGCCGCAGTGTTGTGCGCACGCTGTCTACAGCCCCGCCGACTCGACTGTGGTACCTCAACGCGACCACCGACTGGCCGTTTGAGGGCGTGGTGCACACGTTATACCCCCACCGCCGTGAGGATGACGTTACTTTTGAGAGGATGTGCGAGTTGTCCCGTGCGCCTTTTGCGAGACCACAGTGAACGGAAAGGGGAAGCGAAGACCTACGACGTATGCGCTTAAACGGCGAGCCAGCTGTGCTGGCGCGGAACGGTACTCATGGCGGTGTTTTTTTTTTTTTTTTCTTCGCTCACGCGTACATGACTGTGTGGGTTGCAGTCAAGAAGCCACAGTGCTCCTGCTCATCATCATCGGTGAAAGGATGCGTCATATCAGTAGCCTTGAAACGAGATGAACATCAAGTAAAGGTGGTCACAGCAACGGCTTTTTCTCTTCCATCGGTGATCGCGAAGTATACAAGCTCATATGAGAGTAAAGAAGGGGAAAGAAGGCAGCAGCAGCAGCAACAGCAGCAGGGCCCTAGTGAATTGTCTGATTAAACAGCAATGCTACCGATCATATCGATGAGTTCGATGAGGCTGCCACCTTGATTTTCCTCACTTCTTTGTTTTTTGCTCTTTAATCATGTTTGCGACAACTGTGTGTGGCTACCACGCATATATATATGGTGACGGAATCAAGGGTTCAGCTTCGTTTCTTCTTTTTTTTTTTCCTGTTCCTTGTCTGCCAGCTCAAAAAAAAAGTGAAGAGAGCACGGCTCATGAAGCCTCTGTCTTTTTTTTTTTTCCCCCTAAACGCTGCTCTTTGACGCCCGCATCACTCTTGATCGGCCTTCTGCGGCTCTTGGAACAACAACAACAACAACAAACACACAAAAACAAAAGAAAAACTGCTCTAGGATGCCATCACCACTCGACGTAGTCGTTCACTTCATTTGCAACTTCAATGCCATAGCATTAGCCCTCCTCGCTTTCCAGAATGCCGGCTACATCGTGTTGATCGGCTATGCGCATCGGCTGCAGGACGCACCCCCTGCCTCTGGTGAGCCGCCCAAGAAGAAGTTCTCCTCCACGCACTTCCTCGCGGCGACTGAGTTTACCAAGCTGCTCATCTCGATTGTATGGTGCATGTTCGATGTGCTGCTGGAAATGCAGAGACAACCAGACGAGACGGGGAGCCCGATATGTGTGGAAGTGGAGCATGAGGAAGTGAATCTGGAGAAGAGGGCATCCAATGACGAGCCACACAGCCTTCGCGGCGGGCTGCGTCACACAAGCAGCGTTCGCTCATCTTCTTCCACAAAAAACGCCGCTGCCACTTTTGCAGGCTCGCCGTCGAAGTTGACCGCCTCGTTTAGCCCGACCTCTCTGCGCCATCTTTTTTCTCGCCCGCACTTCTCCACGCATTTTTCAATCTGCATGCGCCACGCCATCGGCTTCGACGGCAAGTACAAGGAGGCTCTGCTGATGATCGTGCCGGCGGTGCTGTACGCGATCCAAGGTGTGCTGCTGATCCTGTCGCTGAAGTACCTGGACCCGACGGTGTTCCAGATTCTGTACCAGATTCGCATTCTGTTTCTGGCGATGATGATGCGCGTGGCGCTGGACTTCAAGCTGTCGCAGATCCGGTGGGCGGCGCTGGTGGCGCTGATAGTGGGCATTGTCCTGGCGCAGCTGGCAATGCAGCGCAAGGACTCGGGGAAGGCGGGAGACGAGGAAGCGCACAAGTCGTGGTCGATTGAAGGCACGCTGGCGGCTCTCATGGGTGCCTTTCTGAGTGCTTTCTCAGGTGTGTTTACGGAGTTCGTGTACAAAAAGCGCGGCAACTTCTTCACGCTGTCGGCGCGTAGTCTCCACCTCGCCTTTTTCTCGCTTGTGTACTTTTGGTTCGTGTTTGCGCGGGATGTGTGGAACATGCAGGACAATGCCTCCATGAGCATGCGGGTCAGCGAGTTCCTCGCCACCTTCTTTGATGGCTTCACGGGGCTTGTGTGGTTTCTGGTGGTGCTGCAGGCGATGGGTGGCATTCTCGTCGGGCTGGTGGTCTGCTACTGTGACAACATCGTGAAGTCTTTCTCGACCGCGTTTGCGATTGTGCTGAGCGGCACGGCGTCGGTGTTCCTCTTCAACCTGCCACTGGAACCTCTCTTCCTGCTCGGCTCTCTTCTTGTGATGAGCTCGATCACGGTGTACAGCTTGAAGAAATGAGATGACTTGATAATTATAAATGAGGTGACGCTTTTTTTTTTTAAGTGGTTTTTTGACTGCCGTGTCCAACGGCTTTTCTGTTTATCTTCTTGCACAATAGAAAAAAGCGGTTGCTGTCTTACTGATTTTTCAAAATTAGATGCATTGATTCGTTTTTGGGTCTTATTTCATTGAAGCAAACGTGGTTTAAAAAAAAAGGCATGGCACGTTCTTCGAATAGCGTAACCTTCTTTTTCTTTTTTTTTTTTTGGCGGGTCCGTGTGTTTGTGCTTATCTGCGTATTTTTTTTTTTTTTTTAACTACTCTCTATTTCTTCATATTCTCTCGTTGCTGTAGCGCAATTGTTCAAGCATTCTGTTTTTTCTTTTTTGTTGTTGTTGTTGTTTTGCGTTTACTTGTATTTTTGCTTTTTTTTTTCCTCCTCTTTCACCACATTTAATTAGTCGGCCTTCTTAACACCGTATCCTTGTCGTTGATCGTTTTTTCTTTCCATTTTTTTTTTTTGTTTGCCCCCCTTTCTTTCTCCCTCTTCAGTAAATACACATTTTTCAGTAGCGAAATGGGCATGTACAGTAAAGGGAGCTATTGTGAAACAACAACAAAAAAAAAGGTCAAGAAGAAAAAAAAAAAAAAAAGAGGAAAGAAAAAAGAAACAAGGCGCGGGTTGGCGGATGCAATCGCCACAATTTAGACCTTTGCGTTCTCGCCTCTTCACATCGTATGTGTGTATTCGTGAGCATCAAAAGACAAGCCGTAGAAGCAATATGTCTTCTTTTTATGTTATTGTTCTTTTGGTGCTGCTCCGCTCCGACGCGTTTGCCTGAAAGAAACGCGTTTTGTACGTGTTGCTTTTGTGATATCAGTTGACTCTTGGAGGCATTTTTTTTTTTTTAATCAGCGCCTCCTTCTTTATTTTCTAAGTTATCTATCTTCTGCTTGTGTCCCCTCCCTATTCCATTGCTTAAAAAAAAAAAAAAACGTTTCTATGTTGTGAATTTGAGCGCGATTTAAGTTGCATTCACAACAGTGAAAAAAAAAAAAGAGGGAAAAAAAGAGCATTAGGCTTCCACTGATTGAGAGCTCCTCGTGTGTGCTATCTCCGTTCCTCTCCAGCATAGCTTCAAATACAATTTCAGTAGCAACGTGATTTGCTGCCTCGTCTTTTTTTTTTTTTTCTTGTCTGTTGTTTGGTAAATTGTTTTTTCCCTATATTCTGTCTGCCCTTTCCACCGTTTTCCAAGCCGCTCACTTCAACTCAGACATATCCCCAGCAAAAAAAAAAAAAAGAAACCACTGTCTGACAATTACAAAGAAAGTGCTGCTTGCTTGCAGCACACTGGTCTACCTCTTCAGCACTTCTTCGTAGATCATTGGTGTTGCTTATTTTTTCGTTCCTTTTCGTTTCCTGTTTGTTTAACAGTGTTTTGTAGTTAAGCGTCTGATTATCTCATTACTCCCCTAGCCCTTAATTCCTTTCCTGTTTTTTTTTTTTGCTTGTTTGCTTAGTCCAGTCGGCGTCTGCGCCTTTTCGTCGTTTTTGGCGCGCTTTTTCTTCTTTTTTTTTTTCACCAGTAGATAGTTAAACAGGGCATCTTCGATAATCTGTTCTTTTCTTTTTGCACCACTGTGTGTCTGTGCTGTTTTGAATTCACGTTCTGCCTCTAACATCTCGTGAGTTCTTTTTGTTGTTGTTCTTGTGGTTGTGTTTTAAGAATATACGGCTCAGTCAACTGATATAACGACTCGCATTGCATCGAGCACACCACTCGTCCCGTGCTTCGATTCGACGCGTGTGTGTGCGTCTTTTTTTTTTTTTTCTTTGCCATACCGCACTTCTTTCACTTGCTACTTTACGGAGCTGTTGTTGAGCCGCTCTCAATTTCGGTGCTTAAGAAAAATGGCGGTTTCTCTCTCGTTCATCATTACCCACGTTCTTTGCAACTTCAATGCCATAGCATTAGCCCTCCTCGCTTTCCAGAATGCCGGCTACATCGTGTTGATCGGCTATGCGCAGCGGCTGCAGGACGCACCCCCTGCCCCTGGTGAGCCGCCCAAGAAGAAGTTCTCCTCCACGCACTTCCTCGCGGCGACTGAGTTTACCAAGCTGCTCATCTCGATTGTATGGTGCATGTACGATGTGCTGCTGGAAATGCAGAAAGAGGAACTGACGGAACTGGTTGCCAACGTCGAGGTTGACGATCAGCCAGTCAGCGTCAACACGGACAACAACGCCACCGAGCCGCAGGCCAGTAAATCGGCGTTCCGGCCACATGACGGCCTGCATTCGTCTGGCAACAACTCCGCAGCATCTGCGACCCCAGGCTTGGAGCCCAACATGCCTGGGTCGCCGTCGAAGCCGATCCTGTATGACGGCCTTCCCCTCACTCGTCTTTTTTCTCGCCCGCACTTCTCCACGCATTTTTCAATCCGCATGCGCCACGCCATCGGCTTCGACGGCAAGTACAAGGAGGCTCTGCTGATGATCGTGCCGGCGGTGCTGTACGCGATCCAAGGTGTGCTGATGATCCTGTCGCTGAAGTACCTGGACCCGACGGTGTTCCAGATTCTGTACCAGATGCGCATTCTGTTTCTGGCGATGATGATGCGCGTGGCGCTGGACTTCAAGCTGTCGCAGATCCGGTGGGCGGCGCTGGTGGCGCTGATAGTGGGCATTGTCCTGGCGCAGCTGGCAATGCAGCGCAAGGACTCGGGGAAGGCGGGAGACGAGGAAGCGCACAAGTCGTGGTCGATTGAAGGCACGCTGGCGGCTCTCATGGGTGCCTTTCTGAGTGCTTTCTCAGGTGTGTTTACGGAGTTCGTGTTTAAGAAGCGTGGCAATCTCTTCACGCTGTCGGCACGCAACATCCACCTCGCCTTTTTCTCGCTTGTGTACTTTTGGTTCGTGTTTGCGCGGGATGTGTGGAACATGCAGGACAATGCCTCCATGAGCATGCGGGTCAGCGAGTTCCTCGCCACCTTCTTTGATGGCTTCACGGGGCTTGTGTGGTTTCTGGTGGTGCTGCAGGCGATGGGTGGTATCTTAGTAGCACTGGTGGTCCGCTACTGTGACAACATCGTGAAGTCTTTCTCGACCGCGTTTGCGATTGTGCTGAGCGGCACGGCGTCGGTGTTCCTCTTCAACCTGCCACTGGAACCTCTCTTCCTGCTCGGCTCTCTTCTTGTGATGAGCTCGATCACGGTGTACAGCTTGAAAAAGTAATACTTGGCGTAAGCTGACGGATCTAATTTCCATTCCCTCTCTTTTACATAACTATATGTTTATTTTATACGTTAGGGATTACTTTGATTCTGTGATATTGTAGTAATACACATGCCAAAATCTCTTTTTTTTTTTTGCTCTTTTTTTTCCCCCTTCTACGGAATGCTGCTCTTTTTATAATTCATGTTGAGATTTTGCCTTTGTTTTTACTCCACGTGTGTTGTGTGCGTTGAATCACTGAGAGTACTAGCGAGGAGGACGACGAAACGAATTGTACAAGCTATCACGTGCCCGCTTGTCAAGTTTTGTAGTGTCGGTGTCAGGAGCAAATACAGGTTTCCACCCTCCTCCTCTTTTTGCAACTTGCTTGAGTGTGCTTTGCTAGAGCTCAGTGAGTCAGTGGTTCAACTGTCGTTGTCCTCCCGTCAGATCAGGTGTTTCTGCTCAACACAATAGTGGCACAGCTTACTCTATTGCGTGAGGAAATGGGACCGTATTTGCGGCCCTCTTTCGGTGGTGCCTGCAATCTGTCGTTCTCGCAGCTTCGACTGTTCTTGTTTTACTCGTGCTGCTGCTTTTTGCGTGTTTTTGTTCTCCGTTGCCATTGGTTTTTTTTTTTCTTCAACCTGCTCTCTGCTCTTTTCACAGACACTATCTTCTTGGGCATGTAACTCTCAACCAGTAGAGTCCATGCTGCTGTGTTGTTGTTTCTTTTTTTTTTCCCTCAATATTGTTAGTTGTCTTTGTTGTTGGTGTTGTTTACGTACTTGACACAAGGCAGATGAGACAACATGCTTCTGCAATGTGATTGTTGTTTGTTTGATTGTATTTGCAGTTCAGGTTCTTGTTGTTGTTTTACATATATATATATATATATATATATATATGTGTGTGTGTGGCTTCACGATTCCTTCTTCCCCTTTCGCTCTTTTTTTTTCCTCCTCTTTTTAGTTTTGTTCATTGACGAGACTTGTTTCTCATTTCTGTTTTTTTTTTTTTTGTTGTTGTTGTTGATTTGTTTTATTTGCTTTGTAGGGGATTTGCTGATTCATGACGGTCTAAAACGCTTTTTTTTTTAAATGTCTTTTTTCTTTCTTTCCTTTTTTTTTTTTTCTCTCCCTCTCTTGTCGACATTGAAACGTGACTTCACGAAATGAAAACAACGGCTGGTGTAATGCTGTCTTCTTCTTCTTCTTTTTCTATTTTTTTTTTGTTGTTGTTTCTTTGTTGTCCATTTTTTTTTTTTGTGTGTGTGTGTAGGAGTGTATGCGTGATCCGGGAGCATCCTATGAGCTGTGATGAAGAGGAAAGACAGCCCTAAAAAGGAAAGTTGCTCTCCCGCGCACGTGGAAATTGTGGGATATCTGAATCAACAACAACAACAACAACAACAACAACAACACACAACAAAAAAAAAAAAAAGAAGAAGAAGCGTGATGGTGCGCTGTATTTCCTCGGTCTGCGACACAGTTCCGTCAGACATCTAAGGAGCTTGGGGATTTTCCCCTTCGTGAGGCGAGCAAATACGTGTGCCCGGAAAAAAGACAAAAAAAAAGTAATAGTGAGAGAAAAAAAAGTGAAGATGATTTCAGAAAGCCTTAGTTAATTATCTTTAATCAGCTTTTCGAAACGGTGTTTTTTTTGATTCTCCACGCTCCGTTTTGTGGAAGCCCTCATCAGAAACTCGTATCGCTGTCACCATTTAAAAAAAAAAGACCTCTTATTCGGGGGCTAGAATGATGGATCTGCGGCATTTCATTTGCCTCTCAGTGCTGCCTGTGGCGTTCTCCTCCCCCTCCCCTCACCCGTTACTTCAGACGCTGTCAAAGCACCGATTTGCTAGCTTCACTGTTCTGCTTTGTTGTCGCACGATTTCAAGCAATGTGCAGCTTTTTTTTTTTCGTGTCTTTGCTTTTTTCACTTACTATTCCATGTGATCTCCAACACCACGCTCTGGCCATCCAACCTGTTGTTGTTTCGCTGCCCCCGCTTCTCTTTCTCTCTTGCACACACACACACACACACACACATGCTGCTTTTTACATGGGAATGCGTTCTACACGTTGCGTTGTCTTCAGCGAGCCACTCGTTATCACTGAGCAACGAATCACGTAGCTACTTCCCTTCATTAAACCAGTTTTTTTTTTCTTACTTTCTTTTTTCCCCTTCAATCTTTCTTTCTTTTTCGATCTTAAAGCGTGCTTTCCTCTGCGTGCATCCACCAACACGTGACATCATCCATACTGACCGCGTCGCTGTCTTTTTTTGTCCCAACGTCTCGTAGCGTCTCTTCCTTTGTGTGTGTTTTTTTCCTTTCATAATTTCTGTCCTCCCAGTTTCACCCTCGCATTTATTACGACGAGAGGAGGCACTCATCTGACATCGATTTTCTTCTTTCTTTTTTTTTTTTCTTTCATGGCTTTTTGCTTTCCACTGCGTCATTCGGTTACTTTTACGTAGTTTTCTTTTTTTTTTTTTTGTATCGTTGCAGCTATCTGAACAGGCGTGACCTGCTGTTTTATCGTGTGCGTTTGCTAACACTGTTTTATATTTACAGTTGTCTTTTTCAACCTATTGAAAAACGACACGGCGTGGGCAGAAGTCGAGTACGCAACACGACATACACACACACATACACACAAATAGAACAAAGAAAGAAAAAGATCCAAGGGAGGTTTGCGTACACGTCTAACTTCCCAAAGTGCACATCGATTTCTTTCCTTCTCTCTCTCTCCCTCTTAGCAAAGGTCCTTTTTTGTTGTTGTTGTTTTCTGCTTCTGCGTCGATAGCATGCTTCGGCAGATCAGCAGTGCGGCACTGCCGGGTGCCGTCTCCGGCTCCGGTGTGATGGCGCTGTGCGCGACGCGGTGCCACGCCTCGACAAGTTACTTCGCGGCGGTGCCGCGTGCGCCGCCGGATGCGATTATGGGAATTGCAGCCGACTTTGCCAAGGACACCAACCCAAGCAAGGTGAATCTCTGCATCGGTGTCTACCGCGATGAGCACAACAAGCCTTTCGTGCTCGAGTCGGTCCGCAAGGCGATGGCGACTATTGTGGAACGCGATACGCAGATGGACTACGCCCCGATAGCCGGGTTGCCGTCCTTCGTGAGCAGCTCGCAGGCCCTCTGCTTTGGGAAGCCGATGCTGGACACGCAAGGCGACCGCATCGCCTCGGTGCAGTCGCTCAGCGGCACGGGCGCGCTGCACCTCGGGCTGGAACTACTGCGGAGGAGCTCCGGCTTCACTGGTCCGCTCACTGTACACGTCTCCGCCCCGTCCTACCCGAACCACCTCAACATCCTGCAGCACCTGAACATCGAAGCCAAGTACTACCCATATTACAACCTGCAGACCCACCGCCTCGATGTGGACGCGATGCTGAACTATTTCCGTCAGTTGCCCCCACACTCGGTGGTGCTGCTGCACGCCTGTGCCCATAATCCGACTGGCTGCGACCCGACGCCGCAGGAATGGGAGAAGATCGTCGACGTGGTGCGCCGTGGGGACCTCGTCCCGTTCATCGACATGGCCTACCAGGGCTTTGCCACTGGCGACATCGAGCGCGACGCCTACGCGCTGCGCACCCTAAATAGCCATGACGTGCCAACATACCTTGTCGCCCAGTCGCTGGCGAAGAGCTTCGGGCTCTACGGGCAGCGCACCGGCGCACTGCATGTCCGCTGCACGACACCGAAGGAGAAGGCGAACGTGCTGTCGCAGCTGCAGTCTTCGGTGCGGGCGACGTATAGCAACCCGCCCATCTTCGGCGCTCGCATCGCGGACGAGATTCTGCGCACGCCGCACCTGCGCAAGCTGTGGAAGACGGAGCTACTCGGCATGGCACAGCGGCTGCAAAGTGTGCGGCACCGCCTCGTCGCACAGCTGCGCGGCTGCGGCTCAACGCGCGACTGGGAGTTTTTGGAGAAAGGCATCGGTATGATGTCGCTGACGGGACTGACGGAGGAGCAGGTGGGCCGGCTGCAGGAGAAGTACAGCGTGTATTTGACTCATAACGGCCGCATCGCCTTCTCCGGGCTGAATATGGAAAACATGGCCTACGTCGCGCAAGCGATTCACGATGTATCGTCACACTGACAGTGGCTCTTCTGGTCAAGTGACGCTTCTTGTGGGTGTGAAAGTCGCACGAGGAGCTCAACAATATGGAAAAGATGGGCTAAGAAGTCACGTAACAACGACTCTTCTTCATTTTTTTTTTTCTTCTTAGCTCGTTACATGCGCGCGCGCGAGAGAGAGACCAAGAGCATATAGGGTAAGAACATCGAACACGTGAAAAAAAAAAAAAAACTATGTATACATGAGTTTTTTTTTTTTTCGTTGTTGTGACGTGAGCAAAGTGCAACGATTATTATAGGGACTTGTTTCTCCTTCTGTGAGTGGAAAGTGACTTGTGCGTATTCAATATGTTCCTCTTCCTCTTTTTTTTTTTTTTTGGCAGAAGCGGCAAAGGCCATTATCCTACCCTGAAAGCGTTTTTCTTTTTCCTCTTTATTTTTCTTTTGTTTATTCGTCGTTTTGTCTTTTGTTCTATGAAAAAAAGCGGATGTACCTCGCCAGATAAGTGTGAGGCTCGTCGGCTTGAACTGAATGGCTAACGACGTATATGTATATATGCAAGACGATGCGATTGCTGTGCTGTGCTCACCATGATCCCAAAGAACATCCCGTCCCCTTCCCTTCTTCTGCGCCGCTAAGACGCGGACGGGTTTCACACAAAGATACAGTTAAGCTGATAAGCTAACAGCAGGGTCAAATGTGGATTAAGGGAGAGGAGGGCCAACACGCAAAAGGGGGAAATGGTGTCTGCTACGCTGTTTCTTGTACGATGTGCGCACTATGTCCCAGAGCTCTTTGCTCACAATTCCCGCTTCCCCACCCCCTCCCCTTTTCTCTTTTCCTTGACAATTCGTAAATGCTCTCTTCTGCAGTACCATTAGAAAAAAAAAAAAAACCACAACAGCAACAACGTTCACAGTGGTTGCACTCATTATTCAGCCTATAAAAGTGGTCTCTCTTCTGTCACGAAGCCGCTTTATGGTGAACCTTCGTTACATCTAGACATAAACACAAACACACACACATACACAAATATACCTATATATACATATACATATATATACATATAAATATATATATTGATGTGTATATCGAAGTAATTCTGCCAGTCCCTTTACTTACCTCCCTCTCTTCTTCAACCTCTTGTTTTTTCCCCTTCCTTCAACGCGTGGTTTTTTTTTTAGAGTTTTTTTTTTTTTTCTTCCCCCCCCCCCCTCCCGTTGTCGAATGATGCAGAGGCACGATAAAGCGCCTCCAGACGGCTCGAAGCGAAGGGCGTCGTTGTCGTCCTTTGACCGCTGGCTGGTGCGGATGCAGCGCAAGGGTAGTCGCGACAGCTCCAGCAATCGTCTTTACAACAGCGGTGACTACCGCAGCTGCTCCGTCGATGACTACCATGTGGACCCTAGTGACGGTGTGCTGAGTCTGTCGCCGCAGCCGACCGCGTCTGCGCCCTCTGGCTTCTACAGCCAGCCTGGTCTAAGTCGTCTGGAGGAGTTGGAGGGTCTCCTCTTCACCCAAAACCGCTTCAGTCACCCCTGCGCCTTAACAAGAGGGGAGGATCAAAGGTTCGGGTCTCAGCAAGGGGCCATGTGTGCACTGGATGGCGCAGCGATGTATGGGGCCGGCTACCGACCGCCGCCGCTTCAGGGGCCATCGACGAATCGCCTCCTGTGCCTGCCAGAGAGTGAGGCGGACTTCTCCTCCATGGTCGGGGCTGCTGCTGCTGCTGCTGCCGGCGGGTACGCGACCAATACAACATACAACGGGTGTGGTGGTGCGGCGAGCCTGTCGACGCTCAGCGAGCCCCTCGGTGGCACTGAGGCGGATCGTTATATCGCTCGTTTGGAGGAGGAAGTGCAGTTGCTGATGAGGGAGAGCGGTGAGCGGGATCGACTGATGCTGACGGTGGTGGCCGCACGTGAAACGGTGGCGCTGCAGCTGGAGGAGGCGAGCCGCCGCAGCGCGATAGAATGGGACGAGTGCGCAGCAGCGCAGACAATCACCTACGGCTTCATGCGCACCCTATCCTTCTACCGCACCCTCGAGGAGCGGAGCCGGGCCATGGAGCTTAACACGCAGATCGTAATCCTGGAGCACAAGCTGAAGCTGTCGGAGACGATGCGGCAGCAAGTGGAGACGACGGCCACCTCTACCGCCGCCTCCACCGCCGCCACGCAGGCGTTGCAGCGCAGGTTGGAGGAGCAGCAGCTGGCGGAGTCTGTCACGGCAACGGTGCGCGGTCTTCTCGAGCAGGAGTACGCCCAGCTGACGGCGCTCATGTCCGCAATGCCAAGCAAGGTGCAGACACTGCTGGACGAGCATCAGGAGGTCAAGGCCACCCGTGCAGAGGCGGCGGTCCCGCAGGCAACCGCGGCACTCAGCTCTGCTGACGCGGCCCAGTTGCTCTCCCTTGTCAGTCGCGTCCAACACTATCAGGATGTAGTCCTCGAGCTGTACTGCGACGCCGTCGATGCCAAGGCTAGCCAGGCGCAGTACGAACTGAACATCGTGCGACTCATCTTCGAGAAACAGTCCTCCCTCACCTGGGCGGCACTTTACGAGGAGAAAAAGGATGAAGTGCGGCACCTCAACGAGGAGCTGATGGAGATGCGGAAGGAGCTGCGGGCAGCTGTGGCGGCCACCAACACCGCTACAGCCGGCGTGACACCGCGTGGCCTGCACAACGTCAGCAGCTTTGCCGGCAGCACGAGCTCACAGAGCTACGAGGCCTACGCAGCCCCGTACGTGCCGGTGAAGAAAAAGTCCAGCCAAGCACACCACAACGCAGCAGTTTCCGCGTCAACAGCAACGCCGGCCCGTGTCCCTGTGCCGAGGAAATCGATTGGCGAGCTCCGGGAGGAGGCGCGGCGGCTTGGCGCACACCCCGCCGTGTACTACCCGCAGCCTGTGACAAGTCCCTCACCGTCCATGCCGTCGCTCTACGTCAGCCACACGCCATCGGCGGTGGACCAGACGGTGTTGCGGCTCAACTCCCCCAGTCACCGCGACTCACCGCCTCGCACACCGGAGCGGCATTCCACATCATTGACGAAGAGCCCGGTGGTGGCCGTTATCCGGTCCTTTGCACCGCGTAGTGCCAGTCGCGGTGCTTCCGCTTCTTCTTCAAGTTCTTCGTCCCTGCCCATCGCTGCTGCGGCTGCAGAACCGAAGAAACGCGTCGGCACGCCGCTGGCTGCTGAGATGTCGGCAGCGAAGGAGGCACAGATGACGGCGGCGTCGGCGAAGCACAGTAAGGCAGCGGGCAAAAACAAGGCACCCCTGCCGTCGTCACGATCCTCCTCCGCTTCCTCTTCCATTTCCACCCACACAGCCGACGTGCCGGCCACGCCGGTCCCCGCAGTTCACGCCACCGCCGTGAAAGTGTCAGCGTTGCAGCATGTCGCCACTACGGCGTCCTCTTCCTCCTCCCTCAGCTCTACTCATTTCGCCACCACGACGGGACTGTCAACGGGCAACGCGGCGTCGTCCCCAAGCCCGAAGGCAGGACCGACGCCGACGGCGCAGGCGGTGCACAACTCCTTCGACGACGACAACGACGACAGCAGCGAGGAGGCCGCGGCGATCAAGGCAGCCGCGACCACTCTCCCACGGAAGAACGGAAAACCACAGGACCAGCAGCAGCGGCAGACGGCCAAGGCGACAGCAAAGGTGTCCCCCAAGACGGAGTCGCCACCGGCCGTGCAGGTGAAGCGCATTTCGTTAGACGAAGCCATACGTGCGCTCGAAAGAGCGAAGCTGGGCCGAGCGTCAGGCGGAGCAGACAGTGACAGCGACGATAACGACGACGACACGTCTTCGCTCTCGCTGAGCACGACGAGCGACTCTTCCGCCTCCCACCCCGGTCCTCGCGTCGCGCAGGCGAAGGCGGCAGCTGCGGTGGCGGCAACAGAGGCAAAGACGAAGAAGACGTCGATTAAAGTTCCGCAGACGAAGCCGACCCATATACGAAAGTCCTCCTTCGATGACGACGACGATGATGATGATGATGATGATGGTGTTGCGGGTAGTGATAGCCGTGGTCAGTGCAATCCAAGCAGTAAGCCACCTCTCTCCCATGCCACGAGTACGCCACCATTGGGCAAGTCGGCCGCGACGTCAAAGCCTGAGCCGGCGGCTGTGGTGTCCGCAGCGTCGACGTCGAAGAAACCGCATAAGCTGAAGCTTCCAACGTGGTGAACCGAATGGACGCAAACGGTTTTTTTTTTTTTATGTGTGTGTCTGTGTGTCTTCCTCTCTATTGTTTTGTTCAGCTAATGGGAACGGGTTACACAGGGCAGGGTCCAAACAACTTCACTTCTACACTGTTCTTTCTTTTTTTTGTTTGTTTGTTTTCTTAGATTTTACCTTCACTGCTGATGACCTTTTTTTTTTTGCTTTCAATGGTCTTTTTTTATAATGGCACAATGGCCTGAAGGTTCTTAAATCTCGTGAAGACGAAAAACAAAAAAAACAGCAAAAGGTCTTTTTGTGTGTGTGTGTGTGTGTGTGTACGTGTGTATTCCTGTTCTTCGTGCTCTAAAGGAGTGTTTCCAGCTTTTGTAAATGTAGCTTTTTTTTTTTTAGTCTACGAAACACCACCACTTCTGCTGCTTTCTACGTCAGCTTCAAGCCACCGAGCAGACACAGATACAGACAACGACACATATGTTTAAAAAAAAAAAAAAAGAAATAGCAACAGCACTTCTACGAAGAAAAGCTGTTATCAGAGAAAGGTCTTTGTGCTTTTTTTTTTTTACGAAATCAAACAACGATAGACGTTTTTGCACATTAAAACAGCAAAGTGAAGTAAAAGCACGCTTAGCAAAAATCTCGCATAGCGCGCTCCCTGGCCTAAACACTATCTTCATGTTCGTATCCCTCTGATTGTATCATTCCATCCTCGCATTATGTGGAGCTGTTTCCTTTTTTTTTTTCTTCTTGTAAACACCGCTGAAAGAGATGATACAGATACACGTAGCAACACGTAAACACACACGTATATACACGCACGTACAAACGCACTCCGCTTGGTATCTGAGGTAGATAAAGCCTATTTGGAACGTAAAAAGTAACTTTTCCCCTTTACAACACGATCAACGTGTATGCAAGTCGTTTTTTTTTTTCTCTGACTTGATAGGTCTTTTTGTATATTCGTGTGTTTTGGCTGCTAAAAGAGGATCAAACATCCTTCACAGACTAGTTTTTTTTTTTTTTAAATATACACGCTGTCACACAAGAAAGCTCTCTTGCGGCGTCATGGAGCAGCCTTTGCGACTTCGTTTCCTGAACACAATGATGCTCATGGGCATCCTATCACTGTACGTCGTCTACGACGCAGGTTTTCGTTTTCTGATGTCCCAGAGCGACACGCTGGCGCTGCACGCTGCTGTTCTGCACGACGCCGCAGTCTTGAAGATCAACGGCGAGTCCGGCATCGCGTTTGACGCAGCGGCGGAGGCGACGTCGACGCCTGCCCTGCAAGCCTACCACCTCCACGAGTCCCACCCTTTCAGCCGTGCGGCGGATGCAGCCCTCTCCTCCAGCGCCGCCACAGATTTGCCACACCTCAACAACGAAGCATCTTCGCTCGCTGACTTTCCTATGGCCGCGGTGGTGGTGGAGAGTACGTGGCTGTCACCCGATCAGGTCACCGTCTCCGCCTCCTATGCGCAGCGGCTGTTAGAGGGCTTCCGCTACGCTCTGCTCACCGGTGCGCCGTGGCTGCTAGTGGTCGGGTCTGCCGAAGAGACCGCCCTAGGGCTGCAGCACCTGCGGCGTCTGCCCTACCCGGCTGAAACACTTTTTGGTGAGGCGGCCACGGCGCGCTGGCCGACGGAGTTGACGCACATCGCGGAGTCGATTCGGGCCTCTATGGCGCCGTACGCGACGCTCGGCGCGTGGATGCACGCCGCAGCCTCCACGCCTCTGCCCTCGTACGTCAGCCCCGCACTGCCTATCACAACGGCGGCGCCAGCCCTGACGCGTTCGTCTGTGGCCGAAGGGCAGTCAGCCGCGCTTCGCTTTTCCCTGAGCCACCTGCTTTCCGCGAGTGCCTTGGGTAGCACGGTCGGCACGACGCCTTCACAGGGCAGACCATCAACGCTGATGCTAGGCGCGGAGTGGCTGCATCGCAGCGACGCGGCCGTCCTCCTTCACAGCAGCAGCAGCAGCGCCGCCCCTCGCGTGACGGTGTACGGCACCGACAGCGTTTATGACGCCAACGGTCTAGACGAGGATGCTTCGCAGAGTCCAGCGACAGCAAAGCCACAGCAGCAGCAGCAACGGCGGCAAGACTTGGGCATGGACGGTGCAGCAGACGACAGCCATAGCAGCGCTGGCGACAGGATTGGCGTAGTTGGCGGCGGGTCGTGGGAGACTCCACGGGTGTGGACCTTGCAGCCCAGCGGCAAGCAGCAGGTGCACATCGTTGTCCCTGGCCTCGTAGCCGTCACCGTCCCGGACGCCAACAAGCGGGCCCGCTATGCCGCGACGGCACTGCAGCGGCTCCTGGAACAAACCCTTGTCCGGCGACACGCACGCCGTGTGGGGGACTCGTCAGAGGAAGGCGCGTGGTGGTGGTGGCTGGGTCGTTCCTACGGTGTAGCCGTCGTTGGCGGTGAGTGGGAGCAGCAGCGGGTGAAGTTGCTGTACGTCAAAGCCCTCCGCGAGGCTGCCACCGAGACGCGCGACAGCATCCGCCGCGCTGTGCAGGACGTCCACCGCGCGCGCTGCCAGTTTGAAGGCGGCGGTGGTGCGGGCGACGTCGCAGCGTCGTCTCTGTGTCGCAGCACACGACGACTTCAGCTGCCCTTCACTGCGGCGGTGCCGCGTGCACCGAGGGTGTTTGTGCTGCCGCCTGCCTTTGAGGATACGCCCACGTCGGAGCCGCAGCCGGAGTGGTTCAACTACACTGGCGAGCTCCCGCAGACCGTCAACGCCGATGCCCCCTACGCGGCGCGGGTGCTGGGGCGCTGGAGCTTCTACCTCTACACGAACTACCGTCGCTGGATGAACTGGTTTCTTGCGTCGCTGCCTGGTGGCACCTATCAGGATCACTTCGTGCTCGCCTCGGTGCTGATGTCCGATCTTGCCGACCATCGCATCAGCTGGCAAGATGCGCTGTACACGCGATGAGAATGTATGTGCAATTGGCTGGGAAGAAAGCCAATGGTGGCGGTGGTGACCGCAGACACAAGCGGACAGGTTGCGCTGTTAAAAGCACCAAATAAAAGGACAAATATGTTCAATCACGACGGAATCAGAGCATAAAAGACCCTCAATGACCTTTTTTTTTTTTTTAATTTTTTCTTGGATTGTCGCTGACATTGTGAGAGTGGAAAGCTATCCATTTTTTTTTTTGTTCTTCTTCTTCAGTGCTGGCCGACATGCAATATTGTTGCTTTTCTAGCGTCTTCTTTGGGTTTGTTCGCCACCGCAAGCGCACATACACACACACACACAAAAAAAAAAAAAAAAGATAGCATGATAGACTTCGCCAAAAAAGACTGTGAGGTGTTCCTACGGTCAATGCAGTCAGCGAAATTAAGAAGAAAAAGCAGTTTCCCGACTAAACACCTCACTTTCTTTGCATCTCCATGCAGCTGAACGAAGAATGAGCCAAGTAAGGGGCATAGTTTGTGAACTGAAAAGGCCTGTTACAGGAGAAAAGTAAGTCACTTTGTTTTTTGTTGTTGTTGTTTCTTCTTTTTTATGTTCACGATGCGTTCTCTTTCTCTTTCCTCCTTGTCTGTTTTTTTTTTTTTTTTGTTTGTTTGTTTTTTGTTGTTGTCGTAGGTGCAAAGGGGAATCGTATGGCGACTTTGCCTCCGTCACTCCCCCCCCTCTCTCTCTTTCCACATATGATTTTTCCGTCCTCACATCTGTGCAAAAAGGACAACAACACGCACGCACACACACAAGAAAAGACAGTGGGCACTGCAGGAGCACCGCGCCTCGTTGTGCCTCCACCACACTCTTAGTTGTTCCTCTTGTTCTGCATATTATTATCATTATTATTACTTCTCTCTTTGTTTCTGTGTTGGGTTGGCTCTCGCTTCTTTCAGACATTCCATTTCGTCGCCTTTACAAAGTACTATCGATTACCCGTAGGAAGTGTCATCACAGCGTCGTTTCTGAGAACTCACTCTGTTTTTTTTTGTTTGTTTGTTTATTTGTTTGTTCGTTGTTATTGTTGTTATTACTAGGTTTACTCATCAAAAGAGACAATCAAGCGTTACGCAGAGACACATCTACGCGAAGCGGAAAAAAAAAAAAGAGGACAAGGATGGAAGCTGCCGTGACAGCCGTGAAGAACAGCGGCAACGCGAAGTTTGCTGCTGGTGACGTGGCCGGGGCCATCGAGGCGTACCGCAGTGGCATCCAACAAATCGAAGCGACCAGCGACCCCGCCGCGTCTGCGGAGCTGAAGGCGCTGCACTGTCTCCTCTACTCGAATCTGTCCAACGCGTACCTGAGCTGCGACGAGTACCGCAGCAGCTGGGAGGCAGCCGTGGAGGCAACGAAGATCGACCCGAACGCCTGGAAGCCGCGGCTGCGCTTCATCGAGGCGCGCCGCCGCGACGGCTACCCTTTTGATGCCCTCGTCCACTCCCTGCGTTACCTGCGGCCACTGCTCCGTGAGGAAAGGGAGCGAAAGCGCATGTCAGCCGCGGAGGCCGCTGCTACGCTGAGTAAAGTGGAAGAGCCGTTATGCGACGAGCTCGGCATTCTGCGCCTGTCGCCCGACATCGAGCTGGTGGAGTATGCGGGTGGCGTGGCGATGATCAGCCGCCGCCTCTTCCAGGCGATGGACGTCCTTTTCATTGAAAAGAAGTACGCTAAGACAGACTTTGAAGAAAAAGGGCTGTTGACGCAGCAGCACCTGACGACGGAGTCCATTGTTGGCTACTTCGCCGAGCGTCTGTGGCCGGAGCAGGCGGCGCAGAGTGCTCGCTGGGTCGCGTTCAAGAAGGACTTCACCGGTGCGTGGCCGCGCAACGACGACGAGATCGACGTCGACACCCGCGAGACGATCAGCAGCTACCTGCGCTCCCGCTTTGCGGATGTAGCAGAGCCGGAGTTCCGCGAACTGCTCAGCACAGCGCTAATGTGCCGCTACAACTGCTTTCATTCCGGCTTCTTTCGCACGTGTGCGCTGGCGAACCACAGCTGCCACGCCAACATCGCAATGAAGTACAATAGCGCGGATGAGACGGTAAAGATGATCGCCGTTGACACGATTCAGCCGGGGGAGCTGATGAACGTCAAGTACCTGAGCGATGCCCACTTCCTCCTCGGCGTCGGTAAGCGGCGGGAGCTGCTGCGGTCGTGGCTGTTCTGGTGTCAGTGTGACCGCTGCCTCCAGGACAGTCAGCCGACGGCCATCTCTGAGTTTGTGCAGTGCCCGTCATGCCTGGCGTACTCGCACTCGGCGCTGCTTGGCCACAACGCAGCGGCGGACCCGCTGCTGCAGACCACGGAGCCGTGTCGCGTCTGCCGAAGCCCCATCATCTGGGCCGAGGCGCAGCGCAGCCTGCTGCAGGATGAGCTGCTGCACTCCTTCACAAAAAGCACCTCCTTCTACACCATGGACGCACTCTCGTCGTGGATGCGGAAGCAGCTGATGGAGACGGCGCAGCTGCGCGTGCACCCCGAAAACTGGATCTATCGCGTCCTGCTGTACTTTTTGGCAGTGGGGCTGACAGGGATGGTGGACAGCGTGCAGGCCGGGCTGGGCGAGCCGCGCATCTCGCAGACCACCATCGACAACATCAAGAGTCTATTTGGCCCGTGCGGATTGTGGGAGTTCTACATGCCCCGCTGCGACGCCGTACGCGAGGATCTCGTTGCTGCGGGCACTGTGAGCCGCGATCACTTTGTGCAGACTAGTCCCGACAAGGGCGGTGGCTGCGAGTCGCTGAAGGCGCTCGTGCTTCTCTGGCACTTGCTCTCACCCTTCTACCCGGTCAATGAAATGTGGTCGGTGCACGACGCCATCTGCAAGATGGTGCTGCTCCACCTGCTCTACTCGATGCCGTCGGTGTCGCTGACGCCGGCCTTCGCGCTGGAACTGCTGCAGCGGCACGGCCGCTACGTCGGCGAGACAAACAACGCCAAGTGGATTCACCGCTACAGCATGCACAAGACGACGTTTAACGCAAAGGAGCCGCTGGCGCTGGCGAAAATCAAGAAGGCGCTGAAAGCAAACTGATTAGGTGATGAACAGGCGCGGCAGTCGTACCCCGCCTACTCCTCAATCTCCCCCCTTTTTTTTCTTCGTTTGTTTCCTTCCCCCCCCCCCCCTTCCTTCTGTGTCTTTGTTCTTCCATACAGAGTCATTGCTGTGCCTTGCCCACGACGGAGGGAGGGGGGAAAGAAAAACAGTAGTAATAAAGGTAATGAATGAATCGATGAGACGGGCTGAGCGTTTTCAAACGTGTGCAGCAACGACAGCGTGCGCGCTTTCTACACTCATTTGTTTATTTTTCGTTCATTGGCGGGAGAGTTGTGAGTGGAGTACCGCCAAGACGCCTGAAGGTAATAACAACAACAACAGCACATATTAAAAAAAGAAATAGGGTATTTATTCTCTGTGTGAAGGAGGATCGAATTTGTGTGACTTTTGAGATGGAAGTGCAACACCCCGCTTCGCTAAAGGCGCAGGGGGTTCTTATTAAAAAAAAAAAAAATACCGCTTTCTCATCTATGTTATTTTCTTTTGCCCTTTTGGTGGTGGTTGTGGAAGGAGGGTTTAAAACAGCGCAGCAGTGTTTTTTTTTCCCCCCCTCCCTTTTTTATTTTGTCTTCTTCTCTGTATCCGTTACCTGGCTTTTTCGACCGCGCGTGTTCATCGTGAATCGAGTTCAGTGCCATACTTCTTTTTTTTAATCGACATTATATTCGACGCAATGGCGGCTGCTCCTCCGATACTTCTCATCTATCTCAACAGCGACGTCGCGATGGAACGACCGTACCGCACGACGTTGCCGGCGAGCGTGGACACCTTGGCGGAGCTCTGTCAGTTTCTCACCTCGCGCATCCCACCGCGACCCGGTGAGGACACCGTCGGGCGCGGATACCGCTTTCTCTACTCCGTCCTGGGTAAGCCGCTGTGGCGGGTGAAGGAGTGCGTGGACGCCGGCACGATCGTGGTCAGCGTTGGACCAGGCTTCTTGGCACGGCGACCCAGTGCCATCACTGACGGCACAGCTGTCGACGCGTCGCCCAGCAGTGGTGGTGGTGCCGCTGCTGTTACCGCATCCACGAATCCTGCTGACCTTACCACACCAGATCGGTTGGCAGCAACGTTACGAGGCGGTCATGTCGCAAACGGCGAAGAGAACACGCATGCGGGTGACAACGGGCTGCATCCAGACGCGTCACCGTCCGCGTCTCCGCCAGTCAAAATGCCAGTGGACGATGACTCTTACGGCGCACGGGCACCTGCGCCTCGCAGTGCAGCTGCGGCTCCAGCTGCAGCAACAGCAAGCCACGCACAAGAAGCCGCTGCCCCAAGTGTATCAGCGGGTGCCTACGGGGGGCAAAGCTCGGCGACTGCCGCAGCCGCCGCGGATGGTGAGCGGTGTAGCATCGATGCTGCATGGCCGCCCGCCCCGTCAGTGCGACGCCCCTCTCAAACAGATGAGCGGGATCGACTTGTCAGTATCACCCTTAGCACGGCCGCGCGTGGCGCACGCGCCTCGTCTGGTGGTCCCGTCACGCAGTCCACGCCGCCGAATGGCGGTGCAGATGCTGTGGAAAATGGCCGCACACCCGCCGTGCGTCTTTTCACACCATTGGAAGCGCTGGCAAGCGCGGCCGCCAGAGAGGCTGCTGGAAGCTCCGTATTCAATCAGGCGACGTTTAATCCGCCGCAGCAATCTCAGTCGCAGCAGCAGGCGGCACCATTCACTACTTTTGGGACCGCATCCGCACCAGCGGCAACGGCGACGTCGTCCCCAGCCGGTGATGTTCCACGCGGAATGGTCTTCTTGGCGCACGAGGCGTACACGCTGCCTGCGCGGCCTACGTTTGCGCTAGCCGCCACCGCCGCCCTCGGTGCCGCGCTGCCGCACCTGCAGCCGCTACCCACCACGTCGATCTCCAGCAGTCTGCAGTATCTCCTTTTACGGAAGTGGAGTGCCTACCAGAGGTTGCACGGCATGGCACCTGCAGACGTGATCGCCGGCGAGGCCTTGTCGCAGCAATTTAACGCGATCAGCGCGGCGTGCAACGCAACAAGCGTGGGCGGCGCCGACGTCGGTGTTGCTGGGGATCGTCCCTGTCGCGTTGTCGTAAGTGGGCCGCCGCGAAGCGGGGTGTCCACTACCGCTGCCTTTCTTGTCCGCCATTTCCTGCGCACCCTGCAGTTTCAAGCGCAGCACCGCCTCCACAATACCCTCGTGCTTGCCTTCGACTTCCACCTGCTCTTCGGGCTGCAGGCCACGCAAACAGCGGCGAGCGATGCCTCGCCGCCGCCGCCGCGGGTGCTGCTGGACCTCGCTTCGCTCTACCAGCTGGTGGTGCGTAGCGTGATGGACGCGGTGGTGGCGCAGCGGCCGGTGCTGCGCGAGGCGGGCCCGCTATTGAGTCAACTCTGGGATCTCGTGATCAAGCCGAACGTGGAGCCAAAGGTGGCGCCCAACTTCACGACCTACACGCAGGCCGCCGCGCTCGTTGGCGGGGATGTGCTGGCGCGGTGGACGCGGCTGGCGGGGCTCATGTTCCCCATTCTGCAGGCGGCGTGTCGGACACCAGAGGTGCCGGAGCTGCGCGACGCCGCACTCGACTTCATTTTCTACGCCATCCCTGCCGAGGTGGCCGCCTCGCTGAACTTTTCTGGGCTGTTCTACGCAATTGACGGTGCAGAGGCGCTGACGCGGTGCTACGCGCAGCGGGTGACGCGCCCTGCTGGTGACCTGGGACCCCTGCTGCACGCGTTGACGAGTGACGCTCGCACGCACCTCGTCCTCGCCTGGCCCTCCACCACGTCGCCGCGGACACTGTTTCTGCCGAATTTGACGGCGCATGTCTCGACGATCGGCCTCGCCACACACGAGGCACTGCGCCACCTGCACTTCCCACGCGTCATCCGCTCAGGGCGGAAGGAGTACTCAGTCGAGACCTTTCTTGGCTGTCCGGGCTATCTCACACATCTGTACGTCCTGACGCGGCCTTTTCGAAAAAACCTGACGGTGCCGACGACCGCCTACTCGTCGTACTACCAACACAACTACGTCAAGAGCAACGCGGAAGAATACGCTGTGCGGGTCGATGATGAGGAGGTGGCGCATGCCTTGGATGAGTTGCAGGCGCTCGTGCATACGCTTCCTGTGGCGTAAACGCATGATGTCTCCACTACTGACCCACGCGCGTAAGCGGCCCTTTTCATCTTTTCATTTCGATGACAGAAACCTGATTATGAAAGGCTCTCTCTCTGTGTTTTTTGTTTTTGCCTTCCCCCTTTTTTAGATGTTACCTTTTTTTTTTTTTTAACATCCTGTATCTGTACGATGATCCTTGTTTCACGCCAGCACCTTTGCCACTCTAAGCGTTGGATCGGGTGCTCTTTCTCAATACCATACAACTTTTGGTGTTTTATCGATAACGTGTGTGTGTCTGTCTGCTTTAAGCAGATAGACGGCACCAATGCAAAGCGCACATACAAGAGGAATGGTAGTATATTCTGTTCTTCTCAAGGACATATCCATACACGTCACCTATGTCATGGCCATTTGATTTACAGCCGTCATTTCTGTTGGGGATGCTTCTCGAACACCGCCGTTGTTTTTTAGCGACCGTTGTTCATGTGAAACAAATCACATCGTCTTTCCTCCCTGACGCTTTAACAAAGAAAAAAGAAAACCCATTTCTTTTTTTTTTTCTTTTCATTACAGAACAACCAAACAGCTTTTTATAGAAGTGCGCACGTTTTTTTTTTTTTTGATCCAAGCAAACGAGCACCCTTCCTCTTTCGTTTTCATTTATCATTTTTTTGTTGTTGTTGTTGTGCCACGGCTGCTGCCAACAACTGACCGAACATGCCGAGCGCCTCTAGCCGTTGGTGCCTCATCGAGAGCGATCCCGCCGTTTTCACGGAAATGATCCAAATGGTTGGGGTGAAAGGCGTTTCGGTCGAGGATCTGCTGGTGCTGGACGCCTCCATGCTGCAGCAGTACGAGCACGTCTACGGACTTGTGCTGCTCTTCAAGTGGCAGTCGGCGGAGCAGGCGGCCCCGCTGGGCACCGTCGTGCGGGACGCACCGGTGTTCTTCGCGAAGCAGGTGATCGAGAACGCGTGCGCCACGCTCGCGATCGTAAACACGTTATGCAACTACGGGAATCAGATCGAACTCGGGCCGAAGATGCAGCAATACCTGAGTTTTTCGCAGGCAATGGACCCGGAGATGCGCGGGTCGCTGCTGGACGAGTTTGACGAGCTGCGTGAAGCCCACAACTCCTTCGTCCCCGCGGCGGCCTTCGAGGTGGAGGGCCAGGGACCGAAGAGCGCTGACGTGTACCACTTCGTGTCCTTCATCTACCGGCAGGGACACATCTGGGAGCTGGACGGCCTGCAGGAGGGCCCACTGCAGTGCCGCGAGGCGACGGACGCGAACTACCGCGAGGCCCTGGTCGAGGTCGTGCAGCGCCGCATTGACGACATCGCGGCGAAGGACACGAAAGGGACGGGACAGGGCATTTCCTTCTCCCTGATGGCCATCGTCGATGACCCGGTGACAGCGCTGGAGAAGAAGATCGCGTCACTGAAGAAGGAGGAGAAGCCTACGGCCGCGCTGGAGGCAGAGTTGGCGGATCTGCAGACGCAGCGAAAGAAGGATAAGGAAGCCAACGCGCGTCGCAAGCACAACTACAACGCGATGATTATCGCGCTCCTGAAGACGCTGGCAGAGCGTGGCAAGTTGGAGAAAATTGTCGAGGAGGTGCAGGCAAAAGCAGCTGCCAAGTAGCGGGCCAGAGGCCAAAGGGGGCGGAAGAAACTGAGGTTACTCGGAGGTTCACATCTTTCCAAGGCTGCATTTGTCTTTTTCGCTCTGCTGATCCGCTTTGTGCGTTGACGCGAGTCAACCTACGATGTTCGCTTCGTGTGAACATTTACTCAAGGACGGAAGAAAAGGAAAGATCTGTTGTCTTGTGTGAAGTTGAAATGAGGCGTGATCTTGCACCGGCATGCTTGCTTGCTTGGTTGTGTTGCGTCGGGTGAAAGAGCGCTCGCCCCTACACGTTTCACTGTAGAGCGCGTCGGGGAGGCACGAACGCAGTGGTGCTAATATAATACTCCTGCGTCATCGCGTTCTCATTTTTCCCTTTCGTGTGTATGTCTGTATGTGGATGTGATGGAGTTGTTTTTTTTTTTTTTTTGTGTGTGTGTGTGCTGTTTTTCTTCCCCCTTTTTCCTTCTTGTGAAACGAAGAAACGCGCTTTGGATCGAATCCCGATGACGAACGTCTACGGACCAACTACTCAGCGTTCTTGCTGGATGCGCTACCGCCGCTCTGATGATGCAGAAAGTAAATCATAACGATCGAAGTGCAAAGATCGTCAACAGTGAAGTGCAAAAAGGTAAATACAGGCGCTTTGCTCGTGAAATTCGTTCGTTCTAAAGGAGAAAGACGAATAAGGAAAAAAGGGGGAAAAAGCGGCTGCCCTTCTCTGCTGAAGTCATTCAAGAAAGAGGTGAGCGAAGCAGGAATGGTGTTGCTTTTTGATCGCGTTTCTCCTTTTTTTTTTTTTTGACAACTTCGCATATAGGATCTGGATTTCATTGATTTTCTTGTTCTTTTTTTTTTTTGCTTTCCCTCTCACCCTCTTTTTCCAAATTCTACTTTTCCTTTATTTTTTCTTTGCTACACACTGATAATACACAACGTGATGGCTGCGGTGCAGTTCAGTTCTGCTACTTGTTTCCTATTATTACTGTTTGTTGAAGTGGTTGGGTATTTAAAAAAAAAAAAAAGAAAACAACAACACAGAATTACCTCTGTTCTCTTTTCCTCCTTTGGTAACGGTGGCTGTGTTGCCTTCATGCGACGGTTGCCGCCCCTCCTCCGCACGCCTCGTCCCCTCTGCCGTACTCATCCGTCGTCTTCCACGTCCCACGCCGTGTCGTTTGTTTCTCACGGTCCCTGTTCTACTTTGTCTTTTCACGTAGCCCCCATCGCCAGTTCAGCTGCGACTGCACGGCAAGCACCAGACTCATGCTTTTTTCCCGACGACGACAACAACAGCAGCAGCCATTTCACGTCGTTTGAGTTAGAAAACGAACTGCAGTGGGCACAGGAGGACTTGCGAGAGCTGCAGGCGACAAGAGAGGCAGTGGCGACGGTGGCACCTGCGCCGGCTGGACGCCCCACTCTGCCGCACCTCGAACATCCCACGGCATCACAATCGTTGTCGGCGCGACTCTCTTTTGAACGAAGAAGTAGCGGAAGCACCGAGGAAAAAGAGAGAACAAAGCCGCGTCCGGTGCACGCAGAATCAGCTGTAGCAGCGCAGCCTGCCTTGCCTGATGAGACCATCGTAGAGCGGCAACGCCTGGCTCTGCCACCGCTACTTCGAGGCCGCCGATGGTGCGGCGAGGAGCATGCACGCCGTGGTGAGAGCACCTCGGGCTACATTGACGCCGGCCGTGCCGCCTTGTCGCATGTGCGTCAACTGTGGGCCGACGCGCTGCTGAGTCAACAGGAGCCGCACGAAGGTGGCGCTACACGTCTTTTCACAGCAGAGTTGGCAGCTTTCCTCCGTGAGGCCCATGTGGAGGCGCTTCTGCTTTTACTGGAGCTGGCGATGTCGCCTACCTCCCTCGTCCCCGTGGATAGCAGTGACGCTGAGGCGTGTGGCAGTCCGCTTCAAGACACGTTGCTCGTAAGCCTGCTGCTGCAGCTCATGTGTGCACGACACGTCGAACTGGAAGGAAGGAGCATGGCCCTCCTCAGTCGGCTTCTTCTGTCGTGTGCCGCGTGCTTCACCGGGGCATCGCAGCCGGACACGGCCGTGTGGGAGCCCTTTCTTTTTTTATGCTACGCCACGCGTCGCCGTCTGCGGCGGAAGCACAACCGCGATTGCCTCGAGGCGCTGCTCTGGGGGCTGTACCCCCCACCAAGTCATCGTGACGATGGCGTGAGCAGGCAGAAGCGCGGCGACGCTGTCTCGCTCTCGTGCTCGCCCAACGGCACGAAAAAGGCTCTGGTGCGTCCACAACTGTGGGGGTACGCAACGGAGATGGAGCGTGTTGCACGCCTGCCAGCAGCGCAGGAGGTACGCCGGGCTACGCTGTGCCATCTCCTCTTCCGGTGCCTTGAAACGGAAACGGTTGTGAAAGCGGGTGTACAGGCCGCGGCGCACGCAGACCTGCTGCTCTCCTGGTCTCTGCTGCTCGCGAGAGACGAGATGGCGCCGTGTGTGAGGGACGCCGTGGTGCACCGCTTGTGCAAACGCGTCTCCTCACCTCCTCCACGCGTGCCGTCGGCGGCCGAGCTCAACTCCGCTGCCGCGGCGACGGTGTTCCCAGCCTCTGTGTGGCAGTGGAAGCGACTGGCGCTGAAGCGGGCTGCGATGGCGCCGAGCAGCGGCGAGGACCATGGAAGGCACGGCAAGGCGCTGCTGCCAGGTGCTGCAGTGTACGCCACGGTGGAGCGCGAAGCGCGTCAGACGGGCGGCTGGTCCGTGCCGGCGATGGATCGACACCTTCTCTCTGTTTTACCAAGCACATCAGGTCCGCACCGAAGCGCGGTGGTGGCGCTCACGTCTTCAGTGGGTACGACGCACTACACGCGTGCCGCGCAGTCGCCCGCGGGGAGAGCAGCGGAGCGTGAGCTGAGGCTGGAAAAAGCCACGACAGCGACGCTGCGCGCTTACGTACGACTGCGCTGGGGGCCGTTAGACAGCGACGAAGTCTTTGATTGTACACGGACAGCCGCAAACGGTAAAGTCAAGGGATGTGTCATGAGTCCTGAGAACCTCAAGACGGCCGTGCGCTTCTGTGAAGCGGAGGTGGTGGAGCTCGTGCACACGGCGCTCGAGCTGCCAAAGTACGCATGGTCCCTCTCCGAAGCCGTTGCGGTGCGCTTGCTGCGATGTCTGCATTGTCGTGATGCGTACTTTACCGCCGCAGCTGCTGCCGCGGCGGCGCGGTCGACGTCATTGCGTGAGGGTCACTCGCAGCCCACGTCGCTCACGCAGCGCCAACTCCTCGCCGCCTTCCGACGACTAACTCGTCACAGCCGTGTTGATGTGCTGACACACGAACTGCTGCTGCAAGGGGAGGGGAGTGGTGTAGCCGCTGCAGCGGCTACAGAGCAAAGAGAAACGCACAGCATGTTAGCTGCAGCGAACGAAGATCCCTTTTCTCTCGCCGCGTTCACCGCCGCTGCGATACCGATCTTGGTGTCGCGACTCTACAACGCGGACGAGGCTGCGCAGCTGGTGGACTTATGGTTGCATGAGCGCCGGGTGGCCGCCTTGCCGCTTTCCTTGAACGCCCTTTCTCGACTACAGTTGTGGGTCGAGGCACTGCCACCATCGCTGCGGTCCGCCAAGTTGTCAGGTTTGATTGAGCAACTGGCACTGGTCGAAACGAACCGTGACCCTCTTTTATTTGGAGCGAAACGCGGTGAAGATGAGGTCGCGTCAACTGAGGTGGTGTGGGCAGCCGTGCGTGCCGCTGCTGCACCTGTTACAGTAGCACGAAAAATGCACGACAGCACGCCCGCATTGTCGGAAGCAGACGTACAGGGGACTCCACTGCTGCTGCCGGCGGAACAGCCTTGTTTTTTTCCGCAGTCAGACTCCTTGACGCCGCAGGTGCGCGTAACGCTGCAGCGTCTACAGTGGACGGCACTGCTCAACGAAAGTGCGCGTCGCGAATGGCTTTGGTCTACTCCCTACAACGTGTCGGCATCCGTGACGCTGAGGTGTGACGAGCCTGTGTGGCCAGATCGGTGCCGTGCCGTGGAGGCCTCGGAGAACGACGTGACGACGGCGGCAGAGCAGCTTGCGCTGCGTGAACTGTGTCGTCGCTGCTTTCCACGTCCAGTAGAGCGTCCAGCTGCTTCACGTAACCTAATGCATGATGAGCGTAAGCTGGATGCGTGGCTGACAACGCCGGTCTCGCAGGGCGCTGATGGACCACACACAGGCCCACTTGAAGACCTGAACGACGTCTGTGACGTGACCGGGTCCACAGCGCTCTTGTGGGACCACGCTGCTCCGTCGTCGCTGAAATATGTGAGGGCTGCACATCTTGCGCGTTTCTTTCTGCAAACAACAGACGCAGCAACTGAGGGCGCTGCTGTGGCTGCGTCAGCCCCGCTAAGCCGTGTCTCTGAATCTGCCCCTGCCGGCCCACAAGAAGCAGCGCGGGAGCCAGAGTCAGGTGAAGTCCTTGTACTTCAATACGAAGAAGCCTTGACTCTGCTTGCGTCGCACTGCACACACATAATGACGAGGATGAAGTCACCACCGCCTTTGACATGTGCGTCGGGTGCCACGGGAAGAGCCAACTTGCGCACCGCAGCCGCTGGCTTTATTCGCTGCTTTGTGGCCTTCTGGCATGCGGCTAATGGCACGCCTTTTGGAGGGGCACGACAGGAACCACCGCCGAATGACGGGGTCGAGTTCACCACAGCATTGTGTACGCACTACGCCACTGCGCTAGCGTTGTACCGAGCAGTACTTTTAGACCAGCAAAGCCGCCTCTCTCGCTGTCACCACCAACACCCTCACAACAACAAATCGAGCGAAATTGCCCGTGCAGGGCTGCCTCTGCTGCCCGATGACCTTCACCTCGGTGTTTTCCAGCGCCTTACACGAGCTCATACTCCACTGTGGCAGCGGTGTGAGGATCTTGTGGTGCTGGCCGACGACGTTGCTGTGTTGGCGTCCGCCGTTGCCGCCGCGCCTTTGAGCCCCTTCGAGGCGCCACAGATGGGAACAGCCACGTCGGGTGAACCGTCGACTTTCGAACTGCCGCTGCGTGTGTACGCGGAGGTACTCGCCGCCCACGCCGCCCACCAACGGCCGGTGTCACCGATGCTGTACAAGCGGTGTTTGGAGAAGCTGTGAGAGGCTTCCTCTTCCTCTTTCACCACAGTCAAGCAGCTTGCAAAGCGTCAACGTTACTTTTTTTTTTTTTTCCAGACTGTGCCTTTTTTTGTTTTCTTCTTTCTTTTATTGTTATACTGAAAATGTCCCTGGTGGGGGCGTTTTCCAGCATGGCACCCGCGTTTTAGTTGTAAAGTACAGCATTACTGCACCGAAGAGGAAAGAAAGAGAGAGAGAAAAAAGGGTAATCGAAAGCGATAATGACTGTTTTTTTGATGTGATCTTTCACGGTGCATGCGGCGCTGTTGAAGGCAACACGCACCGAGAAGAGGAAAAGAAACACGCACAATTGAAAGCCTAACGTTTCAGCCGCCGAAGATGCCTTTGTGCCTTCTTTGATACCTTCTCACTTCTTGTGATTTCCTGTATCTACCACACCTTCGTGACTCACTTGGTTTTTTTTTTTTTTTTGGACCTCTTCTTCTCCTTATCGTTTCTACTTTGCCGCTTTTTTTTCTCTCATTATTGCAACAATCACAAGCAGTTCTACGTTTCTGTTTTGTTGTTGTTATTCGTGCAGACATTGTCTTTTTCGCGTCTCGGGACACCACAAGCCTTTTTTATTTTCTTAGTTTCTTGCTGTTTCCTCCCTCCCCTCCCCTCCCCCCCCCCATCTTCACAGGCACGGAACTCATTTCCGCTGGTGACAAGCAGCTCCCTCCTTCGTATAATTGGTTGGTATCATTGCACCCGCCATTTCTCAGCATTTTTCACCGCGCTTCTGCGTCAGCTGTTCATCTTTAATTTTAAGTGTCTTATTCTTTCTTTTCTCTTTGTTTTCACTTCTGGAATCTGGAACAACAGCTATTGTCTTGAAATCCGACAGCATTGTGCCGAACGACTTGGGCAACGTCCAAAGACAACGAGAGCAGCAGTAGACTATAAAGACACTGAACTACTCGTGTGCGTGTGCTTTAACGATTACTGATTGTGCCTTTTTTGTTGTTGTTGCTGTTGTTTTTATCTTTGGAAAGTGTGATCGCACTCAAGACGCTCCACGTTCAATTTTTGCGATTCGCATTTCCGCTTTTTTTTTTTTTTATCACGGACTGTTTTTCCCCCTTTTTTTTTTCCTTTAAGCGAGGATTGCCCTCTTTTCTCTCTATTCTCCGTTTGGTTTTTTCTTCGTCTGCTGTGCTGTTTTCGCTGGTCGTCCTTGTCTTTTTTGTTTTTTCCCCTGTAGGATTAAAGAAAGAAAAAAGAGAAAGCGACCCAACTGACTGTGACTTTTCACTTGATAACGAGAGTTTTTTTTTTCTGGCCTTTTCCCTCTGATTTCGAAGTCTACTCTTACCCCTTTCCTTCAGCACGCGAGCCTTTTTTCTTTTTATGCAGTGTTGATTTGTTCTTTTGTGTTGCAGTAGTCATCCACCTATGTATGTAAATAAACACGCGCACACACACTTATATATATATACGTGTGTATATATCTCTTTGCCTTCTTTTTTTTTTGGGGGGGGGGCTAAAACAGCTGGTGTTGGGAACCAGAAACCACAAAGCTCCTTTTCATTTTCAGAGCGTATCCTTCTTGTTTTTGTTTATTTGTTGATGTTGTTGCTGTTCGTGTAACGATGCCACTCTCTTTCTCTCATATAACCGCCGAACTCAAGGAAACTCGCCATCTGTTTTTTGCTGTGTTTTATTCAGGAACGGCACACAATTAGCTCGCTGCTTCTCCCTCAGTTTTTATCCTCCTTTGCGGATCAGCTGGTAACGCGATGATCACGATGGAGAACACAAGCCTCGGAGGAGACTTCACGTCGTACAAGGTGGCAGAGATCGTCCTCCCTACTCCCGGCATCAGTGTAGTGAGTATCTTCAAGTAGATTCTCATTGCCTTGCTCTGCTTCTCCCTCAAGTACGTACTGGAGCTCCTGCCACGCTGCTTCGAGTTTTTGCGCAGTCACGTCAGCGAGGTGCATGCGACGGCGCGAAAGGGGTGGCGGAAGCCGCGGACGGTGAGCAAAGCTGTTAGGGAGCGTCGTTTGCCTCTTTCTTGAGTGGGGGAGATCATCATCATCCCTGGTGTCACGTGTGTTCTCGTCTACAACTGCGCCGTTCATAGCCTGTCGCAGCTGCTTGCTTTTTACGCGAACCCGGACAATATTGAGCTGCGGACACTGCAAGAACGGGTGGACGTCATGTCTACGAGCGCCGGCGTCACAGCTCAGGGTGCGGGACCCGACGCGGCGACAGACCTTTCAGCCCACTGCCCTATCAAACAACGCATTTTTTCTGCAGGCGGCCGACCGGCAGCAGCTACGACGGTGACACCGGGGCCACACACACACACACGCCGCCTACACGCACCACGACACGGACCGCCACTGCTTCATCGGGCGCACATTCGGCCACGGCAGCACCCGCGTGGACCACCAGCGGCGTCCTGGCGTTGGCCGTGGGTACTCAATGAAGTCTTCTGCACCGCATCCCGCACAGCGCAGGTGAACACGCCACGGGCATCGTCGGTCCTTCAGGCAGGGCAGCGGCAACTGTCAGCTGAACGGCGCCGTGAGGTACAGATGCGCCGCCAACGGCGACTTCAACTTCACTCTGGAGCAGCTGGGCGTGCCTGTCTCCGCACGTAGCACGGACGATGCGTTGCCCAACAACTTTTTGAAGGCGGGCCAGACCCTGTGCACGCGCTACCGCCGTTACAGCGACGCCGAAATTCCCGCCTGTCACCACTATCTCGACTCCATGTACTCCTACGTGAATGGCAGCGACATCACACGTGGCTACACGAAGCCGTTCGTGAGGAGCTGGATGTGCTGGAGCCTCGTCGCGGCGGCGCAGCTGCTCTGGGGCGAGCTGCAGCGGCACCGCGACAGCGATGTGGCGGGCCAGCGCGTCAGCAAAGGTACCTTCGCTCGCTACGTGTCGGAGTTGTTTTTTCACGAAGCCGACGAGCCCTGCTCGATGGTGAGGCTACTGTCCGATGTGGGGGCGGAAAAGGATGCCGTGACGCAGGTAGAGACTTCGCTCTGGTGGGCAATGTCGCATGACAGCGGCGCTGACCATGACGAGGCGGCGGCTGAGGTACCAGCGCCGTTTGCGCTAGCCAACATTGGGTTCCTGCGCGCCGTTGGTGCGGAGTGCGACACAGTTTGGATGTACGCTATCGACACAGACTCCGACGAGCTGCGGCACAGCATGCGTGGGCTGCTGGAGCACACACGCTTGTGGAGCCGCGGCCGAGTCACGGCTGTCTCCCCGTACAGCAACGTGCCTCTGTGGCCGAATCAGAGTATCAACTTTTTCCTGCGCTCCCTCTACGCCAGTTCGCTGATGAGGGGTGAGACGGAGAGCGATGGAGAGAGGCGGGAGTCGCACGCCCTCTCTCGACAACGCCGCCTTCTGCGTTGCGCCTTACGCGCAACGAGGCGGCTGCATTACACACGCGTGTACGTGGTGGACCAGCGCGCGTTGATGCCGTCAGCACCCATCATCACGGTGAACAGCTACGTGATTAAGCCTTTTGTCTTTTGCCTTCACGACGTCTCCGGCGTCTCGGTCAACATGAACGACGACTACTTCGTCATGAAGGGCGTGGACGTGTCGGACATGGTGAACAGCTTCGGTGGCCCCGTTCTGTGAATTGGCTGCAACGACAGCATGGAGTATCACGAGTCAAGGAACTACTACTTCCAGGGTGACTTCGTCTTCAGCACGATGTACATACACCGCGATCCGGACAAGCTGCCGGCTGACGTGGAGGAGCTGATCCAGCCCGCTGCTCTGGAGGAGGCGGTAGCATTTCACACTGGCGAGGGGCCGCCGCTGCAGCGCGGCGCCGTGAGCGGTGGACCCGGCGGCCACCTTCGAAATGGTCAAGAGATCCGACGCGCAGCGTCTTTGGGCTGGCTGACGCGTGTGACGCTGCCGGCGAACAGCAGCACAGCCGACGTGATTGTGGCGCGGCGTGCGGTGCAAGCAGAGGTACTGGACACATGCACGCTGCACGGCGGCGCAGCGGGCTTCGTAGAGCTGCCGTGCGCTTTGGCCGTTCCGACAGAACTGCTGGCGCACGAGGACTTCGTGGAGGTGCTGCTGGACGGCGAGGCGTACAGTGTGGCGCCTCGGAGCGCGACCTGCTGAGTGGGATACCGTTGCCTTACCTCCAGCTGGAGGTCAGGGACGTCAGTACGAAGTGTGGATAATAAGCCGTCAACACTTTTTGTCTCTGTTATGTTCGCACTCTCTCTCTCTGAAATACTGTACGGCTCCGAGAAGGAGCTCCGCGATTTCCCATCTCGATCAGAATAGCTCGAGGTTTTTGCCTGTTTTTTTTCCCCCTCGCCTTTAATTGATCGGCTACGCAGTGCATCTCTTCCTAATTTCCATTCATTTCGATTTCGAAGCTCAGAAAAAAAAAGGAACTTCTAAAAAAAAGTATGCATGATTGAGTTTGTGGCCGTCATTCGGGAGTACCCCGATCCCCTTCAGTGGCCGATAACAACCTTCTCTCTCTTTATTGTTTATTTTGCTTCTTTCGCTTCGGCTGTTGTCAGCTTAGTGTCTTTTACAGGCTTCATTGAGTCGTTTTCTCTTTTCTATTGTGTGATATAAATATATATATATATATATATATACTCTTTATTATTATTATTATTATTCGAAGGATTAGTGCAGGTGGGCCTTGCACTCCGATCCATTGACTACTTACTATTATTATCGTTGGGGGAAAAAAAAACTGAACGTACTTCAGCAATTCAATGGAGCTTTCAATTTGTACATTTGTCACAAAGCAGAGAAGTAAAACAACAACAACAACAACAAAAAAGAACATGTCGGCCCAAGCGTGCTGGTTTTTGCTTTACATAGTCTAAGTTTCTTTTTTTCTTTTTTTTTTTCAAGCTGCCTGTTATCCGCGGCTCTAGTAAATAAAGAAAAAAAAAACTGTTTTTTTTCCTGCCAGACAATTTACGAGGATCTCTGTGTTACGGTGTGACGAATGGGATCCTCCACACACACAAAGGGGGGGGGGGGAAATGCATGCTACTGTGGAAAGCACTGATCACCTGCCATTACGTCCCCTCTTTCACCGTCTTCTTCTTTTTTTTTTTTCTTTCTCTCTGCTCGTATAGAAGAATCCGTAAGCATGCTCAACTCTGCCTTGTACGAGCGGACGCAAATCCTCATCGGTGACGACGGCATCCGTGCCCTGCAGGGCACCAATGTTTTTCTTGCCGGCACCGGTGGCGTTGGCGGGCACTGCGCCGAGGCCCTCGTGCGTGCTGGTGTGGGCAGCATCACCATCGTCGACCACGACGTCGTCTCTTCCTCCAACAAGAACCGGCAGCTCATCGCACTGGACAGTACCATCGGGAAAAGCAAAGTGGAGGAACTGGCGCGGCGCCTGCGTGATGTCAACCGGCACTGCTGCATCGTGGCACTGGACGCTTTTCTCACGACCGAGGACATGGAAGAGGTACTGTCGCGGCAGCGGTACGACTTCGTGGTGGACTGCATCGACAGCGTGGAATGCAAAGTGGCGTTGCTGGCGGCAGCGGTGAAGCTGCGCTTGCGGGTGTACTCGTCGTGCGGCGCGGGCGGCCGCCTCGACCCTGCGTTGGTGAAGGTGGGCGACTTGTTTGAGACGGAGAACGACGGACTGGCGCGAGCTTGTCGAGCGGCACTGCGGAGGCGCGGCATCGGCGCCGGCGACATAACCGTCGTGCACAGCGTGGAGAAGGGGATACCACCGCTGGAGCCGCAACGGCAGGAGGCAGGTGGGCGGGACCGGGCGATGAACGGCACGATCAGCTACATGCCTCCGCTTTTTGGGCTGCTGCTAGCCTCGGCGGTGCTGCGGTGCGCGGTAAACCCAGCCGCGCACGACGCGGAGGTAGCACGGCGGAAGAAAAAAGCGATGAAGGAGCAGAAACGCCAAATCAAGAAGACACGCATAAGCTCTGCCAACTAATTCAAAGTAAAGAAATCACGAAACGTGCGCCTCCCGCCGCCTCTGCTTTGTTCAGTTGCTGTTTGAGGGGGGGGAGGGGGAGGCAGAGGGTTACCTATGTCAAGGCTGTGCGTTGACGGCCATCGCTTTAGTTGCTCACGGTGACCAGAGACGAAGATGACCTCTTTTTTTTTTTCTTTTGAATTTTGTCTTTGATTGGCTATACAGCCTCTGCTTACGTCATCCAGGTTGATCGTCGTGTTTCATTTGTGAGCACGTGCGTTTGACAGAGTTGGTAAAAAAAAAGGGGGGGAGTACATAAACACAAAAAAAAAAAGAAGAAAGAGGAAGAAAAGAGAATCATCGTTGGCCAAGTTCTTTTTTTTTTTTTCTTTCAAACATATTCGTGGAGCAGTCAAGTATGCTGTATTCGTGTCTGCCGCGAGGGATGCAGCTGTTTTTGTGGACTTGTGCCTTTTTTTACTCTGGGGACAATGTGCGGTTTGATTCAACGCACAAAAGGACGTGGTGATGACGTCAGCAATCTGTGAAGAGCACGTCGAGACACGCTTCAGTACGGCATGATTTCCCCCCCCCCTCCTTTTTTTTTTAATGCCATATTTGCTTCCTGCTTTTTTCCTCTTCTTTCTTCCTCTCCTCTACGCACTTCGCTTGGCAGCGTATTCGTATCATTAAACACGAAAAAAAAAAAAAGTAAAAACGAAAAGCGCCAGGTTTTTTACTTGCTTCAAATGCGAAGCAAACGTCTTCTGACGCCCGGGCGTATACGCGGCCGTGAGCAGCAACACGCCGCGGCCATGTTTCCCGGTGGCCGAACGCCCGACAAGCCAGGCGATCACAGTGTGTGGTGCGATCTTGTCTTAATCGAACGTGGCTGCTACCCACTTCTTGCCAGAGGTGTTGTAGTTGTGTTGACGGAGGACAAGGTATTTCTTCGTGTGGCGGCCACCGCCTTCACCTTCACGGTGCACTTGCAGGACGTGGTGTTGGTCCGACACGTGGTTCCGAAAGACGTGGTGGAGCTCCATGTGTGTCTCCCCGACGCCTCGCGGACAGCGTCGCAACAGCCCACAGACCACTTCGAGCAGAATTATCCGGGTTTCTCCTCCTCCTCTTCCTCCCCGACCACGGCTGCGCAGCGTCTGTATCGCCTGACACTCACGGATCACGACACGCTTCTCTGCGCACGACTCTTCCGCACCTTTGTCGATCTTCTTCCCCTGCCATCGCAGCAACAGCAGCAGCGTGCGGTCGCGGTGGAGACGTTTGCAGATGACGCCGTCGCAGCGTACCTGGTCGAGCAGCCGTGCTCGATCTTGCCGCTGGACTTGCTGGATTGCGCCGGACTGCGTGAAATTGAATGGGTGGAGGACGCGTGGGCGACACCAACAGCAGCAGCAGCAGCAACCTCTGCAACTTCAGTGCATCACGTTGCAGACCCCTCCACGCCATGCGCGCCACCTCACCCGTACAACGAGCCGGCGAGAAACGCGGTGGTCACCGACGGCTCTGCTGCCGCCCTCTTGGCACATGAAGCCTCTACTGGACATCTGCGCACGATCTACGTGGCGCCGTCTCCGTCTTTTTGGCGGCTTGCAAGGCATGCGTCCACCAGTCACCCGCAGGAAGGGCGTCTGAAGTGGTCTACGGCACGCGGGCAGACGAGTCTCCCGCAACCGGAGGTGCAGCGGATACTGCAGGGCGGGCCCCTCCCTGCCGACGTTGCGTGGCCCTTTTCATCTCCTGCTTCCCTTTCCTCCTCCTCCTCTTCATCCTTCGTTCATCCGCAAGCTCACTGGGAGCCAGCTCTCGCGTCGCCAAGTCCTGCTTCAAGTCAGCCAGCACAAGCTTCCTTTCATTCTCCGTCCCAGAAGCCCAGGCCTACGCGTCGCTCCACACAGGAGACGGTAGCCATGAGCAGTCGTAAGTCGTCGTTGATGGCCGACATGTGCGGGCTGCGGCCGCTGGTTGCCCCGGCATCCGCACCGTCGTCACATACCTCGCAGAATACCGATCGAACGCTGACGGTGCAGTATGGGCCTGTCGTTTCCGGCTAGCAGCCGCGCAAAAAAAAAAAAAAAAGACATCAGCCGGTGAAAGCGCCAAATAGCTATTCACCTTTTCTCATGATGTTTTTTTTTTTTTTTCCATATAGCTAGAGCCGGGCGTGTGCTTGACGGTAAAGCGCGGCTGAGTAGGAGCCCGAATAGTCCCGATTTCCTCTGCATTGTTCTTTTTTTTTTTTTACGGTCGAGCGTGCGCCTTGTCAGCTGTTCGGCCGTCGCCTCCTGTATCACTCAACTTAGACACTGCATTAGATACAACAGCAGTACAAAAAAAAAAAACGATAAAGGTAAACAATCCCAATTTAGTTCTGGACCAGGGGAGGGGGTGAGTGCTTCTGGGCCGAGTTTTTTTTTTTTTTCATCGATGAGGATGAAGTCACGCTTTGTGTCGCGCAGAATATCAGACAAACAAACAACAACAACAAAAAAAAAAGAACGATATTAATAATGTAGTCAGGCCCTTCTTAAAAGGTGTTAGCTGTTGTAGTGTTCTGCGGTAGATGCACGTTCTGTCTTGTTTCGTGGAATCGGTTCTTCTCACTCATTCTCTTCACCTACAACTCTATTTCTCTTTTTTTTTTTTTCTGTCTTTCTCCTTCTCTCTCTCACTCTCTCTCTAATTCGTATGTTCCTCACCCTATGCGTGCAGAAAAAGCACTTGCTCGTTTTTTTATGTACTACGCATGCAAAGCGGGCAATCGCTCTCTTTAGTAGTTTTTCTTTTTTGTTTGTTTGTCTTTCTTCTTTTTTTTTTTTTCTTCTCCACTATTTTGATTGTCGCCCCACGCATTATTGCTCTTCACTGTTTGTTCGTTTCTTGTCTCTCCCCCTTTTTTTTTTTTGCCGTTCACCTCTGCTGCTCCTCTTTCTCTTTCTCTTATTTAACTGTTTTTTTTTTGTCTTCTGTTTTTTTTTTTCCTGCGTAATTAGCAGCTCTTGCATAGCAACTGGACAGTTAGTATTACTACGCCTAGCTCGCTTTACTTTGTGTGTGTGTGTGTTTTTTTTTTTTTTAAGCTTCTCCTCCTTATCACAGCATAAACAGAATACCCACCTTAAACAGAACAACAAGGAAAGACAGAAAAAAAAACAACTAGAACAAGGAACTACCCCATTCCCTCTTTTTGTTCTGGGGCTGTCTTACGCATAGCTTGTTGTAGAATACGCATTGTTTCTCTAGGGGGAAACACCAAAAAGTAAGAGAAGAAGAAAAAAAAAAAAGAAGGAAGAGGATCTTGAGGTTGCATATCTCTTACACTCCTTACCAAGTACTTAGCACAGTAGCTTCACACATATATATTTCTGTACATACATAAGTACACACATATATTATATCTACATATATATTTACTAGTCTAGGGTTTTTTTTTCTCGTTTGTGTGTAAGGTGTGTAAGTAGGTGTAATTGTATTACTCTTATCTTTATTATTCTGCTATTTTTGTGTGACCTTTTTTCTTTTTGATGTTGTTGTTGTGTCTGCCATTTGTGTTTTTCGATTGACATCTCCGTTTTTTTATTTATTTCTGAGAATTTCATCGGCATACACGAGTGCTGTATGTTCGTGTGTTTTCTTTTCTGTAACAGATTATGATTGTTACTATTTTTCACGCTGCTTTTCACACGCACAGAAGAGAAACACCGCTCTTATTATTCCCCCCTTTTTTTTTTGCTGATTAACTAAGTGTAACCCGTCTTTCTTTCTTTTTTTTTTTTTCTCAGCTTTGACTTTCAAGTGTTCGTCCTTCAGTTTGGATTTTTATTGTTCATGCAGTAAATCGACGCCTTTCCGATCTCGAACACTATCCCTATTGTTATTATTATTATTATTATTATTATCTCTGTTACTATTATTATTATTCTCATCTTGTTTGTTTGTCTGTTTTGTTTTTTTTTCTTTTTTAGCATTGCTACTACGCTGTGCTGCATCGCTACGAATGCATCGTTACAATGCGCGCCAAACTTCCACCATCTTCGCCGATGAACCGGCGTCGCCCAAAGCTGGGGTGCCAACGCCGCCGTTCCCCTCACTAAGCGACGGCTCCGCGTGTCACGACAGCAGCATCGCCGCCGCCGCCGCCACAGTAGCAGCAGCAGCAGCTGCGGATTGCCTCGACCACGCTGGGGCGGAGCAAACCATCTCTGTCTTCTCGAGCCCTGACGGCAGCGGCAAGCTGAACACCATCGTGACGAAGCACACAAACACGAACACGAACAACTCCAACGTTTGTGGCTGCAGCGGGGGCAGCGGGGGCAGCGGCAGCAGCAACGCAAGCACGATCGGCGTGACGGAGAGCTGTCGCAGCTGCATCGACGATTCCTGCAAGGAGCAGGAGCGGGAGTCCTTCCTTCTGCAAAAATGTCCGATGAGCATGGCATGGGTGAAGATCGCCGGCGACGCTCCGTCGACGATGGCGACCTTCGAGGAGAACGCCGCTCACTCCCTCCACCCCTCCAGCCCCGTGGCGAACCTGGAGAGCATCATCTCACACGGCAGCTTCGCCGAGGGCAGCAGACGCCACCGCCCGAGTGGCGGCGGCGGCGACAGCGACGGCGATGTCGCTGGCACGCACGCTGACAGCGAGGCAGTGACTTCGCGGAACGACAGCGCGCCGGTTGAAGGGGTGGAGGCGTTGTGTGTGATGCCGCCGCCTCGCTTTGGCCACACGGCGGTGCTCTATAAGGACGCGGAGATCATCGTGTTTGGTGGCAAGGCAAACGACGAGCACTACTTCAACGACGTCTACGCCTATGAAGTGGAGCAGCGACAGTGGACGCGGCTCCAGGAGGAGCAGACGGAAGAGAGCGCGGTGGAAGGAGCAAACATGCATCACGGCACCAGTGCCGCACCTGCAGCGGCTTCCCTCGACTCCACCAGGGTCTCGCCCTTGCCCATCTCCGCCACGCACCGCGCCTTGCACCCGTGCGGCCGCGTGGGCCACGCCGCGGCGCTCTACCAGAACACCATGTACATCGTGAGCGGAGAGCGGCAGGGCCACTTCTATGACGACATGTGGGCCCTTGACGTCCCCAGCCTGACGTGGACGATGGAGTGTGGGCTGCCCTTCTCACCGCGGAAGGGCCACACAATGCACCTTCTGCCCGCCGACTACACCGCGACACGGGCACGCGACGACATGTTCGTCGTCTTTGGCGGCCTCGTGAAGGCGTCCCGCCTGTACCCCCGCCCGGCCGATCCGGAACTGCCGGCCCGAAACGCTGGCGAGCCGGACATGATGTGCGCGCCAACGAACGAAACGCTGCTCTACTACCCAACCCAGCGGCGGTGGTGCCAGCTGAAGACGTGCGGCGACATCCCCACCCCTCGCTTCTACCACGTGGCCCAGCTCGTGACAGGCACTTCGCTGCTGCTGCTGTTCGGTGGTCGCACCGTGGCCCCGGCGCCGGTCGGAGCCGCTAGCGACGGCACCTTCATGAACGACCTACACCTGCTGGATGTCTCGACCGGCATGTGGCGGCACATCCGCGACGCCGCGGGCGATGTGCCGTCGCCGCGCATGTGTGCAGCCAGTGTGTTCGTCAACGGTGTCTTCGGCGTCTTTGCCGGGGGTGGCGACGGGTACTGCCGCAACGCCTACGAGTACCAACTCAGCGCGAACCGCTGGCGGCGACTGGTGCCGAACAACCAGCCAGCCTGCTCGCGTCCCACCGTGACGTACGTGAAGGACCGTCTCGTTTTGTTTGGCGGCTTTGCACCTCGCATGGGCGTCTTGAACTGCACGATGGAGCTCTCCCTCGCCCCCCTCTCCCTCAAGAACCAGTGCCTGCTTTGGTGGAACCGCTGCGCCTTCGAGAAGCACCTCCGCACCTGCGCACTGAGCCGACAGCTGGGGCAGGAGGAGCGGGCGACCGCCACCGCTGCGACGGCGGCGATGCGGTGCTGCAAGCGTGGGGCCCAGTGTGGCAAGCAGGTCACCCTGCGCCGCAGCCCGGCCAATCTCAGCTGCAGCCCCTTGCCCACGCCGCGGTCGTCGGTGATGAAGCGCGGCACGCGTCGCCCCACTCCGTTCCAAAGCCCGGGCTACGATCGCGCCGCCTCGTGGAACGCGTCGACGACGGCGTTGCAAGGGGGCGGCGCCGCGTGGTACGACGTGTGGCCCGGCTCTCCGTCGCCGTCGTACCCGCCATCGTCGCCGGTGGTGTGCTCGCCGCTCTCCGGGGCCTCGCAGTCGATGCCGTCGTGGCACGAGTCGGCGCTCGCCACCAGCATCGTCCCTAGCGTGGGGGCGGCTGGGATGCTCCACCTTTCCTCGATGGCCGCCGCCAGCAGCTACGCCTTCCACGGCAGCCCCACCACGGTGGCCACAGGTGCCGCAGCAGCAGGAGCAGCACCTGCAAGTGCGATGCGGCCCGTCAGTGCCTTTCCTTCGCGCCCTGAGACAGCAGCATCCAGCGGCCTCAGCACCCACGCGCCGTCTACGCTGCCAAACACCACCACCACCGGCTCCCCGCTCTCTCACACGAGCCAGTGGTATCGCAGTGGCAGTGTCGGTGCGGGTGCTCCACCAGAAGCCAGCTACGCCAATACAGCCGCCTACCCCGGTGGGATGCCACCACCACAACAGCAGCATCAGCAATGTGCAATAGCGGTGCGTGCGTGGACCGACAGCTTCCAGCGCAACTCCTCCCACTCCTCCGCGTCTGGCGCGACGCCGCTCTCGTCGACCCCCGCCTCGGCGACACACCGCGTCGCCGCGACAACACAGGTGGATGGCGGGTCTACTCCGTGCACTCCAGCAACGGCGGCAATGGCCGCTCGCGAGTCCATCAAATGCAGCTGCCACATCGCAAGTTGTATGCGCAACATCACCGGCCTCGTCGCGACGACCTTTCCACGATTTTACACCTGTCAACCTCCACAAGCGATGCCGCGTGTGACCAATGTCAAAAACAGCACAGCCAACAACGGTATCGGTGTCGGAAACAGCCCCGGCGTGAACACTGCGTCACCGGCCTCGCACCCCCTGCGCATCGACGTTAACGCCCGCACCCCGCCGTCGCCGCAGGTGGCGGAGACGAGCACTGGCTACCCGCTCTCCTCCCCGATGGCCTACTGTGGCTGCATGACAGCAGCCGTAACGTGCAGCAGGTTGCCCAGTCCGTCGTCGCCGCCGCAGCAACAACAGCAGCAGCAGCTGTACCGGCCGATGTCGGCGCGTTTTACCGAATCGGAGTCGAGTCGGGCGTCGTCGGTGCACAGCGCTCGATCGACCTCTTCCGAGGCGGTACCGCTGTCGCGTGTGAAGCAGCTCATCCGACAGCTAGAGGGGCCGAATGGGCCTGTGCTGTTTCGTGCGTTGGCGATGCAGATGAGGAAGCAGAGTCAAGAATGATGCTTCTCCTCCAACCCCCCCCCGCCCTTTTTTTCTGTTTTCGCGTTGTTAGCGCTTCGCTTTGTTGGTGTTTCACGTTCTTTTTTTTTTCCTTCTTTTTTTTTTTGACCTATCTGCTTCTCCTGCTCAGCGTCTTTCTTCTTTGTTGTTGTCACCGAGGTCGCTCAGCACGAAGACGGGATATAAATAAGTAAATAAATAAGCAAACAACTATAAACATATATACATGTGTATGCACATCTGTATATATGTTTGTTTATTTATTGAGAGAAAGAGAGGTATATGTTACCTTTGAGCTTTTCTTCTCGATTTCTCTTTCGTCTTTCCTCATTTTTTTTTTTGTTGTTGTTGGAGAGAAAAAGAGCAGCGTTTTCGGTTTGTTACTTCACTCTATTATTATTACTATTATCATTCTGGTGATCCGCACGATCCCCTTGCTACTGCTGCATACTATCAGTTTATTATTATTATTATTATTATTATTACCACTATTACTATCCCTTTTCTCACCGACGCCTCATGCGGAGTCGCATGCCAACTATGATCACTATTATTATTATTATTATTGTTAACGTTTCCGTTGTGTGCGCGTCTTCAAAAAAAAAAAAAAAGAAAAGAGCACTCACTTTCCCAACGGTGATTATCACGATATCTACTGCTCTTATCACCTATTGTCGCTTTTCCTCTTTTTTTGCCACCAACTTTTTTTTTTTTTTGTTGTTGTTGTTGTTTGTGTGGAGGTCACGAAGCCACAGCCGTTTGTGGACTATTACTATTATTATCACTATTACTATTATTGACGTTTTCTTTTTCTATTTTGTATGTGACGGCTTCAGGGTCCACTTTACTCTTAAACGCGAACAGCAGTGCACGGACGCGTCGACGGTCTTAGGCACGCTGCAAGAGTTGACTGAGGTCACTCTTCCCCTTCTCCTTTTTTTCCCTGGCTTCTTGATTTGTGTTCACGCCGTCGTGATAGCCATCAAAGTGTACGTCTCCTCAGTCTATCGTTGTCTATCTTCACGCGAGTACAGTTTGTTTCTGTATGTCTGTACGTGTATGTCTGTGGTTGCATACCTGGAGCCTGGAGACGTCCATAAGAGGACTCGGTGAGCACGACGACTGATGATTATGGACACCATACTTCCATCATTTTTTTTTTTGTATATTTGTCTGTTTTTATACACTGTGGTTTTTTTTTTTTTATGTGTATGTGTGTGTGATTGTGCCTTTTGGTTATTGGTTTGTTTCTCATTAGCACAAATCATAAAAAACTGAAAAAAAAAGAAACTAGAGGTGTACCGATTTTGTCGAAATCAGAGGGCTGAATACTCTTTGGGTTTGCAGTGCTCTTCCTTTCCTTTTTTTTTTCTCTCTCTCCTCTGCAGATCGAGCATTACGAGGGAGTGTCCTGCACTCGAGTCGCCTTGTCGCAAGGGAGAGAGAGAGAGAGCGGCATTTCTTTTTTCGTTTTGCTGTTGCAGTTGCTGTTGCTCTGGTTACGGTCGTGGGTGCTGTAAGGTGAAGTCACCAAGCGTATGTAAGCGCTTCCCCGTAATTGGAGCTTACGGAGTTCGTGAGCATCCATTGCGTCGCTGCATCTAGCCTGCTCTTCAGACAGCATAACCCTATTTCCGTTTTTCTTTCTCTTCCTTAATTATTATGATTCTCTTCCCGTTTTGTGTCGCCACTATAAAACCAACCATACAAAAACTGCTAGTTCCACCTCTGCGTTTCTTCTCACACTTCACTACTTCTACTCTTGTGTAATCTATAGAGGTTTCGATTCCCCTTGGAAACACCAGCAAGCGTCTCTCTCTCTCCCTGTTTATACGTGTGTGTAGACACGTGTCGTAGCAGCAACGGGCAGCATCACATTTGCCCATTTTCTTCTTCTTTCTCAATATCGGAGCGCACTGCGGTTTTTCTTCTCTGTGCGTTAATTGTTTTACTATGTTATTATTGTTTTTTTTTTTTTAACCTCCCTTCTTTCCCCTCGGCAGCACCAAAAGGAAGTGCATGAAATAAGCATCGATTTCATCGATCTTCAGCGTCTGCCGCAATTTTCTTTTTCTGTTTGTTATTGTGTTCACGTTTTTGGTTTCTTCTTTTTTTTTAATGATGATGTCCAGTCATACGACGAGTCTCAACGGACGCGGCTCCGACTCGTGCAGTCTCGCCTCTGGCGCATGGCCGCCCACGCCACTGCCCGTGTCATCCTCCTCGTCCTCGCCAGCGTACGTCGAGCAGCTGCGCCAGCGACTGACCAGCGGGCTGCAGACCCACCCCGAGTTGTGCGACCTGCTCGGGTTGTGTGCGGAGAGTAATGACTGGACCGTCGAGGAGGCACGACAACGACCAGACAGCATCGTCGTTATGGAACTTTTCCTGCTCCAGGTACACCGCGTTCCCCTTCTGCAGTACTTCCCGAATCTCGTTACGGTCAAGCTCATGAGCATCGGGCTAGAGTCGATTGCCGACTTTGCCAGCTTGACCAACGTGGAGGAGCTGTGGCTCTCTGACAACAGCATTCGCGTGATTGAGGGGCTAGACAACATGACGAAGCTGCGGCGGCTGTACCTGCAGGGTAACTGCATCACTTCCCTTGAGGGTCTGCCCCCCTTGCGTCACCTGCGTGAGCTGTGGATCGCCCGCAATCAGCTGTGCCGACTCACGCACCTCACTCCGCTGCGCAAACTGCGTGCCCTCTACGCCGCAGAGAACCCCATCAGCGTTCTCGACGGCGCCTTCTCGATGGACATGACGCACCTGCACGACGTGAACCTCAGCGGGTGCCACATTGCCGACATTGCGCAGCTCTGCTATCTGCAGCAACTGCCCTGCCTGCGTCATGTCTGGTTTAGTGACCCGCTCTTCGGTGACAATGCGATCTGCCGTATGAACAACTACACGACGCTGGCGCTGGCGATGCTGGACTCACTGGACAGCCTTGATGGCGTCTTCATCACGGCGGAGCAGCGCAGCCTGGTGGAGAGCATTCTAGGAAAGAAGAAGTCCTACTATGAGATGCGGGCGCAGATGCTGGAGACAAACCTCGTCTTGCTTTCCCGCTATGCCGAAACCTGCGCGCTGCGGGAAGTGGCACAGAATGCGGAGGCGCTGGCACAGTTGCACGCCTGCTTGCAGCCCATCGAAGCGGAGCTGGCGGAGCGACAACTCTACCGAAGTGGCAGCAGTACTTCCAACACGGCGGAGGAGAGCGGTACGGGCAACACCGGATCGCTGTTTCGTGCCACCGATAGCCAAGCAACTTCCCCTTCCACACCCACAGCAGCAGCAGCAGCGACAACGCCGGCGGTGGCTGCGGAGACTGAGCAGCTGGAGAGCACACGACGGAAGCTCGCTCGCGCCGTGGGCACCTGCGAGATTCTGGAGCAAAAAGCGCTGCTTCAGCTCGCACAGGCCACCAACGCCGCAGCAGCCGAGGCGCGGCTGCTCCGGGAGCGTCTCGCCGTGGAGCTGCACACCGCCGGCAACGTTAGGCTGGAGCCCGTCAACCCAACTCACGAAACCTACACTTCAGTCGACGCGCTTGTGCAGGCCCGCTTCGACCGTGCGCTGTTTGAGCAGCAGTTCGGCGTCACCGGCGTGGTGGTGACGGGCGTGCGCCGCATCGTGAATCGTGGTCGGCAGCTGCGCTTTGACAGTCGTGTGAAAGAGCTGCACGTGGACCTCTCCAGCCTGCAGCACCGCAGTCGTTTCGTCGGCCTGTTTGGCGTCGTGCCGACATCGCAGGAGGGCCAGAGTGCGTGTCTGCAGTACGCTTTGCTGCACAGCGCACCGGCAGATGACGACAGCGGCGTTGCCTCGTCCGTGTCAGACACGAAGAAGAAGAGTAGTAGTAGCTTGCGTGGCGATCCGTACACACCAACGCCGGCTGACGAGGGCATCCCGCTGACTGACTCACTGTTTTACGCCGACGAGGCGCGACTGCGGGCCCTCAGCTGCGGCAGCAGCGGCGGCGGCGGTAGCGCGTCCCCCTTGCTGTCGCAAGTGTTGTACAGGGTGAGCAGCGGCAACGACAACGTGGTGGCGTGTCACGGTCAGCTCGTGCTCTACCGCACTTACCTTGGCAAGGCGGTCAGCGCGCTAGGGGATAGGGGTAGCAGCGGGGTGGTGAAGGGCAGCGCGAAGGACAACGGCGCTGATGCGTCATCCGTGCCACTTTCCTTTCTGCAGAAGACGGGCCGTGTCCTGAAGCGCGACTACGGCGACGGCATCACGGCCGCCTACCGCGTGTTGCCGTCCGAACCAAACAGCAGCGGTACTGCTGTTCCTGCTGCCGCAGCTGCAGGGGAGGCAACACCCAAGCCTACGCCGTCGTATGTCTGGTATTGCTTCGACCGTGCGTTGGTCTTGGCAGATTGCGTGGTGGACTACTACTACACGGTGGCCCCGTCCTCGCCGAAGCATACGTCGCCGACCTCGTCGCTGATTGCCACACCGGGTGCTATCCCGCCACGGATAGAAGAGACGGCGGCCAACGCGCTGCTCTCTGCCGTCTGCATGCCCTGCAGCACAGGCAGCACCGCGAACAAAGACAAGGGTGCCGCAGCGGACGCCAGCCGAGAGGTGCGGGACGACCTCATGAGCTGTGCGGCTCCACTCCTGCAGTTTATTCACTGGTGTGACGGGCTAGTCGGTAACAGTAATAGCAACAGCAACAGTAATAACAACAACGGCCACGCACGCCAGCAGCACAAGACACGCTCGGTGCATGCAGGTCTGAACGGTAACACGCTGAAGGTCGCCGCTGCGCAAGAGACAGCAGACGCCATCAGCGCGGCCGCGTCAGTACTAGGCAACACTCTCACCTCGCAGCTCCTCTCTTCCACTCGTCACGCCGCAGCGACAAGCAACGCACCAATCGACGCCGCGGCCCGACCACTCCAGGCACAAGATGTGGAGGACTACGTAGCACGCATGCAGGTCAGCGAGGGCAACCTCACGCTCTGCGTGCTGCGCGGGTGTGGCTTGACCGCTGTCTGGAAGGACTTTGTCTGCCCCCTGCTGGCGACGGTCACGACACTCGACCTCTCGCAGAACGCTCTTACGCAGTTCTCGTGGTTTGCCGTGGCGAAGGAAGCCCCGCAGCTGCAACGGCTGAACCTGCGCGGCAACCGCCTCACCACCTTCCGACTGGATGGCAGCCGTCTGCCGGCGCTGCGCAGTTTGGACGTGAGCGACAACCGCCTGACGAACGCCGCCGACTTCCGTGGCATTCGAAGTGCCGCCCCGGCGCTGGAGGAGCTGGAGCTGCGCGGCAACCCACTGCTGCTGCCGTCACAGCCGTTGTGCGCCACACAGCCGCGGCAAGAGGCAGAGGCGCGGCTGTGGCTCTACCTCGCACCACCGCCCTCATCCTGTGTCTCCCCCGCAGCCGCAGTCGCCCATTCTACTGTGGCAGCCACATCCGTAAAGCTGAATCAGCACGGTGTTGGCTCTTATCCCGGCACGTTGGCGGTGCAGCGGTATCGTCGCGCCTGCATAGCCGACGACGGCGGCGGCGGCGGCGATGCCGCGGCCACCACCCGCATCACTCGTGCTGTGGTGTTTCTCTTGCGCCGCACTCGCGAGATGTGCAGCGCCGCCGGGTCGTCGGTCGCGGCAGCCGCGGCGCTGTTCTCCATAGACGGCGTGTCCGTGCCCGAGCGCTGCGTTGACGCGGTGATGAGGCAGCTGGAGCAGTGGGAGGCGGCGGGCACGCTGGACGAAGACGTCGCGGCAGCACTGCGGGACGGACTGCCCAGCTGCCCGTCGTCCGTGGCAACTGCTGAGGGAGGAAGAAAAAGAGGAGGAGACGGCGCGGCGGCGACCACCACCCTCACATCAACGGCGCTACAAGAGTGTAACGACTGCCAGGATTTCTGTTGGAACTACGGATTGCTGGAGAGCGTCGATGGCCTTGTGGCGCTGCTGCCGAACCTGTGCCGCGTGGTGCTGCGCGGACACGCGTTGACGAACATCGACGCGCTGCTGCGGCTCCCTCGCCTGGAGACGCTCAACGTGGCAGAGAACCACTTGACAACGCTGCCGTGCTTCGCAGAGGTCAAGTCGTTGAAGGAGCTCGTGGTCGACTTCAATGCGCTCACGTCGCTGCCAGGGGAGATCGGACCATTTCCTGCGCTGCACGTGCTGAGTGCATCGGGAAACCAAATTGCGTACGTCGACGCAGCCCTCTTTCTTGAAAGTGCTGGCACGGCTGAGGCGGCCCAGGCCCCGCTGCTGGAGGCGCTACACCTCTCACACAACGCCATCGCGGACATGAACGTCATCTACGCTCTGCGAGAGGTGAGCTCGCTGCTGATTTTGAGCGTCATGGGGAACCCTTGCACGGCGCTGGATCCGACTCGGACGCAGCAATCGGAGGCGGGCGGGGCGAAAACGGCCAGCGACGACACGCGGCAGTACCTTATTCACATCCTTCCCCAGCTGAAGGTGCTGGACGGCGGCCCCATCTCCGCAGCGGAGGAGGCCAGAGCACGAGAGGCCTACGCCGGCAAGATCAGCACGGACCTCTTGATTGAAAAGGCAGGCGGGCCGCCTGAGACGTGGGCGACGGTGCGCAACCTGAACCTATCGCACTGCGACTTGACAGAGATCAACCTGCTGGAGTCTTTTGTGGGACTGGAGGTGCTGCAGCTGCAGCACAATCTACTTTTCCACGTGTCCGGCCTCGCCACGCTGACGTGTCTGAGGGCACTGGACCTGTCACACAATCGCATTGGTGCCGCTGCGTGGCGCAGCGTGAACGGCAGCAGCGCCTCAGCCTCTGCCGCGTCGCCGACGACCTACCCCACCCTCGGGGCGGCGCTCGAGCCGCTGAAGCTTCTGGAGTCACTCTCCGTCGAGTCCAATCAGCTGACGGACCTCAGCTTGTTGAAGCTGCGGCTGCCGAAGCTGAAGTTCCTCAACGCGCGGGGCAACGAGCTGCAGTTCTTGCAGCACAGCTTGGAATATCTGCCCGACCTGCGCGAGCTGCTGCTGGACCAGAACAAGCTGCGCGGGCTCCCGGCGGACTGCTTCGCAGGGAACAAGAAGCTATCCATCCTTTCCGCCGAAAACAACGCGATAAACTCGCTGAAAGGTCTGCGTGGGTGCGCGAAGCTGGAGCAGCTGCGTCTCGGCGCGAATCGGCTCGGCGAGCTGAAGGACGCTCTCACAGACTTGCAGACATGTCCACTAAAGACACTGGTGTTGGTGGGCAACCACGTGGCTCGCAAGAGCAATTATCGCACTTCGGTGATCTCTTCCTTTGCGCAGCTGGCCGAGCTGGACCGTCGCCCCATCACACCCGAAGAGCGGGAGAAGGCCACAGCGGCGGCGCGGGTGACGGAGTTCGTGGCTCCGCCCAACGTGGTAATCGACATGGACTTTTTCGCGGTCGGTGCCGCCGCCGCTTCAGCCGAGGCGATCGTCGGTGTCGGCAACGGTGGCCTGCCCAGCCGCAACCGTTTGTCGAACCTGTCCGCTGCCATCCCAACAGGGATGCGGCGTGGCGTTGCTGGCACAGACCGCTTCAGCGTCAACCCGCGCAGCCGGCCTTATCGGCGCTGAAGGAAAACAAGGTCAGTTTATTATTATTGTTGTTTGTGGTGCTTAGATGAGGGTGATGTACACTAAAAAAGCAAAAGGAGCAAGCAGGGGATTTGGAAGAGTAGCTGCGGGGTTTTGCTGCTTTTCTAACCTCCCGTCCCACCCCCCCCCCCTCTCCTTCCACTTCAAGAAAAAGAGACTACGGCTGATCCCATTCATGTACTTCAGCCTTCTCGCATTGCTGCATTTTTACAATACGCCGTAGCATCATCGTCGATGTGAACGAAGCCACCTTTTTTTTTCTTTCTTCCTTGTCTTATGTGGTGAGTAGTTCATCGCAATGTAAAGCAACGTTCTGCATGATTACACAAAACACGTGTTCAAGTAGCGATGGTTGTCTCTCTCTCTCTCTCTATATATATATATATATATATGTGTGTGTGCATTTGTATTTGCATCGTTAAGGCTGCTGTAAAAACCTGATGTCTCTCTGGCTCTCTCTCTATTCCTCTTTCTCACTTGACGCGAATCCTGAAGTAGTGGCACAGGCTCATTGTGCTATTATATGAGTTTTTCTTCTTTTATTTTCCTGTTCGCTTTTCAACGATTAACTGCGCTTTAGCGTCCAAACTCGAAGACACTGAAGATAAGAAAGATAATCATCCTCATTTCTCTCTCCCTTCTTGCCTTTTTTTTTTTTTCTCTCTCTCTCTTTCTGATGTACTTGCAGAAATTTGAGTACTTGCTCAAGAGCCACTCTGATTCCCCTACTGAGCACGTCGACGCTGCAGCTCTCACCCACACTGTAGCTGCGACGGATCCCTTTTCACTAAGCCTATTTAATAGCAACACAGCAAAGAGAGGAAAAAGAAAAGCGTTGAACACACGAGTGACACTGCCTTCTCATTGAGAATGGACAAGGCAAGGACACTGGAGGTGCTGCGAGGCATGAAGTTCATGCAGCGCAAAGAAGAGGCGAAGCGGCGGGCAACTTTTGAAGTTGCGCAACGTGAAAAAATCGAGCGTCAACTGCACGCGAATGGCGGCGATAACAGCGGCAGCGGCGCCAGTCACCTAACAGGAAGCACCGCCGATCCCACGTCCATCAAACGCAGTGGCTCGGCTCGTGCGACGGTGCTGTACGATGATGTCTTTCCTACCAACTTCTACAGACTTGCTCGATGCGCATTTACGGATACGCTGGGTGGACCCTCTGCTTCTGCCGTGGAGGCGATCGAGGTCGGTCACGAAGCTGCAGATGGAGTAAAAGTGGATGCTGCTTCTTCTACCGGTGTTGCAGATGACGGCGTGGTAGACAGCGACGATGAGAGCGTCGAGGATTTGTGGGATGGCGAGGACGAAGCAGACGGCCTGAACGAGGGAGACGAGGCCATAGCGACGGCGGAAGCGAGCGATCCGACAGCGGCCTTCGTAGTCCATTGTGACAACTCAAAAAAGAGGCAAAAGACGCCAGGAACGCAGCACGGTAGTAACAGGAAGGAAAAGCAGGCTGTTCGCAACGATGGCCGCTTCACGGTACAGTCGGCCGTGCGAGCCCCCAAGCTGCCGCGTCGTCTGGAGGAGTCGATCGCGGAGGAGGAGCGGGAGCGCAAGCGTCGCCGTGCGAAGGACAGTGATGACGTTGGGTTCTTTTAAAAGGGAAGTGTTACTTGAAAGCTTGAAGGTGCTTTTTTTTTTTTTTAGGTTTTTTTTTTTGTAACGCGACTGTAAGTCGTATAACTGCTTCCCTTGCAAGCTATTAAATACCGGATCGGTCAACTACAGTAACTGTCAGGTAAAGCCCAAGCGCTTTGCCACCGTGTACCTCATACACACATATCAAAAAAAAAAAAAAAAGAATGATGAAGAATCGAATCAAGAGCGTTCGCAGCTGCCACATCCCGTTATCGCTTTTCTACACTCCACAAACACTTTATATATATATATATATATATATATATATATATATATATATATATATATATATATATATGTATATTTGGTGTTTTTTTATTATGTTTGTTATTTATTTATGTAGTTTTCTTTCTCTCTTTGGCCTTTTCCTGCAAGTAAAAGACACCATCAACGCAGTTACTGTCGTCCACCCTGCCAGTGCTTTGGTTCAGCGAAACATGCGTGCGGACACATAATACACAAAGACACACACAGAAAAAGGGCAAAAGACGGTGCAAATGGAGCAGCAACAGAGCACTGCCGCGACAGAAGCCAAGAGTCGCCAGGCGGACGACGAGGCGTTTAACTCTGTGCGGCAGGCGGCGTTGTTAATGTTCAAGCAGCGCACGAAGGACCTCACTCGTCTCGCCAACGTGGAGGCGCAGTCGCAGCAGATTGAAGCAGAGCTCCAGCAGGCACAAACAAGCATGACACAGCTATCGGTGCAGCAAGCCTCACTGGAAGCCCTGGTCGAGGAGGAGCAGCAGCGGATACGCCAGCGCGAAGGCGGGTTGGCAGAGTTGCACGGTGCGCTGGTGCAGGTGGACGAGGAGCAGCGCACGTACAAGAAGTTGCAGCAGTCCGCCGGCGCCGTCGTCGACGCGGCGACGACGTTTATTGCGCAATGTACGAGTCCGTCCGGACGTCTCTTCCACCTGCTTGCGGCGGCGAAAGAGCTAATTGCCGGCCGTACTTCACGAGACCTGCAGGCGGTGCTGGCAGTGGTGCAACAGAAGCTGACCGAGGCGGCGGAGCAGCGGCAACGCCTACGCAGCCGCCCTGGCTGCGTGACCGCCACAGAGGGCTTGCCGCAGGAAGACGTGGTGGCGGGTTGCGTGGCGGTGCTGCGTGGTTGGGCGACGCAGGTGGAAGTTTGGTCACGTCACCGCGACCTCGCCGACACGTTGGGGACGCTGCGTCAGGTTTTGCAGTGGGCTACGGAGCACCAGAGCGCAGATCAGACGACGGCAGCGTCGTCGATTCCGATGGCGGATGAGCAGACAGACGTCAGTGCAGACGTGCTTCAATGGCCCGCATTGCCGCCATGCCCCTCGAACGATCTAATGGAAAAGGAGGACGCCTTCTTCTGCGTGCCGGAGGCGGAAGTGGTGAAATGGGTGGAGGTGCACGTTCGCGTGCCAATACGCGTGCTGCGCGTCTGCCGCGACCACCTCTCCACCATGTGTGCAGAGGACCACCTGAACTTCCCCGAGGAAGTTGCGTCACGTTTGACCTCGTTGGAGACCACAGCGGACGCGGACTGGACAGCGCTGCTGACGCGACGACAGGAGCTGGAGGCGGAAGTGGTGAACACAGTCGCCGCGACGGAACTCGCGTCAGCAGCTGCGCACGCACAGCAGGCAGCCCAAGCCGAAGCGCAGGCGTTGCGGGAGTCTAATGCGCATCTGCACACCGTTTTCTCCGAAAGGCAATCCGAGCTGGAGACGAAGAAAGAAGTGGAGCTGGCAAACTATGCCGCGGCGTGGCGCAAGGGCTGGTCCACCCTCGCTGCACAGCGAGTGTCAATGCTGGCGATGCAACATGCCGTCAGCACGCGCACCAACGACGCCACGCAGACAGCGGCTCTCATGGCCAGCGAGGCGGCAGCGCACGCAGAAGAAGTGCGCGGCAGCGACGCATCCGCACAGGCGCAGCAGGCGCACCTTTCGACCGCACAAGAGCAGCTGGCGGCGGCCACGGCGCAAAAGTCAGCCCTCGAAAAGGAGCTCGCAGCGGCGCAGCAGATGGAGCGCGAGGCACAGGATCAGCTGGAGGAGCTCTTGTCTTCTTACGCACGCAGGGCAATCTCTGCCGAGACCGCAGGCGCCGCTGTTTATCCCGAAAACTGCGCAGAACCCGACACGCTGATGGAGGTGATAGAGCATGGGCCGCCGAGTGCCACGGCGGCTCTGCAGGCGGTGTCGGCGTGTCCCGGCGTCTACAAGGAATGGGCAGCGAAGGTGGACGCGCAGAGGGAGCGTCTTGACAGCACGGAGAGCACGACGGCACTGCTGGAGGCGCTCTGTCACGCCACCGAGGCAGGTGAGCACGAGCAGCACCAATCCGCGAAGTCGATCGTCGCTGCCCTGCAGCAAGTCGCCTCCGCGCTGCAGCTTCCCGAGGAGCTGTTTCAGTCAGACGTAGTGGACGAGGAATTACTCAGGCAGCTATCTTGCCTTACGACTCTCACAGCGGTGGAAAAGTCACGGCGAGCCTCAGCGGACGCTCACCATGTCTTCATGGCGGAAGTGGAGGCAGAAACGAAGCTCCTTCGGCAGGAGCTTACCTCAGAAGAATAGAGGTTCTTTTTTTTTTTCTCGTGTTTTTTTTTGTAGTGTTCAGCTTCGTATTGTGTCGTGTGGGTTCGCATTCCACCATTTCTTTTTTTTTTTTTTGATCTTTTTCTGTTTATTGGAGCTGCTACTCAACTTTTTTTTGTTTACCTGATAGAGTAATACCGATGAAACAAGTACAATGTGCAACAGATCGCTTGCAGCGAACCTTGGGTCCTATAAAGGGCCTTTTTTTTTTCTTCTAACGTGAAGCAGCTGTGTGGGTTTTCAACCACACACGCAAGCCAAACAAAAATGCAAAACAGACTGGTAGCTGTCTAGCGGCTCACCTCTTGTATTCGCGCGCATGCAGAGGCGCCCTATCTTCGACCTTCACGTTTTTAACTCCATTTCTGTTGTAAGAAGAGAATAGAGATAATATATATACATATATATATATATATATATATATATGTATATGTATATGCATATCAGATTCAAACAACAAAAGTAGTACACACACAAACACACATATACACAAGCACACATACGTAACTCACCTGGCGTGTTTGTTTTTTATCGTTTTTACTGGTTTTAGCTTTGCCATAATTAACAACTCTTTTTTTTTTGTCGGATTGTTCATTTTCCTTCTTTCCTTTTCTACACTTGTGTAGTGAAGAGGTACATAGGCAGTCAAAAAAAAAAGAAATGTCCACTATTTGTGTGGAGCGCTGTCTGGCACTCTGCCTCTTGGCCCTGTTCCTCGTTGTCTGTTTGACGCAAGACGGTGTCTGGGCCGCCAGCAGCCGCCGCAAGGAGCTCTACGCCGACCTCGGCGTTTCCAGCGATGCCACCAAAAGCGAAATCAAAAAGGCTTTCCGCGCCTTCACCCGTGCGAACCACCCCGACTTGAAGGAGGGCTACGAAGCGAAGGAACAGGCCAAGGAAGCGATGGCGAAGGTGCTGCGTGCCTACGAGGTGCTGTCCGATGACAAGAAGAAGGCCGACTACGACGAGATGGGCATCATCCCTGGTGAAGCACCAAAAGTGGAGGAGATGACGCCAGAGGAGCTCTTCGAGTATTACCACCAGTCCTCCCCGATCTTCTCAAAGAGTGCGACGCTGACGAGTGTGACGGAGGTGCGCCGCATGCAGGACTTCCGCGGCGGCCGCGTATTTTTAATCGAGGTGTACGACGAGGTGAGCTGCCGTAACTGCCGCCTGTACAGCTCTGCATGGGAGACGCTCTACCACTCCAGCCTGGTGGACGCGGGTGTGCTAGAGATGTACCGTATTGACGCCCTCAGCGAGGAAGGGCAGCCGCTGCTGCAGCACCTCGGCGTGCGCTACCGCAAAGAGCCGTACGTCTTCGCCATCGTGGACGGCGAGGTGTGGACGTTGTACAGCATCCAGGATGCGCTGAGGCAGAAGAACGCCAACCGTGCCTTCCAGCACCTCCTGGAGTTCGTCATGTCCTTCTACTACGACGTCTTCCAGCAGGTCGCCTCGCTTGAGGCGACGCAGCTGGAGGACATCCTTGCCTTCCTGCGGGCCCCACGTCCGGCCTCGCAGCCGCTGCGGGCCCTCCTGCCAAACCTCAACGCCGAGTCGATCCCAGTCGGCCTGCAGATGCGCTACGGCCAAGTCGCCGTCCGCAGCGTGCCGCGTGATGTGCTACTCGAGTTCGTCGAGGAGTACTGCGAGATGGAGGTGGACGTGAAGGACCGCTTTGGTGAGCCGGTGCCCATGGCCGAGTTCATCGTCGTCTCCACCGCGCAGCTGCCCACACCGCCGAAAGACGTGATGGAGGGCGACGATGCGACGTCCATCGAGGCAGCGGAAGCCGCCGCCACACCGCAAAAAAGTTGCCGCATGGTGCACATCGGGGCCGCGGTGGCGCTGACCTATGGCAAGGCGGCGAAGTTCATCGAGAGTCACCTGCCGGAGCGCCACGTCGGCATGAAGGCGGTACGTGAGGCGGGCGCGATGGACTTCATTGACGTCTGCCGTCAGAACTGTCTCGTGTGGGTGCGCGAGGACTGCGCCGTTGCCCCGCCGCCGCACATGGTGGCGCTCATGTCGGTGCAGTACCTGTCCTTCAAGACGGGCTACTGGTGCATGGCAGAAGAGCCCAAGCTGGCGGCGGCTCTGACAAAGGCGGGCGCGTGGACGCCGACATCGAAGGACCTCTCTGCCCCCGCCGCCGCGCTCGTGGCGCTGGTCGGCGGCAACGATAGCTTCGTCTACCCCCTCGTCTCCGTGCAGGCGAGGGCTGTAGAGGAGATCACCGCCGAGGACGTCTTCGACGCACTGTCGGAGCTCGTCGGTGGCAGCGACGACAAACACACCGGCGCAGCGGCGGCCGCGGCAGCACTAGCGCACAAGAAGACGCTTGAAATCCGTCTTTCGCAGTCCGTCGCCAGCCTCCTCGCCACGCCGGGCTTCCCCATCTCGTACAGGCAGCGTCTCTACATGCAGGCCATGACGCTCTACGGCTTCGTGGCCCCTGTTTTCAACAACACAATGCCCTTCCTCCTGATGTTCCTGGTGCACAAGTACGTCATCAACCGCAAGAAGCCGGAGGAGAAGGAGGAGGAGGAGCGCAAGAAGAAGGAGGAAGAGGAGGCGAAGAAGAAAAAGCAGGAGGAGGAGGCAGCAGCGGCGGCGGCGGCGGCAGGGACGACCAACGGCGGCGGTACGGCGCCGGCAGGCACGGTACGTCGTCGCATCCGCAAGCCGCAGCCACGCGTCGGCCCGTATAACCCACGGGACATGAAGTGGGCCAAGGAGGAGAAGGGCTTTTTGCTCCTCCTGTCCGAGGACGGCTCGACTGCTGGCTCGCTGCCGCTGCCACGCATCGCCACAGAGGATCCCTTCTACGTCCGCGTCCTCGGCACGGGGCAGAACAACTGGAGGGAGTGGATGCAGGCACACAAGCCCGCCGCACCGCCAGGAGCGCAGGAGGAGCTGCCGGAAGAAGAGCGCCATATTTCCATAATGGCGATCCGCAAGACGCGCATGAAGGCTGTGGTGAAGTCGGATGGGCAGAAGATCGATGCCTTCTTGCGCGACTTACTTGACGGCACCATCAACCCGAGCGAAGAGCTGCCGTCCTGGGCCTACGACGAGTAAAACAAAGGACGAGAAGGAGAGGGGGAGGGGAAGCTGAGTTGGCTGTGAGAAAGAAGTCTGCTGAATGCGCTTTTTTATCCAACCCTGCAGCTTTTCGCCTCGCTCCTCTTCATAATTTACGCAGGCAGCACTCGTCCCCTGGGTGCAGTGTCCGATCGGCGAGGTGACTTGTACCTTTCTCTAAGCTGTTTTTTTTTTTTTTTGGTTATGATGGTGACAATTCTCAATAGCATTTTTGATCGTATTTTAATCTGGTGTGTACGTGTGTTTGTTTGCTACTGCTTCAATTCCTGATTTGACGTGAGCGTAAGCGGTTCGCGTGTACGTAGTCATACGTCTTCTCTTTTTTTTTTTTGTCTTAAACGTTTTTGTTGTTGTTGAAGAACGAAGTGTGTTCTTTTTTGTTTTCTTTTTCTTTTCCTATACTAATACTAAAGTGGTTGTATTGTATTATTCACTGCCCTTGAAAGGACCTTTGTTGTTGTTATTGTCGGTGCTTGACAAGCGTGCAGTTAAACGTTCTTTTTTTTGTTGTTGTTGTTGTTTTTTTCTTTCAACGTTATTGTTGCGTAAGGATTATCAGCGCGTAAAGCTCGTGTGGTGTGCTTGTTTGTGCTGTTGTGAAGAAGAAGAAGAGTATGTGGTTTTGAGAGAGAGAGAGAGAGGACTTGCTTTCTCGCGAGTTGTTGACAAGACAAGAGAATAAACCCGGGCTGGCCATGTGTTCCCCTGTATTTCACCTCCCTGTTCCTTTTTTTTTTTTTCTCTGGTGAACTGTGAGCGAAGGTGAGCCTGATGGCGCGGCTCAAGTAGCTGACCTCATTCTTGTTCTTATTATTAATTCTCCCATGCTGTTGTTCTGGGAAGAAAAAAGACAAAAACAGCTTGACAAGGGTTTACTTGATTGAGTTGACCTTGAGTGGAAGAGTGCCTTGAAAAAAAAAAAAAAAGATCTCCTGTCACCTTCGTGGTAACGTATCACTGTGTTCATCACGAAGTTCCCTTTCCGCCTTCTTTTTTTTTTTTTTTGTTATTGTTGTTAAGCCATTGGCACACACAAAAAAAAGTACGTTTTTTTTTTGCTGCTTGTGCTCGATACCAAATAGTGACAGAGCGGAGAGAGAATGCGTGTTGCTTGAAAAGCTGTTCTTTCATCACTCGTCACTCCATCTGCCTCGTCATCGCTGAACTTGCGCTGTTTCTACACTCCCTTTTTTTTTTCTTTGATTTCTTTCAGATTTGCGGCGCACACAGCACCGTTGTGTAAGCCACGGCTCACTCCATACGGTTTTCATTGGGCATTACAGTTGCTGCCGTTGTCGATCACCTAACTGTTGTCTTGTAGGTCTTTTTTTTTTTTTTGTGTGTGTGTGTGGCGTGTTGGTCCGTCTGTGCGAGTCTCAATGGCTACACCCACAGAGCCCTCTTCGCTCCTTCTAGTTTAGACCTTTATATATGTTAATTGCTCCAACACGTTAGGCGTGAGCGTCAGAATGGACTCCTCCGCGGTGAATCACAACGTGGTGTACGACACCCTCCAGAAGGCTCACCAGGCAGCTCCGCAGCTGAAGCCGATCCCTTCCTTCGAGGTGTACAAAGTAGCGAGGGAAGAGGAGCTGGCAGCCTACCGCATGCTATGCCGCGTGCTCGTCATGCACCACGGCACGACGCTGCCCAAGGCCCAGCAGCGCATCCTCGATGACATGAGCGAAGAGCTGTGCATCACCGAGCCGCGGCAGCAACTGGAAAAAGAAATGGCGGCGCAGGACGAGGTTCTGCAGGGGATCCGCAAGGCGGGCGTGTTGCAGCGACGTGGCGACTTCACGGACGGCGTGGAGGAGTTGACGGTGGAATCATTCCTGTCAGACGCGCCAAAGGACGACGGCAATACCCTCTACGCGCCAGTAGCAAAGGTGGCGCGTGGGGAGAGTGGCGCTACGGCTGCTGCTGCTGGTTTGACGGGTACCGGGGCGGCCAACGCCACCGCAGCAGCCGCGGTCGGGGCGAAGAAGAAGGGGCACGTGCACGCAGTGGTGTCGAGGCTAGCGAAGGAGATCGAGGCGAGTGGCAAGGCGTTGCTCTTCACCTCCAGTCCGCAGGAGGAGCAGCAGCTGATCCAGTCGCTGCAGCAGAAACGAGATGCATTGGTGGCGTTGAAGGAGGAGCTTTTGGCCACGTAGGACCGGTGAAGTGAAGCACAACAGCAACAACAACAACAAAAAAAAAGAAATAGGGAAAGGAAGTCCACGGCTCTAATCGACGAACTTCGTGGACTGTTTTCTTCCCTCTTCGTGGTGGAGTGTGCATGTCGGGCTGACTACGGCATCAGCACGCAGATGTTATGAACAGAGGACAGGAAAAAAAAAAAAAAAACAGACAGCAAAAAAAAAACAGACAGCAAATTGCGTTCCCTCCCACCTTTTTTTTTTTTGGAAGTTTCAAGAGTGAGTCTGATTCACTGAAACACGTTGTCAGTTTTTTTTTTTTTCTTTCTTCTTTCTTCCTCTTTCTTTTTCAGGAATAGACTTTCTTTTTTTTTTTTTGTTTAAATAAGACAGATGAGTTGTTAAAGATAAGTACAGCGGCCATGCGACAGGCCAGCACTCTATCGGACTCCTCAAGAGAGAAGGAAAGAGGGAAAAAAAAAGAGAGAAAAAAGCTCACGCGCCGTGATTCGGCTCGACAGCTAAGCTTCTAGAGCTTCTCCCAAGAAGGGAGAGAGAGAGAGAGAAAAAAAAAAAAGAAATGAACGTGTTTCTGCTTGAGCAACCGGCTATTATGTTCTTTTTTTGTTATTTGATGGACCACTTTTTTTTTTTCTGTCGATTGAGAAGAACCGCAAACTGCAGTCAAGCGTGTTTTACAAAAAGCCACCTGAGCTACAAAACGCATAACGCCTATCTTCGACTCGACTCAACTTCATTACTGTTTTTTTTTTTTTTGATCTCCCTCTCCTCCTTTCCCACGCACCCGTAACGTCATCGTAAGAGAGAAGAAAAAAAAAGAAGAAACACCATATATGCGGCGGCTCTTTTTCGCGTCGTTGCAACGGCGAGAGGGCGGTCGAGTGGCATGTTCCACTCTCGCAAACGCCTCCGCTGGTTTGGCATGCGAAGAAACTCGGGCTGCAGTCTCCGGCGCGCCTCCAAATGCAGAAGCAGCGGCGTCCTGCAACGACAAGCTCTCGCCATCACCTCCCTCGCTCGCCCCTCTCGTCAAACGTCCAACGCGGTTGCTGCCGGCACGACGCAGAGTGCGATGTCTTCGCGGGGCCTACCACGCCACTAGATCTGTCGCACAGCTTTTAGCCTACCTTCTAGAGCCGGGCACCGCACCGGCCGGCGGCGCAACGTTGCGTGGTGCCTGCCCGCTTACGAGCGACCTCCGTCAACTTGGTCGCGGCCTTGAGGGCGTCCCGCTGACGCTTCAGCACGAGGGCCCGCTGCGAGACACACATGTTCTGGCCATTCGCGACCTCGCCTCCGACGCCGCGGTGACTCGCCTTCGCACCCACATGTTTCACGGAGGCCTGTGTCCCTGCATCCGCACCGCCCACTTGTGGACGCCAGACGTCATCAGAGTATACCACGACGCCCTCATCGCTGCTCGGCAGGCGCGCCTCGACGACGGCGGCGCCTTCAACGGCTACGACCATCTCAAGGAAGCTGGCGTCGTTTCACTGAGCGTGTTCTGCGATGGCATCGCCAGCCGTGACCCGCAGCTCGCCGAGGAATGGCGCCGCCTCATCCGCAGCTACACCGCCTTCCTGCCGGACCGCTCGCACATCCACGAGCTGGAGAACCTGCCGCAGGAGGTGGCCATCGGCGAGCTGCTATGCGAGGCCGCCGCCGCTGCCGCCGCGCCCGCTGAGGGCGGCACTGGTGGCGGTGCGGCGCTGGACTGCGTGGTGGACGTCGGTGGCGGCAACGGCTTCCTGGCCGCGCAGGCGGCGGAGCGGCTGCAGTGCGATGGCGTCATCATCGATCCATTCTTCCCCGCACACGCCATCGACTGCTGCCCGCGTCTGTGGCCCGACACGCCGCACCGCACCCACGCAGCAACGCGGCGGCGCTACACGCTGCACCGCACGATGGCGCTGTTCCGCGACGTGCGATGGGCCGACGTGGTGCCGGCAGTACCGGCGCGCACAGCCCTCATCGCGAAGCACCTGTGCGGGAGCGGCGTGGACGAGGTGCTGCGGCACCTGGAGGCGCAGGGCTGCCTCCCGCGCATCCTGGTGCTAGCGCCATGTTGCTTCAATAAGATCAGCTTCGACACCTACTGTAACCCGGCGTACCTGCAACAGACGATGGGCATCGCGTCGGAGGCAGGTCTGGCGCGTGTGCACCGCCTCACCGACTGGAACATGTCCTGCTACCAAAGCACCCACGAAGCACTGTTGACGCATGGCGGAAGAAAGCGTCAACGTTGCAGCAAGGACGCCACGCCGACATGCGACGACTGTGATCTTGCAAAGGCTTCCGAGGCGAACGCTTCGCAAGCATTCTCTTATGAACGCCGCAGTGGGCCGCGCTCCATCGTGAACAGCATCACCTGCACCCACGCCTTTGCACGCTTGGTAGAAGGGCTGTTGAATTATGGGCGCATGTCGTGGCTGCGGAGTCGTGGGTACAAGGTACAGCTGGTACAGTACGTGCCGGACGTGGTGACGCCAAAGAACATGTGCCTGGTAGCGATTCGACGGTCACAACTGTCGGAAGAATGAGCTCAGAAGCACAACGACATGCGCACATGTTATTTCGTACCACACTCCTTTTCTTATCTCTTTCTTGTGGTGCTGTGCGGATGGAACGCGACGCGTTGGGCCATCTAAGCAGCTGTTCTGTTCCTTTTCACTTCTCACATTTTTTCCCTGCTCGTAGTCCTATGAGCCGAGCAATTAAAGAAAAAAAGCTCACTTTTTTTTTTTTATGGAGCTCATAACGCTTGCAACGTTGGCGAAAGACTAATGAAGGAACGCCGGCTTGTAGGGGCATGACGAGAACCATGTGACGGCTCATTCTTGCTGCTGTTCTTATTGTGCAGCAATGTTTGCGTACTTGTCTCTCGTCCGCTGTTGCGCCATTTCCTTTTTTTTTTTTCACCCTTCTCCCTCCTCTCTTACTTTATCTTGCATTCGTCACGCATCACCTACTCCACTTTTTTTTTCTTGCTGTTTTATTTGGACTCTCGGAACGACAGACGTTTAAAAAAAAAGGGGGAGGCTTCAGCGTTTTTTTTTTTTTTTTTATGTGTGTGTGCGTTGATTTGCCTGCTGTCTCTCCCCCCCCCCCCCCTCCCTCTCTTCAGAACTTTGAGCTTTGCCGACATACACAACGAAGACAAACAAGCACTTTTTTTTTTAAGTGTTGACAAGTTCGCTGCGAGAAGTCACTCCCGTCTCTTTATTCTTGCACTCAAAATGCAAGAGCTGCTGTGGAAGCGAAGCGAGCCGGAAGAGACGACGACAACGGAAAACGCGGCTTCCGCCCCCTCACCGCAGCAGCCCCCCGTGACGATGACGAACTATCGCTGCAAGCAGAAGCAGTACCACAACGTTCTCTGGTCCCTGCAGTTTCTTTTAGCGTTCCTCCGACACAGACCTCAGGCAGACATCAAAGCAGCGACCTCTGTTGAGCACATCCCAGCTTCTAGCGGTGTCTCTGACGCGCCGCGTGTCAGCAGCCGCGGCGCTTCAGAGAACGATACCGAGGCGCGTGCATTGCAGCAAGCAGTGCAGAATTTCCTCTTAGCTGCTGAGGGGGTCGACGCCTCCTTCGACTCTGAGGGCCCCCTCTCCGCTTCACAACTCCTCTCCCTTCAGCATAGCTTCTCCGACGACCAGGTGCGTGCGCTCTGTGTGGAGTGTCTGCGTGTGTACGTGCAGCAAAGGCAACAGCAGCTGCAGCGGGAGGCGTTCATCGCCCCTCCGCGGCCACTTTCACAGGCCACAGTCTTCGCCGTTCCGACGGAGCTGATGCGCACGCTGTGGCCTACGGAAGGCTTCTGTGCTCACTACACTGCCGCACTGACCGAGGCGCACCGCCACCGCATCGACCACAGCCACCTTCTCGGGCTGCCGGGCTACCTGCAGGAGGCGGGGTTGCATGCAGAGCGCGTCTTCACTGGTAAGGCAGATCTCGACGACTCTTCTACCTTCACAGACCCGCGCGAGCTGCGCGCTGCCGAGGAGTGGCGCCGCCTTATCCGCAGCTACACCGCCTTCCTGCCGGACCGCTCGCACATCCACGAGCTGGAGAACCTGCCGCAGGAGGTGGCCATCGGCGAGCTGCTATGCGAGGCCGCCGCCGCTGCCGCCGCGCCCGCTGAGGGCGGCACTGGTGGCGGTGCGGCGCTGGACTGCGTGGTGGACGTCGGTGGCGGCAACGGCTTCCTGGCCGCGCAGGCGGCGGAGCGGCTGCAGTGCGATGGCGTCATCATCGATCCATTCTTCCCCGCACACGCCATCGACTGCTGCCCGCGTCTGTGGCCCGACACGCCGCACCGCACCCACGCAGCAACGCGGCGGCGCTACACGCTGCACCGCACGATGGCGCTGTTCCGCGACGTGCGATGGGCCGACGTGGTGCCGGCAGTACCGGCGCGCACAGCCCTCATCGCGAAGCACCTGTGCGGGAGCGGCGTGGACGAGGTGCTGCGGCACCTGGAGGCGCAGGGCTGCCTCCCGCGCATCCTGGTGCTAGCGCCATGTTGTTTTCACCGCTGCACGCTGGACACCTACGTCGACCCAGGCTTTGTCTCGGACCTCCTCAGCCTACACCGTGCGGACTCTTTCAACCACCTTACGCGGCTGACCGACTGGAAGACTTCGGTGTACCAGAGGACGCAGGAAGGCGCGGCGGCCGCGCCTGGTGCGTGTGACAGCAAGAAGTTCACGTCGAAGAAGTTGTTGCGTTATTTGGTTTCCTGTCCGGAGGGCATTGCGGCTGCGGTGGAGGCTGTGGTGAACCAAGGTCGTGTGCAGTGGCTGCAGCAGCGTAATTACGTGGTGCGCCTGGTTGAATACGTGCCGGACTGTGTAACGCCGAAGAATTGCTGCATGGTCGCGTATCGGCCGATAAATGGCTGTGGATCGTAAAAGCGTTCTCTTTTTTTTAAGTAAAACGTGTAACAGTTTTATTTTCTGCATTCAGTTTCTGAACAGTAGGATGGCGTTGCGAAATAGTAAAAATAATAAGAGGATAGACGTGTGTTGCACGCAAGGGAAAAGGTAACCTTTTTTTTTTCTCTGAAAAAAAAAAAGGAATGGAAAGGCACCCGGCGATTAGCAAACTCTCTCGTACACCCAATTGGAGTCGAACGAAGGAAAAAAAGAAAAAAGCAGTTTTCTTCTCCCTCCGTGTCTTTCTCATTGCTTTGGCTACTCCTTCTTCAAAAATGAATATATATATATATATATATATATATATATGTCTTTCTTTTCACTCTTCTTCTCTCATTAAAATTGGGACGCGAGTGTGATGGCAGACACCTGCTTTTCCCCTCCTCCCCCTCCCCCGCCTCTCGCCGTCTCCTTAGCGTTTTGCGGTAGATTCAGATTTACGCGACCGCGTCAGCCGTCATAACACTTGGGGCATACTGCAGCACTTGTGGCCCAGAAAACCGTCCGTTTTCCCCCCTTTGTTTCCTTCCATCCTCACGAAGAAACATGTCTGCCGAATTGGAGTGCGGTTCAGAGGCGGTTGGCCGCTACACATGCAAGTTCGCGCCAAAGCCCAGCGTCTGCTGCGCGAACGGCTGCTGCGCCATCGACCCCGCCGGTAGCAAGACGCACAAACCGATGCAGCTGTGGGTGCGCGCCCTCATCACCTTCAGCGTCGCTGTGGGGATGGTGCTCATCTTTTTGCTGTTGCAATGCCGTGACCGGCGTGGGGCTCGCGCGTACAAGCGTTTTATCGCGCTTCAGCAGGCACGCGCCGCGGCTGAACAGCAGCGACAGGAAGCGGAGCAGCAACCAGAACAGCAGCCTTCAGATCAAGTTGAGGGAGCGGCGTCTGCGGCCGCAGACGATCACGAACCCACAGAAAGCCGCCGAGAGTGAGATCAATGCCTGCGTTTCTTTCTCCACTCTTGCAGAATGGGGCAGCATTTTGACGCCCGGAGCTTGGTAATGCAATCTTCTTTATTATCATGGGTTTTGAAGAGCGGCGTATGCCACGCGTCGGCAGAAATATCAGCTGCGCTCATTGTGTGTGTTTTTGTTTTCTTTTGTCCTCCTTCTCTTCTTTTCCCTCTCCTTCCCATCCACACAACACTACTTTTTTTTTTTGTATAAGTTGGCTTTGAAGCAGTTGTTGTTGTTGTTTCTGCTACACAGATATACATATATATGAATATATATGCTCTTTTTTTGTTGTTGTTGTTTCTGCTACACAGATATACATATATATGAGTATATATGCTCTTTTTTTGTTGTTGTTGTTTCTGCTACACAGATATACATATATATGAGTATATATGCTCTTTTTTTGTTGTTGTTGTTTCTGCTACACAGATATACATATATATGAGTATATATGCTCTTTTTTTTGTTGTTGTTGTTTCTGCTACACAGATATACATATATATGAATATATATGCTCTTTTTTTGTTGTTGTTGTTTTGCACGTTTTGGACATAAAAAAAGAAAAGTTACTTTGCTGTAGACTTGTGCACTTGTGAAGCAGCGGTACCGCTGGTACGAGACGGTAGTCACACACGCAAGACTCGGGTTCAAGTCCGTTGTCTTTGCTGCAGCGTTGTGTACTCTGATGTACTGTGTATGTGTTTATTATTCGCAGATAGCTTAGGTTAAAAAAAAAAAATGGGCTCTGTTTCGCTCTTTCTTTTTTCTTTTTTTTTTCTCTTTCTCTCCTCTCCTCTCCTTTCCTTCGTACACAAAAGCACGGCTATCGTTAGAATTCGTGTTCATCCGCTAAGCACGTCTACAAACAAGCACACATTACGCATCAAAGAAAGGAGAACTGCACCTATGGCGAAAGACGATTTTCTTATTTGCGAAGTTGTGCTCGGCGTCGTCTTTGGTGCCTTTTTCGTCACAATCGTGGGGCTCGGGGTTTACAACTGTCTCCAGCGCCGAAACCACATGTTGATGCTAGAGGCGGAATGTGTAAAGCTGGATGCAATGGCAGAAGAGAAACAGCAGAAGCTGAATTGGCTTACCAGTGTCACCGACTTAGCCGACAACGGAGACCTCTTCCTGGATGACGTGTCCTCCAACATGTCCTTCAACTCACGCGGATCGCGAGCATCAAATGCGGTGCAACTGTAGCGCCACTTCGTAGCTGCGCGTTCATGTACATCTTTTTTTTTTTTTCCGCTTTGTTCCCTCTTCATACATCTAAGTACAAGCATATGTATATACATATATACATATATATATATATATATATTTTTTTTTATTTACTGCTGTTGCTGTCTGGCCCTCTCGTTTGTGTCGTTATCAAACGTAAAAACCAGCTTTTTGACGCCTTACGCATGTGCTTTGTTTGACAGTGTTCTTACAAAAGAAAAATGCTGAAGTACTTCTTCATAGAGGAAACAGATCAGGATGCAGTACTTTCTTTTTTTTCCCCCTCCTTAGACCATAGAGATTTGAGTTGATTTTTGTGGCTTTTTTTTTTACCGCTGCCGAAGTGCTTTTATTAGAGTTTTCCTCTTCTTTTTTTTTTTTGTTTTGTTTCGAAAATTAAAGGTCTTTCTGTTCTTTCTCTCTCTTCATGTTTTTACTGCAGATTTAGCCTTTTCTTTGTTTGCTCATCTTTGGTTTTTTTTTTCCACTGTGTGTGTGTGTGTGTTTTATATATCTGCTTTCCTTTTTTTTTTCTTTTTATATTTTTTGAAATATGTGATTTGCTTCTCTCTTTCTGCCTTTTTATTGTTGTTGTTTATTCTCAATTTCATGCTGAGCGTTTTGGAACAATTCCCTTTCTGTTCACTTCTGTTGTTGCGTGACTGCCTCCTCTGATAATCGGCAAGAGCCGTTTAGCGAGAGAACCTCGCTTGTAGAAATGCACCGCCATTTTGTGGTTCATTAAACCAAGCGGGTCGTCCGCATTGCCGCATTGAAGGTGATGAATGACCAGAAGGCGCTCCTCTTTTTTTTTTTTTTTCTGTGAAAGAGCTACATTTTGAGGAAGGAGTCATGTCGCAGCTGCAACGTTGCAAGAGATGTTCCCACCATTTTTTTTTTTTTTTCACATGACTCTCACTCATCGTCGCTAACTGATGTCAGCTCCCTAATCTCCCTCTCTCATCTGTACGTCTATGCAAGCCGTACATACACAATCTCCTCTCGTCGAACCGGAAAAAAAAAAAACACTGTTTTTTTTTTTGCTTTCTGTTGTTTTTATCACACAGTCAGGTATTGAAACGACCTAGGAAACGTCCCTTTTTCCTGTTGTTGTTGTTGTTGTTTTTCTCTCTCTCACTTTTTTTTTTTTTTGATACCTCCCCCCCCCCCCCCGTTCATATACCGATACCTTGCAGCTGAGCCAAATGCACTCTTCGAGTAGCTCCGGTTCCTTCGCCAGGTCGGCTCACCGGGGTAGCCGCGTCTTCAATGTGCTGGGTGTTGTGGCACTCTTCCTCATTTTTGGTGTTATCTGGAACATGTTCTCGAGCCGTGGTGTCCACAGCGAGGAGGCGGAAATCATCGAACGCGCCATCTCCACAGCACATCAGACGATGTCGTTGGAGTGGATCACCGCCGAAGCAAGGTTCAAGGACCGGCCGGCAAACGGCATTTTGATCGAGCGGACGAAGCTCTACAACCTTTACCGTCTACGTGTGATGGTGATTGCTACCGAGACCGAGGTGGCAAGTCTGAGTTCGTTGCTCGAATCCCTTGTCGCCGCGGACTACTCAGGCCAGTGCTTCCCAGTGGATGTGGAGGTGCACATCCTGGGTAAAGTGGCCGGGCTGCCGCACATCACGTGGAAGCACGGGCGTTACAACGTCTACGCCCACCGCCTGCACGGCAACGCAAATCCGTCGCTGCCTTTTTTCATCACAGACATCTGGCAACCGCAGTCCAACTTCGAGCTTGGGGTGCCGCTGACGGCGACGGCGGTTCTGTCCCGCTACTGGTTCCAATGGCTGCTGCAGGTGATCCGGCAGTACGCCCCGCCCTCCAACGAGAATAGCATCCGCCTGGAGCCAGCCGCGAAGGGGTCGTTGCTGCGCAGCCCGCTGTCGAGTTCGATGTCGGGTTTGGCACTCGGACCTCCCGTCGCGGGAGCAGCTGGCAATGCCCGCACCGCCGTTCGTGCCACGGTGCCCAGCACGACGACGGTATTTACAGCGGATTACTGGCAGGCGCTGCTCGAAAAACTTGGTACGGGTGTCGATCTGGACGACGTCGCCACAACCAGCTGGCGATCTTTCTTGACGGCTGCAGCGGGGCTGCTGCGCACGACGGTGCCTACGTTCTTGTACCCGCCGTTGGGCAAGAGCGGTGCACTGGCCTGCGATTTGGCAGGTGGAGACGCTGCTGCGCAGTGCAACGTCGCAGCAGATCTGAACACAGCTGCGCTGGGGGAGCTGCTGCATCTGCCGCCGGCGAGAGAGTTGATTCCGAGAATGCAGGAGCAAGGTCTTTAAGGAGGAAAAAAAAAAAAAGTAACGCCACCGCTTCTTTTTTTTTTTTTGCCTCTTTTTTTTTTTTTACATGCTTTAAGCATCTGCATGCTCACCTAAATGACCTATTTGGTTAGTTGTTGATCTTACTCCCGTTGTCGACGCTTTTTCTTCTTCCTTTTATTCCGCTGCCGTGCTGAGTCGAAGTGACACAAACCTGCAGTGTCTCTTTGTGCATGCATGTGTCTATGTTCTGTCAGGAAGCATGGTTAGGGCTGTCCTGATCAAGAACTGCCTAAATTGCTGGTGACTTCATTGCTGCGTACGATTTGTTTGTTGTTTTCTTTCCTTCTTGTTCGAAGTTCATGGCTCGTTTTGTTTTTTTTTTTTCCTTCCTTTTTTTTTTTTTCTTCTCCCTTAGTTAGTTTGATGTTCGTCACTTTTGCATATCGATAATCAAAACAACAACAACAACAAAAAAAAAAAGAATGTTCAGTGTTCTGCTGCTCTCCGGAAGCCCAGCCTTTGCGGTACTACAGAGGGTTCCCCCATCGAGGGAAGGAGGAGGTAAACGTCACGTCGGTGCTGAAATACCACCGTTTATGAAAGAGGCTCCGAAGAGAGAGAAAGGAAAAAAAAAGAAAAGGAGCTGCGAGTGTTGTACGTACAAGCGGCGCGTGAAGAAGTGGATGTTCTTTGACTCCTGTAATTTCAGTCGCTTTAAGTGTTTCACTGGTCTTTAATCGAGTCAACTTGTCTTGTTTCCTCCCTCTGTCATAGTGTCTGCAAAGGTTCTACAACGCAGGGCTGCTCTTTCTCTCTTTTCTCTTCTCTCTTCTCTTCCAGAGGTTTTATTGGCCTCGCTGCTCTTCACTGATTTGTACACACATGATGCAAGAACTGCGTTTCGGAACGTTGTATCAAGTCGGGGAAGACAAGCGACCCGCTGCGGTGACCAGGCTAAGCAATGAAGCGAACCTCCACGATCTCGTTCAGTGCTACAAAGTAAAAGGCTACCAGTCTTACTTTGTCGAGGCCGTCAAAGCTGCCCAGGCGAAGCTGGTAAGCGGCCTTCGCGAGGGCAACGTGGAAGTGGCAGAGGACGATGAAGCACACTTGCTGCACGTCTGCGGGGTGCGTTGCTGCGACGCAAACAGCTGCATCCACACCCTTTCGAAAGACGGGCTGCTTCTTGCCGAAGGTCCTTTGGTGTCCCACGTCTGGGTTTTGTCAGAGGAGGAGCAGCAGCGACGCATGATCGTGGCGTGTGATCCCATCCAAACCAAGTTGCGCGATGACTCCCTGGAGTGCTTTCCCCGCTCCTCTACCGATGTGGTGGTGCGCATTCACCTCTTTTATCCAGGAGACATGCCGTGTGGCAGCATCCACGACTGCCGCGGACGCCTCGTCACGCAGAAACAGTTTGTGCCGAGGAACACGCGTAGCTGGCAGAGCGTTAACCTGTTCGACCACGTCAGTCGAAACCCGAGAGCGGCGCCACCGCCACCGCACGAAGCGATGTTTCCCTTCACTCCGAACACAGAGCGCTATGTAGGGTTTACCACGGACAGAAGGTGCGCCGCCATCACGGTCGAAACCGTCTTTGTGCGCGATGCCTCGAGGCAGCAGCGACCCTTCTACACCGAGGACACGGCGCAGACACGCGTCTACGTCTCCCATCTGCGCGCCACCGAACTCATCACGGATGACGAGTTGACGGCGCAGTTCCCAGAAGGTTCGCTAGACGCGATGGCGATGCCGGCCTTCACGGACAACCGTGACGAAGAGAAGTTCAACGTACTCGTGCGGCTGTACCTCCTCGCGCACGACCAGGGCTGGACCGCCACGTTAACAGGCCGTAGCCCCCACCCCCTGCACGACCCGCAGCGGCCGGTGCTGTTCCGCTCTGTCTCCGTGAAGATGGACGTGGCGGACCGCTGGAACCCGTGGTCGCCGACGTTGCTGAAGCAGGAACTGCACCCGGACGTGGAGGGGCAGATCATGCGCTTCTGCTTCCGCCGCGTCGTCAGCGAAGCCCTGCGCCGTCGTGTCGTCGCGCATGGCGCGGATGGCGCGGCGTCATCGCACGTCCCCGTGGTCTGCTACCTGCCCTTTGGCGACCGCACACCCGTCTTCACGAACGCGCAGATCGGCGTGCTGGCCGCGCTGTATCCGACGCTGAACATCCGCCGGCCTGCGAGCGCCGCGGACTGGGCCGCGCTGAGCCGGACGCTGTACCAGCACGGCGTGCCGCTGCTGGACATCCTACAGGCCGTCGGCACACCGCTGCGTGACGCGACCGGCGCCAACATCGTCACGGACGCCTACGTACCCTACACGGCGGACATGGCCGCCTCCTTCTTCCTCGTCATCGCGAACCGGCCGCTGCGCGACTACACGTGCGTGGTGAACCAGCGCTGGCTGCTGGAGGACCTGCTGGGCCGCCGCTGCCTCACCGCTACCACGCCTGCCGCCTTTGCCGCCTGGGTGCGCTACTGGGACACGATGGTACAGCTGAAGAACGAGCTAGTGGAGCAACTGAGCACAGACATCGTCTCCGCGCACCTGGGCCAGCGGCTGCCGTCCGGTGTGAGGAGCCAGGCCGCGTCGTGCCTGGTGAACGGTCGCGTGACAGACGACAGCGGTGGGCTGCTCTTTGCGGCGCTGTGCGGGCGGCGCTTCAAGGACAAGGCGCACGTTGGTCATCTGCCAGCTGGGACGGCGGTGGTGTATCTGTTTTGGCGGAACGGCAGACAACTGTGTTACATGTACGTTCCACGGCCCTATAGCTTTGTGCAGGCTCTCCCAGAGTTGAACACGGACGGCGGCGTCGCTCGTGAAACACGCGGCACCAACCGAAGTGTAACAACAGCTGCAAGGGGAGGGCCACCGGGGTGCTGGTACGAGCGTTCGCGAGGTCGCGACAGCGCACAGCCACGCGCGACGCCTCGATCCGGCGCTCCGCAGCAAGGTAATCATCGTCCGGCTGCAATCATTCAAGCATCGTCATTCCAGCAGCAGCAGCCTAGGCAGCAAGTCCAGAATGCAGCTCCCCATCAAAGCTCCATGAATGAAATCCACACCTCTCAAGGTGGCAGTGATCATCTGAACACGTCACGCGGACGAGGGAGATACCGAGGGCGAAGGCGTGGTACGCACGCAGATCATCCGCCGGTGTACTGGAGCATAGGCTAGTAAAAAGGGGCACGGCGGTCAAAAAGACGAAGGTGAAGGTTGTCTTCTTACTTACTATTACTGTTGTCGATACCCAACTACAACCATTGTTTTTTTTTTTTTCTCCTCTCTCTCTTCACGGTGTCCGAGAAGAAAGGTCTGCAGCACATACCTGCTTTCGCTCTTTTCTCTTCTCCAGTAATTGTATCGGCTTCGCTGCCCTTCGCTGATCTGCAGAAACATGACGCAAGCGCAACTACTTTTTCGGAACGTTGTGTTGCGCAGCTCTTTTTTTTTTTTCCTGGCGACAGGATAAAAACGAGCTGTTGCTTCCCATCAATCTCGCTGCCTCAGCTCCCCGAAAGAGAGAACGTGGCCGCTTAGTCTAGTGGTATGATTCCCGCTTCGGGTGCGGGAGGTCAGGGGTTCAATTCCCCTAGCGGCCCTTTTTTTTTTTGCTGACAGCGCCGCCGTGGATTTTCTCTCTTTCCAAAACCTCGACCTCGAATTATGCTTGCCACACAATCACTGCTCGCTCAGCTACGCCACCCCTCCTTCTCGCCTTATTACACTACACGTTACGAGTGCAGTCCTCCTTGTTGTTGAAGTTGTTTCCTCCCTTTTTTTTTTTTCCTGTGCTTGTGGGGGAAGATGGCGCTCGTCGAGCCGCTCATTGGGCATCTCCTGTCCAAGTACAAGGAGACTGTTTTGGAGGGTCTTTCCAAGATCCGCAACGCGGTGCAGGCAGACGACGAGCAAGGCGCTGCCCTCGCCACAGCGATCACCCAGCAAGAGGAGGCATTGCAGGCCATTCGTGCAACGCTGCTGAAGTCAGAGTACTTCGTGCCCACCGTGCAGGCGCTGACCGCCGTCTTGACGCACCTCGCCGAGCGCGGCAGCCGCGTTGCCCTTGTCCGCGAAGTGCTGCGTGGCGACTGCGCCGCGCTCTTCCGCAAAACGCTCGCGACGCTCTCCGATGCGTCCCTTTCACAAGTCATCGCGGCCTTCCAGTTTCTGACCGCCGCGGTCAGAGACGCCCCGCTGCTCGTGCTGGCGCGCCTTCGCAGCCCCGCCGACGTGCACGCCTCCAGCAGCAGCTCTATCAGCAATGCCACCACAACCGCTCTGCCGCGTCGCGCTGATGTGCCGCTGCAGCTGGCCGCCTTTCGTCTGCAGCTCACCTACGGCCAGCGACGGCTCCGTCTTGTGCGGCTCGGCTTCCTCGTGCAGCTCATCACGTCGCCTATGCACAACGCCGTCGCGGAGACGATTTGCAGCCACGGTGTTCTGACGCACCTTCTCGAGGACGCCGCGGAGCTGCTGCGCGAGGGCACCAGTGCCGGTGTGGCGTGCTCCCTGGACGCCCTGCGCGTGGTGCGCGAGCGCTTCGTGCAGAGTCGCGAGATTGCGTCCGAGCAGAAGCGGCGTGTGCTGCTGGCGCAGCGCCACGTCTTCCGTCTGCTCGTCCGCGCCCTCGAGTTCGACCCGGTCGCGGACCACGCCGCGGGCATCCTGTACGCAATCGTGGACGAGACAATCGAGTCGCCAGCGGACTACGCCAGCACCCGCGTCGAGGCGCTAGAGGACCACGGCATGCCGAACTACCTCCTGTTTTTTCTCCTGCGCCAGCTGCGGCCGAAGGCGAACGCGCGTATGGCGGAGTTGGTGCTTTACATCCTACAGCGCGCACCCGATCTTATTCGGCCGTACTTCATCCGCGTGTCCGGTCACCTGGCGGAGGAGGGCAGCTCACACGGCGTGGCCCCAACGACGGCACGCGTGGCGGTCATCAACTTGATGACGCGCGCTTTTCTTTCTCCGATGCCGTACCACCTCGCTGCCGTCCAGGTGCGACTGGAGACCGTTGCGGCGAAGACCTCCACGTTCTACGCAATGTGTCCCCGCGACGTGGCGGACGAGATTTGTCCGGCCTGGATCGCCGAGTATGTCCACCGCCTCATCAACGGCTCCACAAACCTGCTGCTGCTGACTCTAGCGATGCAGCTGACGCAGGCGGCGCTGACGCGTGCGAAGCGCGTGCTGCGGCTCGTGCAGGCGGCCCAGCGCGCCGCAGAGAAAAAGACGAGCTCAACCGCGGTGCACAATGGAGAAGAGCAAGGCGCAAGTGAGGTTGCGGCTGTGGTCTTCACCGAGGCGGACCTTGCGGCCTTGCATGGCAGTGACGACGCCGAGGCCGAAGTCTGGGACACGTACAACGCGCAGGTGCGCCACCACCTGCAGGCCGCCCTTCCCAGCCGAGAGGAGTTCTGGCACCGCATGACGCAGCAACTGCACCGCAGCCTCATCACCACCGCATCCGCATCAGCGTCAACGGCAACGTCGGCAGAGGCAGCAACAGCCAGAAATGCCGCTCTCACCAAGGTGCACGTCGTGACACAGCGGATGCTGCTGCTCATGAAGAGCTACGTGGACGTCTTTGACGTACGCGTGCCGTGGCTCAGCGCCGTCCCCGCCTTCCTCCCTGACCTTAGGCAAATAGCGAGAAAAGACGCTCTTGCACCGTCAGCCAAACCCCAAAAAGCGACAGCGTTCGCAGACAAGGCTGGCTTAGCCTCTCAACACCCCATCACCGTTGCACTGCTGCAGCACAACGACATTCTACGTCCGTGGCCCGCCGCAAGCGTGGCGATACTGTGCGAGCTGCTCGTCGCAAGCCACCAACGCCGCGTGCCGATGGTGAAGCTGCACCACATGAACATGTCACAGGCGCAAGGCATCGGTGAGTGGCCGTTGCTGCTGAGTATCCTGCTCTGGGTGACACATCACCACCATCACCACCGCCACCAGTGTCGCGACGAAGAAGAGGCTGGCGCCGCAGCACAAGTGGCGGAGATGAGTGTGACAGCGAAGCTTGACAACGAAGCCGCGCAGGAGAGGCGGGCGGTGGGCTGGGCGGCGAAGCTGCTCCTCTGGACAGTGCACAGCGTCTCCATCCACTCCACCTGCACAATGGCCGAGGCGTATCTGTGGCTTTCGTGTCTGACACCCAACACTGTCCCTGTCTTTTTGCACGTCGTGAACCACCTGCTCATGCGCAGCCTCTCCAAGGCGGCTGACCGGGTCACACAGGAGCTCCGCGAGGCTCGTTTTGGTGTCCTGGTCGCCGCGGCCGAGCACTTCATTGACCGGACCAGGGAGAAGCAGCTGCAGAAGAACACTGCCGAGACGTCGCGTGCAGCAGCGAGCGAGATGGCTGGACCACGTGCTGGGGGTGGCGGAAAGCCGCCAAATCACAACGGCGGGCGCAAGGGCAGGCAGGAAGAAAATCTGGGGATGAATTTGTGGGGCACCCACCTGCACGCCGCGCTGGGGGAGTTTGAGGGCGTCCTCGACCGCGTGCGGCAGCGCTGGCCGAGGCGGCGAGCTTTGTTGTATGAAGCCGACGCCCGCGAGCAGGCGGATGCGCGCGCCGCGCAGGTGACACCGCAGCAGTGCATCGACGTGCTCGTTTTAACGGACCGGCACGGAGGGGGTGCCGCGGCGGCGGCTCAAGCCGCGGCGTCCGCGGCGCAGCAACTGCGCACCTTCACGCGCACGCTACAAAGTCCTGTGCTGCCGCTGTCGGAGAACGAGGCTGAGATGACACTACTGACAAAGCTGCACGGCGTAGCACAAGATGAAAATGACGACGTGCAGCGCATCAGCGCCGCGCTGGGCCTCAGCGATCCGGTGCGTCAGATAACGCCTCGCTGGTATGCCATGGCCTCCGTGTGCTGGCACATTGCGGGTCGCCTCCTCGCCTCCCTCAACCGTCAAGCAAGTGCGACATTGAACGGCACGGAAGGTGCGGTGGCGGCAGCGCGAGCCGCAGCAGCCGTTGGTCTTGTGCGCAGTGTGTTGACGCATCGCCGTGACGTGGAGGCGGTGTTCGCCGCGGCGAGTGGCGCGCGCGATGGGTCGACGACCGGCCTGCTTGTGCTGCTGCTCAGCTGCCTGCGTGTGTTACTGGACGCCGCCACTGGCGCGACGACAACGACGGCATCACCAACGCTTTTACGAGCGGAAGGCGAGGACCTCGGTGCGCTGTGCCTGTCTCACTACACCGGCGGCCTCGGCGTGCAGGACCGGCTCTGCTACGCCGTGTGCCTGTCCTCGCACTATCTCCTTCACTCTACAGAGCCAACGGCTGAGAAGGAAGCCGGGGAAACGTCGGCCGATGAGCGAAAGGTCAGCCCGTCACCCCAGGCGCGCCGTCACGAAGGGCGGCAAGAGAAGCGCGATGTGGAGGAGGCGGCAGCGGCGGGCGAGCCGCAGCTGCGGTGTGTGTTTTACGGTGCGTCGGTGCCGCAGGCTCTAGTGCAGCACCGCTTCCTTCTTGACGGTCACACCGCCAGCGCCTTTCGCACGGCAGAGGTGGAGATGCTATCGTGGCACCTCGACACGCTGACAGAGGAAGACATGACACGCATGGCTCTCTGCGTCTCGTCGCGGCTGCATAACGGTCTTGTCCGGCGTCGACCACTCCACAACGCCTGTAGCAGCAGCAGCAGCGTTGACGCCGCAGAGGACCTGCTGTGCGCCGTGTACCCGGAGCTGAACGGAGTCGACGATGTGGACGTCGCAGACCTAGACCAGCTGACCTCCAGCGATGTGCTGGACCTGCGCTACATCGTCCCGCTGCTGCATCGCGTCGCCGCGCTCCCGCCTGCCTACCTCGAGCACCTCTCCACGGGACGTGTGATCCCACTGCTGCTGAAAGGGCTGACGTCGATCGACGCGCAGCTCCGCGCGGCGGCTGCCGCGACGCTCGCCACGCTGTACGTGCCGAAAGGCGCCCTTCGCATCGTGGTCGGTGTGGCTCGCTTGAAACTGCGCCAGCTGGATGACGGTGCCACACTGGACAAGCAGCCCCAGTGTCAGCTGCCCGACACGGCCTCTCTCACGGCCAAGGTTCCTCGCCTGCCCACCCCCCTTGCCGTCTTTCTCATCACGGCCGTTCGTCCGTTGGGCCGCTATGAAGATGCGCTGCACCACCACCTAATTCACTTTCTCCTCCACATCGACGCTGCGTTGAGTGCGCCCATGCCTTTTGCGCAGTGGACCACCGCCCCGCCCCTTTCTTCGGTCAGCGTGCCCCTCATGTTGGAGAAGCAGGAGGCGCTACAGCAGCGCACGCACCAGCCGGGTGGTGGTGGACGTGCCAGCAGCGTCGCGCAGGTGTCTGCCGCGGATGTGGCGCAGGAGCTGCGCCGCGGCATCCCACCGCAGCTGAACTTTGTACTGCGACTGCTCCGTCATGCCTGCGAGGTGCCGCAGGACGGCGCGGCGCTGCTGGCATCCGACAGCGTGAGCGGCCTCATGCTTCTCTGTGACTTGCTCACCGCCTCCGATACGATGCGGGCGAGCTACGTGGGCTGCTTGCTGGACATGTGCACGCGATCGGCACAACTTACGCAGCTCTTTGCCCGACAAGGCAACGCGCTAGTGTGGTGCATCAGCTTTCTGTGGGAGCTGTGCAAGGAGTACGGCATGGAGGCGCCGTACCTGTACGGCGGCTGCACCTTCACGAACACGCTGAAGTTGCTGCGTGTGCTGTGTGTCGCGACACTGCGCGCTGGTGCTACCTGTGTCAGTGCGGCGCTGACTGCGCAGGTCGAGGAGAGTCTGCGGCAGCTGCGGTCGTGGGTGGTGGCCGCGCACGTGACGGCGCGTGACACGCTGGACGCGTTTGACGAGATGATCGACCGGTGCGAGCGTGCGCTGAGCTCCGTCGTCACCGCCGCCGCGCATGCTGCAGCTGCTGTGACAGTTGAAAACTGCGCGGAGGATGCGACGACCTCCGCTGCTGCCGCGGTGTCTGCGCAGACGAGCGCTGCAGCGGGAGGCAAACGAAGGCGAGAGAAGGCGTCTGGCGGTGCCGTAGTGAACCAGTCGGCCGCCTTGCCGAAGCGCGTGAAAGCAGAGCGCGCAGAGTAAGGTGCTGCATTGAAACTCAGGTGCGTGTGTCACATGGACCACCACCATGTGGACATGCGTCACCGTTTAATAGGTTTCCATTAAACCCTTTTCCTTTCTGTCTTAACACTCGATTAAACCACTGTAATGTACTTGTGTGTGTATGTGTGTGTTTGTTTCTCTTTTTTTTTTTTTTGTTGTTGTTGGTCGTGTCGACTTTTGCCCTGTGTCTCCACTGTTTTTTTTTTTTGCAACTTTTCCCCCTTTTTTTTCTTTGTTGGCGTGTGTGAGACGTCTCGTCGTCATGGGGTTGCTTCTTCTTTCGTTTTTTTTTTTTTTATGACTGGGTAAGTCTCTGTTTCATGTCGTTTAAGTAGTGCTATAACGAAACGTTTACGAAAAAAAAAAAAGTGTGAAATCTGCTGTGAGTGACGTGAGTTGAGAGTTTTGCTTGTCACCTACAAACACGCTCCTTCTTTCTCTCTCTCTCGAGCTTATTTACTTATTTCTCTTCCTTCAATGTGTGAAACGGGAGGAGAAGAGAGAGAAAAAAAAAGTTAGGTTTGCTCGCACGATTTGTTTCGAATGAGTGGAGAAGGACCTGTCCCTCTCTTCTGACGGATGGTCTACTCGCCCTATCAGCAGCTTTGGCTTTATTAACTGGATTTGCATTTTGTTGTTGCCTTGAGCCGCATCGTTACGATGGTGTTTTTGACGCTGAACATCGTGTCTTTTTCTTTTCCTTTTTCTTTTCTGTTGTTCGTACGAAAAAGTCGTTTAAGTGAAAGAAGAAGCGAAATTGTGTACACCCTTTCTTTTTTCCCCCCCCCTTTTTTTTTGCGGGTGAATCGCTGCCGGTTGAAGGAATAAACCGTCGGCGCTTTCTTAAGCATAACTAGCACCTTTATTATTATTATCAGTATAATCAATACTCCCCATTGAACGCACTTCAATCAGGTGATTTTCTCCACATTTAAGAAAAGAGAAAAAGAAAAAGAAAGAGCACACAACGGGAGACTGTTATTTACCGCTGCATACATCTTTAGCACACATACACCAACACACATACACGCATAGAGCATACACTGGTTACATGTCCCCTTTGAGTCTCATCCTCTTCCCCTTCATCTTATCAAGCCCAATAAAGCAGCACTCCTTCATTTCCCCTTCTTTTCCTTACTTAGCTGTTTTCTTTGTTCGTTTTTTTTTTTGCTCGTTTTTTTTGGGGGAGTTCTTTTTTCATCGCTTTCTTACTAGAGTCACCCTTCTCGGTCATCAGCGCTGTTGAGAGGATATCGAAGAGACTCTGCTAATCTGCACGACGTGCACGCTCGCATATATGAACTGCAACTGCGAACACCCCGCGCGCTACCTGATCAGCCGAGATGGCAAGCCGTGCTACACCTGCGGCCTCGGTCGCTGCCGCTTCTTCGCCTTGGCCCCCGTGCAGTGCGACGGCTACACACGCATCGTGCTCGGTGCACCTGGCTGCCCGCCAGCCGATACGGGCGTTGTCCTGCGTTTCGAGGCGCTGGTGCATCCAGACAAGAAAGATGTGGCTGCCTTCATGATACACGTGCAGGGCGATCCACAGCGATGGGACATCCTACGCAGGGAGGTGCTGCAAGACCCGCAGTTTGAGGGGGCGTGGTACACCACCGCCAAGGCGTTTCTCTACCCCATGTCGCACTACGCTCGGCTACTCCAGGCCATCAAGGCACGCTCGATGCCGAACACGGCATTGCAGGAGATTCCGAACTTTTACTTCCGCTGCGTGGAGCGGCTGAGGCAGATCCCGCTGCAGTACGCCGAGGACGTCGCAGCGGGCCGTGCGCGCCGCCCCGACCCGGACGACTGCGTCTTCCGTCAGCTGAAGCCCTTCCAAAAAGAGGGAGTACAATTCGTGATTGCTCACCAGGGCCGCGCGATGATCGCAGACGACATGGGTCTCGGCAAGACCGTGCAGGCGGTCGCGGTGGCTCACCACTATCGTGACGAGTGGCCCGTTCTGGTAGTCTGCCCAATGTCATTGCTGGAGAACTGGGCAAAGGAGTTCAACAAGTTCTGCGGCATTCCCTACACCCGCATTGCCATCTTGCAAGGCACGAAGGCCAAGGCAACGAGTCTGCAGGACGTCGTCATCGTCTCCTACAGCTCTCTCAAGTGTGTGGAGGAGGCACACTTCAAGGTGGTCATTCTCGACGAGTCGCACTACATCAAAGCTGGTGCAGCGAAGCGTGCACAGCTCTCGCTGAAGATATGCGCGGGCAGCCGTCGCGTGTTGCTGCTCTCCGGCACGCCAGCCATGTCACGCCCGATCGAGCTGTACGCGCAGCTGCAGGCGATGCACCCGAGCATTGTGCCTAGCAAGGCGAACTTTGGTGCGCGCTACTGCAACTCATACGTCAGCCGCTTCGGCATAGACATGACGGGACACTCGAACTCCGATGAGCTGCACAGCCTGCTGCGGCACTACGTGATTCGACGCACAAAAAAGGAGCTGGGCAACGAGCTGCCGTCCAAGTCGCGGCAGCTGCTCTACGTGTACATCACGGAAAAGGAAAAGAAGGCGCTGGAGAAACAAGTGGTGGCGCTGCGGCACAGTCTCGCGTCATCGACCTCGAGCGGCAACATGAATAATAGCGCTTTTCTGGGAGAACTCAACGGGGGCGGCGGCGGCGGTGGGGTCGGCATCGCGGCGCGGACGCCGAACGCCTTCGAGATGAGCACGGCCACCGCCCGCGCGAAGATACCCGCGGTGCAGGACTACGTGAGCAGCATCGTCGAGCAGCACCTCGACTCCGGCGAGAAGCTGATCCTCTTCGCCCACCACCAGTGCATGATGGAAGCTCTGAAGGCGGCGGTGGAGGCAGTGCGGCCGCGGCAGCCCATCGACTACATTTACATCTCCGGCGACACCCCGGCGGCGCAGCGTGAGCCGGCCGCGGAGCACTTCCGCACCGAGCCGACCTGCACGGTGGCCATCCTCTCCATGCAGTCGAGCGGCACAGGACACAACTTCACCTGTGCTTCGACGGTGGTGTTTACGGAGTTGGACTGGAACCCGAGCACGCACCTGCAGTGCGAGGACCGCGTGCACCGCATCGGACAGGCGCAGCCCTGCCACATCAAGTACCTTCTCGCCGAGGGCACGTCCGACAGCGTCATCTGGCCGCTCCTGCAGGTGAAGCTGACGGTGACGACAGCCATGTTCGAAAGCACCGGGACGGCGACGGAGGTGCACCTGTATGACGGGGCGGACAAGCAGAGTGTGGCGCGACGTGACATTGCTGCAGTGGGAGGCACCGGCGGTGGCGCGTTGGCCGCGACGGCGGTCTCCACGCCGTCCTCGTCGCAGCAGAGCACGCTGGACCGCTTCATGGTGCCGCCATCCGCCTCACAGTCCACGAAAGGCGAAGACGGCGCGCCGCTCCCTGCGCACACGACCCAGCGCGCGAGTGTGCACTCTCAGCCGGAGCCGCGGCAATCCGCTCCGCTTTCAGCGGAACGTGATTCTCTCGCCGCGCATGGGCTGCTGCACACGCCAACTAGCGCTGCACAGCAGCTCGCCGACAGTCTGATGAATAGTCCGCTGTCCGCACCTCGAGGCGGCAGCGTAACTGCTGCTGCCGCTGCTGCTACGGTGCCCACGGCCCCACAGCTGGTCGTTCCGTTCGCGGAGATGGGGAACGCACTTGCTGCGGAACCGGCCTCACGCCCGCATCAACACAACGCAGCCTCTTTAGACGCTGCCACCACTTCAGCGAGCAGTACAACAGCAACAAGTGCCGCCGGTGCCTCACCCCGGCATGGGAGGCCCAGCTCTTCGCACAGCGAGGCCCTTTCCACAGCGGCAGCAGCAACCACCACCTCCGTGCTAGATCTCATGCGTCAAGCCACCTCCAAGTCGCCTGCAAAGACCACGGGCACCTCCTCTGCTCCGGTTGTCGTCGACCTCACCGAGACAGGCAGCCCAATTGTTGCTCAGCCGGCGCCTCTCCTGAGGGCAGGACCCCTCACGCAGCAGCGATCTTTCCCTGTCTCGTCCACGTTTCTTCCACTTGCCTCGACTTCAGCTAGTACGCCAGTGGCGCCTCGTCGCACTGTCTTCACGTTTGGTGCCACCACTTCCACTGCCACGACCGACAACAGCACTCCCGTTGCTCGTGTGTCGCCGCTGCCTACTGCTCTTTCTCCACAAGCGACGGCAAGAGCAGGAAGTCCACCCGTAGCCACTGTGCCGCCCAGCACAGTTCTCTCCAAACCCACGCCTGTAAACAGCCTTAACAACAGCAGCGTCGCTGGTGCTGTTCACATCCCGCTGCGACCGAACCTGCACTTCAAGCGTCCTCGCAATTACGGCGACGACGCTGGCGGCAGCACGAATGCAGGCAGCGCGGCGCCACCTCCGGTGAGCTCGACACCTGCGCTCGCCACTGTTCCTTCTCCTGTGTCGTCCCCTGCTTTTGGAAACGCGGCCGCTGCACAGCTAACGCCTTTCCTTCAGCCTGTCACCACTTTTAACCCGGCGGTGTCATCTCCTGTGCCATGTTCTGTAGTTGGTTTGGCGGCTTCCGCCACGGCAAGCGCGGTGCCGCGGCGCACGCTGTTCAAGCTCGTAAGCAACACTGGTCCGGAGCAGTCGCACAAGAAGGTGTGAAAATACGCATCTGTGTCCTTTTGTGTATTTGTTATTGTTTGTTGTTTTAAGAGGAAGCCGAGGAGTTCGCAAAGCGAAGTATGTAGACGGAGAGGCAAAGGCACGGCGGGCTTATTACAAGCGTCAGTAAAAAAAAAAAAAAAGAAAAGAGAGAGAAGGGGAACTCTTGCTCTGTAAACGGATAAGATGGCTCCAGCGTATTTGAGGCGGACTCTTTCAAAAAACAACAAAAAAAAAACACCTGCCATTTCTGCGAGTGTCTGTGGTTCAGAGATGCCGCAACTCGCGGATGCGATAACAAATAAACAAATAAACTGTGGTTATGATGGAAAGGTGTTAGCCGTGGTTTCCAAAACCACAAAGGAGAGACAAGAGAAAAAAAAAATGCACCTTTTTCGCAACTCATCATTATTACCTATTTCCCTTTCTTTTTCCTTCTCTTTTCTTCATCTAAAATTGCAACAATCAGTCATTCCCGGATAGCACAGACTTGTAGTACGTGCCAGCATGGACGTCGCACACAGCCGCTCGCTGGGTTTCGCCGGAAAAGAGATTCTCTTCCGCAAAATCGAGTTCGAGCGCTACCGCAAGCCGCATGTCGTCGAGTACCCGCGCAGCGCCATCGTCCTCAACCCCCAGCACACCCGTCAACTCAAAGACTCGCTGCAGCACCATCATACGCGTCACAGCAGTGAAGAGGGAGAAGACGAGACAGATAGCGAGGGCAGGCGTGGTACATCCGACAGCGACGACGACGATGATCCCCGGCGCATCGACAAGTCCACGCAGCTCTGTTCCGACGCTCAGTTCCGCGGCATCCTGCACCTCCGCTGGCAGAACATCACTCCGGTGGGTCTCGGGCTCGTCAATTTGGGCAACACATGCTTCGCGAACAGCGTGCTGCAAGCGCTGGCACACGTTCCTGCCCTAGCGCAGTACTTCATGGCCACGTTCCGCTCCGCCGACAACCAGCTCGGAGCTCCGTTTGACTTTGCCTTTGCGCTGGCCGAAACATTCCGCAAGATGCACCACGCCGCGCAGCCTGGACGGGCGGGCGGACACAGCATCGCTGGAGCCTATCGCCCGGGCCAAATTATGAGCAACCTCCGGCTCCTCTCGAAGCACTTCTCGATTGGCCGGCAGAGCGACGCGCATGAGTTCGCCGTGCAGCTCCTCTTTGCCTGTCAGAAGTCCTTGCTGCACCGCCTTGTCGGTTCGAAGAAGGTGCAGCCGCGGGTGTCGTACACCACCGCTCTTTACCGTATCTGCGGTGGTTACCTTCTTTCGCAGGTGACCTGGTCGCGGCAGGAGGAGATACAGCAGCTGCTGCGCGCCGGGAAGCAGCAGGCGGCGATGGACCTCAAGATGGAGGCGAAGCAGACTCGGCACCAGGATTCCGCCCACAAGCTCCGCGCCTCACGGCACGGGTTAGACCCGCAGACCTTGTGCTCGAACACCTACGATCCTTTCACCATTCTCTCTGTGGAGTTGGCGGGGCACACGTTACAGCACTGCCTCGACAAGTTCTGCCTCGCAGAGGAACTGGAGGGACGCTGCTACTACTCCCCGCGCGAAGTCGGCGTGCGCGCCAAGAAGAAGTTCAACATCCATGTCCCGCCCCCGGTGCTGATGATCCACCTCAAGCGGTTTGGGCCAACAGGCAACAAAATCAACAGGCACGTGCAGTTCCCGCTGGAGCTGGACATATCACGCTACTGTACCCCTCTGCCGTCCTCTTCAGCGAAGCCGCCACCGCTGACCGGCGCGTCTGGGCCCCCCGCGGGGAGGGACACGAGGGAGGACTGCCAGTATGAATTGAATGCCGTCTGCGTGCACGAGGGCAGCTCCCTCAACTACGGCCACTACTACACCATGGCGAAGGCGGCCAATGGGATGTGGTACGAGTTCAACGACAGCCACGTCAGCCGACTCTCAGAGGAGCAGCTGCAGCGCGCACAGGCGTACATCCTGTGTTACTCCCGCATCCCAGCCAAGAAGAAGACGGCGGCGGCCGAGCGTCCGCCGTCAATGAGGGAAAGTGACGACGTCTCAAGTTCAACGCTCCCGCTGAACGGGCGTGCATCGAGCTGGGCGAACGGCGTAACTGAAACGGCGGAGAATGCGATGGAGGGGGGCGTGGGCAGAGAACTGACCGACGCGGAGCTGCAAGTTCTTCTTGAAAAGCGCCACCACGACGCCTCAGCGAAGAGCAACGGCACGAGTGCAGAACAGGCTGCGCTGCCGAAGAAGAGTGCGTCACAGCCTGCGACGGGTCGCGCCCACACCTTTAAACGCATGCGGGAGGATTTGCCCACGGACTCCGACAGTGACGGCGACGGCAATGAGAGCCGCAACGGCGCCTACGTAGGACGCCTGCGTCCTGCGCCGGGGCAGCGTCAAAGCGCTGACCTGCTTCAACGCAAAAACACCACAGACGATGAAAACGACGACGACGATGACGCCAGCGCACAGGAGCTCAACCACGCAGCGCCTGCGTCAGCGGAAAGGTCAGAGGCGTCGACCAACGCCGCGACGGCGAAGTCGTTGATGTACGGCGGTCTCATCAAGTCTATGAAGCGTATTCCCCACGGCACCGACGCTACGAATAACAACGACGCAGGTGAGAGGGCGGCACACCCGAACTTCCGCGTCGGCCGCCACGCCGTTAATGCGTTGCACGCGCGCAAGACGCACAGCACCCCCGACACTGTCAAGCGGCCTGCCACGGCGCCGAAGTTCCAGCAGCGGATTCGTGATCCAATGTGGGAGATGGAGATGGACCGCGGGAAGGTGAAGAAGGTGAAGTCGAAGGAGAAGGCACCGGACCGGTTTGAGGGCATCAACCCGTTCCAGGAGGTTTCACGTGGTATGTTTGACATACGTGGACGGCGTCGCAGCGACTAGCGCAGCCGTGCAACTGAAACACGTGAGAGAAAGAAACTTGACGTTCTTTCACTTCTCTTTTTTTTTTCTTGCACATATACATATATACATATATGTATCAGCACGGCTAAGTGTGAAGAGAGGAAGGGCCCGAAGTCCTACGTTAAGATGAGGCCGCATGATGCACGACGTTTAAGACACTAATCACTAAAGACGTAAGCTGTTGTATAAACGGTCTCAGAGCCTTCAATAAAATAAAAACGAACTCAATGAAATAAGCACCCGTCTAGCAGTTTAGAGCATAGATAGTTTGACTAGCTTTCAGCAACAGCCGTGATACTCGCAACCACTGCAGCTCCGATAAGCCTTGTGTGTGTGTGTGTGTATGTGTGTGTGTGTGCGTTGATCTGGTCTCTACTTATTGATGAGGAATGGAGCAGTGGAGCTTCGTCAAGCAACCTCTTTCACAAGAGCGTACTTCTTCGAGTCCCTGCAATCTGCTTAGCCAGTTTCTTTTCACGTTCAAAGCAGTTCCACTCTCCCTTTCTTTTGAATTTCCCTCCCCTCTTCCGCTTGTGTTGCGTTCTTTTTGACGCTATAACAACTTCGGCCACTATTCTCCTAGCACGATCTTCGCAGTTTACCGTCACTCCGTCACCTAAGCACATAATCCAATATTCTCTCGAGAAAGATGATGCGCCGTGTCCTCGCTCAGCCCGCCGCCCGCCGCGCGGCCGCCGCCTCCAGCGCACTGGTCGTGTGCCCCCGCAAGGCTTCCACCGTGGCCATCTCCGTCCAGGGCCTGCACTACGTCGGCACCGGCCTCGCCGCCATCGCGCTGGCTGGCGTGGGTATGGGTATTGGTACGATCTTCGGTTCCCTGCTGATCGCCTGTGCCCGCCAGCCGAACCTGACGAAGATGCTGTTCAACTACGCCATTCTCGGCTTCGCCCTGACGGAGGCCATCGGTCTGTTCGCTCTGATGCTTGCCTTCCTCATGCTCTTCTCGTAGAGAGGCGGGCGACGTTGTCTTGAGGGAAGTGCCAACAGCGCTGGCGCTCAAGAAGAAGAAAAGGAACGCGAATAGTAGCGGATTATCCGATTGTTTTTTTTTGTTTGTTTGTTTGTTTGTTTGTTTTTTGGTGGTGTTCACATTAAATACGTATATATATTGTAGTACATTAGCAAGCACACACGTGTCAAAGCAGATGGCCAAGCGGTGGTGCCCTCATCATGTTCTGTTTCCAGCCTACTTACCTTTTTTCTTCACTTCTTACGACACCGATGGCGAGCGTGAAAAAGAAAGAGGTGGAAAAAAAGACAGTGCGTAACACTAGCAGCCTTTTTCACTCTTACCTTTCACTTTAGTTTTCCTTGTCTTTTTTTTTTTTTTTGTCTGTATGGCAAGTGGGTGGCAGAAAAGTGGTATGAGCTGCCCAGCTGAGCATGACAAGCTCCAGTGGTTCTTCTTCTTGCTACCTTTCCTCTTCTCGCCAAAGCTGGAACGATGCGGCGGTGTGTAAATGCGAATTTCCGAGCGCGAGCACGCATTGGTGACTGTTTGTGTGTGTGAGAGAGAGGGAGGAAGAAGGCAGTAAGGGTAGGTTTGTTTGACTGAGCAATCATCTTTTCGACGAAGCTTTCAGACACTAAAAAGAAAAAAGTAACTAAAGATGTAAAGAGAACTTTCCTCCTCAAGCCAGCTCCGGGTAGACAGCCTGACTCATCTCTTGCGCTGTACTCTTGCGCACAGAGCAAAACACATATGATGGCAGCTCTTCAACAGACGTTTTTTTTTTTTGCTGGAGCTTTATTAAAGAAAAAAAAAACAGTATTTAACGCTGACGACTATGCAAATGAGGTGCACTCCATCATGTGCTACACAAGTGGTTTACGAGTTGTTCTTTTTTTTGTTTTGTTTTGTTTTCAATGTGTTCCTTGTCTCTAGACGTGATCCGATTTTGTCAGTAATACGGCCTTTTCTCTGCCACGGTCTTTTTCTTTTTCTCGCCCGTTCCTGTTATATTCTGTTTTTCGTGTCCAACGTCAACGCGCCACAAAACGACGTGTACGCCTTTTCTTTTTTCTGTTTCACGGGCAGTTTGCCTTTATTATCGACCTCGAGCCCGCACGAAAACACACGCTCGCGTATTCGCCTGTCTGTTAAGCTCTGTCACTTTGACGTTAACCTGTTTTTTTTTTTTTTCCTCCTACCTCACCTAAGCACACAATCCAATATTCTCTCGAGAAAGATGATGCGCCGTGTCCTCGCTCAGCCCGCCGCCCGCCGCGCGGCCGCCGCCTCCAGCGCACTGGTCGTGTGCCCCCGCAAGGCCTCCACCGTGGCCATCTCCGTCCAGGGCCTGCATTACGTCGGCACCGGCCTCGCCGCCATCGCGCTGGCTGGCGTGGGTATGGGTATTGGTACGATCTTCGGTTCCCTGCTGATCGCCTGTGCCCGCCAGCCGAACCTGACGAAGATGCTGTTCAACTACGCCATTCTCGGCTTCGCCCTGACGGAGGCCATTGGTCTGTTCGCTCTGATGCTTGCCTTCCTCATGCTCTTCTCGTAGGTTGTTTGAGAGAGCGCGCGAGGGGATTTAAGGACGGAGAGAGTGCGTCGATAACGGATCGGCGGGGAATGCAAGAAAGGAAGCTGCGAGAGGCAGTTGCTTGAGGAGTCAGCTCCCACCGGCTGTCTTTTACCTTCCTTTTTTTTTTTTTTTATTTGCTCGCTTTTCTGTCTCTGTTTTCGCTGTGGTGTCGTCGCGGTCTCACATTGTCTAGTAGTAGTAGTAATAGTAGCAGTTGTTGTAGTAACCTCTGTTCCAAATGGAAAAGGAAAAAAAATGCAGGAAAAAAAAAAGGGCAGAGCGCGAGAAAGGAGGCTCTCGGATCGGCCAAGTGCTCATGCGGGGAGGAAAATAAAGAGTGCATATCGCGTTTTTCTTTTTTCCCCTTGCTGATGAGCAAGCCTGGTGTAGTGGAGGGAAACGATAAGTGAGGGGCGAAGCTTCGTGTCCCCGCTTTACTGCTCCTTAATCGGTCAAGAGCCCGACCGGCGTGCAGCGCCTTAACGAGACAGGCGAACACTCAACTCTCGTTGCTTAAAAAAAAGGGGGGGGGGAAGACGCAAGCACCGGGAAACGCAAAGCAACACCCTTTTATTGTTGTTGAAAGGAGGCACTGGCCGTGCAACGCAAAGAGTTTGCTGCTACGGGCGCGGCAAAGGTTGAGCGTTTTTCCTATGCCTGTAGCGCTTCTTCTTTTTTTTTTTATTTAACCTCTTTCCTTTCCATGTTTGCCTACTTCTCTTTACATCCTTGTTTGCTTCGTTTTCGAATATGCTCTTCTCGCTTCTTTTTTTTCTGGTGCACTACTGTCTCTCACTAGTTCCCTTATACAAATATATCTAGTGTGTTGTAGACACACAGAGCCAGCTAAACTCTATTTATCCTCCATATACATATATATACCCACCCAGACAAGCAATCAATCGTAGACGTACATCTTACACACTGACAAGACCATACAGACTTCTTCTCTTTTTTTTCCCCCTTTCTTCAAAGCTGTCGATTTTCTTTCCAGCGCAGCTTGCCTTTATTCTTCGAATTTTACAATCACTCCTTGCCTCCTTTGCTTTTAAGCAGCAACTGTCGTCATGAGCATCAGTAGCCGCATCTGTGTGGCAGTGCGCAAGCGGCCCATCCCAGACCCGGAGATGGACATCGTCGAGGCGCAGTCGCCGCTCTGCATCGTAAACGAGCCGAAGATCAAGTACGACCTCTCGCACTATACCGACCGTCATACCTTCACCTTCGACGAAGTGTTTGGCGAGCAGTGCAACAACGACACCATCTATGAACGCTGCTGTCTGCCGCTCATCGAGACGGTGTTCAGCCACGGCAACGCCACGTGCTTCGCCTATGGGCAGACGGGCTCTGGCAAGACCTACACGATGCTCGGCTCCGCCAAAGAGTCGGGCCTGTACGCCATCGCCGCGCGCGATATTTTCTCGCGCGCGGGCAGCATCGACGCCGCCGTCTTCGTCTCCTTCTACGAGATCTACGGCCGCAAGATTTTTGATCTTCTAAACGATCGCGAGCGCCTCTACGCGCGAGAGGACGCGGACAAGGTGATCAACATCTGCGGACTGAGCGAGCACCAGGTGACGGATATTCAAGAGATCTTGGCCGTCATCACGGCGGGCAGCGCCTACCGCGCCGCCGGACAGACGAGCGCCAACGCCGAGAGCAGCCGCTCCCACGCGGTGTTGCAGATCGAAGTGCGGGAGACGAAAGGCGCAAATCCGCGGCGTGGGCCGAAGACAATCGGCCGCATCTCCTTCATCGACCTCGCCGGTAACGAGCGCGGCGCGGACACCTTCGACTGCGACCGCAAAACGCGCATGGAAGGGGCGGAGATCAACAAGTCGCTGCTGGCGCTAAAGGAGTGCATCCGGGCTCTCGGCATGGGCAAGAGCCACGTCCCGTTTCGCGGCTCCATCTTGACGGAGGTGCTGCGCGACTCCTTCACCGGCAACAGCCGCACAACGATGATCGCCACGATATCGCCTTCATCGCAGCACTGCGTCAACACCCTCAACACCCTACGCTACACCCAGCGTGTCAAGGATCTGGGCGGCGGGGCCAACGGCGGGGCCAAAATCGAGCAGGTGGCGAACTCGCCGCCACCGCCGCGCCGGGCCGCCGCACCACCGCGACGGAAGCCCTGCGACAACGGCGGTGGTGGTGGACGCAGTCGTCCGGAATGGGTCTCAGACTTCGCGTCGGATGCGTCGCCGGTAGCCTCGCCGGTGGCCTCGCCAGAGGAGGACGATGACCACAACAGCAACAACAACAACAACAACGCTGGCGGTGGTGGCAGTGCGGGGCAGCGGCCGGTGGCGAAGCCGCGGGGGCGGCGACCGTCACAGGGTCGCAGCGACACCCCGCCCCCGCCGTCCGCGGTGAAGGTGAAAGACCCGAAAATCGCCACAATTGTACAGCAGCACATCGCTGCGCTGCAGGCGAACGACGACGACGAGGATGAAGAGGAGGACGTCGACGAGACCAGCAGCGAGCCGCCTTCTTCGGCGGAAGAGGGCGAGAAGCTGAAGAAGGACGAGGAGCGGCAGGTGCGCAAGGTGCACGCCTACGTCGTGGAGGAGATCGCCAAGGCAGAGGAGAAACTGGTCGCCCTGCACCGTCGCCACATTGACGCGAAGATGACGGGGATTAAGGAAGAGATTACGGCGATTCAGCGTTTCGAGGACTCCGACTCGGTGGACGAGTACGTGGCGCGGGTGCGAATGCTGCTGCTGAAGCAGCGGGATGACATGGACGAGATTTTAGACATGCTGAACGGCATTGCTTCGATGCTGCGAGATGAGGAGGACCTCTCGAAGACGCTAACGGTGAGCAACGTGAAGCGTCGCTGAGGGTTGAGGTTCAGGCACAACGGCTCCCTCGTAAATGGTGTTTTATTTGTTTATTTATTTAGCTTTGCTGTTTTTCTAGCTGTCTTTTATGTGTTGCGTACTTCACGAATAGTGTTGTGCTACGAGAAGTTGCGGAACCCTTGTTGTGGTGTTTTTTGTTGTTGTTGTTGTTGTTATTTGTGTTCTGGCCTCTATCTGCGACATGTGATGTATACGTACCTCTTTTTTTTTTTTTTTACCTAAGAACAAGCACGATGTTCACTACTATAAACAAAGAAAGAGAAGAAAAAAGGAAAACAAACTGAAAGAGGGCGTTGTGCGTATTACAGACGAGCTACGGGAAACTGAATTGTGACGAGAAAGCTGTAAGTGTCATTGAACAGTCCTCCTCACCTGTTGTCATACTGACAATGAGTGTACCAAGTCGTGCTTCTTGCAAAAAAAAAAAAAAAGAAGGAAAAAGATAGCAACGTGGTTAGCTTTGACGCTAAGGAGAGAAAAGGAAAGGAAGCACTTTTGTTTTTGAATGTGTGTAGTTTAATGATGTTCTTTTTTACACTTGTTGTCTTCGCCGTCTCTTCCTGCGCCTCTACGGATATTCATGCTACATTAATTTCTTTTCTATTACTCAAACTGCGGATGATAGAAGGGGGAAAGAGCGGTCGCTAGCGTCAGTGTGCGCCTCCGTTTCACAGTTGCTGTTGATTTTTTTTTTCTTTTTTCTCTTGGTTCATTCATCATCGAATTACTTATCATTCTAGTTTCTCGCTTCACAGCCGACCGTTTATTGAGGCGCACAGATACGTCGTTGTTCGTCATTTTAACGATTTCGACTTTCTTTTCTTTCCCCCTTTTCTGTTCTTATTGTTGTTGTTTTGTTTGATTGTTTCCTTTTCTTTACCCTTCATTTGACCTCTGTGTTGATCTGCATCGCCGCTGTTGCTGTTGCCTATTAACGTGTCTTTTTTGTTTCTGTGAAAGAGAGACAGTGTCTCCGCTAAACCTAATTTGGCGGAAGATAGGCTGCTGCTTTGTGTATAATACGGCTCGCACGTCAGAGAAGAAACTTGCCTTATTCTTGCTATCTTCCTTTCTTTTTCTTTTTTGTATGTACATGCACGTCCTCTGTTTTTTTTTACTGTTCTCTTTTTCTTTATTGTCTTCACTTTATATACCACTTCTACTCTGAATCGTCAATAGAGTTGCAGTGTATTGGCCCCTTTCTATAGCCGTTGTTGTTCTTGTTTACCCCTCGCCTTCTTTTTTTTTTTTTTCGTTGTTGTTGTTGCTTGTTGGTGTTGTTGTTGTTCCCCTTTTGTGTTCTTTATATATATATATATGTGTGTGTGTGTGTGAAAAAAAAAAAAAAAGAATAAGCTTAGAGAAAAACTGGTTTAAAGGGAAAGAAGGCGTTTTTCTCCTCAAAAACTTCTGTCACTCCTTGTGTGTGTGTCTGTGTCTTTCCTGTGTGAGCTCCAGCTCCACAAGACTGATTCCTTATACTTGCACCACACAATGGCGTTTTGCTGCTGTGGGGCAGGGGTGACCGCCTCCGTCACGTCTAAAAACGCGGATCAGGTGCGGCACCTCGAGGCGATGGGCATTTCCCGCGGGCCGAGTCCGCGGCTACAGCGCACAGAAGTGCAGATCCCTGTCACCCTCAACGTGTACAGCCTACTGGAGAACAACAAGAAGCTGTCTAAATTGGGGATGGGCGTGTACCACACCGGCGTTGTCGTGTACGGTATCGAGTGGGGCTACGGCGAGGTCGTCGAGAACCCCAACGCGTCGGGCCTCTTCTGCGTGCACCCCGGCCAGGCCGCAGGTACGCTTCACCGCACCATTCGCATCGGCTACACAACCCGCTCCCCGATGCAGGTGGACACGATTCTGCACCGCTTAGAAAATGAGTGGCGCAGCCGCGAATACCACATCCTGCACCACAACTGCAATCACTTCGCCCAGGCCTTCTGCGACTTGCTCTCTACGACGGAGAAGCTGCGGGTGCCGGCGTGGTGCAACCGTGCGGCGCGCATTGGCGACCGCCTTATCCCGCGCAAGCTCGCCACGAAGGTCCAGCATATGATGGACGCCGAGCCCCCAAAAGCTGTCGACCCCGCACCGTTCTGTAACGTCAACGAGGTGCCGCTGTCCGTGGTGCCGCGAGAATGGTACCTGCACCCGAGCATCTTCCAGCCGATGCGGTACGTCAGCGACAGCCGGCCCGAATCGCTGCAGTCACGTGACAACGTGCCGGCTGCTGCGACCACCCACAGCGGCAGTGGCGGCGGCGGCGGCGGCTCGCACTACACGCTGGAGTACGACATTCTGCCTCCCCCAGGCTACGAGACGGCAGCGGCAGACCCGGGCAGCCCCTACCCTCCGCTGATGCACCGCGAGACCTTTCTCGCTACGGATGAGAACGGCAGCATCTCCCACATCACCGCCATCGAGGAGCAGCGGCCTTCGGCCACCCGGACGTCGCGGGTGGAGTCGACGCGCAAGTCTACCCGGTCGCACCGCGCCGCAAAGCCGACGCCTGGGCACAGTCCAGTCCCGTCATCGCTTGGAAGAGCCGCGTCCACCGGCGCGCAGGACCGAGTCGCGGTGCTGTCACGCGTGCAGACATCGATGAGTTGCCCGCAGAGCGTCGTTCCGGTCGGCTCATCACCGGCGTCGGTGCTGGGCACCGACACGGAGAGCCTGCAGCTGCGCAGCGACGGCAGCAACGACTACCCGCCACACAATGTGCCTCGTCCGGAATTGGTGCCGTCGCAGCGGCTTTCCGCCACCACCGTGGGCGACGCAGCCGACGCCAACCCGCTGGCGGACGAGGCGGGTCTGCGCCGGACCATGGCGGACTACCACACCGAGCGCGAAGATGCAGCTGCCGAAAGGTCGCTCTTCACAATGCGGGAAACCTCTCTGCTCTCCACCACCCTCGGCACCTCGGTCAACAGCTACGGCAGCGGACATGGCAAGCAGAAACGGTCGTCGCTCGGACACGCAAGACAGGCCCAGCCAGTGGGCTGCATCAACGCCTTCCCGTTGTCGTTGTCGTTGGCTACGTGGGCTGCGGACGAAGAGGAGGCGCAGACGGGGACGCCAAAGAGGAAGGAGAAGAAGCAACCCTGTAAAGCCGCGGATGATGACCGCCAAGCCACCGCCCCTGCCACCGACACAGCGAGCGAGGCAAGCCTAATGAACGCGAGCGCCGTGTCGGACGCAAAGAAGAACAAGCGTGAGAGTGAGAGCAAAGCACCACGAGGTAGGGAGAAGGCGAGCTCGCCGCACCACGGCCGCATAAAGCACGCGAAGGACTTCAGCGATCTGGTGGCGGCGGTGCCAGCCGTGTCGCCCCACGACTCGCCAAATGGCTCCATCGCCGGCACCGACTCGAAGAAGAAAAGCTCGGCGTGGACGTTTCTCCTCAAAGCGCGCGGCATGGGCGCCCCCAGCGAGAGCAGCAGGAAAGCCAAGAAGTACCTCTCGACCTCGCCGCAGAGCGACGCGGCCTCGCGCATGGACGGCGACCGCAGCCAGAATCTCGACACTGTGTCCGAGACGTCGTCCCTCCAAGCCTCGCAGACGAACTTGGCGGTGCAGCCGGCGCGAGGCCAGGACGCAGAACTGTGCGACCACAGCTACACCGCCACGACGACGGCAACGGCGCTTCGGCCAGCCGCACCACTGTCGCTGGCGTCTGTCCACTCCGTCTCCGCGATGAGCAGTCACCAGGACAGTGCGCTTGTCGTGCCCTCCATCGCGCGCGGCGGTGGCGACGTCGCGCCTACGCTCACCGACGCATCTTCGCCGCCGCCGCCGCCGCCTCCTTCACAACAGGAGAATTCCGGCACACCAGCGGAGGGTCGCTGCAGCCGCACGTCGAATCCAGCCAGTGTACCGGAGTCGTCCCTGCTTCAGCAGCCGCGCTGCCTCTTGGAGGACGCGCTGCTGCCGATCAGCGCCAGTGCTGGAGAGCTGCAGTCACTCTGCGTCGTGAGCACGCCGGAGACGGCAGAGCCAGGCGACAGCCCTGGGCGGCCGAGCCAAGCCTTCACCATGACCCCAGAGCGGGCAGTCGTGTCCACCCTCAGCGCGGCCGCCACCACTGGCACGTCGCCCGCCACGGCACATCACCAGACGCGCCGCGGCAGCATATCTACGTTGAGTGACACGTCGACACCGCCGCCACAGGTTGAGCGATCCCGCACGCCGATCCCGCATTCCCGCAGGCAACTCGACCGCGACGCTGAGCACGCGTCCTCCAGTCTATTGCTGGAGCTGGGCGGCGACGCGGCGGATCTGCCGACGCCACGCTCGCTGAACTCGTCGCACCTCCTCATCAACGTGGCGCCGCGTCGCAGCAGCAGCTTTCGCGCCAGCGCAGGGCTCCGCACCCCGCTGTCGCCTGACAAGGTGGCCCACACGCCAATGGCGCCGTGTCCGCGGAGGCCGTCGCTGCTGTCGCGCGAGAGGCCGTCGGTGGCGAGTGCAAAAAAAAGCCAGCCAACGCCTGACCCCGACAAGAGCGCCCTCGCCGCGCAGCCGAATCTTGCGGTGGAGTTGAAAGAAGCACCGCCAAAGTCGCAGACGCCGGCGGGCAACGACAGCACCCTTGACGGAGCATAGCAAGAATGTGTCGAATGATCTGCTGCTCTGCGTGGTTGGCTGTCATGTCTCTTTTCCCTCGTTCGTTTCTTTTAATTTTCGCTTTTATATACGTGTGCTTCCTTTGTTATGACTTTTTTCTTCATTATCATTATTATTATTTCTTTCTTACTCTTTTTGTTGTTGTTTTTCTGATTCTCTTCTCCGTCGCGCGAAACGTCCAAGACGAAAAAAAAAAAAAACGGTAGCATCGATGCAAAGCAAGCTCCATTTTTTGACGATGTGAAGCCCTTTTTCCTGACAGCATCTCAAGCGGTTATCTGAAAACAGAGCTTTTTAACGCAGCTGTCTAAAAGAAGATCTGTATGTTCTTTCATCGACCCAAAAGAACGCATTTCTGCCGCTTTTCTCTTCATCTTTGTTGTTGTTGTTTGTTGGTTTGTTTGTTTGTTTGTCTCGCCTCTCTCCTTCCCACGGGCCTGCGGGTCTTCCTCGATCGCCCAGCGAGCCTGGAGGCGTCCAGAAGAACCCCCCTTCCCCCCCCCCCCCCTACACCCGCCCCGAGGCGGAGAGAAGGGTGACGGGAGCGCAAGCCGGGGGCTTATGCGCGGCCCTGCCCACCGCAAGAAGGGCTTTGCGCATCGAGAAAAAGAAGTGTCTGTAATCGAAAACGTGCGCTTTCTGCGTGTATCAGTGCCCCGTCGCCGCGCAACATGTGTAACTAAAGAAGGAAGGAAAAAAAAGAACATGACTCTGCTGTTAATATGCGGTCAAGTTCTTCGGTGAACACAGTTTTTTGAGCGATACACATTCACTTCGGCTTTTTTTTTTTTTTTAAGGACGTGCTTAGAAAGATACGCAAGCGTTTCAATTAGGCAACATGGAAACTGCGACAGCAGAATTTCAAACGAACGGCAAGAAACAACTTTTGAGGCGATTGAATATGCACGTTTGAGGATTTAAAAAAAGGGAACCTTGCATTGCATTACCATCAACTCTATATACACTTCTCTGTTTCTCTTTTTTTTGTTTTTTACTGTTGGTGGTGGTGTCGCTATTATAATTATCATTCTAATTACTGTAACAATAATAATAACCACCTTCTTATCAAACTAACGGCATCAAAATGCGCGGACAAAAGCGATAGCCTTCAGTTTTACTTTTTAACCATGTGGAAAAACTCTTTGGTTGAAATTACCGGGCGTGCTGGAAAGAAAGCGGCTCGCGCCCAACTCCAAAAAGCCACCAAAGTGGTCACCGCAGATGAGCGCCTTGCCCAGACTTCTGCGGTGAACAGAGTAGCTCCGTTGTTCTCACCCGCATCCGATGCATTGTACGCGTCTCACGACGATTATCAAAATCAACTAAAAGGCAGTGTGTTGCAGTCTTCCTTGGAGCACGGTAATCCGCGTTTGAGAGCGGGAGACGACAGCGATGCGCTGCTGCGACAAGCAGAGCAGCTGCCGTTTTTGTACGCACAAGAGGCGTTTTGCAGTTTGGTGAAAGCGGGCGAAATACAGCTTGCGCTTCAACTTGTGTCCTTTTGGCAGCCTAGGAAAACCGGAACTGCTAAGCTGTCGCACTACAAAGCCAAAAAAGAGCTTTGCCAAGCTATTTGCACCCTGGAGCAGCTGAAAGATTCTACGACGTTAAAAGCACTGATCAGCATTCTCAACGATTCTGTGAAAGAACAGGCTTTTGCTCAAAAACGCTTCCTGCAGGCTGTGGCCTTGACGCACTCTCGCAACTCATTTTCCCAGCTTCAGTACAAGCTTTTTGCACCGTTAGGCGTAGAAGTCACGTCAGACATTCTTATTTATGCCATCGAGGCCGCGTGCCGCCTGGGACAGCAGGACGGGATGTCCGTTCTAGAGAAGCTGTTGCTTGCGGACCAATGCGCAAGCTGCGCTGTTGGCGAAGCTGTCCCCACCGGAACCCCACGCTTGCCTTACTCCTTGTATAGGCAAATGGAAATTCTTCAGGCTGAAGAAAAGCTTGACGACAGTTTAATTCAGCAAGCCTGTCCCGATCTGGCACGTAAGCTTGTGCACCCGTCGCACTACCGCACAGTTGACATTCTCTCACTCAGCGTCGCGGAAGCGAAGTACATCGATGAGCACTGGAACGTGCCGGATAGTCTTTTACCTTCGTCTCTCATGTCCGACGCCACCTCCTCTGCGTGGCGCCGAATCATGCGTCGCGTTCTTCCGCAATCCCCAGCACTGCAGAGCGTGGAAGAAAAGCACCTTCTCATCTCTTTACTTGCGCGCGAAAGAAACATCACAGATGTTGCAGTTGAACAAACGAGAGTGCGTTTACGCAGTCGAGTTATCGGATTGCTGAAAAGCCCTCAACAGCCCGTGCGGCGATTTACGGCAGCTGCGCTCCTAAAAAACAGACACCTTATTTCAAGTCTGAAAATATCTCCGGTCGAGATCGTTTCAATTGATGCACAGTCATTTTACTCGAAAGGCAATGTCGACCCTTCCTTGTGTGCTTTTTGCAACTTTGCTGTACGACGTCTCTGCGGAAGCGGCCGATATCAGGACGCAGCGCGTCTGACGTGGAATCACCTCTCCGTTGATTGCCGCGCGACACGTCGTCTTTTTCAGACCAGCCCGAGCGCTGTCGATTTCGCGGTGCTGTCGATGAGCCGCGCGATGCGCGACGCGGCAGCAGCAAACAGGGCGCAAAACTGGATGGGTCAACGGTCTCTTGCGTTGCTACGTCTTGCCGCGGTTTCGGGCAATCATGTCACGGTGCTGCATTGCGTGCCGTTGTGTGCGAATGCGCTGGAGTGCGGCGTCTCCTTTGCCGCGGTCAGGGATGTGCTTTCTGATGTATTTCGTGCCGACGAGGCGCAGAAAAAGTGGGCGCTCAATTTAGTTCGCCTGTGCTCGCAGAGTGAAACAGTCCTGACGCGGCCTCCGCCAGCTCGCTGCGGCGCTGCGTCCGACTTCCGCAAGCTTCTCGCTAGTGTTTGGAGCATGAAAGGCAGGCAGAATGATGAGCCTCTCCTTCACAGTCCGTCTCGCAGCAAGCAGCTCGCCTTGTGGGAAACCATCAACGATCCCCAGGCAAATCCACGGCTGAATGCGCTCATGCTTGCAGCCTTTTTGAGTGACGATGTAAGAAAAAGTATCCTAAGCTGTTCGTACCTGACGAGCTCTTCGGCAAACATATCGGACACAAAAAGTGCTTCCGTCGCTCCCTCTACCGCTGACGACATTTGGAGTTGGGAGGTAGCCGCCTCCATCGCCTCAAACTGCACTTCGCCAGAAAGCTATCAGCGTTTGTTGAACTGCTTAAAGCAGCGTAAGCCCACTTCCGCAGAAAGCTGTACGAAGGACTTGGATGCTGTCTCGGCAGTTTTGTTTAGCGAATTGGAGGGACACAACGCGGTATTTGCAGCGGCTGCAAGCGCTGAAAAATGAGCTTTTTTTTCCTTTTTTCTTGATTTCTTCAATGTCTGCGCACTTGCCCGGAAAACAGAAAAACGATCTTTTTAGTGATTTTTGTTGACCCGTTTTCACAACATTATTACACATATATATATTATTTCCCATTTCCAAAAACAACAGCAAAAGGAAACGCGTTTTTTCTCTCACACATTTGAGAGCTTTTATTTCCCATGAAAATGACCATTTTTTTTTTTGTCAGCCTCGTTTGTTCCGTGTCAAAACACATGCGATGTCAAGCGTAGCCCACCTCAACAACAAAGAAAGTGAGTGAACAATTACAGTTCTTTTTGCTCTTGTAAAGCTCGCACGTTCACCTCACACTGGTCTCTCCTCTTTTTAGTTCAAGTCTTTTTTTTTTTTTTTCCTCCCTGCCTCGTCATTTGTGGAAATACATGAAACGAAAAAAGCGGATTTCTAAAAACAGTAACAAAAAAAAAGCGCTTGAAGCTGCTACTATTATTATTACTGTTGATTTTACAGTTAAGCAGCTTTTAGATAAAGTCGTCATTAGCATACTCTGGTAGTCTTTTTTTTTGTTGTTGTTGTTTTTCCTTTAATAGGCGTCTTCCTTTTTGTTCGTTTCTTTGTTGTTAATGCTATCTTCAGAATTCTTGCAAGCCAACCATAGTAGCAAGAGCTTTCCCTTTGAAGTATGTAACCTTTTACTAGGAAAAGGCGGCAGTGGCCAAGTTTTCCTTGGCCGCGTGAGCAATTCTGATAATTACGTTGCCATAAAGAAACGCTTTGTTAAACCAGATGGTAATGGAGCAAAAAGAAATGGGCTATCTTCAAAAGGGCCCGAGATGCCAGATAGCCCGCATGTGCCTGCGATTCAAGGCACCCAAAGCGCGCTGCTGCTTACCTTCAGTGGGTGTCCTTTTGCTTCCGGTGACCCAAAGTTGCGTTGCCCGACAGAATGCCACGACAGCGGGCCGATTCCTCAGCGGCGAGAATTCGACCTTGGCGAGGAGAGCGTGTCGCAAGTAGCCGCTCTTTCACAGCAAAGCAATAAGCCATTACTCGTGCTGGGTGATGCAAATGCCGCTGCGACTCCCGTCTCGCCGCGGTCGTTAGCGGACGAAGTGTCAATCCTTCAGTACCTTGGCCCTCACCCCCAAATTGTGCGATTCATGGGCAGCTACACCACATCTCGGTGCGTTAGCTTTTTCACAATGGAGTTGATGGACAGCGATGTTGCGAGAGAGCTCAAGGAGTCCAATCAGTCGTTTCGTAACGAAAGCGTGTGCGTTGCAACGGCGTACTCGGTGCTCAAGGCGTTAGAGTACATGCACGCGCGCGGGGTGGCACACCGTGATGTGAAGCCCGGAAACATCTTGCTGAAGAAGCTGGCTTCTCATGAGAATTGGCCGTGCGTGCGTTTGCTGTTACCCGATAGCTCCTCCACGCCTCAAGAGCAGCAGAAACTCAACACAGAGGCCACGCGCGATGACGCAGCACCGTATGTGAAAGCCGCGCTTGGCGACTTTAGCGCAGCACGCGGTGTCTTCGGTGTCGATGAAACGGCCTACGCGGACACACGCGGAACCTTGCATTACAAGGCGCCGGAGCAGCTCATGGGGCGTCGCGGCACGGTTTTGGAGAACTTCACCGCCGTGGACCTGTGGGGCCTGGGGTGCACCATGTACGAAATGGTCGTGGGTACGCGTCCCTTTCCCGGGAGCAGCGAACTGCAGGTGCTGATGAGCATTCTCGACCTCATGGGGAGCGACATCCAGTCTTTTCCCACAACAACACGGACTGCTCGCCTGTTTGACAACGTGTCGGCGTCTGCACCATTTGTGAGCCTGTTGCGGAGCTTATTAAGTCTCAACCCGTCTGTGCGGCCCACGGCATCGGAAGTGTTGCAGCATCCTGTGTTCGAGGCGCTTCGCAGAGCTGATGCGCATTTTTCCGACTCGCAAGAAACACATCACTCGCGGTCTACGTTACACATCATTGGCATTCCACTGGCGCTCAAATATGCCCCGCTCACACACATCCCGCAGCTCCGTTTTTCTCGCATCTCGCGCACGCCGCGCATAGCGCCGCAGCCCGCTCCCGATCTGCGGAACGCGGCCGACGCATCCTACTTCAGCTACGTGACGTCGCAGTTGACAGCAGAAGACGAGGTGGCTGCCCTATCGGCTTTGACACACTACGCGCAAAAGGCCCAAACAGCTTCCCACCGAGATGCGGTCGTCAGGGGCGAGGGTGAGAACGGTGCATATATTCAGGCGCGAGCCGCTGACGATGAGGAAAGTGCTGTGCGCGCCGAATCGGCCCAGCTCCGCAGCCCTGACGCAACAATGACATCCTTCATGAGTGAAAGCTCGTACCTGCACTGGAGCGAGATACGACCGATGGCGCAGCCACGCGCGCTGACGGCGCCGCAGGCACACCGCCCCACTCCTCATTCCACACACACTTTGGATCAGAGCACCAGTGGGAGGGTAGCGGCGGCCCTGCTCGGGGCGAATGCGGGAAGCACGCCCTCTCCGTCGACTGGCAACGCGACGGGCCAGCATCGCCAATCCTCCGAGTCGTCGCGGCACCCTTCTGCGTCCATGCACCGCAGCACAGTCGCGCGAGCGCTCAACATCAGCGACTCGAGCGTCAAATTGGCTCGCACGGAGCGCAGCATCTCACATGTAGACTTCGATTTAAGCCCCGTGACCGCCACCCAGTTGTTCGGCGCAGAAGCAGATCTCGGCACGTGCCTTCTGCCTCACGCAGGCGTTGCCGCCATCCCGCGTCCGCCACTGCCGGTTCTGCAGCTCAAAAGCGGGAGCACGTTCACCGCAAGCAACTTGCGCGCCAACTCAAGTTTTGAGCACGACGGCAACGCCGTGCACGGCGGCAGCGCCGCTGCGGTGGCAGCCACTGCGGCACGCGGCACAACGGGAAACACGTTGAGCAGTAGCTCTTTCAGCACTCCGCGCGAGAGTGCACTTCTGCGCACCACCGCTTACGCCGGCCGCGCACTCTGTTTCTCAGAGGAAACAGATCGCTTTGCTCGGTGCAGCACCGGCTCCTGCCCGAGTCAGCCGAGCTACCTGAGCTCGCTCCTCACCTCGCCGGCGCTGCTCAACGGCGCCCACGAGGGTTCGTCTCCGCACCCGTCACCCATCCGCCCGCTCGCCACCGTGGCGCGCTCGCCGTCCGGGCTGCCGATTGTGGAACGCAGCGGGCTCTCCTCCGATGATTCGGGCGTCGGCTGCGGATGGGCAGGGATGGGCCTCGGCACCGGGGCGGGCAGCAACACGACAGCTGACACCAGTGTCTCTGCAGTGACGGTGGCGCTGCCGCCCTTCAACGCAGATGAGAGACGGGCCCCGATGTTGCGCGCGGCACGGGCGAAGCCGCACCTCAGCGTCGGCGGTGCCGCTGCCGGAGTTGTGTCGGCGTCTCTCCTCTCCGAGTCGCCGCACACCCGCCGGTGTCTGCCGCGCTCCGTTGCGCAAGACTCAGCAAAGCTGCCACCGCCAGCTCCATTATCGTCGTCATCTGCCACCTTCGGACCGCCACCACCACCACCGACGACGACGATGACGGCATGCGTGAACACAACTGCGTCTGCCCACAGCAGCGACGGCAGCGACGGCAGCGGGGACAACAGGGACAACAACACACCTGCCGTGCCTGTGGCGATGCCTCTCCCGATACCCCTCTCTGTGGCAGCAGGAAGTCAGACCTCATCGTCCTCGTCCCGCGCGCTGTCCGCGTCCTCTTCCGCGTTGCCGCAAACGACGACACCGCGCGTTACACGCGTGTCGTCGAGGCGTCGCAGCGGCTCTGCCGTGGTGGCGGTCCCGTCTGTGTCGCCCGATGACCTGATGCACCACACGTGCAGCGCGCCGATGATGTTGCGGGATCACGACATCAACGTGCCGGCATCTGTGTTTGATCCAACGCAGCGGTCTACCACGAAGCCGGCGTTGACCGCACCCTCTTCGTCTCCGTACAAGCCAGTCACCGTGCCACCGTGTCCGGCTGCTACTGTTGCGGTGCGCTCGCAGCGCCACTGCACACCTTCGTCGACGGAGCCGGGTCAGGAGGCATCGGTGGCCGTCCGTTCTCATGTGCGGCAGCTCACCCTTACGCAGCCTCACTCCTCTGTTTTGTTTACGGAGGCCCCGTCGCTGCAGCTCGTTGGGTCGCCGACCCCAGGAAACTCGCGGGAAGCAGCAGCGACGACGGTGCCCGCGGGAGGCGGTCAGCTGTGCGGTGGCGAAACGCTCTCTGCCTCGACACCACACAGCGGAGCGCGGAGCTTGTACAAGCGGTCTCGGGACGAAATCTCGAGCAATGAGGAATGTAACGCAATTGGCGAGCATTTGTGTTAACAGCGAGGCTGGCTGTTTTTTTTTTTTTTCTGTGTGTGTGTGTGTTATTTTTTTCTTTTTGTTTCTGTTTTTGTTGTTCGTTTAGAACACGTACACAGACACACACGCACATATATATATATATATATATATATAGGTTTCCGCATGTTGATCAGGAGTTTTTGGACCAGCGACTCTGAATTCTACCTCCTTTCTCCACCCCCACACATTTATTTTTTTTTTTCTCTTTAGATACTCAAGTACCACTTTTTTCTCTTTTTTTTTTTTATCTTTTCGTGGCTCAAAACTATCGCTTCACTTTTCGCTCAAAACGTTGAAACGGCTGACAAGAAAGCACACGAACACACGCACACACTCAGCTTGGTGTACAACGCAGCTGCGAGGAGAAAGTCGCAATACCTTTTTTCTTTTCTTTTCTTCTCTACCGAGATACTGTTGAAACATAGACTTTTGTACACATCCTACACTTTTTTTTTTTTTCGCACAACATTCCTATATATAGATTCACACTTCCTTTTTTTATTTTGTTCGTTTTTTTTTTTTAGTTATTTGTTGTTGTTGTTTTGTTGGCGATGCCTTGCAAATTCTGACGCGTGCCGTAATCGCTGTTCAGCTTAGTGAATTCAAAAGGCTACTACAAAAAAAAAAAGGAGGGAAGCATGAGTGCTGCTTGGGTTACTGTGACTCGACCTGGAAAGCCTGCTGATGCTAGGGGAAAAAAAAACCCTAGGCTAACTGTGTATAGAGCAAACAAACAAACAAAAAGATGAAGTGATCGCTTTCCTTTGACGACCACCATGCGAAAAAGAAGTCTATGCAATGTTCACTGAAAGTGACAAACATACTCCTGACCACAGTTCTTTCCTTTTTCTAATTCCGCTCCTCGCATCTGTTGTTTCCATGCAAACGCACGTTAATATGTACTTATCCATATCGCAAACAACCTACTGCGCGCTTTTTTTTTTTTTTTCTTTTCTTGCCACCAATGAATGCTTGTGTTCGACCACAGTAAAAAAAAAAAAAGCGTATATAAAGTGTCTACTCAGTGTAAACAGATAATTGTGGAAAATCACGTATATATATAAATATAATTCCTGCTTCGTTACTCTCCCCGCGTTACCACACCGTTTTTTTTCTTTTAATACGTCTCTTTCTTTCGTTTGTGAGCTTGTCTTGTTTTACTGCCTTTTTTCCATTCGACAATTCATGAAACGAGAGAGAAGCTCTCACAAATCAACAGATATAGACGCATAAACAACAGCACAAGAAAAAGGGACTTTAAAAAGAAAAATGCGCACGTCTGTGATGCTGTGCGCCGCCCTGGGCGGCTTCCTCTTCGGCTACGACACCAGTGTGATCAACGCCGCGCTCTTTCAGATGAAGGATCACTTTGGCTTCGACGAGCACTCCTGGCAGTACGCCTTGATTGTCGCCATCGCCATCGCGGGAGCCTTTGTGGGCGCCTTCGCCTCCGGCTTCATCTCCGCCGCCTTCGGCCGCCGTCCGTGCATCGGCGTCGCGGACATTCTCTTCATCGTCGGCTCGGTGCTGATGGCGGCCGCGCCGAACGTGGCGGCGGTGCTCGTGGCACGTGTGATCGTTGGCCTCGCCATTGGCATTAGCTCGGCGACGATTCCGGTGTACCTCGCTGAGGTGACCTCGCCCAAGAATCGCGGCGCCACCATCGTGTTGAACACGCTTTTTTTGACCGGCGCGCAGCTCATCGCCTCGGGCTTCACGGCGATCATGGTTATCTTCACGGGCAAGAACGTCGGCTGGCGTGTCGCCATCGGCGTGGGTGCAGTGCCGGCCCTCGTCCAGCTGTTTTGCCTCCTCTTCTTCCTGCCAGAGAGCCCACGGTGGCTGCTGGCGCGTGGCAGCCCCGATCGCGCAAAGCGCGTCGCGGACCGCTTCGACGTGGACCTGTGTGAGTGGCAGGAGGGCGACGAGATCCCGAGCGTCAGTATCGACTACCGTCCGCTCATCTCGCGCGACATGCGCTTCCGCGTCGTGCTGAGCTGCGCCCTGCAGATCATCCAGCAGTTTTCCGGCATCAACACCATCATGTACTACAGCTCCGTCATCCTGTACGACGCCGGCTTCCGTGACGCGAAGATGCCGGTCATCCTGTCGATCCCGTTGGCTGCGATGAACGCCATCTTCACAGTTGTGGCCATCTTCACCATTGACCGCTTTGGCCGTCGCCCCATGCTGCTCTTCTCCGTCTTTGGCTGCTTCACGCTGCTGCTCATCATTGCTATCATCGGCTACTTCCTTGGCAATAGGATCCCGTACTCCGCTGGCGGCTGGGTCTTCCTGGCACTGCTGGCGGTCTTCCTGGCCTTCTACGCGCCGGGCATCGGCTGCATCCCGTGGGTGGTCATGGGTGAGGTTTTTCCGACACACCTGCGCACGTCCGCTGCCTCGGTGGCGACGATGGCGAACTGGGCATCGAACGTGCTTGTGTCTCAGGTGTTCCCGATCCTCATGGGAGCCATCGGCGTCGGCGGCACGTTCACCATCATCGCCGGTCTAATGGCTTTCGGCTGTGCCTTCGTCTACTTTTTTGCCGTGGAAACGAAGGGCTTGACGCTGGAGCAGATCGACAACATGTTCCGCAAGCGGGCAGGCTTGCCGCCGCGCATGCACGAGGAGGGCGAAAGCATGGGGGGTCGCACCAGCGCTTGTGCCCGCTACCGCGAGCACGATCTCGACCTACTGAGCAGCCACAACTGCAACATCGACGACGACAACGACGGCAGCGGTTCGTCCTCGTCTGGCAACCAGGTGGAGTTGGTGAAGAAGGACACGGCGAAGAAGAGCAGTAACGCGGTAGCGTCTGCGACGGTAGGCTGCGAAGCGGTGCCAGGTGGCCTCGAGGAGGAGGAGGAGGAGAGCGCGCAGCAGTCTTCTACGACAGTGAAGGCGCCGCAGCATGCCGAGGCGCTGCCGCAGCGGGAGGAAGTAGCAGCAACGGAGGTGAAGAAGGTGACGGAGGCGTGATTGGGGAACTCCTACACAGCCGCTATTCGCTGTGTCGTCTCAGGACTCCAAAAGCTAACACTCCCCTGCTTCACCGAACTGCTCTCGCGTCGCACTCTCTCTTTCTCTTTGTTCACCCATTTTTTTTTCTTTTCTCAAAAGTCAAACTCTGCGCGAGTGCGTCGGAAGCGCATCTTCATTCTTCTCGCTGATTTTCTTTTTCTTTTTTTTTTTTGTTTTTGTTTTTTTTTTGTTCTTTTTTTTTTTGTTTGAGTACGTGTCTCTACGAAGACTGTCGATGCTTGAGTGCTTTGTTGTTGCCCCTCTTGCAAAAGACTACTCCTGCTTCTCTCTATTGTCAATGTACGTTTATATCCAAAAGTGGCGCAGAGAGAGAAAAAAAAAAACGAACGAAGCCTAGTCTCTCGTTTGGCCTTTTTTTTTTAAATTGAATCTCTTTTTTTTTTTTTGTTGTTGTTGTTGTTGTTTTTCTCGTATATAATCACGTTTGCATTGTGCGACACCCTTTTCGGACCCACTTCTCTCCCTTTTGCTGCTGCTTCAAGTGCGCCTCTCTTTCGTTTCTAGGGAGACTCCATGGACTGCGGACGAGGAAGTGAGCAGCTGCAGTTGAGAGAGTTGGGTGCGTGTAGACACACACACACACACACACACATACGTACATACACGCGCTCCTCTTTCTTTTTGTTGTCTCCTCCCATCTCGTTTTTCTTGCCTCCACCGTGTTTATCTCTCTTTTTCCCCCTTTTTATCCTCTGGACTGTAAAGAAGAGATCGGTGGAGTGGGAAAGCGGAAAAGGAGGGGACTCAAACACGGCAGACCTTTTTTTTTTTTTCTTTCTTTCCCTTTCTCCTTCCCAGCCATCTCCCGGCCGCTTGGTTCGGTGCGTCGCAAAGCCAGTCAACAAGCGGGAATTTGACGCCGAAGGAGACACATTGCACTCTATCACGGCTGTATCCGTGTGCGATGGCTCGCAATGCTGTCTCCTTTTTTCGTATTTCAGTTTTTTGTCCGTTTTTCTCCCAACGTGTGTTGTTCCTTTAGCGTGCTTTGCTTGAGGCCCACGAGCGTGTCCCGAAGATGCACGGGAAGCTCTTTTTAGAGTTTCTCTCCTTTCCTTTTTTTTTTTTTTTCGCTGTCGCGCTGTGATGTTGCTTTCACAGACAAAACCAACTAGGAGAGGAGAGAGGAGGAGAACGAGGAGAAAAGGGCTGTGGGGAAGAAGTGATTCGAAAAAGGACAGAAGGATCTGAGGGAAAGGCACACACTTCTCCGTGGAGGGGGGAGTTCCTTTTCTCTTTTTTTCCTTCTTCTTACCTCTCTTTTCTTTACTTTATTATTACTGCAATCGATGAATACTACCGCCACTAAAACAACGAAAAGGAACGAAACAAGTGCTGTTTTTTTTTTTTTAAGCAGACAGCGGAACCTGTGTGTGTGTGTGTTTGTGTTTCAGCTTGAGTCTTTCCACACTGTTCTCGAGAACAGCAACAACGACTTCTGTTTGAAAATACACAAAAAAAAAAAAGAACATATTTATGTATAGAAAAAAAGGCAGCATGAATCAAAGAGAGGGTTTAGTGATGTTGATCAACGTGCTTGTGTGCACGTATGTGCGCCCATTCGAAACTGCTTTTTTTTTTCTCTTCCTTCTCTCTAGGTAAATCTGACACCTGCGTTTTCTACAGCCCTTACACACGACTTTTTTTTTTTTCTTCCTTTTAGCGAATTGCGGAGGAAACAGCCACACACACACACACACACAGTTTAGCACCTTTTTGGAAGAGGAAAATGCTGCGGGTCTCTCGATTGGCGCTGTTTATCGTGCCAAGCAGCTCCTCCCCAGAGCTGCCGCTCTTTCTCAGCACGAAGGAGAAGCACGAGGGACCGGCCCTTGATGACGTTTTTCGTCGAGTCATGGAGTACGACCGCCAATACAGCATTTCGCCTCGGCCGCTTTCTTCTTCGTCGTCTCTGCCAGGCAGGTCGATCGCGCAGCGGTATTTCAGCGGGTCAGTCGTTGGCGCCGCGGCCACGGCTGCTGGTGTGCTGCTTTTTATTCTCACGTTTGCATACAACGTCGGTAAGCCCGTGGTGGATGCTCATCGGAAGTACTTCGCCCAGCTAGCCCTGAAGGACAGTGCAGACGATAAGGAGGACGAGGATAGCGATGTTGCGAATCCCCTAGAGGAGTTTGATGACGCTGTTGTCGATGAAGAGAAGTAAGACAGTTTTTTTTTTTTATGGCTCCTTCTTGCTTCGAATCGGGATTTTTTTTTGTTGTTGCTGTTTTGAGTTTGTTTTTCCGCTGCTTTTTCCCATTAGTGTACGGAGTTGGACAGACTGAAGCCCAGTCTCTTTTCCAAAGTCATTATTGCTGTCGCAAGTATATATAATCGGTGAACTTCGGCCTTAACTCTCTCTCTCTTTCTTAATTACTCTATCTTCCACAAAATGGGAGCAAATACGACTGCTCATGAAGGCTTGCTTAATTGAATTGTCTCGTGGGGCGTACGCGTCACTGGTATGTTCATGTGGGCTTTTCCTTTTTTTTTTTTGTAAACCTCGTCCCTGTTCTTTTTCCTCTCGAAGCCTCTCTTTTTCTTTTCTGTTTGATCCTGAATCATCCTTTGTGCTAATAGCCTCTTTCATACACAATTTGCGAGCTTCTCGCATTTTTTTTTTTTTCTTCTTCTATCATTACATCCTCCCTGTTCTACCCCCCTCTCCCTCCCCTCTCTCTCTCTCTCTCTCATAGGGAGAAGCTGCTGTGCCAGTAGCAAGAGGCGCAAATGGGACCAAAGAGCATTCCGCTGTCGAGTCGCTCAAGACCGGACTCAGCCCCGTCCACTTCTCCTGCCGTGAAGCCTCGCTGTCCATCTTCTTTAATGGCCATAATTGAGCCGCAAGCCTCGCCTACCGCCGTCAGCTCTGCAGCGCAACCAGGACCCTCACCTCACACCTCAAAAGCCACAGACACCAAGACCTCGGAGAGTTTCTTGCACTGTGCAGAGGTGGCCGCGCCGCCGTCATCGAGACAGGGGGGCGCTACCCTGGAAGCACGGCCAGGGGCGTCGTCACCTGCCGCCGCGGCACCGGCGTCAGCGCAAAGCCCATGCCCCTCCCGTGTGCCGTGTCGCGCTAGCAACAACAGCAGCAACAGCGACGGCAACAACGAGATAAACGCGCACCGCGGTCTCGCTGGCTTGTCGCAGTCCTGCACCATGCAGTATCAACAGAACTGGTCGCAGGTCGTGCTAGGGGCCACGTCCGGCATCATGTTCGTCCTCGTCGTCTGCCTCTCCTACGCGCTCTACGTGCTCGTCACGCCCTACTACTACAGCATCACGAGTGGCGTGCTGCTGTCCATTGTCATGCACCCACAGAGCCGCCTGCGCTCCGTCTTGTACATGGGCACTGCGGTGGAGCGCATGCGGCGGGTGCAGCAGCAGTGGTCCGAGCGGGGCCGCCTGGCTGGCGTCGTCGGATCGTGGCTCTCCCTGCGCCACTTCGCCTCCTTCGTGGTGATGCAGGTCGCCTTTTTTCTCGGCCTCCACAAGATCCGCGTTGCGGCGAACTCCTTTCTCGCCGGCGAGGCCGTTAATCGCAGCGAGCGCGCGGTACCGCGGAGAGGCGAAACGGCTCACGGGACGACGTCAGCAGCCTCATCAGCTGCGCCATCGAAGACAAGCATGAAGGAGATGGAGAGTGCAGGGGAGTCGAGGACAAGCTCGCCTCGGCTGCACGCTGCTGGCAGGACAGCCGCACACGCCGCGCAGTGGAGGGCCACCGCCGAGTCGCTGCGCGCCTCCCACGGCGAGGCAGGACAGAGCTCCTCGACACACCTGGACGGCGAAAAGGGCAGCAACGAGGAAAGCGCGGAAGCCTCATCCTCGTCTACGGGCCACTCGCAGGCGTTTCACTGTCGCATGGACTCGCCGCTGCTCACGCCCTTCCCAAATTCCTCGATTGTGTGGTCGCCTGCCTCGGCGCTGCCCTTGTCAGCCGGCACGTCAGCTGCTGCGGGGGCTGCCGTGCCGCGCCATCGCCGTCTGGTGGCCACCGCACATGGACGACGGGTGCTGCGCTGCTTGACCCTTGCCACCCTCGTCATCCTCGCCCACTTCCTTCTCGGCATCTTTTACTTTCTCCTGCTGCACCTCGCGCTTGGCGTCGTCTTTGCCCTGGTGGTTCCCCTGCTGTCCCCGCAGACTTTTGTGACGTCGATGGGGCGGCTGTGGCGCATTGCCCTCGCGCTCTTTTTTGTTGTCGGCTTGACGATGAACCTGACGGCAGATGTGCTGTCCATCAGTGACGTGGTGCGGCGGACGACGTCGGCGGTGGTGCGCAGTGGTAGTCGTGGTGGTGGTGGTGACGTGAATGCCGTTGAAATCTGCTCTTCTGGCAGTGGCCCCGCCTCATGTGAGGCAGTCCCAGCGGCCACTTTTGACCACTGGGAAGGCGACCTGCTCGCAGAGACAGGAGGAGCAGCGACGGAAGAGCCCGTCGTAGACTCCGTGAAGGAGATGGAGGGGGCAGCGACGACCCAAACAGACAGTATCGACGCCTTCGCGCTGCTCCGCCAACACCGCGGCAAGCTCGAGGCCCTCGTGGTGCATCAAGTGCAGACACTGGTGGTGCAGGAGCTGGCGGGCATGTTCAGCCACGGTAACGTCTCTGAAATGCTGAGCACGCTGATGCGCGTGCTGCCACCGCCGCTATACGCGGTGGTGCGACCGGACACTGCGGACGGCAGTGAGGGAGAGAGGCCGATGTCTCTTTCCTCCGCGACGGGCCGCGGTAGCAGCGACAGCTCTGCACGCGCCTCGTCTAACGACGCGTCTGTAGCAGCGGCAGCCAAGGCGTCGAGGTCGCCAGCTTCGCTGTGGGCCAACGTGCGCGCAGTTGGCTCCATCAACGCGCTCAAGTCGCTCGTGTACGAATCACTGTCGAGCACTTCAGCCGCCAACAGCAGCGGTGGTGGTTGGTCCAAAGGCACAGCGCGTGCCTCCTCCTCCCCCTCCGACTCTGCCAATAACGGCAGTGGTGGTGCTGCTGCTTCTGTGGCCGCACGGAAAGAGGCAGAGGAGATGCACATTGACTGGATAACAGTGTTCCGTCTGCTCGCGTCGCGACTGCTCCCCTACGTGGAGCACGGCCTTCGCCTTCTCATCCGGCTCGCCTCGAACCTGCTGGGCCTCTTCGACAGCATCTACGCCCTCATGCTCTTCGTCTTCTTCTACCGCTACCTCACGCAGCTAGAGCACACGGTACTGTACTACGGCATTGCGAAGCTGCTCTGCGTGATGCAGCCGGAGGTGGGCGACCTGCACGCCCGCAACATCGAGCACGACATCACCGTGTCATTCATCACGCTGCTGCAGTCCTTCTGGCACCTGACGTGGTTCCACTTCTCTGTTACGTTCTGCGCGTTTCAGATGTGGGGCTTCCCCACGCCGTTCCTGCTGGGTCTTGTGTCGGTGGTCCTGGCGCTGTTTCCACTGGTGCCGAAGTGGCTCAGCCCGTGCTCCATTGCGTTTGTTTATATGGTCGTGCAGCTCATCTCGCTCACCACGGCCGAGAAGCGCGAGGGCAGCCCTTTTCTCGTCTTCTCTAACGGGCGCGCCTGGACGGAGGCTCTCATCTTAGGCAAGCCGTACTTTCGCTGCTACGCCCGCACGCTCAGCTTTGGCTTGGCGATGGTCCTGGAGTGCGGTGACGAGTGGCTGCTGTGCGTCTCGCGTGGGCTGCGTGTCAGCTTCACGACGGACGCCGCCGGAAAAGGCCAGGAGCAGCTGCAGCCCTTTGTCATCGGCACCGCTCTCGTCCTCGGTTTCGTGGCGTACGGCATCCGCGGCATCGTCTTTGGCCCTTTGACGGTGATCGTGGCGCGTGTGCTCTTTGACAACTGGGACATCGTGCTGACGAACCGCGAGATGGGCGTCCCATCACCGGCACTACCACTGTCGCCGGCGGCAGAGGACGAGAAGGAAGAAGACAGGGAGAGAGAGGCAGCTACAGCAACGCGTTGAACTAACCGCACTGAGAGCGGCGAAGGTTGCGAAGAAGCGACTTCCGCCACTTTCACAAGAAAAATGCTAGAAGTGCAGGCAGAACAGCAGAGGAGGAGGTGTTGCTGCCTTCTTTTCTCTTTTCTTTTTTCCCTTCCGGTTCACGTTGTTTCGACAAAGCAACAACAATTAAAAAAAAAAAAGTGCTGATTTCATCTTTTCGTCTCAGCTGTCGCGACCGGGAAGCAAGCTCTTTTTTTTTTTGTAGAAGAAAAAAGAGATTTGCTAGTGATTTGCATTCCGTTTCCGATGTCACATAAACAAAGGTCTTTTGGGGAGGAAAAAGAAGAAGAAGAAAAAAATGCAGGCCGTTGTGCTGCTCTGCCCCTTCTCTCAGGTGCTTCCTTTTTTTTTTTTTTTTGACGAGGGCCTAAGAAACAGTGTGTCCGATTCATGCCAATGTCCCTCTCTTCTCCCACCGTCGTCCTTTCTTTGTGCGTGCAGCTCAGCGACTAAACAGAGACGTGTTGCAGTGAAAGGCACTTTTCATTCACAGAGAGGAAAAAGGAAAAAGAAGTCAGCAGGGCTGTCATGATCGTCGTTGTATTCCTTACCACGAAACGGCCTCACATTTCAGCTTTCACACAGGTTTGAAGCGCGCCTCATTTTCTTTTTTTTTTTTTTTACAGCCATGACTCCTCCAGCGCCTCCGTTTCCGTTGGCAGCGGCGTGGTGGCGGCAGCACGGCTTACAGAAGCGACTGCGGCTGTTTCGCTCCGCGCAACGTCAGCCAACCCCACCGCGCCGGGCAATCCACACCACAACCACTGGTCCCCTATTCTCAATTAACGGTCCTGACGATGGATCTTCCACTTTGCAGTCATCGTTTGCCTGCTCCACAGCGTCCCTCACCTCATCCGCTACATCCGCCTCTCTCATCTCGAGTGCAGCACTAACAACGCCCCCAATACTTCTCATGAGTGCGTGCCTGCTAGGCTATTCTGTCACCTACAGAGGTGTAGAGGTGCGCCTCCCTGCTACGCAGCGGCCGACGCCGCTCTTGTTTCTCACAGAGGTGCTGGGGCGAGAGCTTGGACTCGTGCGCTGCGTGCCCGTGTGCCCCGAGATGGAGCTGCTAGGGCTGCCTGCGCCGCGACCGCCGCTGCGACTAGTGAAAGCGACGAGCAGCTGTGCAGGATCGGGAGGACAGAATGAACTGTCTAGTAATGATGAAGCCGGAGGAAAAGAAGCCGTGCGAGACAGCGACGTGTGCCACGTCGTGAGAACTTCTGCCCAGTCGGCGCCGCTCCTGTCATTCAACGCAAACACGGACGTGCTCTCTCCTGCCATGCGATCGCGGCTTGCCGTCCCGCTGGATGCAGTCGACGGAGTGGTGCTCAAGTCGCGCTCACCCAGCTGTGGCGTGCGTGACGCACGTCTATACCCCAGAGACACGACGGGCGCAGTCACCGCTTTTTCGTCGTCGTCGTCGTCGTGCCGTGCGTGCTCCGCGTCATGCGCAGCACATACGAATTACACGATTCAAAACGAGGTCTGCACCGCTCATCGCCGCGGGACAAGTGAAGCCGCACCGTTGTCGTTTCCGGCTACACAGCCTACCCAGCACGCCCCCGCAGCCAGCACGTCGGTTTCCTTCGACTTGGTGGATGGCTTTTTCGCCGCACTGCTGCGGAACTCCTTACGCGGCGGCGGTGCAATAAGAGACCCGACAACGCCGCCAGCACAGCCTCCGCCGTCGCCCCCGACTGTAACGAGCGATCGCCTCCTCCAACACTACTATGCCGCTGAGGTACGCGCTCCGTCTTCGGCCGCCTTTGCAAGCAGAGACTTGTTTTTTTGCGCAGGTGCGGACGTCGGTCTCGAACACGTGGCGTTAGAGACGTTTATGGAATCTGTGTTGCGGCACCGCAATCAGCGAATCAGCCAACGCGTCGCGAAAGGGTAATCCCACGGCTCTCACACAAAAATCGCAATTCTGTTGTTCCACAAACACACACATATGCATAAGCAAACACTGGCCTCAACGCAACTTGCCCCCAACTGCTCCGAAGTTCCTGTTTTTTTTTTTTTTTTCACAGGTCTATGCTCGAGAAAAAGACGATTTTGCTAACTGAAAAAAAGGGAGCATAATATACACACACATATATAATATATGTGTATATACATGAACACCGCTTTCTCTCACATCTGCTGCAAAGAGGACCCTGAAAAAAAAAAAAAAGAAAAGAATGTCCAGGTACGTCAACAAGCGATCTTGTTGTCGTGGTACCTTTTGTGCGACGCATTGTTCACTTCTTCGGTCTCTAGTTCAAGAAGCCGTTACACGAAGCTATCAGACTACTCTTTTTTTTCCCCCTTTCCTCTTCTTCTATCATCTCACTGCCTGCGCTCCTTCACTTCATCGATAATAATAATAATAATAATAATAACGACTCTCTAGTGTCTAACTTAGTTCGAAAACACTCCAGGCCCCTCCTCCGCAACCTGCAACTTTAATCGTGGTGCCACACAGAGGCACACAAAGCCAAGCACCACCATGAACGTCGGTCAGCCGCCCAAGCGCAAGAGCGCTTTTAACGAGGAGTTCGATGTCATGCAGGCCATCCAAGAGGACCGCATGGCCTACCACGCCAACCTCAACTGCCACGAGCGCTGTGTCAGTAACTACGTCTTTAACAACTTTTACTGGAAGGAAAAGACATGCATGAAGAACTGTCTAGAGAAGATCAGCCAGGCCACCGTCATTACGAACATCAACTATGGCAAATTCGAAGATGTGGAATCCAAAAAGTAAAAACGGGCAGCGAAAGGAACATATACGTCGTAATTAAAGAAAAAAAGAAAAAGAAAAAGAAAAAGAAAGAGCCTGGAGCACTTTTTGTTGTCATTGCATGCTTCTTTTGTGCAGGCTGCGCTCTTTTTTTTTTTTCTGTTTTTTTTTGTGTGTGTGTGGCGGCTTTTCACCTCAAGGTTCTTCTTTTTTTTTTGTGTGTGTGTGTCTGCACTCGCTGGAGTGTCTGAAGGTTTGTTTTTTCTTTGCTGTATTTATGCGTTCGCTCTTTTTTCCCTCACATACACACAGACAGACATCCCCTATGGCGCCGTTTGTGGTGCTTCTTTTTTTTTTTTTATGTTCTGTCGAAGTAACCTTAACATGAGCTTAACATCAAGAAGTAAACAAAAAAAAAAAAAGTGGAAACGGTTTAGCTGCTCAAAGATCTGCACACTGAACGTTTCGGTGGATGGCGTTAATGACGCTCGGCTTCTGCGGCGCCCTGCTCTCTCTTTTTTTTTTTTTTTCTCTTTGCCGAACGTGAAACTGCGAGATGGTTCCACGTACACACACACTAGCTTCGCAAGAACGGATCTTATCCCACTTCATGAGCGTGACCCGCCTCTTCACTACTCTTCTGTTTCCTGTTTTTTTTTTTTTCGCCTCTCTCTCTTTTACGGTTTAATCTCGCGTTCCCATCTGCGATCTGCAAAAGTGTGCAGCGTCTCACTCGCTTTTTTTTTTTTACTTGTATATACTCACCGTAGTTGATAGCGCTGCTGGCATTTTGTTTATTTTTTTTTTTCGCAGCTTTTTTCCTTTCACTTAAGACAGAGCACACAACAGTCAAACACACACGAGTATTTGAACAGACAATCAAAAAGAGGTACATCTCTGCTTTTTCTCTCTTTTCTAGTAAGAGAAGATGGTCTTGGCAGAGTTGGGGCAGAAGATCGGGCAGGCGATTTCTCGCATGTCCGCCAAGTCGGTCCTCGGCGAGGACGACGTGAAGGAGCTCCTCAACGAGATTGCCCGGGCCCTGCTGCAGGCGGATGTGAACGTCAAGATCGTCAAGAAACTCCAAGTGAGCATCAAAACGGAGCTGGCCCTTGCCGAAGAGGGTGCTGGGCTCAACAAGCGCAAGATTCTGCAGAACGCTGTCTTCAACGGCCTCAAGCGCATCCTCGACCCTGGCGTGAAGCCTTTTATGCCAGTAAAGGGGAAGCAAAATGTCGTTATGTTCGTAGGGCTGCAGGGGTCCGGCAAGACCACCTCCTGCACCAAGTACGCGGCGTACTTTCAGCGCAAGGGCTTCAAGTCGGCGCTCGTGTGCGCCGACACCTTCCGTGCCGGGGCCTACGACCAGCTTCGGCAGAACGCCACCAAGGCGAAGGTGCGCTTCTACGGCTCGCTGACGGAGGCCGACCCGGTCACCATCGCGAAGGAGGGCGTGGCGGAGCTGAAGAAGGAGAAGTACGACCTCATCATCGTCGACACGAGCGGCCGGCACAAGCAGGAGTCGGCGCTCTTTGAGGAGATGAAGCAGGTCGAGGAAGCGGTGAAGCCGAACGACATCGTTTTCGTGATGTCGGCCACGGATGGCCAGGCGGTCGAGGAGCAGGCGCGCAATTTCAAAGAAATGGTCGCTGTCGGCTCCGTCATCGTCACGAAGCTGGACTGCCAGACGAAAGGCGGCGGCGCCCTGTCTGCCGTCGCCGCGACAAGGAGCCCCATCGTTTTCATTGGCACCGGTGAGCACTTCGACGACTTTGACCTCTTTCAGCCAGAGCGCTTTGTGCAGAAGATGCTCGGGATGGGAGACATTGGTGGGCTGATGGACACGATGCGGGACGCGAACATCGATGGGAACGAGGAGCTGTACAAGCGTCTCCAGGACGGCCAGTTCACCATGCGGGACATGTACGAGCACCTGCAGAACGTTCTGCGGATGGGCTCGGTGGGTAAGATAATGGAGATGCTGCCTGGCATGTCGGGTCTGGCTGGTGCCGCCGGTCAGCAAGGCGATCTCACGCTGAAGAGCTTCATTCACATGCTGGACAGCATGACCGCCGCGGAGCTGGACGAGGCGAAGGTGAAGAAGATGATGACGCCGTCCCGCATGCACCGCATCGCTCGCGGTAGCGGCCACTCCGTGGTGGAGGTGCAGAACCTGATCATCAGCTACACGAAGTTCGAGGAGATTGTGAAGAGGATGGGCAAGATGAACTTCAAGGCCATGACGCAGGACCCAGCCGGCATGGCCTCTGGACGCATGGGACAGCAACAGATGGGACAGCTAGCGAAGCTGCTGAACCCGAACATGCTGCGGCAGATCGGTGGCGTCGGTGGCCTGCAAGGGATGATGAAGCAGCTCCAGCAGGGCATGGCCGGCGGCGGCGGCGGCGCGGGCAACATGCCGGACATGTCTGCGATGGCGAACATGATGCAGATGATGCAAGGTCAGCAGAAGGGTGGTCGCCGTTGAACATGAGAGGGGTAAACAGGGAGAGAGAGTAACTGTGGAAAGCTCGAAAGGCGGAGAGAAAGGCGAGCAGGAAACGGACGGAGCTTTTAACCCTCTCTCTGTACTTTCTCTTTTTCCTGCTTTTCTTTCCCAGGTTTCGACAGGTCGCACACTCTGTTTGCCGCGGTCGTTGTCAAGAAGCACGTTGTTTTCTGTTTTCTGTTGTTGTGTCTGCTTTACGTCGCGTTTATTATTGTTATTATGATTGTTAAAGGTTGTCGATTCCTTGTGCTTCTTGTTTTTCACAATGGATCGATGGAGCAGGGGAAAAAAAAAAAGAAAAACGAGAAAAAAAAAAAAAGAGCAACCGCAGGGAGAAAAAAAAAAAAAGAGTTGGAATAATACTGTGCTGCAGAAGGCAGCACATGTACGTCTTCGTATTTCCCCTTTTCGTTGCTTCCTTTTTTTTCCCCCCCCCCCCCTGTTCCGTACTGCTTTCATTTTTCCTTTATTGTTGTTATTAGCACCTTCGTTTTTGTGGGTCGCATGCTGTCGTTTTTTTTTTTTTTGTTCGATTGAAATGATAAACTGCGTTTCTTCATTTGTTTTTTTTTTCTTGCTTCTTTTTTTTTTTTTTTAATGCTGTAGTGTCCCTCAACAATAACCACAAGTAAAAAAAAAAAAGGAAGGAAAAACCGTGTGGGCGCCACTTGTCGTGTTTCGAAACTTCTCGGCACCTTGCCGATGCAGTGTCTCTTTAATGCCTGTCCTCGTCACAGATTACGTGCGAATGCGCCGGCAGTTCTAGCGTTACTTTGACATGAGGTGTGTGTTTCTTGGTGTTCGAAACCAGCAAGTCAGAATCACTTCTTTACTACCACGTTGTAAAGCTCCATTATCAGAAGAAAATAATAAGAATAAGAACAAGAAAATAAGTGCTTTGCTAGTGGACGAAAACCTGCTAGTTATAACAGCAACACTCATGGGCTTTGCCTTGCCATATCGAAGAAAACATGATGATAATAATAGCTTCCTCATTTCATTCACGTCAACTCTTACACATGACGTTGCGGCGTCTCTTTTTTTTTTTTTTTTCTCATGTTGACTTGCTGGAGCACAGCAGCACACCCCTCCATAGACTAAAAATCAAGCTAGATCGCAACTCTTTAAATACACGTATATATATATATATATATATATATATATATATATATATATCTTTTTTTTTTTTTTTGCTAGACAATTAGATTGGCAGGACAGACAGACTTCCGAAATTAAAAAAAAAAAAAACAGTATCTCTGATTCATCAGTTTATTATTATTATCATTCACATTTGTGTTTCCCCGGTCTTGAGCCGCTTGACTCTCCAGCGGACTGGGTGAATAACCATAGACAGAAGGAAAGTCGTCGCCACACATTGCGCGCCGCTCCACATCTTTCTCGGAGTTCAAGCAGCAATGTCAGGCACTCCGCAAGCTCGCACGCCGGCGAAGAACCCCGCCGGACACCACCCGGCACGTCGTCGCCTGTCTGCTCACGTGGGGGCCAAAAGCAACAAGAACGACAACACAAACGGAAGCTCGCCTCCTGCACGCCAGCGGGCCAATCCCACCACCCCTCCAAGCAGCGCCAAGAAGAAAAAAAAGCCGAACACGACCCCGACAGCAACAAGCACTCCGGCCATGAAACAACAACAACAACAGGAGCAGCAGTCAAAGCACGACGCTTCAGATGCCACTGCGCGTGCGGTTGCAAAGCAAGAACGTCCCTTCTCGTCTTCGTCGTCGGGTGCAGCATCACCTGGCAGCGGACGTCGCCAAACGGGCGCCGAAGGTGTTTTGACGGTTCTGAGCGAAGAAGCGGACATCGCCGTCACCGCAGAGGCGACACCGCCGCGACCATCCCAGCAGCCGGCGGAGGCGTCGTCTCGCAAATTGGCCGCACTGCACGTCACAGAGTTGTGCCTGCTGGGGAGTCCTCCACCGCCGACCATCGTCACGGCTGCCGTGGAAGACGCACCGGCACGCTCGCGATTGCACTCGCCATGCGCGACTTCGCCAGAAGCGGCAGGCGACACGTCGCCTGCCGCGGGGCACGACAGCGAGGCCGAGAACGACAGCGTGGTCCGTGGAGAGGACAAAGACGACGCGGCGTCGACAACGGATGAGGGCGGTGCGTGCCGGGTGGCGAAGCCGGGCAGCACACCCGCGCCGCTTCCGGTTACGCCTGAGCGACCGGTGCAGACGCGCTACTTCCGATGTGCCAAGCCGCTCCTTCAGGTCGAGAAAACGGCGGAGGGAGGTGCCGCTGTTGAGGAGGAAGTTGAGCAGGACAGCACAGAAGAGACCACCGACGACGAGGCGCTCGAGAAGGCGACTACACGATTTGTGGGTGGTGATGTCCAGCAGAACAGCAACTCTGATGCCGCCGACGCTCGACCCACTCAGCGGGACACGGTTTCAGAAAAGAAAGCGGAGGAGGAGCAAGAGGATGAAGAAGAAGGAATGGCCGAGCTTGCGCCACGTGTGCTGGACATGAATACCACGTTGCTTGGAGAAGACGAGGACAACGACGAAGACAGTGACGATGGCGACGCGAAGTCTGACCGAGGCAGCAACTGCGTGGGGTGGTGCGTCTCTCCTTCGGCTACTGCCATCTATGAGCCTGCGCAGGAAGACCACCAAGCGAGGGAGACGACGACGGCCCTGCACGGCTTCGAGGCGGAACAGCCGCCACTGCCGAAGACCGTCGCCGTATGCCCCACAGAGGAGAAGGCCGTGGCAGAAGCATCCGCCTTTCCGCTACCCGACAGCGATGCAGAGCTGGATGCAGACACGTGCAGTGACACGACAACCTCCACGTCGCTGTCCGCAAACTCCTCTTTCTCCGACAGCCGCACTTGCAGCAGCAGCAGCAGCAATACAAGTGCGACGCTGCACCGCGTCTCCACAGCTGCCCCGACTTCCATGCGGTCGCCGTCTTCCTCCACAAAGCAAAATAGTCGCGGCGACAGCCACGCCACGCCGTCTGCGCCAGCGTCAGCCAACACGTCCACGGTGGAGAGGCAGGAGAGAGAGGTTGAGCCAGCTGTCTCGCCCTCGCCGGCCCACACAGAGGCAGGGGACGAAGAGACGGCCGACGCCGCCGCAAAGCGAACGTCACTGTCAATCAATCGCGGACACAGCTCCAGTTACGGCTGCACGGAGGGTATAAACTCGCCAGCGAGCCACGGAACTCGCCGATCCACGCCGCGAATCGAAGAAGCGGAGGTGAAAGACGACGAAGACGTGCATTCCGCCACAGACAACCGCCGCTCCACGTCTCCGGTCGTCGTTTCCCCATCAGCGGAGTTCACCATCACACAGCCTTCGGATGTCCACCTGGAAGCAAGTCCCGCGGAGGCGGCGAAGGTGATGGTTGTGCGGCTGGAAGATGTCCATGTGCGCCTTCGAAAGTCGGTGATCGTCCATGAAGAAATGGAAGCGTGGATGGAGCGGCAGTCCTGCGTCGCCGTGTGCGGCGGGGAACTCCAGTCTATGCAGGACGAAGATCGAAGCCGCATGTGGTCCTCCGCACTGGCTTCGCTCGAGACACTAGTCACCGAGTATGAAGCAAACCTGCTGCGCTGTGTCATGAAGGCGTTTAGCGAGGCGTGGCTGCCCACGACGCCGCTGACTGGGCTGTGTCACGTCAACTCGGCGGCGCTGCTGAAGCCCCCGTACGCTCGTATCGTGAAGCGGAAGGGGGCGAAGGCTCTAGCACCCTCACGCTCCGCAGCATCAAGACGACTACCGCCGCCTGCGCCTCCTTTTTCTGAGTTTGCCCACGACGGGTTGCAAGAGACGGCTGTGGATGGTCACCTGGTGCAGGAGTCGGAGATGAGCTTTCTCTTCCGCCTCTACGTCGTCGCACCCTCCCAGGCAGCGCGCGAGCGGCTCTGCCAGGTCTACTTCTCCCGGCAGCTGCAGCGCTACCACAACTGGGTGCACCACCTCGAGTTTGAGTTTCTGTACATGCGCATGGTGGCGATACGCGCGATATTCATGCTGGAGATGCACGAGCGGCGGTTGACGTGCATGCGACGCGATCTTGGCATCCGCGACTGCATCGAGCTTTTTGTGCTTTTGGCTCCGCGCCCGCGCGCGCCGACAGTGTCGGCGAGCCGCACTGTCTTCTCCGCCTTTCGCATGGCCTTCCATGCCATCGGTGGCGACCACCAGCACCGCAGCGACACGAAGCACACGGCAACCACCCGCCCTCCCTCATCGCCGCCACAACGGCAGAAACCTGCACCAAAGACGCGGGCCGCCACGGCGACCTCGTCGCGACGGTCGCTCTTGCAAGCGCCGACAGAGGCGCCGCTGCTCTTCACCTCGGAGCGGTGTGGCAGCGGGAAGTATGCCGCGCCGGTTGTGTGCGAGCTGGCAGAAAGACCCGCCGAACCCCGCGCCGCCCATCCTCGTAACGGCAGTAGAGGGACGGTGGGAAGGACAGAGCAGACAGAGAGGAAAGAGCAGAACGGTGCTGGGGCACCGTCGGAGCTGCGCGAGATCACCCGGGAGGCAGACCCGCCACGGGAGTCTGCAGAGCGTCACTGCGGCACCCCTCGCCCGCTCAACAAGACCTACTCCAACTACTACAAGATGGTGGCGGAAAAGAAAAGCCATGCGCCGCCGCTGGCGTTGTTGGCGGACGTGCATCTGCCGCAGCTGCTGCGGACCACGTCGCGCGCCGCTTCCTCGTCCCGCCGTGCCTCGACCAGCAAGAGCGATGAGGAGGAAAAAGAGACCGGGGATGCGCGCCGCGACGAAAAGGTGAGGAAGACGGGTCGGTTCTTCTCGCAGAAGCCGAAGCAATCGCCGAGGCGACACAAGGACCAGGTGCTAAAGGACGGCCGCCTGCGAGCGAAGGAGAAAGTGGCGTCTACAAAACGCACTCGCACGCCGCCGCGGCCGCCGACAGAAGCCGATTTTGTGAATCTCTGTGACGACGGGGCATTACGCAAGCTTCTGACGTAGTCAATAGAACGTTAACGTTTTTTTTTTCTCCCTTCTTACCCCTTTTTTTTTTTTCTTTTTACTTCAAACGCTTAGATTTGCTTTTCGATGTCAAACTGTCGATCAGACATTAGTAGCATCATTTCTTTCTTTTTTTTTTTTTTTGAAAATGCGCGAGTTGCTCTGCCTATCGCGGGCGTGCTTACAGCTCTTTTACGAGAGTAAGCACTCCGCGCGGATGGGTGTAGGCTCTGTATATAGGGTAGTGCGGACATAGAACGAGTTCCAGGCCTCCCGAGCACGACTCTATCCTTGGCCTGTTTGCTGATGCCATGAGCAGTCCTACATCGCACGAGAGCGATGCTGGCTGGCTCTTGGCTTCCCCCAAGGAACCGGGGGTACTGGGCCGTAACATCAAGTTGAGGTGGCCGGCGTCGTTACGGGGAAGTTCCTTTCTATTTCTTTTTGCATTTTTTTTTTTTTATCAAACATCCACAGCTTTCGACTCAATTTTTTTTTTTTCTTATCCCTTTTCCCTATTCTTTGACTTAGAGTCCTTTATTGAAAAAGGAGTTCTTTTTTAAAGAACGTTTTTTTTTGTTTGTTTGTCTATGTTAGTTTTCTTTTTTTTTTTCATTTTCGAAAGCGCTACAGATCCTCTTTATCGAGCGCCAAGTTCATTCATTAAAAAAAAAAGAAAAAAGAAAGGTCTTTGTGCGGGGTAGCTTTGCAAGGAGCCACTGAAAGGTCATTGTGTGTGTGTGTGTGTGTATGTATATGTCATACAACAAACAAACACACAAAAAAAAAAAAAGGCGGTGATGTCTTGCAACGAAGGCAGACTACTATTCCTAATCGCTTTGGTATTGCCGAGGAGGCTTGACGTTTGTCAAAGTCAAACGAGAATTCTAGAGTTGTCGTTTCGGGCACGTCTTCGCACACGATATGTGTTGAAAATCATCATCGTACCGCTTTTTTTTTTTTAATCACCATTTTCAATGCTGCTTTTAGGCTACTCTTTTTGTTTCTCTCTCTTTCCCTCTTTTTTTTTTTTTTCGACAGGTGCACCTGCTTTACGTTCACCCAGTACAGTTCTCTATTAATCCTCGAAACAGCTAAAAGTTCTTTTTTTTCCATTTGGAAAAAAAAAAACAGGGGGTTTAGATTGCCCATCACTTCGACTGCTTAATTCGAGGGATCAAGTTTGGTGCCGTTTGTATGTTAGATGTAGAGAAAGAAGGAGCGTGTTAGTTTTTTTTTTTTCTCTCTTTTACCTGTAGATTTCTAGAAGGCTATTTTGCGGCTTCCTGGCGTAGGCAATGTCCATCGACGCCTCGTTGTGCGACCGCTACGTCATCTTCCTCGACATCGATGGAGTCCTCCTCCCCGTGCCAAAGTTCACCTTCGGCGGCGGCGACCTCAGCGCCGAGTGCGTGCACCGCTTAGCCCGCCTCATCCGCGCTCTGGGCGGCCGCGACAAGGTCACAGTCGTGCTCTCTTCCACCTGGCGCACCCAGCCGGCGATGATCGCGCGACTAAACGCCTTCATGCAGAAGGAGTGCGAAGACGACATCCCGCTTGTGCGCGATGGAACGCCAAACGGAACAGTGCTCGTCACCGCCGTGACGTACTACCCGGATGATCCGTCGGAGCAGCACCTTGTGCGGGACCGCGTCGACGAAATCTATCGGTGGCTGCACACACACATAACTGACCATCCCGAGGCCATCGGCGGGCGTTGGTTTGCCATCGATGACATGCAGCTCGACGTGGATGAGCGCATGGCTGGCCACTTTCTTCACACGACGACGGACGTCGGCATGATGGACGAAGACGTGGAGACGGCGTGCGCGGTGATGCTGCCGGCATTCCCGAGCGCGGCGGCGGCGCACGCAGCGGCGGTGGCCGCGCTGACCGACCCGGCCCTCAAAGAGGAGGAAATCGCCATTTACAAGGTCCTTCAGTCCAGACTCGAAACCACTGTAGCGACCACGTCTGCAGAGCTGGCCGCGGCGCAGGCCAAGGTGGCGGAGCTATCGGCGGAGAAAAAAGAACTCACGCGAGAGCTACAGGAGAAGCAGCGAGCCATGGAGGACATGCGCTACAGACTTGCCGTGTACGACAACGCGAAGCGATACCCGGCGCTGGCCGCGGCGGTGGAGCTGGCGGCGACGAAGACGGGTCCTGAGCGGCGTGAGATTGAAGCACAGATTAAAGCCTTTGTGACTCTGCTGATGGAGCGGAAGGAACTGCAGAAGAAGCTGCGCAGCGAGTCCAAGAAGACAAAGAAGGCTGCGGAATGAGACGAGTGTATTGCGCGTCCAAGGGCGAAGTGCAGGAAGCGTGTTAAAGGAATATGTGTGTGTGTGTGTGTGTGTTTAAGCTACCACCACGGCTATCTTTGTCTTCCTTCACAACATCGTCCCATATGTATCGTTACAGTAGAGCAGGTTTAACAACCCCACGTCTAAGAGAAAAGCTGCGAACTAACACAACAACAAAAAAAAAAAAAAAGAGCTTCCGAATGCAGATGGTGAGTAAGTTGTTGTTATGTACTTTCTCTCCCTCTTCGCTTCATTGCCTTTTAAACCAGATGGAAAGCCGACTCACTCTTTCTTTCTTTCGTTCTTTTTCTTCTATGAAGTCGTCGTTGCACAGTACTGAATGGAATACACAAGCACCTTCTTCGGTTGCCCTTTGAGTGTTATTGTTGTTGTTGTTGTTTTTCTTCTTCTTCTTTTTTTTTTTTGTCAAAGGCAGCAGAAGGCTCTTCTACACATCGTGGCTTAGAAATAATAGTAATAATAATAAGAAGACGCTCATCTTACCTCTGCCTCCAAGCAGCTAACGAAACCAAAAACAGCAAACAATACAGAACACTTGTCACACGAGGCTATACAAGCACACAACAACAACATAAAAAAAAAAAGAGCATAGAATTTCAATGCTGCACATATATCTTGCAGCTTTTATCACCATATAAATCTAGATCTACTTTTGCACTCGGCAGACTCCCTCACACAGCAGACATTAGCCAAAACTGAATTTGAAAAAAAAAAAAAACAGACCGTCAATCACGTCAACGGTTTTCTTGACTTGACACACAAAGCAGTCGACGTTGTGGTGCTGCCGATCTAGATTTTCTTTTTTACAGCTGCGCCTTTCCCTCATCACTATCACACGCTTATTTAATCCGCTGCTCCTCTTGCTCTGCTCTTATCCTTCATTCTCTCCTGATTCGCAAACGCGCTTGGTATCGCATTTCTTTTTCTTTTTTTTTGTTCTTGTTGTTCTGCGTCTCTGCTGTGGATACAGTCGGTTATCAGGCGCCGGGCTTTTTTCTTCTTTCTTGTTTTTGATTCAGCTGCTTTTTTTTTTTTAATTATTATTTTGTGTTTTTCTTGAGCCAATGCCGCTACTCCGCAAGTCTGCTGCTGGCACAGGAGTTGCCAACGGCACCTTCCGCCCGCCGACGATGCACGGCAGCCACGACACGACAGATATGGGTTATGGCAGCATCGCCACGAAGCAGAAGGCGAGTGCGCACCCGGTCCTGCCGCCGACCTCCGCCGCGGCTGTTCCACGCTTCATGGCATCGCGGCGTACCGTCGAAGGCGGGAGTGCTTTCAAAAACCCCCACCACAACGAGGGGGGCGATACAACCGCGGAGGCGGACTTGCCAGGTCCCACCGTGACCTGTCTCACATCCACGGGTGTCCGTCGAGCAGTGATGTACCCCACCGCCCCTTCCCACCCGTCGGTCAGCGCGGCGTATCAGGACTTGATCGCCCACCGTCTGGCACGACGGAGCGAAATGGACTACCACCAGCCGGAGTCGGCGGCGAAGGCGGTCGAGGCGCGTGCGCTGCAGGCGGCGGCCGCCCTCCGCGATGAGAGCGCGAACCTCAACGACAACGGCACGAACACGAACGGTGAGGATGACAGGAAGGGAGCGGCGAAGCTGGCGAAGGTGGAGGATGCGGCGGGCAACGTACAGGCAGTGCCCGGAGCTGCGTCGACGTCCGTGGATGGCTGCGGCGATGCTGCAGCCGGTGGCAGGGGTGGGGACGGAGCCGCCGCCCGTGACGGCGACGACGACGACGCCGTCCCTGCCAGCAGTGTTGTCAGTCGCTACCCTGTCAGCCCGTATGGGAAGTTGTACTTCCAGGTGGAGACGGATGGGGCGACGCGACACGAGTCGGTCGGCATCATCATCATCGACACGGAGGAGTTGGGCGTGATGATGTACGACCGCGTGGGGCGGCAGTTCGGCAATCGGCCGGACCCAGGCTACCCCGTCAAGCAGGAGGAGGTGGACAACGCCAAGGCAGGGACAGCGATGAAGGTGGGAACAAAGCTGGTCCAGCTGGTCACGGCGCTCACCGAGGAGGCCTTCCGCAGCGGCGAGTTCTTCCTACGCTCGGAGCACGACCTGCGTGTGAAGGAAGACAAGGCGAAGGCAAAGGCAGACGCCGCAGCTGCCGAGGAGGCAAAGGCGCGTAAGCCCAAGATGAGCTTTGGCAACTCGCTCGGCAACAGCAGCGCCTTCGCCTCCATCCTTTTCCGCCGCCGTCCGCAGGAAGGGCAGACGGGCTTTATCGTGCCCGTCGCGGGGCGGCCAAAGGTGGGAAAGAACGGCATTGTTATGGACGAACTGCGCCCCTTGCACGACCCAGACCGCGAGAAGGCCGTGGTACTCTTCCGCGCGGACTACAAGCGCGACCTGCTGGGTCGGCGCCAAGTCTCTGTTGTCGTGGACCCGATCATCGGCGACAAGCTCCGCCCGCACCAGTGCGTCGGTGTGAAGTTCCTCTTTGACTGCATTACAGGGGAGCGCATGCCCGGCTACCACGGCGCGATCCTGGCGGATGAGATGGGTCTCGGCAAAACCATCCAGACAGTCGCCACCATCTACACCTGTCTGAAGCAGGGCAAGCATGGGGTGCCGACGGCTCGCAAGTGCCTCGTCGTGACGCCGTCCTCGCTGGTGAAAAACTGGTGTAACGAGTTCGACAAGTGGCTCGGCGAGGGGGCGGTAAAGCACTTCGCCATCTCCGAGTCCACACCAAAGGGCGACCGCATCATCTCCCGCTTCGACGGCGACGGCGACGTGCTGGTTATCTCGTACGATCAGCTTCGCAAGTATATTACACGCATCTCCGGGCTGCGCTCTATCGAACTGGTGGTCTGTGACGAGGGTCACCGCCTGAAGAACGCCGAGGTGAAGACGACCAAGGCGGTGGACATGTTGCCCACACGCAATCGCATCATCCTCTCCGGCACGCCCATCCAGAACGACTTGTCGGAGTTCCACGCTATGGTCGGCTTCGTGAACCCAGGCATCCTCGGCAACCGCGACCTCTTCGCGCGCGTTTTCGAGGAGCCGGTCTCGCTCGGCCGCGACCCGGGCTGCCCCGACCACCTCAAGTCCCTCGGCCGAGACCGCGCCCACTACCTCTCCACCCTCACCCAACGCTTTATTCTCCGTCGCACGCAGTCCATCAACGAGTCCTACCTACCTCCCAAGGTCGACGTTACCGTCTTCGTCCGGCTGGGCGAGAAGCAGCAGCAGGCATATGAAAAACTGGCGCAGATCGTCGAGTCAGCGGAGTGCACGCCGCTCGTGCTCATTTCAGCGCTACGGAAGCTGTGCAACCACATGGACCTCTTCCACGACGCGGTGAAGCTGTCACATCAAATCGGTGCCGGTGCAGATGCAAAGAACGCGCAGGCGGCCGAGCAGCCGGGCAAGCGTCGCGGCCGCACACCAGCCACCTCGCCTGGCATCCCGTACTCCGTGTTGCCGAAGGGCTTCAAACCTGGCAGCCTCAGCATCGACTGCGGCAGCAAGATGCACTTCGTGTCTCTCGTGCTGGACGAGATCCGGTCCAACGGCGAGCATGACAAGCTCGTGATTGTGTCGAACTTCACGCAGACCCTCGACATCATCGCCGCGCTGTGCAATTCGAAGCAGATTGCGTTTTTCCAACTGGACGGCAGCACGCCGATCAAGAAGCGCCAGCAGCTGGTGGACTACTTCAACGTGCCGGGCTCGCAGGAGATCGTCTTTTTGCTGTCGTCCAAGGCCGGTGGTGTGGGGCTGAATCTGATCGGTGCGAATCGCCTGATCCTCTTCGACCCGGACTGGAACCCGGCGAACGACGCACAGGCCATGGGCCGTGTCTGGCGCGATGGGCAAAAGAAGCGCGTTTTTATCTACCGCCTCCTCAGCACTGGCACCATCGAGGAGAAAATCTACCAGCGGCAGGTCAGCAAGCAGGGCCTATCGGCGAACGTGGTGGACATGCAGGAGGACTCGAAGCAGCACTTCACGCTCGAGGAGCTCAAGTCCCTCTTCAAGTACAAGCCCGACACGCTGTGCGACACGCACGACTTACTCGGCTGCACTACGTGCGAGGCTGCCGCCGCGCTGCAGGCTGCGGCAGGCGGTGGTGGTCGTTGCAGCAAGAGCAAGTCAGCGGAGCCACCGAAGATGCGGTTTCGGAAGGTGGGTCAGGCACCGAAGAAGAGCGGCCCTCGCATGGACGAGTTGAAGGCGTGGCGGCACATCAGCGACGTGGCAGGCTTCAACCTGGATGCGGTGACACGCGCGGTGGCCGCCCATGCACCATCGCTGTTGTCCTTTCTCTTCGCGGACGAACGCGACAACACGAAGTCGGCCGGCCCGGTTCTGTCGACGCGGGTGAAGGTGGACAAGCCCGCTTTTGAGGAGGACGAGGAGACGATTACATGTGCCAGCCAGGCCGCACTGCAGCAGCAAGAGAGCGAGATGGAAATTGAGGTGGTCGATGACGAGGAAGAAGAAGAGGAAGACGAGGCATCTTCCGACGGGGAGGAGTAAGCGAACTGCAAGGAGGTGTTAGGTGATGATGATGGCGGTGGAGGTCGCTGGGCCTCTTGTATCCATGCATGCATGCATAGATTTCTATGTTGCCGCCAACTCACGTTGAGTGCGTTGTTTTTTTTTTTTTTGCTATTCATTTTGTATTCTCTTTTTTTTTTTTTTTTCGTCTCATGCTTCGCCTACTCAGCCTAAGTGCCACACAATGATGACTTGTTCCTCTTTGAAAGCCGCAGGTGTATGTGTGTGTGTGTGTGTGTGTGTGTGTGTGTGTGTGTGTGTGTGTGTGCTTGTGGCCGCTTCTTTCTTCTTCGTTTGCTACGTATATACGAATGCTCTGATGTGATGTGTTGTTGTGCAGGTGAAATTACAAGAAGTTGACAAGTGCTTGTTCATGTTGCTCTATTTGTTTTTCCTTTTCTTTCTTTCATTTTTCTCTGCGTTTGTCTGCGTGTGTACGTATATGTGCTTTTCCACCTTTCTTTTTTTCTCCCAAAGACAGTATTGAATGTGTAGGTCATTGAACAGTTGCGTAGGCGTGTGTGTGTGTGTGTGCAGTTTTGTGCCACACGGAAACTGCCAAGCCAAGTGCCACTATCAAGAGTGCGCCCTGCTGAAAGCTAAGGTGGTTTAACAAACAAAAAAAAAAACACTAGACAGTTGTGCTAAAATAGCGAAAAGGGGCTTTTTTTCACAATCGCTTTTTTTTTTTTTTAATGAAACGCCTTTCAAAAGAAAAAAAAAAGTCTCTTTTTCATGTATTTCTCTTCCTTCATCTTTCATTTCTCGGTACATTTGTGTCCACAGTTCTCTTTACGTTATTCAAGTCATCTCCCTTATTATTATTATTATTAGTGCCGCCAAAGCCTAAATAACCCTCCCCACTTCTTTTTTCTACCCTTTAAAAAAGAGAAAGGAAAAGTCACCACACCCTCCTTACCCGTCAAGATGCCGATCTGCGACCACAAGCAGAAAGTCGCCTCGCTATCCTATATGCACGGCGCCAACGTGCTGACGAACCGCTACCTGAACCGCGGTACCGCCTTCACGATGGAGCAACGCAAGGAACTGCGCATCCTTGGTGCCCTGCCCTCGGCCGTGGAGACGTTGGAGGAGCAGGTGGATCGAGCGTGGACGCAGCTGTGCCGCTACGAGAAGCCGATCAACCGCTACCAGCACCTTGCCAACATCCATGCCACCAACACGACGCTCTACTACGCTCTCGTTCTGGCCCACGTGGAGGATGTGCTGCCCATCATATACACGCCGACAGTCGGCGAGGTGTGCCAGAACTTCAGCAGCTACTACGTGCGCGAGCGCGGCATGTACCTGAACAAGTTCCTCAAGGGCCAGTTCACCGAGGTGATGAAGGAGTCCCTGTACGACGAGGTGGACATCATCGTCATCACCGACGGCTCCCGCATTCTCGGTCTGGGCGACCTCGGTGTGAACGGCATTGGCATCAGCATCGGCAAGTGCTCCCTATACATTGCCGCCGGTGGCGTGAGGCCGAGCTGCGTGCTGCCGGTCGTGATGGACGTCGGCACGAACACGGAGCGCTACCTAACTGACAAGGAGTATCTCGGCACCCGCGAGCACCGCCTCGACGACGATCAGTTCTACGCGTTGATGGACGAGTTCATGGAGGCCACGAAGGAGGTCTGGCCCACCGCCGTCATCCAGTTTGAGGACTTCAGCAACAACCACTGTTTTGACATTCTGGAGCGCTATCAGAACAAGTACCGCTGCTTCAACGACGACATCCAGGGCACGGGCGCCGTCATCGCAGCTGGCTTTCTGAACGCAATCAAGCGTTCGAGTGTCAAGCCGCTGGATCAGCGCATCGTTGTCTTCGGTGCCGGCTCGGCTGCCGTCGGTGTGGCGAAGAACATCGCCCAGCTCGCGGCGCGGCTCTACAACGTGTCGGTGGAGGAAGTCCTCAAGACCTTCTACCTCGTGGACACGAAGGGACTTGTGAGCGACAACCGCGGCGACAAGCTGGCGAAACACAAGCTGCTGCTGTCCCGCAAGGACGTCTCGACCGAGGATGCGCAGCGCCTGAAGACCCTCGAGGACATCGTGAAGTTCGTGAAGCCGACCGCTCTGCTTGGCCTCGGCGGCGTTGGTCCGGTCTTCACGGAGGACATCGTGAAGAGCGTCGCGGCGAACACGCCACGCCCGATCATCTTTCCGCTGTCGAACCCGACCAGCAAGTCCGAGTGCATCCCGGACGACGCGTACAAGTGGACGAACGGTGCGGCCATCATCGCCTCCGGCAGCCCCTTCCCCGCCTCCACCATCAACGGAAAGAAGATCAGGCCGTCGCAGGGCAACAACCTGTACGTCTTCCCAGGCATCGGCCTCGGCTGTGCGATTGCCCAGCCGGCCTACATCCCGGATGATTTGCTGGTCGCTGCCTCGGCTCGTCTGAACGTGCTGACGTCGCCGGAACAGCTGGAGGCGGAGCAACTGTACCCGCCGCTCGACGACATTCACAACATCTCCGCCGAGATTGCTACGGAGGTGATCATGGAGTCGCAGCGCCTCGGCATCGACACGAACAAGGACCTGCCACGTGAGAGGGACGCCATCTTCGCGGTGGTGAAGCGGTCGCAGTGGGTGCCGCAGTACCCGTCTGAGCTGTACATGAAGCTGTCGTGAACCGCCTCCTCCCTATAGGGGGGAGGGGAACCACTGAGTGCAGTGCTTAAAAGGAAGAGGGGGAAAAAGTGATAGAGAGAGAGTAAAGCAGAAGGTGAGGAGAGGGGGGCGAGACGAGGAAAAAAAAAAACAATCGGTATGAGACAAGTATGAGAGGAAGCAAGAGTGGAGGGGTCCTCTACTGTACTGTTTCCAGCCTTTACTCTTCCCTTCACTGCCCATACGTTTCCTTCTCTTTTTTTTTTTTTTCTACTCTCTCCTCCGCTTATATGACTTCTCTTTCCTAGCCTCTTTTTCCCCAGTCTTTTTTTTTTTTTTTACTCGCCACGATGCACGTATTTATATATGGTTCTTTTTCTCTGTTTTTTTTTTTTTTCTATAAAACAAGCACAACTTTATGTAACTTCCTTTTTCCTTTCTTTTTTTTTTTTTGGTGCCATGGGCGTCCACCCGATCAAAGGCTCTCCATAAACGAACAATAGCAATCAAAGGAACGTAGCATTAGGCAAGGCGCACCCGAGGAGACCGCAGAAAAGAGTCGCTCACAGCGAAGGAAGAGACGACGGGCTCGCCGACAGCGAGAGAGAAGTCGCCACACACCAGCGCCTTTTTCCTCTATCAACATATATATCTGTGTGTAGTTGGTGCTTTTTTTTTTTTTTTAGCAAACAGTCGGATTCCTTTTTTTTTTTTTGTGTGTGTGTGTATGGCTGTTTCCTGCATCATGGTCCACAAAAGAGTACTTGCTTTTTTTTTTTATTTATGCTGTTTTCGATTAGTTTTTTTTTTTTTCTAAAGCGGTCTTTTGATCTTTTTTTTTTTTCTACTGTTATCATTTCTACCTCTATCGCCAAAGGTGAAGTGTTACCAGAGGTAATTACTGTGTTTTTTTTTTTTCCCCCTTTCTTCTTTTACAAAAAAAAAAAAGGTCTCCACCTCCCTTCCGTCTCGCCGTTTTCTAGGGTATCTATTTATATAGGCACTGGACACTCCAAGTTTGCGTCGGTGGAGGAGTGACGAGAGCATTCTCCTGTTTTGCACGCACAGCCAAGCATAAAGGGGGGGGGAAAAAAAAAAGAAAGAAAAAAAAAAACTATACCCGTTTTTTTTTCTTTTTTTTTTTTTTAGTTTCTTCGTGTGCAGACAAGCTAGTAAAAACAGAAGCTAGTATGTCGCTTTTATGATGTGGAACGCAGCCCGAAAAAAAAGACTACTGCGACTTGTGTAAGCATGTCAAAAAGAAAGAGTAAGTCATTGAGAAGGGGGAAAAAAAAAAAGAGGGCCCGCGGCTGATGGCGCGGCTCGGTGCGCAGTCCGTAGGATTGCGCGAGCCTCTCTCTATCCGTCATACACTGTTTTCTTTTTCACTCATGCTTCTTCCTTGACTGTTGACGCATGCGCTTTTTGTTTTTCACTTTTTTTTTTTTTGTGTGTGTGCTTCTCTCTCCGTTTTATGCTGTTGAGGGTCTACTCACTAGTATTGTCTTGTTTGTTTGTTTTTGTTTCTTCTTCTTCTTCTTTTTTTTTTTCCCCCCATCATTTGCAGCATCCTATTACTAGTGTAAAGTGTATAGACTGAAAGGTGGAAAAAAAAAAAAAGGAAGACAGCAGTGTCATTTGAGGTAAGCTAAGGAGAAATCGCAAAGAGCACGACGGCAGGGGAAAAAGCGCTTGCTTTACGAATGGGTGTTGAGGAAGTGAACCTAACAGGCATTCAGCTGTACGTGTGAGACGCACCTGTGACTTTCACAAGTTCTCTTTATAGCGGATCTTTTTGTTTCTCTTGTGTGTTCCGCTTCCAACCACCTCACCCCGCTTTTTTTTTTTTCTTCTTTCTTCTTTGCATTGTTATTATTCTCCATAGGCTGCCATCAGACGTGATCAGGCTGCGTAGTTTTTTTTTTCTTTGTGGTTGTTGACGTTTTTCTTTTTTTTTTTTTTTTGAGGCCTTAAAAAGAGAAGTTCTTTTCCTTTGTATATACGGCGAGAACTATCCACAGGCAAACACACACGTTGCTGTTTCCTCCTCTTTTCTTGTTCGTGCGTGTGAAGGCACATCAAAATCCCGGATTCGAGCCGCCAAGGGGAAAAAAAATGAGAGAGAGAGCAATTAACAGCAAAAAAGAGAGAAACACGGCAATTAAAGCAACTCTGAGCAGAACTATTCAACAGCACATAACACTGCTCAGTATGACGCGAAAAATGCACGCTTGAATAAGCAGGTAACAAGGAAGAAATGCTGACCCCTTTTTTATAGTGTATTCTGCACTCTATGTATGTAGGTGTTACGATGTCGGAAGAGTGGCTTTAGAGCTTTTTCTAGTCCTTGGCTGCTTTTTGTGTGCTGTTCTTTCAGACGCCCCGCTGAGGGCTGAGCAGGCAATTTCCGCCGCAGGAAACAGAAAGACGCGCACTTCTTCAACATATCAGTCCATTTTTGTCTTTTCACCTCTCCCTGCTTTCTGTTTTTCTCTTCTTTCTCATTCTTTTCTGCTTTCATACGCCTTGTTTTTTTTTTTTTTGCAGTTTTCTCACGAGTTATCCGTCATTTCCTTTCTTGCTCTTTTTTTTTTCCCCCTTCTTTTTTTATGAGCGTTCGTTCTCTCTCTTTTTTTTTTTTTTTTTGCAGTTGTTATTTTGTGCGTGTTTGTGCACATTTACCACCAGTCTTGATTATATAGCTTTTACTAGCTCTTTCTCTATATTCCAGCTTGGTTGTGTACCGCAACATACCGTACACAACTATCAGCAACAATATATAATAATATAAAAAAAAAGCGATAAGGGCAAAAAAAAAAAAAAGACGTAAACCTGAGCCACCGTCAAGAGAATGTTCGCCAGGAATCTCGTCCGCCTGATGGAGGTGTCGAAACGGCCGGTGCGTGGTGTCGACTTCGTGCGCAACCGTTTTACAAACAAAGGCACGGCCTTTTCCGCGGCCGAGCGTAGCTACATGAACGTGGAGGGCCTCCTGCCACCAGCCATTGAGACGCTGGACGACCAGGTCGAGCGCTACTGGGAGCAGCTGAACCGCTTCAACGAGCCGATCAACCGCTACCAGCTTCTGCGCACCGTGCTCGACACGAACGTGACCCTCTACTACGCCATCCTCATCCGCTACCTGAAGCAGACGCTGCCCATCGTGTACACGCCGACAGTCGGTGAGGCCTGCCAGCGCTACGGTGACTTGTACCAAAAGGACCACGGCCTTTACATTGACGTGGACCACAAGGGCAAGGTGCGCGACGTGATCCGCAACTTGCGAAAGACGAACATCAATATCATCGTCATCACCGACGGCTCCCGCATTCTCGGTCTGGGCGATCTCGGTGTGAACGGCATTGGCATCAGCATCGGCAAGTGCTCCCTATACGTCGCCGCCGGTGGTGTGATGCCGAGCCGCGTGCTGCCGGTCGTGATGGACGTCGGCACGAACAACGAGGCGCTGGTGAACAACCCTCTCTACCTCGGCAGCCGCAAGCCACGCCGCTCGGACGAGGAGTTCTACGCGCTGATGGACGAGTTCATGGAGGCCGCGAAGGAGGCCTGGCCCACCGCCGTCATCCAGTTTGAGGACTTCAGCAACAACCACTGTTTTGACATTCTGGAGCGCTATCAGAACAAGTACCGCTGCTTCAACGACGACATCCAGGGCACGGGCGCCGTCATCTCTGCCGGCTTCCGCACCGCCGTGAAGTTGAGCGGCACTCCGATCGAGCAGCAGCGCATCCTCTTCTTCGGTGCCGGCTCGGCGGCGACGGGGGTGGCGCAGAGCATCGCCGAGCTCGCGGCGGAGACGTCGAATCTGACGGCCGCGGACATAAAGAAAAACGTCTTCTTCGTCGACTCCAAGGGCCTCGTCGCGATGAACCGCGGCGACGAGCTGGCGAAGCACAAGACGGCCTGGGCCCGCACCGACGTGCCGGACGACGACATCCAGAACCTGAAGACACTCGAGGACGCTGTAAAGTATGTGAAGCCAACCGCCCTCATCGGCCTCGGTGCCACCGGTGGCGCCTTCACCCGCGAGATAGTCGAGCACATCCACTCCTACTGTCCCCACCCGATCATCTTCCCGCTGTCGAACCCGTCGAGCAAAGCCGAGATTCTGCCCTCCAACGCGTACAAGTGGACGAACGGTGACGCGATCGTGGCGTCGGGCAGCCCTTTCCCGGACACCGTCGTGAACGGCCGCACTCTGCGCCCGTCTCAGGGCAACAACTTGTACATCTTCCCGGGTGTCGGCATGGGCTGCTGCATCGCGGAGCCGCCGCACATCCCGCAGGAGGTCCTGGTGGCGGCGGCGGCCTGTCTGAGCAACCTGGCGACGCCCGAGGACCTCGCGGCAGGCCAACTCTACCCGCCCATTGATCAGGTGCGCCGCGTCTCGGCAGAGATTGCGGTGGCCTGCATCCAGAAGCTGCAGCAGCTCGGTCTGGCCAAGAAGGACCTGCCGACCAACCGTCCCGATCTCGTGAAGCTGGTGAAGCAGCTCACGTGGCAGCCGGAGTACAGGCCGGAGAGCTACTACCTGAGCCAGAAGTTCATCAGTTAAACTGGCAGCCGCTTTTCGCTTTTCTGTGTGGGGGAAAAAGAAGACCCCACAAAGAGAGGCCCCGACGCCAACTATTTCGAATCCTGTCGTTTCGTTTACATTTCCCTCTGCTTTTTTTTTTTTTTCACCTTGAAGAAAACACAAAAAAAAAAAAAACAGAGATTTATTGATCTACAGCTTTTCTATATACACAGCTTGCTTTATATATATATATATATATATATATCTTTTTTTTTTTTCTTACCTACCACCCCGCAATCCCCCCTCCCTTTGATTTTTTTTTTACTTGTTATCATTTGCTCTTTTAAGGTCTCCTTTTTTTTTTTTTTTTGAGGGGAGGGTGGTGTTGTGGTAGCAGGTATGGAAGTGTGAAGACTGTTTTTTTTTTTTGCTTGTTGTTCACAGCTTCCTGTTTATTATTATTACTATTACTGTTTATTTGTTTGCCACTACGCATTCTCTCTCTTTCCACCCCATAAATAGTCTTCTTGGTATCTCTTTCACCTCTTTCCGACTCCTCTCTCTCTCTCGAGAACTCTCCTTGGCCAGTTACTAATTACTGTTGTTATTTTCACAAGTATGTACTTGCCTTAAATGTTGTTGATGAACCGCGCGACTGTTCTCTCTCTCTCTTTTTTTTTTTTTTTAATCGTTTCTGGAGAGATTTCGCATTGAATACTGCTGCATGTCTCTCTTTTCAGACCGCCGGCTTCCCCCTCCCCTCTTTTTTGACTGGCACAGGTGTGTGTGTGTGTGTGTGTGTGTTTATGTGGATCCATTCCCCTCTTGCTTCAAATCGCTGGCGCTTTTCAACTAGCGCCGGTGAAGGATAAGCACACACATACAAAAATGCACGCTCGCATGTAAAAAGAGGTCGTGATAAGCCACACCGTACGCACAACCATCACTACTTCGGTGCTGTAAAACAACAACAACAAAAAAAAAACTCCCATCAAAGCAAGATCGAAAAGGAAGCCGCGCATGAAAGTGAATGATAATAAGAAAAAAAAAAAGGAAAGAGTTCAAGGGGAAAGCAAGCCTTTACAATTCGGGTGCGATTGGGTAGGGTAACAAAGAGGAAGACAGAAAGAGTGGGGGAAAAAGGAAAGGAGTTTTTTTTTTTTTTTACGAGAATGGAAGGAGGATCCCTTCTTCCTGTGTAAAACACGGTTGAGCGCGTGACACCGTTGTTTCTTTTTTTTTTTTTTCCCTGGTAAACTGTCTCTGTTTTTTTTTTTTTTTTTGTTTTGTTTTGTTTGAGAGCTTTGCTTTCCTTCTTTTGTTTTCCTACATAAAAGGAAGGCCACATGCGAAATGGAATGATAATAAAAAAAAGGAGAACAAGAAAGAAGAAAAACAGTAATAAGGAAGAGCGAAGAGAAAAACAAGGGAAGAGGCAGCAGCACTTACTTGCATCTCTGTGAGACATGTAAATTTATACGTCTATATAACGCGTCATAGGCCTTGGCATCGGCAAACGGCAGGGGATACTCCTGTCTTGCTCTTCTTTTTTTTTTTTTCGCGCAAGTCGAGCGGCGTGCTTGTTCTCCGTTTTGAAAATCCGAGGTAAGTCAGAGAGCTCTTCTTCCCTCAATTTTCTCTTCTGTGAAGCACTTTTTTTTTTTTTTGCTATTTCCCTTTCTTTCCTTCGCGTGATGGTCTTTATCTCTCACTTTTTTTTTTTTTTAATTATTATTATTTTCTTTTTTACTTATCTTGTTCCCTGTGGCGGATTTTTAACTTCCGTATTGTGACCACTTTTTTTTCTGTTTGTTTTCCCTCGTTGATCAAGGGAGTGCGTTCCTAATGGTCAAATCGAAAGAACGGAGAATAATAAAAGTGTGCATATGCATGTATATGCGTGCGTTAATGAAATATGGAAAACAAGAGTTGAGGCACAACGTGTGCAGCTCTTAACCGCACCACTTGATCGAAAAGTTAACAGTTTTTTTTTCTCCTGCGAATGCTCAGTTCTTTTTTGTTGTTGCTGTTTTTATAGCATTGTCTGTGTATGTGTGTATGTGTGTGTATGTACTATGCTCTGCTTGAAAGACGAGCATACGCATCGTACTCTCTAGTGTCAATCTGAAAACCTCTTTTTCTCTCCTCTTTTTTTTTTTTTTTATTTGAATCTTCTCTGACTGCCTCTCGTCTTTTTGACCGCTTGATTGCGGTCGGCCAATCCCACTTTTTCGGTTTTCTGCTCTCTGAGTCTGCAGAGTCGTGCACATAGGGAAAGAAAGAAAGAGAAAAGCCCTTGAGCTTTTCTACGTCTTTGAAGCGAATAGAGAGTAATTACATAGACTATTCCACAGTCGTCTCTCGCGTTACCTAGTAACACCTTATGAGCGCACATAGCCGCCCGGTGCACGACGTGCTGGGACGTATGTCCGATGAGGAAGGCGACGACGACATCCCGGACGACCTTGAGATTGCCTTCGTGCCCAGATCCGAGCGCCTGCAGCGTTGGCAGCAATCGCGTCCACCTGCACACTCAGCGTCAACGTTCTCTTCTTCACCTCCGTCGACGGGCGGTGCAGTCAGCTCTACTGCCGCTGCGAACACTGCCACCCCTGCAGCGACGACAGTTGTACGGAGAGAAACGGTCTACGAGCAAGAGCGCAACGCGAAGGTACGGGCGTTGCTGGCTGAACAGCAGCGCACGCACAAATGTAGTGGTGTCTTCTCGCTCGACGGCCCACTAGATGAAGTCGCGGACGGCAAGGCAACCACGGCGGCAGGCGCCTCCTCGTCAGCCGCTTTCTCCCCGCTGTCTTTCACACGAGGTAACGCCCTGCCGCAGCGCGGTCGGCGACCCTATGAGTTTTCCTCCTACCGGGGCCGGGGCGGCGCCAACAGCTACACGGCTAACACGTACAACAACGACAATGCTCCTAGTATTAATAATGGCCATGCGCCACGTGACAGACAGCGGCGCTACCACATGCCCCATCCCAACATGTCCGACGAGGAGCAGGCGCGGTACATCCGCGCACGACGCAACATGGCCGTCACGCGAAACGCGCTGCGCGAGGTGGATCCCGAGACGCTGGAGTACACACAAGTGACGCAGGCGGCCGATCAGGTGTTGAGTGGCCGTGGTGGCGGAGGAACGACGACGCGCTTCAGCTCCGGCTACGCACGTGGTGGACGTGGAATAGGCTACCGAGGCCGTGGGGGAGGAGGTCGTGGGCAGGGCTATGGCAACATCGCCGGTGCTGCTGCTGCTCGTGGTGGTAGGGGTGGCGTTTTCTTCAATCCGTATATGTGAAGAAGGCTAGCGTAAGTGCCTCAAGCGACCAAAAAAAAAAAGGAGCAGCCGTTCTATTTCCTCCATGAACGTCTGTGTGTGCATGTATGCTTTTTTTTTTTCTCTGTTTTGCCGTCTTTTTGTTTTCTCTTTAATGTAAACGTGCGGGGAGTAACTTCTTCTTCTTCTTTGGGGCTTTTCAATTCGCCGTCCTAAAACAGTGCGATGCTGTTACTATTCCATCGAAACGTTTTTTTTTTATTACAAAAGAAAACTCAGAAGCAAATAACTAAAAAAAAAAAGTTAATCGAAGTTAAAGTTAGCCTTTCTACTGGAAAAACCGAAATACGAATACCAACACCAAGCACAAAAGAAAAAAGTGGTTTTTGTGGCGCTTCTGACTGTGTAGCACCTCAAAACGCGCGAATCACAAAGTGCTTGAGCGCCAATGGTTGTTTGTTATTATTGGTTTTTTTTTTTTTTTAGCATGCCTGCCTTTTCTTTTCTCTGCCAATTCCACCTCTTCTACATACAGCTACATCGTTCTTGCTCGTCTTCCACAACAGTGCACTTCAACTCATTTTTTTTTTCTTCTTGCAGATTCCCATGAAATCCAACCCGGATGATTACGCTGCCACAGCAGAGCAGATGCCGCCACTCAAGCGCGCTGCTACCGAGACCGCGAGACGCGACAGTCAACTCACGTCCTCGACAGCCAACGCCCGGGCACGCTTCCTGCGCGAGTTAGAGATGTACGCCAGCGATGACGAGGACGACGTAGCCGCAGTGGCCCGCAGCCGCAGTGGCAATGCCGCAAATACCCTTACACGTGTCTACTCACCACACGCCCTGGACACTTCTCCTGCCGTAGCTGCGGCAGACGACTCTGACTTTTTCTTCAGCCAAGCCACCACACACACAGGCGGCGACGACAAAGACGATGATAACGAGACTGAGCGCGATGAGTACGGATCAGCAGCGAACAGTGGCAGTGGCGTGGGTGTGCGCGGTAGCCGAACCACGGTGGGCGGCACACAGCCACCGCCTCGTGTCGGGCTGAGCTTGCTGCTCCGCATGCACGCTGAGAGCACCGCGGCGAAGAGGAACAGCCCGGCTGGCAAAGGCGGCGAGGTGGCAGCCTGCGAGAGCCGCAGGGCGTCATCGGCAGTCCCGTTGGAGGTCGTGCACGCCTACGTGCCTCTCAGCACCGGCGGTTTCCTCAGCACCGCCAGCGCGGGCGAAGACCTCATGGAGAGTCGCCAAGTGCGTGTGGGCGATGTGCTGTCGCTACGGAAGCTACGCAGTGACAACACGTCGCAGCCAACCGCAGGGCCAACCATTACGGCAGTCCCCTGTAGAGGAAATCTGAAGGTGGGCAGCCCAGCGTCGCCTACCGCTCCTGTAGGTTCGTCGCTGTTGCCACCGCCACCACCACAACCTGCAACGGCTGCATCCGCGGACACCGCACAGGTCGCATTGCACCGTTTCAAGTCTGCGGCCAGCTTCACTGACAACGATAAGGAGTACGGCATGCGGCTCTCGCCAGACATGGTGGGTCTTCTCTTCGAAGTGACGCGAGTGGACACGCAGGGCCGCAGCGTCGAGGCACTCTTCCTCGATGGCAGCCGCGCGAAGCTGGCCTTTCGCGAGATCCGCCCTGCCGGCTACGACGAGCGGAGGCGGTATGCACAGTGGAAGGCCGACCCGTCAAGTCGCCCCGTGACGACGATGTACAGCAGGGCCTCGTCACCCAGCACGGCGTCGGCGCCCGGCACCCACTCCGCCTTCTCTGCGAATACAACAGAGCCCGCTCAAGCAGAGCGGAGTGAGTCGGGCACGGCAGCGGCCGCGTTGGCGGAAACAGCCAGGTGGTGGGTCATCCCCCACCTACTGGTTCGGGTTGCGACGGAGGCGGCGGGCGACTGGTACGGCAAAAAGTGTGTCGTGAAGGCCGTCCGCCGCAAAGAAAACGCGGTACGGCTGACGGAGTGGGTCGATGAGCCGGCAGTCAAGGGCAGCACCACCAGCGCGGGCGCAGCGGCTGAAACACGTGAATTGATTGGCGTGGATGGACTCGAGACGGTCGTGCCGAAGAAAGGCGGGCGGGCGATGGTTGTGCTGGGTCCGCGAAAAGGTGAGATGTGCACTGTGCGCAGTCGCTTACGCGGCCCGGACGGCGACTTGACTGGCGTGGAGGTGGAGATGAACCGCACGAAGGAGGTGGTGACCTTGCAGGCGGAGGAGCTCTGTGCGCTAGCGCGGGGGTGAGTAAAAAAGCTGCGACGTCATCGATCCACCTGCTTAACTCGTGTTCAGTAAGACTGCGTTTTTTTCCAGTATAAGAAACAAAAATAACAACAAAAAAAAAAGAGCTTTTTTTTTTTTAAAGCATGCAGTCAGCTTTCTATTGATAACATGGAGCTTCCCTACGGATGTATATGAATATATGTATGCTCCATTTTTTGTGTGTGTTTCTTTGTAACAACTACACCGATGTCCGTTGTCACGCTTGACTCACGAGTTGTTCTCTTCTTTCTTTCTCTTTTTTTTTTTTTTTTTCAAATGCCATACTCTTCGAGTTTTTTTTTTTTTTGCTCTCCTTGCGGTTTTGTTTTTCTTTTCGTAGCCATAATCAGTTTACTCACCGCAAACCAAGAACTTCGGTGAACAACACTGTCGGACTCGAGCAAGCACGTACACACGCTCACACATAGAAAGAAAGAAGAAGAAGAAGAAGAAGGAAAAAAAAAAGAGAAAGTACGCTCGAATGCGCGGGCTGCGCGATGACGGTGCCGTGGACGCCGCCTTACACTTTGAGCAAAAGCATGGCCGAAGAGTATTTGTAGAAAAGAACGTCTCACAAATTTCCTTTGGCGATGCCTCGTACAACCCATTTAGAGAACACAAACGCAACGCTACGCCGCTGACACATGACGCATCTCATGCAACGGCGCACTTTTCATGGAATGAGGATTGCCTTTCGCAAGGAAACGCTGATGAGATGCGGCCCATGCGGCGGCCACGAGGGCCCGGCACAGACTTCGCGCGTTATATCGAGGCCCATGGCTTTCCCGCTGATGCCTCACGCCGCAGTGCACGGGTAGATGTGGTGCAAGAGACGCTGTACCACTACGACCCTATAAATCTGCACACGCACAAGAGACTCACGCGGATGCCATTTCGCTCGAAACAGTGCGATGGCACGCTGCAGCTTTTTTTGCAACCAGAGGAAGCACAGGCGCGCGCAGAGGCGCAGCAGCGACAGCATCAGCAGCAGTATCAGCAACGAGATCCGCAACGGTGTTTCGGCATTGATGACGAGACGGCTGCTTCTTATATTCATCGCAATGGCTGTGTTGGACACACTCTTCTACCGCAAAGTGCACCAGGTGCCGTAGCCGTAGTCGACGACAACTTCCTCACAAGCACTCTTGACGCACACAGCGACCGAAAGCCGTTGGGGTATGAGCACGAATATCAAAGTACAGGAGGCGAGTCGCGTTTAGGGAAGCGCTCCGTGCAGCTACAACAGCGTCTGCGTCTTCTCGAAGAGCTCTACGCGAGGGAGTATGCCCGCCTACAGAATTTGAGCCGCGAGTCTGAGAGCGACGGCGAAGAACGAGAGGGTTGTGACGACCACGGTGAAGCACACGACGCACACCACACTCTCTCAGGAAGCTTCGCAAGTCTTGATGACACCTTATCACACCAGGCGGAGAGCCGCAGGCAGGCGTCGCAGCTCTCGCAGCGCCGCCGCCGCACACGCTCGTCAAGTCAAGAGCATACTGCACACGGCTGTACCGAAGAAAGGCATGCGGAGGAGGACGCGGAAGATGGGGTTTCATCGAAGGCTGCGCTGCTGCGACGGCATCCTCCTCTGCAGCCGTGGGAACGCGAATACAACTACGTAGGGGAGCTTTCTCCAGCGACGCACGATCTTGATGAGAGCGACAGTTTTTGTGTCGATTCGGACAGCTACAAGGAGAACGAGTGTGCGCAGTCGATGAAACCTGCTGATGATGTTGCATGGCTGTCGCCTGCAGCTTCCTTTGTGGAACCAACGCGTACGGTATCGCAATCACAAACCACCTCCACTTTCCACTCGCCGCCCACTGTCCGCTCGCTTCGAGACTTGTGCGCGGAACGGCCGATGCGTGCGTTGGAGGGCACAGCAGTCCCCGCTGCTGGGACGGCTGCGCTGCCTCCGCCTGTTTGGCGAACGGCAAACACAACTTCAAAAAAAGCCTCTCAGACGTTGCGCGACGTCTGTCGAGCCCTGCAAACGCCACTGTAGAGCACCCTTTTTTTTTTTTTCTTTATGAAAAGCACTCAGTAAGGAACAAAGAAGAAGAGGCTGTCGTGTTGTGGTGAAATGGCGACTCTATTTCTTGTTGCTGTTGCTTTCTTTCTTTTTTTTTTTTTCTCTTCTCCTCTAGATTCCGCTACTTTAGATCACAAGGTGCAGTAGATCCTCACCAGACCATAAACCAAGAGACCATCACTTTTTCTTTTTGGCTTGCTTGATCGAGCACGTTTTGTCCATTTCTCAAGTGTTTTCTTTCTTGATTTTTTGGCTGCGCATGTTTGATCTGCTTGCAAAACACCCATCGGATCAGTACATCTCGAACGTTCATTTCAGGCTTTTTTTTTTTTTGTAAGTTATGGTGAAGTAATGTGTTTTTCCTCTTGTACTGTCCGCCTTACAACCGTTTCTTTTTTTTTTGTTGTTGTTGTTGTTGTTATAACGCTGCATTACTGACTTCACAGCTGCCCAGAAGACTTCATCTAGGGTGGAGCTTCCTCCCTCTGTTTCGACTAGACGGCTTCTTTGCTTCTTTTTTTTTTTTTGTGTGTGTGTGTGAAAGTGCCGTTGCGGCTCTACTGCCACCACGGTGCATGCAAAGCACGGGCACCAACACCTTGCTGTGTCGTCTCTCTCGTACGTACCTCTTTCTTCCATGGTTCAGCACCGTGGCACGCTTCCCCCACACCACGTATCAACACGTGACTCATCGGCACACGAAGAAAATGGACGGCATTCACCCTCAAAACGGTCGCCAGCAGGCGAAGCGCAACTCCAAGGCCAGAGGAGCCGCGGTTGGCGCTGGTGGCGGTGGGCTGCCGGCCGCACCAGGTGCGGCTCTAGACCCAGAGCTGGTGCACCAGATCGTGGCGTCGACGCAAGCACCGCCTTCACGTGTACAACAGCAACAACAGCACGTGCCGGGGCTGAGTGAGACAAGTGCTCCGGGTTCCACCATCGCATCGCAGCCTTTCGATGTGTTCGTGGTGTTGGACTTCGAGGCCACGTGTGAGCAGGGCAGGCGCATTGCCGATCCAGAGGTTATCGAGTTTCCGATGGTGTTGGTTGACGCCCGCACCGCGCAGCCCGTGGCGGAGTTTCAGCGCTACGTCCAGCCAGTCAGGCACCCTACGCTGTCTGACTTCTGCACGGAGCTAACGGGCATTACGCAGGCGATGGTGGAGGGCAAGTCCACCTTCCCGGCCGTGTACCGGGAAGCGTTGGAGTTTCTTGCTCGTGCTGGTCTTGGTGACGCGCCCCCGCTGCGCAGCTACTGCATCGTGACTTGCGGGGACTGGGACCTGAAGGTGATGCTGCCGGCGCAACTGGCGATCAGCGGGCAGCTCGGCCTCCCCGCCTCCTTCCAGCGCTGGTGCAATTTAAAGAAGTTGATGGAGCGACTGAACATCGCTGCATCGCCCTCAAGTTCGCAGAGGGCTGGCCGTGGTCGTGCGCCGTCGGGTATGCCAGAGATGCTGCGTGTGATGGGGTTGCCACTGCAGGGTCGCCACCACAGCGGCATTGACGACTGTCGCAACATCGCGGCGGTCCTCTGTGCGTTGTTGAAGCAGGGGTATGTGGTGGACGTCACCTACGACATGGCGGGAGCCGCCGCAACCACTCGCTGGCATGCCCCGTTACAGCAGCCAAGCGGAGCGCAGCTCCCCCTGCTCACTTCTCTCACAAGCAGCCGCGCGGATGGTTCGCTGGCTCGTGACGAAGCGCCCGCAGTGCTCACGGAGGCGCCACCGCATGCCCAAGTGCCGAGAGAAGAGCCGACGTTTCTTCCTTCCACTACTACCGCTGCTGCTGCTGCTGCTGCTGCTGCGACTGCCCCACACCGACGCGTGCTGCGGATCGACACAAACCGCAATGCCGTTGAAGAGCTTCTACGTGACAGCGCTGCATCTTTCCCACCCGAGGAGCACAAAGCCACTTCCAAGTTTCTCGCTAAGCTGCTGCGACACAAGGCGGATGAGTGGCACGTGCCGATCTCTGCCAACGGCTACGTGCTGGTCGACGACGCACTGCGACAGCCACAACTCGCGAAAAAAAAGCTGACGCTGCACGATGTTGCTGTGTTGGTGCGCGACTCGGACAAGCAGCGGTTTCGACTTGCCTTTGGCGCCGATGACGGTCGCCTCTACATCGCCGCTGCGCAGGGACAAAGTCTGGAGGGCGTGGAGCCGGAGTTGCGTGTGCTGACGACCCCGGACGAGGTGCCGGTGGCGGTGCACGGCACTTACTGGCGCGCTTGGCGTCTCATCGAGGCGTGCGGCTACATTAGCCCCATGACGCGGCATCATATCCACTTCGCGAAGGGGCTGGTGTACGACGACAACGTGATTAGCGGGATGCGTAGAGACGTGGAGCTTTTCGTCTACCTCAACGTGCCAGCCGTGCTGGCAGACGGGATCCCGCTGTACGAGAGCTCCAACGGGGTGATCCTCACGCCAGGGGTCAGGGACACACGACAGCTTCCGTTGAAATACGTGGCGAAGGTCGTGGACCGTCAGTCGGGACACACAATCTACCCCGCCGCCGCCGCCGCAGGAGCAGCAGTTTCACACTAACTGTTAGATGGTGTTCTTGAGAGAGAGAGTTCCTTTTTTTTTTTCACGTGTGCTTTTCCTGTTCCACCTTTTCTTTTTTCATGTAATCCGTAGCAATTTCCATTTTACCTATAAATATGTGTTCATTTTCCTTGATTGCTTTGTTCTTGATTTAAAGCTAAGAGAGAGGTCTGCTCAGCAGCTACGAAGAGTTTCTTTCTAATTGTTTAGTCGTTTAACTTTTTTTTTTTTCTCTTGTGAGCTCGTCACTGCGCTGGCAGGAAAAGGGGGGAAAAAAAAATGAGGCTTGTTGCTCAAACGCGCCTATTCCACCAACTTTTTCACATGCATCACTCACTTCTTACTCCGACATCTTATAATGGAGCTTTTTTTTTTCCTCTATTTTCCAGCTCTACAGAATCCTGAAGCACTAAAACACAAAAAAGAGAGGGAAGATAAGCTGACGGCGAGAGTGCATCGATCAAGCACCAACCGCCAAGGCGACATTGAATTAGCCGTTTTTTTTTTTCCTGTTCATCAACATCTTTGCCTTTTTATCGTTTCTTTTCAACGTCTTGTTTGCTGGTGGCCCTGCCTTTCGTATAAAACTCGAGGCATCCTTTTCTGTTTTTCCCTCTCTCACCGCCAATTGACACTTTTTTTTTTCTGCTCCTCTCTTTGAAGCAATGGTGCTGTTAGCGTCGTCATCGCTATCGTCGACGCTGCCCCGTGCGCGTCTCCGCCCACTGCAGCAGCCCCCACTGGACGACATCACCATCTACAACACCGCCACTCACTGTTACCTGCTTGCCACCGACAGCCTACAGCGCGACTATCATCTCATGACCTGCCGCAAGCACAGCCTCGAGGAGGCAGCCGTCAACGCGGGCCACACGAGCAGCAGCAGCAACAACAACGTAGCATCGGAGCTAGACGCCGATGACCGCGGCGGTCCCTCCACGTCCGGCACGCCATCACGGTCGCTTCAGGTTCCCCTCTGCAGCTTGGAGAACTTGCACGACTACACAACGTACGCCGTCTACTCTCCCACCGAGGCCGCGTCGTTGGTAGAGGCGCTGCAACGCGAGCACGGGGCTGCCATGTACGTCCTCAGCGCGGTTGCCCTGATCGGCGCGGTGCGCTTCACGGAGGGGTACTACTTGGTGCTCGTGACGCAGCGCCGCGTCGCCGGCTACCTTGGCGTGCACCGACTGTTTGAAGCGGCACAGGTGGAGTTGGTGTCGCTGCTGCTGGATCAGGACTGGGTCGCAGCGCAGATACGGCGCTCCTCACGGCCGCTGCGCCGCGGTGGGGTGAAGAGAGAGCTCGGTGCTGCTCCCTCGTTCGGCTCGAACGCCGACGGCGACCGCGGCGAGAGTACTGCGAACGCGGCTTTTCACCGCAAGCAGCATGCCGCCTCCTACCGCAAAAGCTCCTCCTCAACTACGGCGACGGCCGCGGCGTACTTGTTTCAGCGCCGCTCGTTGGAGGAACTGTACCGCCAGCAGTTCCTCAGTTCCCTGTCACGCACCTCGTCGTTCTTTTATTCCCACAGCTACGACTTGACGAACACGATCCAGCGTAACATGCTCGCCGATGGAGCAGAGGCGCGTGCGGAGGAAGAGAGAGAGGAAGTGGAAGAGGAAGCGGAGACGAAGAAGGGAAGGGAGGGACAAGGGATGATGAGTCCTGCTACGCCACGCAGAGGCTCTCGTGCCCAGCCAAACTCTCCCTCAAATATCGACGCACTTTCAGGCAACCCAGGTCCGGAGGGCACCTTGCTGCGTCCTGACCACCTGCATCAGCCACGCATGCAGTACGTGTGGAATGAATACCTGCTCGAGCCGTGGCAGTTGCCGGAGCAGCCTGTATCGGAGGAAACGGACGACAACGACGACGACGAGAGAAGTGGGCGTGGCAGTAGCAGCAGCAGTAGCAAAACAAACAACAACAACAACAACAGCAACCATAACAACGAGGAGTCATCAGCAAAGGAGGGCACACCCGGCTTGCACGAACGCGAGCAGACGAGGCCTCCTCCCCTTTCTTCTAGCCTTCCCGTGCCGCACTACCCACCATCGTTTGCCCGCTGGCGCATCTTCCTCATTCATGGCTACATCACGCAGCGGACGGTGGCGGTGCGCCGCCCTTCCTTCCACACGCTGCTGCTGACTCTCATCGCTCGCGTCAGCAAGGCCTCTGCCGGGGTGCGCTACCTCCGCCGCGGCATCAACAGCGACGGCAAGGTCGCCAACCACGTCGAGGTCGAGCAAATCGTGAGTGACGAGTCCGCGTGGAATGACGCCTTCACCGACGGCGCACTCAGCTCTTTTGTGCAGTTGCGTGGGTCGGTGCCGCTGCGGTGGTACCACCCGCCGACGGCCTCGCGTATACTGCCGAAGCCACCGATTGTGATTGGACCACCCGATGCGGAGTGGAGTGCGACCTGCTTGCACTTTCAGGAGTTGTTGCGCGAGTACGGCGGGCCGATCCTCGCGCACGACCTGCTCAAGCGGAAGGAGCACCACGCCCAGGAAAGCACGCTCGGGGACGCCTACCGCGTCGCTGCGCAGGCACTTTCAGCGGCGGTGGTTCGTGCGGCGGCCACGGATAACTGTGAACAACACCAACGACAGACACGGCGACGAAAGGAAACGGCGAGTGCGAGCGACGCCAGCACGGTGTCGCCGCTGCGCAGCTCTGACGTGCTGCAGTATGAGTCGACCGACCTCCGCGATCTTGGCTCGCTCGCCTGGAACGCCATGACCGCCATCGCTGAGCGCCACTTCGACCAGGTACACTGCTTCGTGTGCCATCGGCGGCAACGCGCACCACACGCGGTGCCGTCTGCTAGCGCGGATCTTCTCGCTCCCTCGTGTGCGAATGGGCCATCGTCCACACGCGACTATGCCGTCGCTGTGCAGTTGCAGTGCGGCGTCGTGCGCAGCAACTGCCTCGACTGCATCGACCGCACCAACCTCGGCCAGCTCTTTCACGGCTTGCACGCACTGGGGGAACAGCTGGCTGGGCTGGGCCTACTGCACCACGCGGCCGACCTGCGCGAGTCGCCGGCAGTGACGGAGCTGCTGCTGGAGATGTACCTGGCCATGGGCGACGCCCTCGCTACGCAGTACGGCGGCTCCGCGCAGGTCGGGGCGGGCGTGTTGCACCGCGGCGCCGGCTGGGACCAGCTGATGGGGGTGAAGCGTCTGTACAACAACGTGATGGGCGACCGAGACAAGCAGGAGGCGATCAAGTTGCTGCTGGGCCGCACGCAGCCGCACCCGCGGCGACACTCACGTGCGCGCAATACGGCGATGCAGAGCCCTGGGCAGTTGTTGCCGCCTTTTGTCGTGAATACGTCGCTGAGCGCGTCGCTCACATCAGCAACGCCGGGAGCGGCGGAGGCCGCAGCCGCCGCAGCAGCCGCAGCCACCGCTTCCCCGTCGAACAGCAGTTTCGTCTCCTCTTCCTTCCCCAGCAGCGAGACGGCCCTCGTGCCTTTCTCATCGTTCTCGTCGTCTCTCTTGTCTAGCGTCATGCATGCCGCCTCGCGCCTGTGGGGTGCCGCCACCGGTGCGTCGTCCGCAACGTCCACTGCCGCCGCTGCGGCTGCCGTCGAGGCACTGCGCGCGGCCCAGCACGCCGCGGTGGAAGCAGAGGCGGAGCCGGACTACTACGAGCACGTCACGAGCGGTCCCCGACTCCCGGCTGTCGGGCTGCTCGCGACGTGGTGGGTGCAGCCGCTGAAGGAGTTCACGGCTTGGTATGCGGTATGTGGTGTTGGTGTCATGTCGAGGGGCGAAGATCTGCTTCTTTCCCCTTTCGCGAGCGAGACAACTGGCAATGGTGGTGACGGTGACGGTGGCCATCGCAGCAGCAGCAGCAATATGGAAAAACGAGACAACAAAGAAGAAGAGGAGGAGGCCTCCGCCGCCCTCGCACCGCCGCCTCCCGCGCCTTCCTTACTATCCTCCTCGGCCAGGACGCTGGGTCGCTTGGCCACAACGTCCACCCTGCCGCGTGGTGCCTCGCCTGCCGCGGTGCTCGACGACGCCTTTGCTCAGCGCCTCCTCGCAGCCGAGGGCATGGCGCAGCAGCGATGGCGGCTATTTATTGCGCGGTGGGAGCGTCAGATCTGCCTCGCACCACCTGTAGAGCGCACCACCTCCAGCAGTGGCGCTAAGTGTCGTCGTGGGGCGTCCACGGCTGGGGCAGCCGTGGACGCCAATGCCGCCTTCAGTCGAAGCGGGATGCCTGGCAGCGTGGCCGGCAGGTATGACAGCACCTGCGGTGGCAGCACCACATCAAGCGCCGCGGCGGCCGGTTCCATCCTGCGGCCCTCCGTCTCGACCTGGGGAATAGATGACGGAGGCGTCGCAGACCCAGCGGCGAGCATGCTCGACAGCGAGGCAATGTGGAAAAATGGGTCAACGTTGTCAGTGAGTGGTAGTGGTGCTGTTGCTGTTGCTGTTGCAGGCGGTGGTGATGGTGGTGTCTTGGAGGCTACTTCGTCCTTCGCACCCTTCTCGTTCACCCTGGCGTCGTCGCTTTTTGCGGAGCCGTGGGTGGTGCTGCGCACCACCACGCATCTTTTACCTGTTGAAGCGGACCCGCTTGCAGCCACGATGCAGATCGACGCTCCTGCCTCGCGTGAGGGCGATGGGCTGACGGAGGAAGGAGGAGGAGTGTCTACCTCGCTTAGTTCTTTGTACGCATGGCGAGCGAAGGACAGCAGCTGCAAGCAGCCGGCCTCATCCGCTCTTGACTTCAGCCTTCGTTGTGATCAATCACTGTGTACGCCAGACTTGGCGAGCCAGTCCATCGCTTTCGCCATGATGCGTCAACTCTTCAGCACGCTTCCCCCTTCAGCGGCCACGGCGTCCTCGTGGGAGCAGCAGCCGTGGCGCTGCCCAGAGCAGCCTCATCATCACGAGACTTTTCCTCGCGCGGTTCAGACAAGCGTCTTTGCCCAGCAGGCACGGGCGCTGGAGGAGCTGGCGTGTCGTGAGACGATGTGGATCGCCGAAAGTGGTCAAACGTCTGCTGTGGCGGCAGATACTGCGGCGCTGCCGACCATCGCAACGACAAGAAAACCTCGACGACGTGACGCGTCGCTGCGAGGCCGAGAGGAGCATCTCAGGCCAGCAGAACGAAGCGCGGCACCGCGGCAGGGAAGCCATGCGCGGACGTTCACGTTGCCGACAGCAAAGTCCGGCACCACGAGTGGGGCAGAAGAAGATCGGCAGTTTACATCGGCTCTGCTGCAGGAGCTGTACGGGGCCCCCGCTGGATGGGGAACGGAGGAGATCATCTTGGCGCTGCAACAGCTGTTGTATCCAGCCCCGCTCTCCCCTGCCGTGCAACGCGTGCTGCGTCACTCCGATGTGCAGCCGCCGCTTAGCGGAGCGGAACTGTCCGGTCGGAGCCTTTTACAGGCCGCAGGTGAAAAACAGGGTGCTGCACGTGAGTACTGGCAGCAACGGCTGTTGCCCACTGCAGCGGATGGGCAACGCTCAACGACGCCGCAGCGGCACGCCGCCCTACAGGGAACAGCAGCAACAGCGGCACGAACTGTTTCAAAGGCAGAGTCGGAAGCTCATAAGGTCGCCGTCTCGCTTCTCTGTCGCCTCTCCTCCATACTGCAGGGGGTGTCTTCAGCCTCCCAGACGTCGTCAGCGGCGGAAAGGCGAAGTCGGTCGCCATCGCCGTCAGCCACACAGGCATCGCCGTCTTTGACGGCGAGTCGAGGCTCCGTGTACTCCGTGGAGCGGCTGTCGGTCCCGTTTTACAAGCTCGATGGTGACCGTGATGGCGGCAATGTCGTTCAGTCCGGCGTGCTTCACCCGATTGCTGCCGCACCACTAGATGAGAGTCTTCTTGTCGCCGCGGCAGCCCCTCTCTTGCAGGGTGCAGCAGGTGACGTTTCGCCAGAGGTGCTCTGCCAATTCCTGTCACCAGACCGCCCGTGTCTCACCGAACCGCTGCGGCGGTACTGGCTGCTCTGCCATCTGCTACAACCCCTCTTTCCCTTCTGCGTGCTCTCGCCCTGCCTGCTGCATGCCATGCTTCGCAACCTCTTTGGCGAGGCCCCGTGCACGCCGCACCGCACACGTCACCATGTGCGCTACACCTTTGCCCTCTCACCGCAGAATCGTCTCGTGCAGCAGCTGGCGGCTGGCGCCTTGGCCGGTGTCAACAGTAGTGACTTGTTGTCGCCGCCACCTGTGCCGGCGATGACCAGCGCGACGAACTCTAGCTCCGCCTTTTTCAGCAGTGCTCCCGCTTCTACAAGTGCGGCTACAGCTGTTACGGCGATGTCTGTTGGCGCGACGTCCGCCTCCTCCTTCTCGCCCTCGCTGCACGCTATGCACATTCCAGCCACGCTGGAGGTGAAGTGCTGCTGCACGGCACTGGAGCTGCATCGGTGGTGTGCGCAGTACCGCAACCGCTCCCAGCTTGCACACCTGAAAGAGAAGTTTTTAGCCTCCTCGGATAAATTGGCGCAAGATGCTGAACTCAGGGAGGAGGACGCGGCGGAGGCGGTGTGGCGGCTGCTGTGGTGGGCGGTGGAGAACAGCCTCGTCGTGCCGGTGGTGCGGCGACGCGAGCAAACAACGCTGGAGATACTCGCAGATGAAACGGCGCTGTTCTGCGTGGTGGCCGACGTACCGAGCGTGGCCGTCAACGTTGAGCGCCGTGGTCGCGCAGAGGTGTGGCGGCGCACACCACAGCGGCAGCAGCAGGAGCGTCTGCCGAGGCAGCCGTGCGAGTACGGTGACGGATTCAGTGCCATTTACGGCGTTCCCTTTGCCTCCGCCTTCCCGGTGCACCGGCTCACGCGACGCAGCGCCTTGACGGACATGGTGACGCTGAGCGAGACCATGGCCAGTCTTGGGCTGAACGCCGCGGCGCGTGTGCAGGAGTGGTTCCGCGACTACGCGCTGCACGGCTGGACGCGGACGACCCTGAGGTCTTCGAGAGGTGGTGATGGTGTTGTTGGCAGCGGCAGCAGCAGTAACAGTGGCGGCAACACTCATACAATCAGTAGCGCGAGCGTTTTTCTCTCTGCCAATATCGGCGCAAGCGGAGGCGTCACAGCGGCAGACAGTGGAGGTGACAGCTACTCGCCCGCGCCCGATGCCTCCATCCCTGTCACGCCTGCCGATGTTGTCGCCCATTTTAGCCAGCTGGCCGAGGAATGCCTGCAGAGCATTCAAAGCGTCATGGTGGCCCTGCAGCTGATGTCTCTCAACGCCCTCGCCGACGACCACGGGGTGCACGCCTACATCAGCTTCTTTGTGAACGTCTACAACGCCGCCTACGTGGTGGCCTGGCTGACGAATGTAAAGGAGTTGGTCAGCGTCGCCGCGACGGCGGCAAAGATGACGCGAGCGGCCTCTGCCAACAATAGTGCTCCACAGCCGGCTCGCGCGGACGCGCTTGCCGGTGCCGCGTCGCTCCGCACGATTGACCTCCTCCCGTTGCCTACGCTATGTAACACGAATATAGCCTGTTTCATGCACGTCTACGGTGTGGTGATCGGACACACCTTTGTGAGCTTGGCAGAGATGAAATACGAGATTTTAGGCGGCAACCGAGCCCCGCCGTACCGTGACGTACCGCTGTGGCTTCCCTCGCTGGCACAGCCACCACCACAGCCAGTGAGTCAAGCGGACGGGTCGGACCTTTCAACACAGCGATCGAGTCTACCACTGAATGCGTGGCGGTGGGCACGGCTTGTCCCGCAGCACCTGCGCGTCGAGGTAGCTGAAAATGCACGACTGGCCTCGCTACGCCAGCATCCGCACTTGCAGGCCGCCCTCAATTGGCGAGAGCTGTTCGATGTCTACGCGCCGAAAGCAAGCGTGGGAGAAGTGCGCACAGGGACAGCGCAGTCCCCCACAGCCGTAGCGGCACCGCTTTTCCCACCCACGCCAGCCTTTGAAGCACAGCGTCAACGCTACCGCGAGCTCGTGGATGGGTGGTGTACCGACGTGGTGCGTCACCTGCCCTTCCGCATAAGCCTGCAGCTCATCGACACCTACTTGCCGCCTCCACTCTTTCACCTCTGCCATCCAACGGATGCCAGCGGCAGGTCCGACGCCGCGGGGAGTGCGAAGAATGCACACAGTGGCAATGGCGTGAGTGGTTTTGACGAGGGAGGCACCCACAATGCTCCTCTCGACATGCACCTACGTCTAGACGTGGATGCAGAACGAGTGCCGTGGTATCTTCAGCCGATGCTAAACACCGTGCCGCTTATGCAATCTGCGCTACAGAGCACGAAGCTTGGTGTCGTATACGGCGTGGCGCGCGACGACGACGGGCGGGCCAGCGGGGCGCTCGTGCCGCAGGTCAGCCCCGACGCGAACGGCGTTCTTCTGCAACCCTGCCGCATGTGGAATAGCCCGTCGTACTACCTGGTGGGTGGGGATGGTGTGAACAGCGAGGAGGCGATTACCCACTCCTTTCAACTGCTTCAGTCCTTGAGTGGATCCTACCTCGGCGTCCACGGCTACCATGTCGAAGCAACCCACAGTACGAGCAGGAGCAGTGGCAGCCATGCCAGCGGTATGGCCCAGCAACACCTCTGTACCCCGCTCCACCACGGAGAGGCGTTGGCGCAGCTCCACGCAACGGAGACAGCCTTCCGAAGCGCGTTGCGGTGCACTGATCCACAGATATTTGCCGAGACCCCACCATACCGCTTGTTCTCTTCTTCCTCGGCCCGGCTGCCGAACGCCACGTCCTGCTCCGCGGCGCTGCACAACGCGATGAAGCCGCTGCTGTACGAGTGGTGTCGGGCGACGGTTCACGAGGTGGAGGGAATCTCGCTCCTGGCCAAGCCGGGTTCGCAGCTGCGCGTGCTGCTGAGAGTTTTGCGGCTGCTGGAGGAGTCGTACGTGTCTGGTGAGGCGGTGCGGCAGTCGCAGCTGACGATTCAAGAATGCGCTTGAAAAGAGAGAGAGAGAGAGAGAGAGAAAAGAAACTCATGAGAAGTAACAGGGTTTATGGCGGAAACGAAGAGTGCGCTGGTGCGTTGTGGTTTGAATCTGTGTCACGTGCTGGGAGACTTCTGCTTTGCATGTTGTTATTTCTTTCGCGCCCTTTTTTCTGTTTTTTTTTTTTTCAAGGTGTTTCGATGCGATAAAACTCTAACTTCTTTTTTCAATATAATAATAGTTGTAATAAACACCCCGGATAGCGTCGTTTGTCCTCCTCCGCTTTGTCACGGTTTAGCGTGGAAAAGGAAAGCCTTCGACGAACGTGGGCTGTGTCTCCTCGAACGTTACCGCTTGCTCGACTCTTGCCTCTGCTGGGCATATGTATATATATATATGTATATATATGTATATGTGTTACCTAACTCTTTTTTTCTCTTCCCATCTGTCTGTTTCATTGCTCTTTTTCGATCCATCTTCGCTAAATACTGTGCACAGTTTTTTTTTTTTCCTCTTTCTTTTTTTTTTTTTTCTGTAGGGTTTACTCTTCCCAGTCTTCGTTACGCAACGAGGGTGCGTCACAACAAGAAAAAGAAAAACCCCGGCACCATGTTGCGTCGTTCCACCGTGCAGTGCCACCGTACCGGCAAGGCGCGTGCCTTCATCCTGCACGACCCATCACTGAAGCTGTTGCGGGCCGGCAGCGGCTTTCAGCAGCTCAAGCGCATGGGTATGCACTCCCAAAAGTCGCTGGGCTTCCGTAAGATCGACAACTTCTACGCCAACAACCAGTACCAGCATGCGTGGCCGCTGCTGTCGCACGACGACCTCGGCAACAGCGACCAGTCGAATCAGACCAAGAACATCCTCTACTCCATGTATATGCCGAAGCGCAACAAGGGTACCGCGCCGTGGTTCCGTGGCGCCGACACGTACTCGGTGAAGTACTGCGAGCAGGGTCGCTACGAGTACCAGCGCTACCTGATGATCAACCGCTTCCCTAGCGAGTACAAGAAGCACTTTTTACGTTTTTTGGGCAACATCCGCGGCGGCGGCGGCTCGTCGAATGCGATCCCGCAGGAGACGCTGCACTGGCTGCTGCGCATGATCGTCGACAACTTCAACCCGCAGCACGTGCACTACATCGCCGCCATGCGCACCTTGCAGGACGCCGGCGAGCTCGACATGGCGCGAGACGTGTGGAAGATCATGGAGCGGCAGCAAACGTGGCCGGACACGGCGACGCTCATCGCGTACCTGGACGTCTGCGTGGAAGGTGGAGAAAAGACGTGGGCCGTGGAGGCGTGGAACCGCTACTGCACAGAGCTGCGCTTCCTGCAGGACGGCGAGGTGGACCCCAAGCCGATCACGCGTACGCCTTTCTCGCTGACCCGCGAGGAGCTGCTCTACCTGCCCAAATGGAAGAAGCACTTCGACCACGATCCGAACCTCGACGTGCCAGACCTGAACCGCTTCAACCGCACTCGCGAGATCTACCTGCGCATGGCGAAGGTGATGCTGGCGAGCGACGATATGCCGATGTTCGAGCACTTCTTCGGGAAGCTGGAAGAGGCGATGCTGACGACGCCGACGCCGGTGCCGGAGCCGCCGAACCCGCACCTGCTGCGACGGCCGCGTTGGGCCCCATACGAGCAGCAGAAGTCGCTGCACGCCTCACCGTGGCGCATGGCCAACAACGGCCGGGCAATGGCGCTCGGGCCCGCTCAGACGACGGAGGACGAGATGCAGTCGCGCTTCTTTAGCAATCCGCAGTTCCTCGTGCACGCAGCGAAGGAAGCAGTGGCGGTGGTGCTGCGGCGGTACATGGCGATGTATCCGGAGGCGACAGACGCGCAGACCGCCGCGCCAGCCTTCTTCGAGCCGACGGCGACGGCGCAGGAAACTCTCGCCCTCTGCGATCGCCTCGTTCAGCGTGTCATAGACCGCCTCGGAGCTATGTTCGGCAGCCTCGACACCTCCTCGCTGCTTTCCACCTGCCTGTGCGTGCGACGTGTAATTGGCAAGCAGTCCGGCCACGCCCTTGCCACCTACGCGGAACAGTTTTTGACGAAGAAGGCCACGATGAGCCGCGACGGGGTGAAGGAGGCGCTAACGGCGCCAAACTACCTTCAAATCCTCGCCGCCTATGCCGACGAGAGCGCCTACCGCTACGACGCCAAGACGCGTCAGTACACCTACAGTCCAGCCTTCCGGCCACTCGAGGTGGTGAAACAGCTGAGCAACACGCTGAACGAAATAGCGGCCAACCCGCACGTTGCGTGGTCAGCGGAAATGCACCTGCAGGTGGTCCGCACCCTCGTGGGTTGCGGTACGATGAAGGCAAACGCCTATTTCGTGGACAACGTGCTGCGTCAGTTCCAGTGGGACAGTCGCTTTCTCGAGGCCCTCTATGCGGAATACCGCCGCCAGGACAGCGTGGACCTCTGGGCAGAGCTGACGAAGCGGGCACTCGTGTGGACGGCGCGGTACGACGTTGTTGCCTCGGAGCGGCTGAAGCGGCTGATCGAGGACGACTACGACATCATTCACGTGCAGACCCGCTCCTTCCGCGAGCTCGCCGTCTTCCAGTTCCGTGACGTCGAGGAGAAGCGGCATGCCCGCAACGTGGTGAACGAGCTGCCGAACCCGTGGATTGACTACGTGACGCACGCCCTGCCCTTCCCCGACCGCGACGCCGGCTACCCGGACGAGTACGGCGACATTGGTCAGTGGCGAGCCCCTGGTGGGCCTGGTTCACCGGTGAAGGGCCCTGGCTACTACGCCCCGCCGATGGAAGGCGAGCACATGCGCGGCTACACGGCGGAGTGGCGCGACTTGAAGAATCCGATGAAGCCGCCAGCATTCCCTGAGCCGTGGGACCGCAAGTATAAGCAGTACGCGCGTGGCCAGCACCCGTCGTACGATATGGTGTACGCAGGTCCAATGCCGGAGATCTTCCCTGGCCGCCGTGACTTCCGCAAGCCAACTCGCTGGGACTACCACGATGTGGAGAAGCAGAGCAAGTACAAGATCAGTGGCCCATACTAGGATAGTGCATCTTTTTTTTTTTCCTGTTGTTTTTGGCAGTTGTTAGCGTTGGAGTTCTTTTTTTCTCCTTGCCCGGACAGAGACGCTGTTGTCGCCCATTTTTTTTTTCCGTAGTTATTGTTGTTGCTGTTGTTTCTCGTCTTGTGATGGTTGTTCGGTGCGTGCTGCAACGTCTTCCCACTGCGCTGGGAGCGTTGCTGTCGTTGTTGTTCGATTCACACAACTGGTTTTCTTTCTTTCAGTTTTTCTCCTTTCGAAACAATTTCACGAAGTTGATTTCAAAAAAAAAAGAAAATAAGAAGAAGAAGAAGAAGCGGAAAAGGAGTGGCATTACGGAGCTCACATAGAGGAGGGAAAAAAAAAAAAAGAAAAGAACAAGTCCCTCGAAGATAAGGTGAAAGAAGAAGAACGTCCTCTTTTTTCACGCCTTTCAGCTCCCCTTCCCCCCTCTTTCTCTCAGTGCTTCGTAAAAAGAGCCGGAATTCTGTTTTGCGGAGAAGAAAAGAAAAAAAAAGAGGGAAAAAAAGTGTCTGTAGGTCAATCCGCCACAGCAATAGTAGTGCCACATTGGAGTAAATTCCACACGACGCTAACAGACTTTCTTTCTCGCGAGATCTTCCCCCTGTCATTTTTCTTTTCCTTTCCTTTTCTCGTTCTCCCTCGGCTTCTCCATCGGCTGATGTTCCAAGAAAGGTGCGTCCAATCAACGGAAGAGGCGTCATCATCTATTCCATCGCATCTCTCTCACGTAGCACGATTCCTTCGACAGCTGTGTTCCTGCAAAACGCAGAAGGGGGAAAAAAAAAAAAGAAAAGAAGAGCAACATAGAGGGTTCGCAGGTTCAGCAGGTTCTCCCTCTCCTTTTTTTGTTTTTTTTTTTCTTCTTGTTTTAATTCACGCAATGTCTGCTGCTGCTGCCGCCCCCGCCTCACTCGTCAAGTACGAGACGCCGGTTTTGCTGTCCGACGCGCAACACAAAAAGGCGCTGCAGGCGAAGCGCGCCGGTGTCTCCGGTCCGGCCAACGGGAAATCCTCCTCGCAGCCGCCGCAGCCCCAGCCCGAGGACGTGCTCTTCAGCATCTTGCCGCCGCGCGAATTTGAGAAAGATGGCCAACTATGGGTGCAGTATCCTTCCAGCACTCCCGCTACCCGACTGGACGTGATTCACTTACAGGAGGAGCTTGACACGCTGCTCGTCGAGCGACAGGCACGAGAGACGGGTGTGTGCCCGATCCGCGAGGAGCTGTACGGCCAGGTGTTTGATGAGCTGATCCGTCAGGTGACGATCAGCTGCGCCGAGCGTGGCCTGCTGCTGCTACGGGTGCGCGATGAAATTCGCATGACACTTGACGCCTACCGGTCTCTCTATGAGAGCAGCATTGCCTTTGGCATGCGCAAGGCCCTCCATGCGGAGCAGTCGCAGGTAGAGTTGGAGGCGCGGGTGCGTGCTTTGGAGCGGGAAAAGGCCGACCTGCAGCGTCAGGTCGAAGACTTGGAGGAGGAGTGTGCGCAAATCGAAAAGAATGACGACCTGCGGCGCAAGGAGGAAGAGAAGAAGCACGACGAGGAAGTCGCCTTTTTCCGTCGCACCTACCAGACCTTAACGGCCAACCTGCAGACGGTGGTGAACCCGACGAAGGCCTGAGAGAAGTACTTTGAGTTACTTCCTTGTCTGGACTTGTCACGATGTTTATTAGCTGTTACTTTTGTGTGTTTGTGTGTGTCGTTGTATCATATGAACTCATTAGCTATCAGAATACAAATGAATAAAGGAGCACAAGAAGTAATATGCACTTTTCGGCCCTCACCCTCTGATATCTGCCCTCCAGTGACGTTGCTTGATGTAGCCACTGCGAATGCGAAAGGCAAACAGCCCCACGGCATGCGAGCACGCATCGCTTGTCAGCTGCTCTCTCAGCAAGTTGTAGTCTTGACACGACAACGACGATTGACGTAGCCTGATGACTGATGCGTTATGAGCCTCTGTTGTTTGTGTGTTTACCTCTCTCCGCTATTCTATCTTCCTTTTTTTTTTTTTTCTTTACACCTCTCTTTGTTGCTTCACCCTCCTTCACCCTTTTGATTCTCTCGTAGATTATCTAAACGTCTTTCCATCGCTCACCTAAGCAACTCCTCTTGCCTCCCTCCTCCTCGTGCGTACGAGTATCATTACAGCCTCCCTACACCGCCAAAACAAAAAAAATGTCCGCCAAGCCGCAGCCCATCGCCGCCGCCAACTGGAAGTGCAACGGCAGCCTCGCCTCCATCGAGAAGCTGCTGGACGTCTTCAATGCCCAGGAGATCAACCACGACGTGCAGTGCGTGGTGGCGCCGACCTTCGTGCACATCCCGCTCGTGCAGGCGAAGCTGCGCAACCCCAAGTACGTCATCAGCGCCGAGAACGCGATTGCCAAGAGCGGCGCCTTCACCGGCGAGGTGTCGATGCCGATCTTGAAGGACCTCGGTGTGAACTGGCTCATCCTCGGCCACTCGGAGCGCCGCACGTACTACGGCGAGACCAACGAGATCGTCGCGCAGAAGGTGGCGGCTGCCGTGAAGCAGGGCTTCATGGTGATCGCCTGCATCGGTGAGACGCTGCAGCAGCGCGAGGCGAACCAGACGGCGAAGGTGGTGCTGACGCAGACAGCCGCGATCGCGAAGCTGGTGCCGAAGGAGGCGTGGGCGCAGATCGTGCTGGCGTACGAGCCCGTGTGGGCCATCGGCACCGGCAAGGTGGCCACGCCGGAGCAGGCGCAGGAGGTGCACGCGCTGCTGCGCCAGTGGGTGAAGGAGAAGATCGGCACAGACGTCGCCGGTAAGCTGCGCATCCTCTACGGTGGCTCCGTGAACGCCGGCAACGCGAAGGAGCTGTACGCGAAGCAGGACATCAACGGCTTCCTGGTCGGCGGTGCGTCCCTCAAGCCGGAGTTCCGCGAGATCATCAACGCCACGCAGTAAGTGATCAAAAGACCCTAACAGGACTGTCCCCTCATCAAAATACTGTTTCTTTTTTATGTTACCTTTTTTATTTCGTTAATAACCTCTTTTTTTTTTTTATCAGTGTACGAAACGGAGACGTCGCCACAGTGACGCACAGTGCTAGCAGGGTGTGCGACGAGTTCGTTGTGTCCTGCGTATTTAGGAGGGACACACACTTTTTTATATACACAAAATTGCACGTTGCTGCGGTATTTCACTAAACTCTCTGCGGCTGTTCCCGTACGGCACGGCGTATGCCATTTTTTTTTTCGATTGAGCTCATCTGTCTGTAGCCACATGCACACTGTGATGCGAGAGCCGTTGTGGGTGCTCTTTGATCGCAGTGGGCAACGACACCGCAAAAGAAATGAAAGAAGGGGAGAAAAAAAAAAACGAAGCAAACAAACAACAGAAAAAGAAAGTAGAAAGAACTAGCGGCTTTCGACGAAGCAGACTATTTGATAGCTACGCAGCACGTAACTTTGAGCAACTCCAATTCTGGTACAAGAATGGGATGACAGCTCTTTCTTTTTTTTTAATGTTGAGTGCATCTTAAACTGTACCAATCAAAGAAGAGTCTTTGAAAAAAGTGACTCCACGGAGATCGCTCTACCAAAGTTGCAACACTGGGCTTTGACATGAGCTGCAGCCTACACCCCATCCCTAACGATGCAGGCAGAGGAAAAAAAAAAAACTGAGAAAAAGGAGAAAGAGGGACGTTATTTGACTACTCGCTTTTCACCATCGAAACATCGTGAAGAATGTAAGCACGGCTCTCCTTTTCTTTCTTGCTTCACACTCTCTGCCTCTCCTTCATTTTTTTTCTTCCTCTCTGCGCGATCAAACGAGCACCGATTTCAAAAAGCACTTTAAAAGCACACGTCTTTCCATCGCTCACCTAAGCAACTCCTCTTGCCTCCCTCCTCCTCGTGCGTACGAGTATCATTACAGCCTCCCTACACCGCCAAAACAAAAAAATGTCCGCCAAGCCGCAGCCCATCGCCGCCGCCAACTGGAAGTGCAACGGCAGCCTCGCCTCCATCGAGAAGCTGCTGGACGTCTTCAATGCCCAGGAGATCAACCACGACGTGCAGTGCGTGGTGGCGCCGACCTTCGTGCACATCCCGCTCGTGCAGGCGAAGCTGCGCAACCCCAAGTACGTCATCAGCGCCGAGAACGCGATCGCCAAGAGCGGCGCCTTCACCGGCGAGGTGTCGATGCCGATCTTGAAGGACCTCGGTGTGAACTGGCTCATCCTCGGCCACTCGGAGCGCCGCACGTACTACGGCGAGACCAACGAGATCGTCGCGCAGAAGGTGGCGGCTGCCGTGAAGCAGGGCTTCATGGTGATCGCCTGCATCGGTGAGACGCTGCAGCAGCGCGAGGCGAACCAGACGGCGAAGGTGGTGCTGACGCAGACGGCCGCGATCGCGAAGTTGGTGCCGAAGGAGGCGTGGGCGCAGATCGTGCTGGCGTACGAGCCCGTGTGGGCCATCGGCACCGGCAAGGTGGCCACGCCGGAGCAGGCGCAGGAGGTGCACGCGCTGCTGCGCCAGTGGGTGAAGGAGAAGATCGGCACAGACGTCGCCGGTAAGCTGCGCATCCTCTACGGTGGCTCCGTGAACGCCGGCAACGCGAAGGAGCTGTACGCGAAGCAGGACATCAACGGCTTCCTGGTCGGCGGTGCGTCCCTCAAGCCGGAGTTCCGCGAGATCATCAACGCCACGCAGTAAGTGATCAAAAGACCCTAACAGGACTGTCCCCTCATCAAAATACTGTTTCTTTTTTATGTTACCTTTTTTATTTCGTTAATAACCTCTTTTTTTTTTTTATCAATGTACGAAACGGAGACGTCGCCACAGTGACGCACAGTGCTAGCAGGGTGTGCGACGAGTTCGTTGTGTCCTGCGTATTTAGGAGGGACACACACTTTTTTATATACACAAAATTGCACGTTGCTGCGGTATTTCACTAAACTCTCTGCGGCTGTTCCCGTACGGCACGGCGTATGCCATTTTTTTTTTCTATTGAGCTCATCTGTCTGTAGCCACATGCACACTGTGATGCGAGAGCCGTTGTGGGTGCTCTTTGATCGCAGTGGGCAACGACACCGCAAAAGAAATGAAAGAAGGGGAGAAAAAAAAAAAACGAAGCAAACAAACAACAGAAAAAGAAAGTAGAAAGAACTAGCGGCTTTCGACGAAGCAGACTATTTGATAGCTACGCAGCACGTAACTTTGAGCAACTCCAATTCTGGTACAAGAATGGGATGACAGCTCTTTCTTTTTTTTTAATGTTGAGTGCATCTTAAACTGTACCAATCAAAGAAGAGTCTTTGAAAAAAGTGACTCCACGGAGATCGCTCTACCAAAGTTGCAACACTGGGCTTTGACATGAGCTGCAGCCTACACCCCATCCCTAACGATGCAGGCAGAGGAAAAAAAAAAAACTGAGAAAAAGGAGAAAGAGGGACGTTATTTGACTACTCGCTTTTCACCATCGAAACATCGTGAAGAATGTAAGCACGGCTCTCCTTTTCTTTCTTGCTTCACACTCTCTGCCTCTCCTTCATTTTTTTTCTTCCTCTCTGCGCGATCAAACGAGCACCGATTTCAAAAAGCACTTTAAAAGCACACGTCTTTCCATCGCTCACCTAAGCAACTCCTCTTGCCTCCCTCCTCCTCGTGCGTACGAGTATCATTACAGCCTCCCTACACCGCCAAAACAAAAAAATGTCCGCCAAGCCGCAGCCCATCGCCGCCGCCAACTGGAAGTGCAACGGCAGCCTCGCCTCCATCGAGAAGCTGCTGGACGTCTTCAATGCCCAGGAGATCAACCACGACGTGCAGTGCGTGGTGGCGCCGACCTTCGTGCACATCCCGCTCGTGCAGGCGAAGCTGCGCAACCCCAAGTACGTCATCAGCGCCGAGAACGCGATCGCCAAGAGCGGCGCCTTCACCGGCGAGGTGTCGATGCCGATCTTGAAGGACCTCGGTGTGAACTGGCTCATCCTCGGCCACTCGGAGCGCCGCACGTACTACGGCGAGACCAACGAGATCGTCGCGCAGAAGGTGGCGGCTGCCGTGAAGCAGGGCTTCATGGTGATCGCCTGCATCGGTGAGACGCTGCAGCAGCGCGAGGCGAACCAGACGGCGAAGGTGGTGCTGACGCAGACGGCCGCGATCGCGAAGTTGGTGCCGAAGGAGGCGTGGGCGCAGATCGTGCTGGCGTACGAGCCCGTGTGGGCCATCGGCACCGGCAAGGTGGCCACGCCGGAGCAGGCGCAGGAGGTGCACGCGCTGCTGCGCCAGTGGGTGAAGGAGAAGATCGGCACAGACGTCGCCGGTAAGCTGCGCATCCTCTACGGTGGCTCCGTGAACGCCGGCAACGCGAAGGAGCTGTACGCGAAGCAGGACATCAACGGCTTTCTGGTCGGCGGTGCGTCCCTCAAGCCGGAGTTCCGCGAGATCATCAACGCCACGCAGTAAGTGATCAAAAGACCCTAACAGGACTGTCCCCTCATCAAAATTTTTTTTTTCTTATTCTGTGTTTTTTTTTGTTTGTTTTTATTATGGTTATTTGGATAAATTGTTTCCCTCTCTGAAAGAAACAACTTAAAAAAGAAAAAAGCGTTATCACTTTTTGTTGCGTTGTCGTTGAATAACGACGGGAATGCGCAAGCACGGAATTTGGTAAAAAAAAAAAAAAGACGAAAAAAAAAAAGACGAAGTCTCAGATAGCGAAAACAACCTGTTTCCCCCTCTCCCCCCTTCCTTTTCGGTGGACGCGGCTGAGCGTGGAAGTGCCGGAGCTCTCTACTAGTCACGAGGAGCATTAAGATAAGTCAAATAATGTCAGACCTTTTTTTTTTAATTTGTTTGTTTGCTTCCTTTTCGATGATGACATGAGGAGTGCTGTTTTTACGTACTTTTGTTTTTTTTTCTTCTTTATTTCCTTTGGTCCTGATGATGCTACTGCCGTGGTTTTATACGTTCTATCGTGGAAAAGGGGACCGGTTTCTTTTTTTTTTCCCCCTACTTGGTGCTTTCATTCGTCTACCTCACACCCTCTTTCTGTTTCGTTCTAAATGATGATTAGTGCCGTGTAGTCTGCTTGTACAGCAAAAGAAAAGAAAAAAAGAAGTTGCTCAAGGTGCTGTTTCTGACCCAATAAGGCAGTAAAGCACTCTATTCTCCTCTGTTATTTGCGAATTGACGTTCTGCGTTATTCACCCACGCCTTGTCTTCTACCCGGTGTAATCATGAAGAAGCAGCTTTACCGCAGCTGCAGCGGTGCTTTGGTCGGCTTCATGAGTGGTCGCACCTCCGTCTTCCGTATGCGGCACTCGCGTGCACTGATTGCATCCACTGTGGATGCCACGACATCCGCAGTCACATCCACGGCCACGCGCAACTATCATTGGCCTTATCCGGACAACTTCCTTCCAGAAGGCGCCACTACGTCGTCCTTCCAATCCAGCCCGGTGCCCAGCGTACGGGAGCGCATTGTACGCGAGTACGCGTTGAGTCCCCTTTTTGGCCGTCGCACCCCTTGCTGCGTGCTTGGCTTCACCGACACCGCCGCCTCTCTGGTCGATGTGAAAGGAGAGCTGCGCAGGTGCATCGCGCAGGTGCTCGGGAAGGCAGAGGTGGAAGTTGAGTTGGGCCCACTGCGGCAGATGAAGGAGATGTTGCTGCACCGTAGCGGCACGGATGAGTCGCCACGGCTGGCAGACGAGTTGTGGGGCCGCCCAGATGCTGGCATGCGTCGCCGCGAGCGGTACGCACGTCTGCCAGTGCAGGCGCGAACGCTGGTCGAGGTGTTCCTGCCAGGTGAAGAGGTAGCGGCGGCGGAGGTACCAGTCGTGGGAGAACGGCGTCGTCCTGCAGCTCGCGAGAGAAGCGCGGATGCCGGAGAGGACGAGGGAGCCTACAACGACGGCGTGGCGGAGGCGGAGGCGGCCATCCTCGCACACGGCTGGTACCTGCAAGAGCAGTTGTACCAGTACATGACCGCCGGTACGACAGGCAGCGGCAACAGGCAGGAGAATGAGGAAATTGGGGAAGACGAAGTAGAGGCGGGTGTTGCGATGCTGCACGACGGTCTGGGTGTTGTGTACTGCGAGGTACCAGCGATCGATGAGAGTGGATTTGTGTTTGATCAGCTGCATGGCAAGGAGGTGGACGCGGACACAGCATCGAGGGTCGTGGATCGGTGGACGCGTCGTGTGGCGCAGCAGCAGCGGCAGCAAGAGGAAGAGGCCGCTAAAAAGAAGCCCTCGCAGAGCGCATAAAAGCGGGATGGTGGACCCCGTCTTCGGCCTGTACTTCAATCCTGTGTGAGCAGAGTACCTTATCGCAGTAAAAAGGGTCTTTCTCTCATATTCTCCTGGCTTTTTTTGCTTGTTTTTCGAATCACAGATTGTTTTTTTTTTTTTTTAATGCTAATGGAGTGTTGCCGAATACAGACTTTGAAAAGACACACACATATATATACATATATGAAGTGGAGCGAAGCAGAACGATTAGCCATAGTAAACCTATTCATGTGTACGCATCGTGTTTTGACATCCGTAGTTCACGCTTCGCCTGTCCATTTCGGCTGTGTTGGCGCTTTAGATGCAAACTCTGTTGTCGTTTATATTGTTCGTTTTACAGGTGAGGAGCGGCGAAAAGAAGTCGTGCTCTCACTCTTAGACGCAACAAGCATGTCGACTTTCAGTTCTTGTAGAGTAATAATGATAAATAAAAGCAATTACTATTGTTATCGGTTTTCTCTTATTTCCTCCTTTTACCCTATGCAGCTGCAAGCTTTTTGCTCAAAACACAAAGAAAAAAAAAGAAAGAGCTTTGTTTTCTGGTGGAGTTGAATCCACTGACTTTTTTTTTTTTTTGCCACGTACTGTCCAGTTAAACGGTCCGATTCACCGGCAGCTGCTGTTGCTGCCGTTGTCGTTGTTGTTGATCATCATCGTACGAGCACCAGAATCACTCCCACACATAAACCCTCTTCATCCCCAAGCTATGTCGCAGCTGGCCCATGTCGTACGGCGTGCCTGCCTGCTTCTCGTGTTTGCCGCTGCACTGCTCGTGCTGGCGGGCCACACCAGTGTCCACGCGTTCCGCTTCACTCTGGTGCCAGGCAAAGTAAAGTGCTTCACGAACGAGCAGCCCGAGGGCGGTCGCTACGAAGTGCGCTACCGTATGATGCGCAGCCTCACCCCGTTTGTCTCCGTCGCCGTCACCTCTCGCGGAGGGCGAGTGTTGATGGAGCACGAGATGGCCCACGCAGACGCGAAGGAGATCGTGACGCTGAACAAGAATGGTATGATGTCCATCTGCTTCCACACAGCCGAAAAGGCAGCGGTGGCGGCCGTGTCGATGAACGTGACGCTGGACATCGTCGACGCCGAGGACGCGGAGCTGACGCGCATGAAGCGGCAGCGCTACAGCACCAGTAGCCCGATTGCCCTTGGTGCGGGGAAGGGCAGTGGTGCGCTGCAGCAGATGCAATACATCTCTAAAACACTGGTTACCACACGCGCATCGTTTCTATCCCTGGCGAGGGCGGATGAAGACATTCAATACTCGCTGAGGGAGGCGGAACGCTTTTCGTGGATCTTCGTCTACGTATTTGTCGGCGTCGGAATTCTGATCACGGCAGCGTTGTTTATGCGGCTGCGCTACTTCATGAAAAAGAGCAAGCTGTTGTAGTGTGTCTTTTTTTTTTCTTCTTCTTATTCTTTTCTTCTTATGAGGGCTGTGCCAGCCCGCTTAGTTCGACTCCGTTGCTATCTGATGTAAAGGGAAAACGAACAGAATGGACTGAAAGCACTGAAACCAAAACAACAGAATAGTTGTAATGATTGTTGTTGGGATGATGATGATGATGATGATGTGTGTGTGTGTGTGTGTGTCTGAGGATGGCGAGCGATGAAACATGAGTTTTCAGAGCATCGGTGCGCCCAAGAGCGAGGCGTTAATAAATGGCTGGATGCAAAAGAAGAGCTGCTATTGTTGTTGTTACTGCTTTTCCATGGGCAGATGTTGTTGTTCTTGTTGATTCTCTGGTCTCCTCGTGTTTTTGACGTTGTACATTGCAATTTGATGAGGGGAGGAGTGTTCTCGAAATAAATCGACCTGCTGTTCAATCGATTTCTCTCTCTGTCTTCTTGCCTTTTGGGGTTTTTAGCATGTCCAATACGGAACCAAACCCCACATCTGTTCTCTGACTTCGTCGTGGAGAAAACACTGCGGGCGTTAATTGGGAAAAAAAAAAACTAACACAAGGCTCTCGCCCCTTTTTTCGTGTGTGTGCGTCTGTGTGAGAGCTGCCAGACTTGTTGCGTTTGACGTGACGCTTAACGGAACGAAGAACGGCGGAGATTTGGGCCTTTTTTTTTTTTCTTCTTTCTCTCTTCTTTTTCTTCCTTTGTGCTGTACCACCGCTCTTTTAACCTTCACTGTCTAAAGCTGTCTCCCACTAAAAAGACATCAATTTGACAGGGTAGTTTCTTTTTTTCCTGCGAGTATGTGTGTGGTGTTTGTGCCAGGCTGGACAACAACAACACAACAAAAAAAAAAGCACAACTTTAAAGCAATCTCTCTGCACTGCTTGCACCGCTTGCTTTTCTCGCATGAACGCGTGGCTCATCACGCTAATTGTTGTGGCGTGCGTCGCCACTTTCTACTTCGGCATCGGCATCGTTGTCCGCTACCACAGCGGCCTGCATCACTGCCCTGAGGTGCTGCCCAACTACCGGTTCTGGTGCGGCATCCTTGCCTTTTTAGCGCGTGTGGCGACGTGTGGTCGGTGGCGCCTCTCGTTCGATCGTAACAGTCACGTCAACGGGATATCAACGCTGCCAAGTCGGCCTGGGGCGACAACGTCGGCGCGAGGCGTGCAGTTTGAGCTGCTGGCTAGCGACGCGGACGAGGACTACGACATCAATCGGGCGATGCAGCCGGCAGAGGTGGTGGTGAAGTACTAACGATCATCTTTTCATTTTTCCTTTTTTTTTTGTTTTTGCTTGCCTGTGTGCTCTACTTTGCGGTAATAACTGTCAGACGCCTCTCCATCTGCATATATAAAGTAACTCAACGCTATAATTACGACGAAATACGCAGGGTGTTTGGAAAAGATGGTCCTTCCTCGTTATCCTTGTTCACCCCCCCCCCTCATCGCACCCCCCCCCATTCTGTTTGGAAATGATCGAAGCATCGTTTGCTGTTTTTTTTTTTTTTTAAAGCAACGAGAGGCAGCATGGCTTCTTTTTTTTTTTTTCTCTCTCATACAGCAACAAGCAAGAGAGAAAAAAAAAAAAGAGTAGACTCAAGTGAAAGTCACTCAACTTCACCTCACCTTTTCTTTTCCTCTTTCCCTTATTTGGCTTCTCTACTTTCGTTCGTTTATGTTCACACCCCCCTCTCTTTTTTTTTTTTCCTTCAATTTACGAAAAGCGCCAGCCGTTTAAAATACGTAGGTTTAACCATTCGGTGGATTACTCATTTTAGTACTACACAAAACACACAGAAGAAAAAAAAAAAAAAGAGAAAGAAAGAAGAACGCGCGGCCCGCATTCACGCGGTATAGAGCTGCGTCCGATTCTTCGTTTTTTTTTTTCCCCCCTCTTTTTTCGTCATGAAAAACACTGTAGCTGTACGTCTCGCCACCTGTTGTTGTTGTCGTTTTTTTGCTTATATTCTATATATACATATACAGAGGTAGACAGAGACGCGGCCATTCAAGCGCTTCTCTTTTTTTTTTTTTTCCTTGTTGTTCAACGGAGCACTTATGGAGCTTGCTCGTTTCAAGCACTCTCTTAATTCCTACAACCGCTTATTCATAGAACTCAGCAGGCAGGTTGCCTTGCTCACTGCATATACATATTAAAAAGAGAAGAAGAAGGAAAAAAAAAAATCAACATACATTGTACTGTTACACTTCTAGCACGTCTGTAACGTGTCTCCATTGCTTCCCCTTCCCCCCCCCCACCCCCCTTCTTTGCTTAGTTTTTTGTTTTCCGTAATTCTTGTACTCGAAGGGAATAAAAATGCCTCCAAAAAAGAAGGTGAGAATGGCTGAGCCTGCAGCTTCCAAAACTGCGGCTGCACCTGCAGAAGGAGGAGCCGTCTCTGCCAGCAGTCAACGCTGCAGCAGCGGCGCGGAAGCCGCACTTCTTTTTTGGTTGACCGCTGCCACCGGCAACGCTGTCTCGGCTTCGCGAGAAGACGCCGGCGTCAGTGTTGCTGCTGCTGCAGCCGAAACCACAAATAGTACGACGACATCAGAAAACGCTCTGTCGTCTACCAACGCTTCGATTCAGCAAGCAGGTGACGCCGCTTCAGCAGCAACGTCGAGCTCTAGCCCCAGCCACACCGCGTCTACACCAGCGTCGGCGTCGTCACAGCACTTGTTAGCGGAAGCGTCGGTCTCTGCACCCGCTCCTCGTGTGAGGGAAGCAGGTGTGGCAACTGCATCGGTCGTAGGAGAGGACGATGTGCACACGCGCACAGCTGAAGCGAGAGTTGCTCCGCCAAATAAGCTGTGTCACATGTCGTCGCCTCGCTCTTGTCAGCGTCTGGTGGTGCACGACGTGATGCCACTCTTCGATGCCTTATTGGTCGGCCAGCTGGGTCCGGTGGTGATCGACATCCAACTACAAGGTCACGCACGGCTGTTGCAGCACCCACAGCGGTTCGAGGCAACGCTGCAGGACTATGCAAAGCAGAGCACCGGGCCGCTGAAGGAGGCGCTGAATGGCGTGCAGCCTTTTTTTTTGCTGTGCAATGGCGCAGACGCCGACAGCCGGAAGAATGAGGCGAGCGCTTTCAACGAGCTTGAGCAGGCGGACGGAACCGCCGCGCTGCACGCCACAACACACATCACGGCCGCTGCCCCGTCCTCGTCGTCTTTCTGCCTACCACTCTCCGCGCAGTCTGCTGCCCTGTACACGATGGACCCCAGCAACCATTACCCTGTCGTGCCGCTTCTCGCACAGCTGCTGCGGTCGCCCAACGTCACCAAAGTCCTGCTACACAGTCGTCTCCTCTACCGGCTGCTATTCTTGTTCCTCGGCACTGACCGGCTGGATCTCCAGTGCGTGGTCGACGTGGCGACATGGTCGGAACTGGGTCGGCAGCTGCGTCCCTCACTCGTTGCCCTACACCCCATCCCAGTGAATGGTGTGGCAGAGCTCGCCGACGTCCAGTCGGCCCTCTCGGTCGAAACACGCGGCTTTCTGGATAACGAGGTGCGCGCGATGGCGCAAAAATACGAGCCGGCGTGGCGGCAGCCGCAGCACCACCTCAAGCACAGCGAGGCGATGGCTCAAAACGGCACAGGAGGCGCCGCGGATGTGCTGGCGACGCGTGAGGTCAGCAGTGATGACGACACCACGGTCTACTCCTCTTCCTCCGATTCCTCCTCGTACCAGGAGAGTCACGAGGGCAGCAGCAGTAGTGGCGACGACGATAACTGTAATGGCGAGGAGAACGAAAAAGGGAAAGGTGAAGTCGACGAAGGCTTAAGCACGGCCTCGATTGGGCGAAGTACTCGCAGTCGGGAAGCAAATAACAGCGTTGGCGATGACAACGGCAACGGTCAGCATGACGCGGTGGCGCTCTTACAGAGCATAGTGCCTATCGCACAGCAACCCCTCAACTGTGACTCGAGGCGGTGTGGATGCGGCAAGGACAGCGCAAAGCGGTCCCGCAGCGAAAAAGGCATCGATCGTGTCCCACACCAACGCAAACCGAAGCTCCACCTTCACCACAGGGTCAGCTCAGCAGACACAGCGGTGCTGACGAACATCTACCACGGACTGAAAGTGCTGACGCTGTTTTACACCGAGGTGTTGCCCAAGTTCTTCGACAATGTGACCGGTGTTGCTGGTGCGCCGGAACGAGGCCTTCGGCTGGCGGAAATGCCAAGCACACCTCCCGCAACCACCACAGGCGCTCCGTCCGGCCCAGCCCTGCGCTACCGCCTCTCGCCGTCGGAGTGGTGTGTGCAACGCACCTACGCCGCCTTCCTCTGTGAAGTCATGTCCTACCACGGCGTCTTCGTGAACGACGGCGTCTTTTTCAGCATGTCCACGGTGCTGGATGTGCAACTGCGCGCGGTGGAGGACGTTGCAGAGCACGTTTTAGCCGCCCTTCACGAGCGAACCAGCCACCATAGCAGTGACGACTTGCTAATGGTTGAGGAGAGTGATGCTCAGGCCTCAACGTCAACATGTATGAACGCTGCGCACTTTCGGCGGTGCATCGCACGCGTGCGAGGGGCCGCGGCACCTTTGATGACACATCCGAAGTTGGACTTCTCGCTGCTCCGCGCCCTGGCCGAAAAAGCAGCAGCGGCTGAGCAAGACGCCGAGGCTGCCGCGCAGCTGCGCCTGTCCTGCCAGCTTGTCTGCATCTGGATCGCTTTCCAGGAGCGCACGGAAGCCAAGCAGAAACTGACGGATATGTTCAGCAAGGTGGCGGACCGCTTGCAGGCCCGTGTGCTAGAGCGGTCGCAAGACTCGGCCGACACCGTGGACCGCTTTCACGCGCCGTCGTCCTGGAGTGAGGTCTGCTTCTCCGTACACCCGACGTGGACGCTGCACAACGCCTCTACCGGTCGCATCTTCTCGACCGCGCCTAACGTGCAGAATCTGAGCAAGCAGCCGCAACTGGCCACCTTCAGCGTGCACGCGCTAAGGGCGTCGCTGGCGCAGAGCACGGACGCGCCCCCCTCTTCCGCCACGTCTGTCTCGCCACAGACTTACGGTGCGGTGGGCGTGCCCTCTTCCGAAGACGTGGGACGGTGGATGCAACTGGCCAGTCCCAACACCGCCGCGTCCACGCTTCTCTTCCCCGAAAAGCCGCAGTGGACGCTGCGGCACCTTTACCGAGCACCGCCCGGCTGCATCCTTCTCTCCTTCGACTTTAACCAACTCGAGTTGCGCGTACTTGCGCAGCTGAGCGGCGACGCAGCGCTACAGCGGCACTTGTCGGCGGACGTCGATGTTTTGACGCTGACAACGGCCGCCGTGCTGCGGCTACCCTCGGCGGGTCACGTGCAGCCGCACCAGCGACAGGCGGTGAAGGTGATCGTCTACGGGCTGCTATATGGCATGGGGCCGAAAACGATGGAGGAGCGAATTCAGAAGATCCGGCAGCACGCGCACGAGGAGGAGGAGAAGACGGAAGAGCGAGAGGAAGACACGTCAAGGGGCGAGTCAGGAGACACGAGAGGCGGTCGTGCAGTGTCGCTCACGGCCCATCAGCTCATCGCGCGTTTTCATCAAGTCTACCCACGCGTGGAGAGCTACCTGCGCGAGACACGTCAGGATGGCCTGCACCTCTTTTCCGTCGAGACGCTCTCCGGCCGCAAGTCACTCGCCGATGTGACGGATGCGAACCGACGCAAGCAGCGGGCCGTCGCGCAGGCAATACAAGGCGGCGCGGCAGACATTGTGCTGTGCGCCATGCGCGCCGTGCACCAGCAGCGACACGCGCTCGTGCCGTACCTGCCCGCCGCGCCGTTTGCGCTGCTGATGACGATACATGATGAGCTGGTGTACGCGGTGCCGCGTGCAGCGGTGGACTTGGTGGCGTGTGCGGTAAAACGCATCATGGAGGATCAGGCGCGCGTGCTGCGACTGGCCGTTCCGCTTCCCGTGACCGTGCGCGCAGGCGATAACTTCGGCGCTTTGGAGGATTATCGCTCTGCATAGCGTGCGATGCTTCGAATACATATATATATATATATATACGTACTGCCTTTCTTCTTGTTTCAGCAATCGGGAGGGTTAATTGCAGAGATTAAAAGCCAAAGTAGTTTATACAGGAACAACAGCACAAGAGAAAAAAAAAAAGACAATACGTATACGTACTCGCACATGCACGTGGCGTTTGTCATCGTGATGAAACAAAACCGAACTTCATTTATTACAGAGAAGAGCGGCTTTTTTTTTTTTTTGTTTGTTTGCTTGCGTTGTGGTCTTTCACACCGACTCGAATAGGGTGCAACATGTTTCGTCACAACGCAGTCTGACGCACTGGTATCGGTATTGAATAGCTCCTCTGCGTGTATTCTCTGTTCTTTTTTTTTTTTTTCTTGTTTACTTCCTCCATCTGTATACTGCATTTCTCTTCGGTTCATGGCCACTCCTCCATCAACCCTCTTTCCCCCCTCCCTTTACTGTGGTTGCGTATAAACGTATGTCTGTGTATACACATGTCCGCACGAACTAGCAAAGCGGAGTTTCGTCGAAGCAACTTCTCCTCACACCGAGCATGTTCACCTTTACTGCTTTAAGCGCCGCTGCACCTCCTTCTCCAAAGCCAGTTGGTGGTGGTGGTGGTGGTGGCGGTGGCGTGCTCGACACCCCTGCGCCGCCGGTGCTCTCGCAGCAAGCCAGCGGAGAGGGCAGCCGCGGAATTCCCGTCCTTGGAGGTATTGGTTTCCCTAATCCAGCAGCAGCCGTTCCTCTATCTGCCGCCCCAGTTTTCGGTAGCTCCTTGAGCAGCAGCAGCAGCAACAACGGTGCGGCGTTGACGCGCTCTGTCGGCATTCTTCCCAGCACGGGAAACGTACCCGCAGCATCGGCAGTAGCCGCACCACCTGCGTACGCAGAAGCCGTGCCCTCCACAGTTGTCCCTGTGTTCGGCGGTGGTCGCTCATTCGCTTCCGTTCCCTCCTTCGGTGGCGCACCCCTGCCGCCTCCGCACCAAAAACAGGACATGAAGGCGCCGCCTGCCGCTCTCTTTGGTAACCGCGCGCCAACCTCAGCGCCGCTGGGCAGCGCGTTTGATCCCCCAAAAGTCAGCAGCAATAGCAATAATAATAATAATAATAATAGTAGTACCGCCAACGGCGGCAGCGGTGTCAGTGGCGGGGCAAACGCCCCCGCCTTCAACGGTACCACCAGCTCTGTCAGCGCGCCTTTCGGCTGGAAGTCGACGCCACCACCGCCGTCCGGCGACTCCTCCAGCAGCAAGGCATCGGCGGCGGCGGCGGCGAAAGCAGCGTCGTTTTTTGTCACTTCACCACCTGCGAGCACCAGCGACCACCAAGGTGGCAGCGGAGGACGTCACAATGCAATGTCACCTTCGCCGCCACCACCACCGGCAGCTTCTTCCGTCTTCCAGACTGCTTTTGGTGCCGCAGTAGGCCCTGCATCGCAACAGCAACAGCAACAACAACAGCAGCAGCAGCCATTCTCGTCCTCTGCATTTGTACCTACCGCAGGACCGGCGTCGAGTGCTGGCCTAGCTTCCAGTGCGTTTAGTAGCACCGCCTCGGCGGTGGCAGCTCCGGCAGCGGCGCAGCCACAGCCACCACCACCACCGACTGTCTCGTCTGCATTCGCAGCAGAAAGCAGCGCTTTTGCACCAAAGCCTGCATCCACCGTCACCATCGCCGCTCCAGCAGCAACAGCAGCAGCAGCAGCACCACCGCCGGCCTTCCCGTTCGCTGCCAGCGACGCTAAGCGGACTCCCATTAGGTCCAGCGCATTTTCCGCTGTTGCTGTTGCTGCGCCGACTATGAAATCTGCGTTTAGTGCTTCCTTGTCGAGCACCACACCCGCCACTACGACGCTGTCACAGCAGCAGCAGTCGCAACAGGTTTTTCAAGCAGCACCCGCCTCAAGCACCTCTGCTTTTAGTGCGACGACACCAGCAAACAGATCGAGTGGTCGGGGTGGCGGCAGACGTGGTGGTGGTGGTCGACAAGACCGCCGACGTGGTCGCTCGCCCTCTCCGCCCAGCAACAACAACGCAGAGGACTGTGCGATAACGCCGCCGCCGCCGCCGCAGCAGCAGCAGCAGCAGCCTGTCTTCAAGATCCCGGCCCCAAGACACGTGCAGCAACAGCAGCAACAGCAGCAGATGCCAACGACGGTATCTCGCACGCAGAAGCTGGCTCTGCCTACGCTTTCCTCCGATGAGAAGCAGTGGTCATTGGCCGCACGCGTTTGCAAGTCCTTCCTCCTCCAGCTCGCCTCTTCCGCTGCCATGGGCGTCGCCGGCTCCTCTGCCAGTCGCGAGACCGGTGCGGCCGAAGCGCTGGAGCAGGCCTTCTTCGGTGTTGCCGTTCGCGAGGGCGTCTCCGGTGACTTTGGCAAGACGGCTGGAGAATTGCTGGCAGTGTGGCAGGCGCACGTGCGTCCAGTCGTGACGAGTGACAAGTCAGCAGGGAGCAGCGCGCCTTCGTTTCCAGGCGAGATGTGGGTGGCACTGTTTGCCCTCGGCACCTACCTGAACGTTATCCTCTCTGCCCTAGCCGCGCCGGCGAACGCGCCGTCTCGCGCGACGACTGCGGCAGATCTCGCGGCCTACAAGGCCGGCCTGCGTGACCATCCAGTCGAGGCACTGACCGACGCGTGCCAGTACGCCAACGAGTTGAGCGAACTCCTGCAGACGCTTTTCCAGCGCAGCAGCAGCTGCTCCGCGGGAGAAGCCGGCGTGCCCCCTTACAGCGTCCTGCCTGTCGTGCTGCGGCGGGTGCGCACTGTCTTCGATGAGGCGAACGCACACGGCGTGGCCACCATCCAATCCAACTTGGGCGCTGTCACTCCAAAGCTATTTGCAGCGTTGAACCGCCGTGTCAAGACGACGACAGTGCAGCCCACGCCTGACAAGCCGCCCCGCTGGGTGCTCACCTATGACTCGAAGGAGAAGGAGAGTCTGCTGCACAGCTTCGCCTATCTCGTGGGGGAGATGATCGCCGTGGACGCTCCGATGATCGACGACGTGGAGCTCTTTATCGCGGCCTTCCACGCATGTCTGCCATCCGCGCTGGCGGAGCGGTGCATGCTATACTACCGCTGTGCCTGCGCGCTGCTGCGGCATCCCCTGCGCATGCCGCAGGTAGAGGAGGCCGCGGAGCTGCTGGCGAAGGCCCTCGCCGTCTATCCACCGAACGCCCCACCAAACAACAAGCGTGTTCTGGAGGTGAAGCTGCTGACAGCCGAGCTCGCGCTGGGCCGGCTCCCACCCGATCAGGACCGCCTCGCCCTCGATGTTCCGCAGCTGATTGACGTGGTGAACGCGCTGAAGACGTCGCGGTTGGACTTGCTGGACGCGGCGCTGAAGTTCCACGGTCCGTTTTTCGTGCAGATCGGTGTGCATAACGCACTGTTGCTGGCACGGCAGCGCATTGCACTGCTGATGGTGGTGAAGTTCTACGTGACACACGGCTGCGAGAATCGGCTGCATGTGCCGGAGATGGTCCGCTACCACCGCCTGTCCTACTCTAACTCGGAGGCGAGTATGGTGTGGCTGCTGCCGCTGCTGGTGGAGAAGTACATGAATGGCGTTCTGGATCACGAGTACTTGATTCTCAGTGGTAAGGCGCCTTTTGACGAATACCCGCGCGAGTTGCTAATGTCCGCAGCGGAACACACGTAAGATGCGCCGACCGTGTGGGTGTCTTTTTTCTTTTTTTTTTTAGGTCAATTGTGTGTAATCCAAATAGTGCTCTTGCACTCTGTTTTCGAGTAAAGAAGTACGACTGCTTTCCAACACAATTTTTTTTTTTTGCGGGGGTTGTGTTTTTTGTTAGACAATGCAGGTTTGGAGGGCAAGTACCTCAGTGATTCTACTCCTCGATCATTCATGCTTTCAAACCACTCATTACTATCTCTTTGTTTTTTTGTTGTTATCCGAGAAGTGTTGTCTTTTTAGCTTTTATCGACACCTTTATGATGATTACTGTTGCTTTCCCTTTTTTTTTTTTTCCTCTGTGACACGCTGCGTGTTGTTCTTTTTTTTTTTTTTTGAATCACAGCGCCCTCTTTTTCTTTCTTCATCTTTTTTTTCCCCCCTTTTTCAAACGGTGTCTCTGTTATGTCGATGCGCGTGATGTCTACTCCTCCTCCGCTTTTCTCCTCCCTCCTTTTCTGCTTTTCACTTTTTTTTTTTTTTGAGCTTTTTCTTGCGCAGCTCTTGGGCAGCTCACGCTACACTGTATTCGTTCCCTATAGAGAAGAACGACGAATCGGTCCACTTGGTATAGATAGAACTTATACGTAGGGAGAGAAACAGCAGCACACTCTCGCAGAACCGTTTTCACCTGTTTGTGTTCTCTGGAAGGCAGCTACTACAACTCTCTTGCATAGAGAACCTCGTGTTTTGCACCACACATTTGTTTTTTAAGAACTTCACGCGTTTTTTTTTTTTTTTTACATCACATAGACACCAACACAAGCCGTCCCGATGCAGTCTGACCTCGGTGCGGTGCTCGTCACAAACTTCCATGGCAGTGGTAGCATCACCGGCGACGGCTACGGCGGTGGCGGCAGTGTCGACGGCGACGGCGACGCCGGCACGGATATCCGTCTCCTCGCAAAGGAGTTTATCACGCAATTTCGCATCCATCATGTCTTCCTCTACATGGACATGCTGCGCAAGAACCTCTCGGCGGGGCTGCACTACGTGGAGTTGCAGATGTCGCATGTGCAGCAGTTCAGCGGCGTCCTCTTTGGTGCGGTGCAGCACAACCCGACGCGTGCGCTGCCGCTAATGGAGCACGCCATCTGGGATCTGGCGCAAGAGCGGAAGCTCTTCCTTCCTTACTCCCGCGAAACCACTATTCAAATCCAACTCTTTTGGGCTGTGCCGCCGATGGCCCTTCGTAGCCTGGCCCAGGCCACCGTCGCCCAGCTCGTGTGCGTGAGCGGCATCGTCGTCAAGTCCAGCTCCACCCACGCTCGCTGCGTCCGCGCTGCCATTCAATGCACGAGCTGCCGCAGCAAAGCCTATATCAACGGTGGCCGCTCTATTGATCTGCCGCCGCAATGCATGGAGAACGGCGGGCGTGGCGGTGGCGGCATGAACGGTAGCGGTGGTGCTTCCACAAGCAAATGCCGCCCTAACCCGTACGTTTTGCTGCCCATGGAGTGTGAATACGAAGACCAACAAATCATCAAGCTGCAGGAGCTGCCCGAGGATGTGCCGACCGGCGAGCTGCCGCGCCACCTCACCGTCGTGGTGGACCGCTATCTTGTGGACCGCATCAGCCCGGGCTCGCGTGTCCAGCTCGTCGGCGTTGTGTCCGTGCAGGAGAAGCGTGGTGGCTTTGACAACACTCGTGGCGGCGGCAAAGGGCGGGCCGCGGCAGGGTTGCGGGCGCAGTATCTCCGCTGCGTTGGGTTGATGTTTCGTAGCACCCAGGACGTCGGCTGCGCCGTCGTGAGCGTGAATCAGAATTTTTCTTCCCGCGTGCGTTCTCGCTCCGCCATGACGTGGCAGCCCGAGGAGGAAGCCTCCTTCAAGGCATTCGCAAAGAAAGGCAACGTCTTCGCGAAGTTGTCCGCCAGCATCGACCCCGCCATTTTCGGCCTGGAGGATCAGAAGAAGGCGATTGTGTGCCTGCTCTTCGGTGGTACACGCAAGCGCAGCGGCAGCAACTTTCTCCGCGGCGACATGAACGTGCTTTTCATCGGTGACCCCTCCACTGCCAAGTCGCAGCTGCTGAAGTTCGTCGAAAAAGTTGCCCCCATCGGCATCTACACCTCCGGCAAGGGCAGCAGTGCCGCTGGTTTGACCGCCTCGGTGATCTCCAACGGCAACGGTGACTTCGTGCTGGAGGCAGGCTCGATGGTGCTGGCGGACGGTGGCGTGGTCTGCATCGACGAGTTCGACAAGATGCGCGATCAGGACCAGGTCGCGATTCACGAGGCGATGGAGCAGCAGACCATCTCCATCGCCAAGGCGAACCTCACCACGATGCTGAACAGCCGCACCTCCGTGCTGGCTGCGGCAAATCCGACCCTCGGCAGCTACGACCCACTACGCTCGAACGAGGATCAGATGGACTTCCAGAGCTCTATCTTGTCTCGCTTTGACCTCATTTTTAAAGTAATCGACCCACGCAACCCGGAGACGGATCAGCGCCTGGCGCACCACGTCATTGGGTTGCACAAGAGCGCCAACAGCAACAGCGGCGGCGGCGGGCGACGGAATGGCACAGGACTCGGGCGCAGAGGTGCGGTGGCTACTGCCTCTGCTTCTTCGGCGGCCCAGAACGGGGCTGAGGTGGTTGAACGCGGCTTCTTCACGAAGTACATCTCCTACGCTCGCGCCACCTGCCATCCGGTCATCTCTGAGGAGGCGATGAAGGTGTTGTTGGATTTCTACGTGCAGGTGCGCCGCGATGCCCATCAACGCACGCTGGAGGCGATCGGTGCGATGAGCGGTGGCCGAAGCAGCGCCAGCGGCGGTGGTGGCGGTGGCGGCAGCAGTAGCGGGTCGAGCAGCAAGACGCCGATTATTCAGATCACCGCCCGTCAGCTGGAGAGTTTAGTCCGCATCACGGAGTCGATGGCCCGCATGCGTCTGGACGTGCTCGCCAGCCGCAGCGACGCCGAGGAGGCAATCAAGCTATTTAAGATTGCCACAGTGGACGCGATTAAGAGCGGGGTGGCGGATCAGACGCTGACAGAGGCGCAGAGTGAGCTGGTGCTGCGAGTAGAGGAGGCGGTGCGCCGACGGGTCGCCATTGGAGCCACTGTGGAGCACCACCGGCTGTTGTCGGAGCTGGCGCGCATGGGCTTTGACACGAAGCTGGTGGAGCGTGCGCTGTACGCGATGGTCAAGCGCGAAGAGCTGGAGTGGCGAAAGCAGCGAACTCTCCTGCATCGTGTTCGGTAAGGAAGGAGGAGAAGCCTAATTCGTGTGAAACGCGATTCCACTGCATCTCTTTTTTTTTTTTCTCTGCCTTTTTTTTTTTTTTCCTTTGCCCTTTATTGTTTTCATTCGGCACATAGAAGTCCACATGAAAAACGCACACGGATAAAGAGGTCCTATTGAGTTGTTGTTGTTGTTGTTGTTGTTTTTCGGGCATTTCGCAGCTGCTTGCCGATGCAATTGCGCTTGGCATGAGAAGAGCTATGGGCTACTGCTGCGTCACACGCTGCTATACAACCGTGTTTTATCGAAGTAGCGCACACGTTTTTTTCAGTACTGCCTAACGTCACACTTTTTTTTTCTTCTTCTCCTTGTGATATCTAAATCTCCATTGTCCCTCGTTCGCCTTCTCATCTTTCTGCGTCACTTACGCAAAGTTCCTTCATCTCTTTTTTTTTTTTCTCACAGATGAAGGCTAAGGTGACTTCTCTAAGTCTACAGGAGGCGAGTGGGGTGTCACCATCAAACATGATTACAGCACCGCTGCTGAGCAGTAGCAGCAGCACAGCAGCGGAGGAGCAGCCCACCAAAAAGCCCAAGGGAGAGGGCAGCGCTCCACCACCGAATATGGCAAGGTCGCAGCGCCGTCGTGTAAAACCACCTTCCCCACCGGCTCTTTCGCCGGAGTCAATCCCCTTGAGCACTTCGCTGTTGACAGCGCCGCTCGAGAAAGAAATTAAAGATGTTTGGGCCGCGGCTCGCCACGCCGATTCGACGACAACCGCCACAATAGCCAGCGACGTGGCGTCGGTCATTCCCCCTTTTAAAGTCGGCACGCTGGAGATGTACCGCCGCTTCCCCCAGGCGTACGATCTCCTCATGCAGCACCACAACTGCGATGCTGTACAGTCCACGCTGCTGCATGACATTATGGGCCGTGTGGAGCAAACGGCATCCTTTGCTGTCTCTGCAGACGTGCCAAAGCAGGGTGAAATTACGCCATGGATGCGCGTGGCGGACTTCGGGTGTGGTACCGGTCGCATCGAGACCATGGTGGTCCAGCACCGTGCCGTGCAGGCCATCTACGCCTACGACGGCGAAGCCGCGATGCTCAAGCAGTGCTTGCTGAACACGGTGCGCAGTGCGGCGCAGTCGAAACACTACCAAGGGGTGTCGTTGTGCCCAGCTGCCACGACGACTGCCGCGTCCACTGCTTCTTCATCTTTGCATTGTTCGACGGCGTGTATTGAACTATGCATGGATGACGACGACAGAGGTGCAGGTACAGGCAGTGACGGAAGAACGCAAAAAGCAGCGTGGAGCAACACAGGTTTGCCCACACTGCAGCTTTGTGTGCGACCGGTGCCTTTCCAGGCGGTACAAGACGGCTTCCTCACCGCCACGCACCACCCCCGCTGTTCCCTGATGGTGTGCGCCTGGTCCCTGTCCTACGTGATGCGTATGCAGTGGGGCGAGGAGCGCTGGCACGCCGCGGTAGATGCCGTCGTGCAGGGAATGATCGACCACCTCGACACCTCAACCTCCGATGCAGCTGTCGTTATTCTGGAAACACTCGGCAACGGATCAGCAGAGCCGACGCGTCAGAACACCTACACGCAGAGACTTGAAGATCACTTCGGCTTCGAGCGGACGTGGGTGCGCACGGACTACGAGTTCGCGACGCGCGCAGCGGCAGAACGGATGGTCCACTTTTTCTTCGGGGAGAAGATGCTGGCGAAGTTGACGATGGACGACGACGGTGGGGAGAGGTGTCGTCTGATGGAGTGCACTGGCATCTGGACGCTGTGGAAGACAAGGCAGCACAAGTCGGAATGAGCGCTTTCTCTCTAAAGATGTCGAGTTGAAAGGACGGAGCTGCTTTTTTTTTTTTTTTTTGATTATTATTCCAGCGTAATCGAAGGACTAATGAGTCCGTTTACGAAAGCAAAAGAAAAAAAAGCATCTCTTTGACTGCAAGAAGACACTGATCTTGCGTGATCCCTCCAGCCTTTCCCTTCTGGAGAGCATTTTTTTTTTTTTTTCAAAGAGGTCGAAAAGTCGCGGCATCGCTGCAGAGAAGCGATGACTCTCTTTGCTGCGGCTCCTGTGGCTCTAAAAGTACTTTGACGCTACCAGTGCGAACCTCCATCCTATTCTTGCACTCTTACTTGACGCTGTGTTTTCTTTTTTTTTTTTTTGCCTTTTCCCATCCTACAACGCGAGCAGGCACACAGAACTCAAGTAATTAGTAAACAAAGAAGAGGTGGTGCGGGCCAGCATTTCTTGGGGGTGTGCAGTTTACAGACCAAATGAAGCTCCTACACTCGAAGTCAACGGCGGAGCCGATTCTCGCCGTGAGTGCCTGCCACTGTGCCAATCTCTTCGGCCTGGTCACTTTCAGCGGGGTCACGGTCTATCGCTCCACCACCCTCACTACGGTCTTCACATTCGCCCTCACCCCTACTTTCCAATCCACAGACGACACCAGCGCGAACACACCCTCGCGAGCCCAGGACCCTCTTCGTCAGGCAGAGCATTACCGCTGCTGCTGGTCTCCGTCAGGCCGCCTCTTCACGCTGGCGCTGCCATCCGGCGTCATTCTAGTCTTCGACGTCGAAGGTGGTAGTCTCGTGCGCGTGTTCACGACAGCAGCGGCGGCAGCAACAAGAGGAACGTCGTCGACGCCCTCTCTCTCCAGCGCCGCTGCCGCTGCTCCGACCTCCCTTGCCTCCCCTGCATCTCCCTCCTCCCCCACAGCCTCCTCCTCCTTCCCTGTCACCGTCCCGTGGATCGCCACGTCACTCCCCCCAGCCAGTCCGGTGCTGGCCATGGCGTGGTGCGCTGTTCCGTCCTGCGTCTCTTCTCAGCTGTCCGCCATGACAGCTGAGGTGCAGACGCGGTGCCTGCCCGTGCGTCTCGGCGTCACCGCCGCGTTGTTTGACGAAGCGCTGCAGAGCGTCGCAGGTGCACGACGCCCTGCAGATGTGGACAGCACGGCAGCAACAGCAGTAGAGGATGGGGGAGAGCGACAGGAGCAGGTGAAGCTCGTCTCTCTCCTCACCGTGCTGGGCAGCGACGGCGTGCTGCGGTGCCTTGTCGGTGGTCTCTACGAGGCATGCGCGGTGCCGCTGGCGCTGCCGCCGTCCGTCGTGCAGCGTGGCATGTCGTGGCAGGAGGTGCAGGTGCAGGAGCTGCAGTGGCAGCAGTGCGCAATCGAGCCACGGAGCAGCGATGTGGGCGACGCAGGCGAGGCAACGCGCGGCACGCGTGTGGCGGCGCTTCTCTCGTTTGGCGAGACCGCCAGTGATCCGGTGCAGTCCGTCACCGAGCAGCATCACCGCCTATACCTTACGGTAAGAGAGCCGCCAAGCAAAGATCCCTTAGCTGCTTCTGGTGCTATTGCCACAAAGGACGAGGCAAAGCCGTGGCAGCTGCCCACGCAGGTGTTGTGGGGAGCGTCTCTGCAGACACGATGGACGGCGCTGGCGACGCCGCAGTGCCTGGCCCTCTGCCACGTGCGCGAATACGCCCGACTTGCGCAGGAGACATTTGAAAAGGCACAGCAAGGGTGGCGCGCGGTGCTGCATGGTCAAGTGCTGGCCCATCTCGGCCTCCCGGCTGCGGCGCCGCTGCTGCTGAGTGCTGTCATGGCGCAGTTGACAGATCCTGACCCGATCGCGCTCTACAAGTACGCGAAGCAGACGCTGACGCGTGCGGCGCTCGTGGACGACCTCGAGGCTCTGGCGAAGGTGTTTCGCACCGTCGCCTACGAGGTGACACACGTGTGCTACCGCTGCTGCGAGGTGGCGATGGCCTATGCCGTGCACGCGGCCCGCGCAGGTGCTGACGACGACGACGACGCAGCTTTCGACGCGCGTGCTGCAGCGGAGTCCACTGGAAGTCCTGCAGGAGGTCTCGTTGGGCAGCTGGGCGCACTGCGTCGTCACTACGAGTCCTTCCTACGTCAGGCCGCCGGCGACGGCGAGTGTGCACGTGACCTGGCGTTGTGGGTGGCGCAGCAGTCGATCCACTGGGAGAGCGGGACGCACTTCGTGATGCACAGCGTCAGTGGTAACTCAGACGGTGGTGCTGCCGCCACCGCGTACGCAGAGGAAGATCAGCAAGAAGCAACGTCGTTGCCCACCGCTGGTGATCGTCCTGGCTCGCCTTCTTCGGCGCTGCAGCCTGCGCCACCGGAGCCCGTGCTGATTGACGAGGTGCCGGTCAGCGCCACACGGCAGCCTGCACTTTTTCGCTTTCTCTTAGACGTGGCGGATGCGTTTGCATGCACGAATGGCAGTGCAGCCTCAGCTCCTCGTAAGCAGGCATCACGCTTTGGCAAAGCAGAACCGGAGGACGATGACAGCAGCGCGGCTGGTCTTTACAAGCGACTCACCTCATATGCGGAGCAATGCACCGCGCGTGTGGGTGTTCGCGCGGCGGCGCCGGCGTCGGCTTCACCCGCGTCCATTCCTCTGCCGTGCCATGTAGTAGTGGCGAGTGCGGAGAGGCAGCTGCTGAGCTGTGTGGTAGAGAAGGACGTGACAGCGGACGAGAGCTCGGAGAGCGACGAAAACAACGATGATGCAGCGGAGGGAAAAGGTCGCAGCAGTGGTGCCGACGGCGGCAACAGCAGCGTGGACGAGGCCAACTCGGAGAACGGGTCAGGTGAGAGGAAGCACGGAGGCTGCGATGAGGATGAGGAAGAGGAACGCCGTCAGCATGGCCCCACTCCTCCACTACATCATCCGCTGCAACGCTATGCGGGGTTGTCGGACGCAGAGGGCGCTTCGCTTTGCAACGGCGACGACGACGACGACGACGATACACGTCCACACACAACTTCGGCGGCAGCACCTCACATTGCGTCGCAGTCCGTGAAGGTGCACGCGCTGACATCCTCAGCGAGCACAACAGGTCTCATCGCTGCGTTGCAGCTCTCCTCCAGCGCACTGCTCGTCAGCCACGACCATCTCGACAGTGCACGTGGCACCCAGGAGCAGCAGGATGCACAAGCAGCATTCAACGACAAGACGGTGGAAACAACCTGCGCAGTGGCGCCGCTGCACACGGCGGACGTGGACACCGCAGCAATTCAAAAGTACCTCAAAGCAGATTTCACAAAAGACGCCAACACGCTGTTCAGCAGCAGCTGGTACGGCTTTCTTGCGGAGGACCGGCACGTGCTGGTGTGTCAACCGGCGGCCATCCTCTCGGAAGGCGGAGGAGGACGTCATCCAGCCGCCAAGGCGGTCAAGTCCAACGCCCCCTTCTTTATTGCCGTAGTGCAGGACGACGGCGAAGTTGTTGTTGCAGATGAGAGAGACGAAGAAGACGAAGAAGAAGAGGACAGCAGTGAAGGCGATAAAGGCAACACGGCCAGCAAAAAACAGAACGAGGAGGACAAGTCCTCCGCAGCGGATGCAGCCAACGTGGACAAGGCCGCGGCCGCACGTGTGGCGTTGTGTCAGGTGACGGGCATGGAGGACGTGCCGCTGCGGGTGAGTATGAGTCGTGCGCGGAGCTTTTGCGTCATGGTTGCAGTGGCCAAGTACGTCGTGGTGTCTCTCTACGACGATGACGACGACTAAAAAAAAAAAAAACATCATTATTTTGTGTGTGTGTGCTTCCTTTTTCTTTTTCTTACCTCACTCAGAGCATAGATAGACCGCAGCGACGGCGCTGCATCTTTAGACAACAGATGAACGACTCAACCTTATATATATATATATATATATATATATATGTGATCATGTAGAATAACACATACGCAGTGCTTCGATGTCAGCGCACACTTTTTTTTTTTCTTCGCTATTCTGCGTGTAATGAAAACCTATCCATCTGTCCGTAGCGCGCCGTACGTTTAGCCTGTATGGTTTAGCTTCATGATGCACCTTACCTTTTTCTCTGTGCATGGGGATGGTCTCTTCACATAACACACGTCACGTATGTATCGCCTCACTCGTCACTCGATTCAGGATCACTGTTTTTTTTTTTTTTTTACTTTTACTGTTGTTGTTGTTGTTCTTTTTTTTTTTCTTCCCCATTTTAATAACGGCCACGACCATCGACTCGCACTCATCAAAAAGTAACGAAAACGCGTAGGCAATCACGGGTTTTTCTTCACACACGACCTTTTTTTTTCCCCCCCTTTTCTGTTCTCTAGCTTTTACAAGGCTGCAGTAAGTCAAGTAAAAAAAAGCGGGCAAATAACAAAAATGTCCTCGTTCATGGAAAAGTACAACGTCAACAAAGTGCTTCGCTTCACGCTGGGCGCCGCGCAGGCTGTGTGGATCTGGACAAGTGAGCGGCTGTGGCCCATTTACTCCGCCGCTGTTTTCATTTTGGCCTTTCAGATGATGGCGCATGCCTCGGAGAAGCAGATCTTGGCCGATCACTACTTTGGTGATGTGGATGGCAGCTTCGACAGCAAGAAGGACGCGTTATTGAAAGACGCGAAGAAGCTGTTTGATGAAGAGGTCACGGTGGCAGTAAAGGAGAACGTGTGGCAGCTGTCCCCGGCCGCCTTCCGCCGCGAGTACGAAAGCCGCCTCGGCAGCGCTTAGAACTTCGCTGCGCATCTTTGCATCGAGTGTATTCTCGTGGGTATAGTTGGTTGTTGTTTTTTTTTTCTGTGTATGGTAGTGTGTGCTTTGTTTGTTTGCAGAGTGAAAGTACTTTAACTACGTATTTTTGTGTATGTATGTATGTGTGTAAGTGTGTGTGTGTGTGTGTATTGTGCTGTTAGTGTTGAATGCTGTGGCAGTGACGGGTGCAGGGGCATCGAAAGCCGAGCCTTTCAATATCGGGGGTATCCATTGCTTCTTCTCTTCTTTTTTTTTTCTTTTACTTACTTGTTTTGGAAGAACGAGGACGGCGTCGTTTGTCGTTGTTTGTTTGTGAGTACAAGTTGTCGGTCTCTTTTTGTTTCTCTTCACCTTACTTTCTTTGAGTGTTAAACTGCGTTGATAAGTAAGCACGATAAAAAAAAAAAAAAAGAACATATATGAATGTATGAGGGCTCTGGAGAAAGAGCATGGCCCAACGGAAGTACCAGAAATGCTCAGCCAGTCGCACTGTTGTTGAAAGACAGTGGATATGAAGGAGTACGGCTCAGTAAAAGAAGAAAAAAAAAGAAGCCGAGTAACGGTGTACTCTTAAGTGGGGTGGGGGGAGGGGTGGGGGAACTGAAGTAAGAGTGGCACTCCGCACAGTGAAGAAGATTGATGGGTCTGCCTTGAGAACTCAGTGAAACGCTCTTTTTTTTTTTTTACCATTGTGTGTTGTTGTTGTTGTTGTTGTTATTTACCCATATGATTTGGCCTTTGTTGCTTTGGAAAAAGAAAGAAGAATGAGAGAAAAAAAAAGCAGAAAGCCGCGGTTGCAAATCCTCTACTAATGACCCCTCCCCTGCACATCTCTCCCTCGACTTCTCCTTTCGCACCTCACTGCGTCTGCGTCTGTCGGTTTTTTTTTGTTGTTGTTGTTCGCGTTAGTATCTTCTTCTTCTTTTTTTTTTTTTAAACCACCACTAACGCTGTTTTGTTTTTCCTTCCTTTTCTCTCTATTGTCCTTTCCAACGTACAGAGAGGATGTCGTCCCCCAACGGCACCTTCGCACAAACCTCGCTCACCGCAGATGAAGACTACGGCGTCGCCAGTCAAAGCCGCGTCTTTGAGGAACTCCTCGACGCTGAAGTCGCCGTGAACCTAGAGAAGTTGCGCGAGGCCGCCCGCATGGGTATCCCGCCGCTGTATCGCGGCGTCGTCTACCGCTACCTCCTCGGCGTCGCTTTCACCGACAAGTCAAGCGAAATGACGATGGAGGAACAGCAGGACAAGGACTTTCTTCTCCTGCAGAGCGCCTACACTCGCTTGTGGGGCATCGGCGACGAGGACGACGACGGCAGCAGCGCGGGCGGCGGCGGCGGCGGTGGCGGTGTTGGCGGCGGCAGCAGCAATAGGAAGACGGCGACGTCCAACGCGCTGAAGACGCTGCTGGCCTTCTCTGCGGCTTCAACGGCGTCTGCGGTTGGGGCGACAGACGTCAGCGGCCCTCTGCAGCCGTCGCTTGGCAGTAGCGACGACACGGGCGATGGCAGTCGCGGTCTGCTGCGCATCCCCTTCACATACCGCGGTTCCTCGATGGTGTTGTCGCACACCCCTTCGACCGCCCTTGCCGCGTGGGAGGAGTCGCTGACGGCGCTGCGGCACCTTGCCCCGTACAGCCAAGATGCGCGGCAGCGAGCCAAGATGGAGTCGGCAATGGCGGCGCTGCAGGTCATGCACAGCTCCGTCTCGGTCGACCACGTGCAGCTGCTGGTGCTCTTTACGCGTCAGTTGGACCTCATTGCAAGCACCGCTCGCGACACCTTTTTCACCGTGAACGCTCTCTATTCCGTCTTGACGCAGGAGCAGAACATTCTGCACAGCGAGCAAGCCTTGCAGACGCACTGTGCGAACTTTCTCATGCTCTTCCGCGCGACGCTGCTGCCGCTCTACGAGCACTTCACGGCAGAGGGCTTGACCACATGGGAGTGGGTGCCGAGTTTGCTGACGAGCTTCTTCGCTGGTCGCATGCACCCAGACGATGTGTTCGCGTTGTGGGACTACTACTTGGCGGACAAGAGTGAGCATCAGGCGATGGGGCTGCATCCGTACGCGTGTCTCGCCACATTGTCCGCCATGACGGAGCTGCTAATTGAGGGGGAGAAAACGGAGCTGCTGTACTGCCTGGAGCACCTGCCACGCATCGACACAGCGGCGATTATGCGAAAGGCGGTTCTAATTCGCGAATCCGTCTACTCAAAGGAGCTGCTGGCGTGATGGACATGGGTGTATGTGTGTGTGTGGGGGGGGGGGGGGTTAGTGAATCAGGATATACGTAGTCGCGGTTCCTCGTCACAGCAAGCAATGGTAAAAGTGCGGGAGATTTTCCCGGTCGTCGTGGCACTACAGCACTTACGTCGAGATTCGGCAAATGGGGTCATGTATTCTGTCTTTTCTTTTTTTTTTTTTTGACTTTTACTGCTTTTTTTTTTTTTTTTTGCAAATACGCGAGTTGCTCTGCCTATCGCGGGCGTGCTTACAGCTTTTTACGAGAGTAAGCACTACGCGCGGACGCGTGTAGGCTCTATATACGGCAGTGGGGACATTGAACGAGTTCCAGGCCTCCCGAGCACGACTCTACCCTTGACCTGTTTGCTGATGCCATGAGCAGTCCCTACATCGCACGAGAGCGATGCTGGCTGGCTCTTGGCTTCCCCCAAGGAACCGGGGGTACTGGGCCGTAACACCAAGTTGAGGTGGCCGGCGTTGTTACGGACTTTTATTCTTACTCAATGTAGTGTGGAGGTAGTTCAACGTTTGTTATCATCTCTGTTTCCTTTTTTCTTCTCTCTTCTTTTATTTTTTTTTTTTTAGTAGTTAAGCACAAAAGGAGAAGCTCAGTCCATCTCGAGCTCTTTTTCTGACGTGTGCTGAAGGAGGAGGGGGGGATTGCAGACGAGCGGTCCCTGCTTCACACCTGATTGAACTCCTCTCTTGCTCTTACACATAAAGGAGAAACACCGTTAAAAAAAAAAAAGAAAACGCCTTCTTGCTTTTTAGAACTTTCCTCTATAGATACAATTCCTAGACACGTTGTGGTTTCAGTCCCCTCTCTCTCTCTTCTTTTTTTTTAGCGATTATCTGCGCAGGCCAGTGTTTCTCTGCAGCGGCGCCGCGATGCTGAATCCGCGTGCGTATCGTGCCGCCCTGCTTGAACAGCTGACTTCGGCTGCTGCAGCGCCGCCGCCGCCACTAGAGTCTCACAAGGACGCAGTTCCCAGTGTGAAGCACGACAAGGAGGGCAGCGATGCCAGGAGCAGTTTTGACAAGCATGGCCAGCCTTCCCGGCTGTGGCTTCCGCGCGCGCCCGCACCCTGCTGCGACTCCACCGACACAACGTCTTTCATGGCTCGAGATGCTTGTGTGGTGGAAGATAGCGTTGTGCGACAAGGGCACCTCAGCGCTGGTAAAGCCCAACTTGTTGGGCAAGAAAGCAATCGCTCACTGATTCTGAGCTTCATCGACAACTGCTTACGTTCCGGTGTACCGGAGGAGATTATTGCGGAGCAGGTGCAGTTTATGGTTGCTTCTATGCATGAGTCCCTCGCCATGCACGCAGCCATGCACGCGCAGCGGCAAAAAGAGCGTGTGCGCGAGTATGAGCTGGGGGCGCTGACAAACATGGTGGAGCGGCAACAACTGCAGCTCACTCAGCAGCAACAACAAGAGTATCCGAAATACAGTCTACCAGCAGCAGCTCCTGTAGCGCTGCAGCTAGCACCGCCACCGCCGTTGGTGTACGCCGCGCCACCAAGCCACGACCGCTATTCCCTCAGCTCCGCACATCATGAACAAGAGCCGATGTCAACACACACCTTTCCCACGTCGCATTCTACTGTTTATCCGGCCTCGGCGACTCGTGTGGTGCCGCAGCGCCGAGCCCCGTCTCCTCAGCCTTCTCCTTTCTCCCACGACGTCTCTCCACACTCGCCTGTGCCGGCCGCTGCACGGAGTCAACCATCGAAAGCAAACGACGATGAAAACAGGCAGCCTTCGGTGCTGCGCACCTCTTCTGCGCAGGCGCCGTCATCACGGAGCGTAAAGGAAGCGCGAGCACGAAACGCCAAGGAGACGAAGCACTCCCGTTGCTCTAGCACACGCAGCCCATCTGTGGAAACGAGCGGTATAAAAGACGGCAATGGCGTAGCCGTCTTAAAGCCGCACTGCACGGCGCAGCACCGGCACCGCGACACGCGTTACCACCACCGTGACCACCGCGCGCTCTGCGACGTGTGTCTCCGCGTCGCTACTGAGAACGAAGGCACATCAGCTGAGGCAGCGAAGTCTCCCCCATCACCACCCCTTCATCCAAGGCAGAAAAAGAAGTCAACAGCCTCAAAAGCAGCACTAGCTACTGCTGCTGCTGCTGCTGCAGCAACGACAACAACACCCACGCCCGTGCGTCGCTCTTCCCTTACCGCTTACCGTCAGCAGTATCAACCCAACGGGCACTACATGAAGCCCACCCACGCCAGTCTGGTGCGCCGGGCCTCCTCAACATCACAGCCGCAGCTGGATCGATCGCCGTCACGAAACACTTCGTCTGGGGTGTTGTCGGGCGCTCCGCCACAGCGAGAGAGTGCCGCCAACGTATCAGCAGCACTGCGGCCTCCGCGAAGGCTGTTGGTGCGGTCCACTTACAGTAGTCGTCTTCGCGCAGCCACCTCGCGTCCGCCAAGTTCGCCGGATGACTTCCGACGCACAAGCGATCAGTCGAGAGCTGAGCAGGAAGACGATGATGACAGTGGCAACGGAAGTGACAGTGACAGTGAGCAGAGCAGAACAGGTGTTGCCGCACACACTCGTGACGCAGGCAGCAGCGCCTCCGATGCTGGCAACAGCAGCCGCGTGTCTGCTGAGGAAGAGGTGGTGAAGGTGGACAAGCACCGAATGCGCACAAAAGAGCGGCTGCACAGGCGCTCAGACACGAAGAGAAGCTGGAGAGGAAAAGAGGTCGTTGACTTATTCTCTTCCTCTGTCGACACGTCGTCGCGATCGTCGGCACGTTCGCGCACCGCGACTGCCGCACAAACGGACTCGGAGTGGCTCAGCACTCGTCCCGCAGTGGCAACCACAGCTGTATCCGCCCCTTCACACACGGCGTGGAAACTCTCAATCGATCCTGAGCCGCATAGCTCTCTCAGCGAACAGCAGCATGGGAGCGCCAACATCACGACCAACGCAACGGCGCTGCAGTGGCAGCAAACGTTAGCTTCCGCTCCAGCGAGTGAGGCGTCGTCGGCTCCACCACCGCCGCCGTCGCCGCAGCAGCAGCAGAACACTGAAGAGACGGTCAAGGAGACGCGTCGACCGCACAGAGACCCGCCATCGCGGCCACCGCTCTCGTCAACGCCTGCTTTGTCCCCCAACAGCAACACGCCACGTAAATTGCTTTCAGAAAGCAAGGAAAACGAGGCTTCGCCCGAGAAGCACACCGTAGATGAGGCTCGTTCTCTTGTGCCTGCCCCCGCTCCTGTCATGGTCATGAGCGCTGACGATGGCGAGGACGACAAGTCGGTGTGCGTGACGAGCCCCGAGCTTCAGCTCTTTTTGGAAACGAGTCAGCGGAAGGTGCGGGAGACGGAGAGGCTTTTGGCGCGGAGTGCACATGTTTCATCTCCCATCACCGCCACAGCAGCTGCCTCCGTGCAGTCAAGCCCGGCACGCGTCTCGACCATCCACCTCCCGCCGCAGCCTCACTGGAAGGAGTGCAGCGACCAGCCGCCGTCATTGTCATACCAAGAAGTGGGGTGGAGCTCCCGTGTGGTACCGTCGCCTTCACCGCCGCCGCAGCACCGCGATGCGCAGACCCTACGGTGGGCGGGCCGCGTACGGATGTCTCCTGCCCGGGCGAAGCAGCAGCAGCGCTTGCAGGAGTTGCGCGACCGCTTACGCGAGTACGACACGCCAAGGAAACTCGAGAAGGATGGGCAGAGTGCAGTGAACCACTTGAGTGAGGCATCCACCTTCGCGTCGGCCACGGCGTCCTCCTCCTCCACGACGCCGTCACAGTTCTTGCGCTTTCGCTTTCAGCCCCACTACGCCGTGCAGTACCCGTCCTCGCTGGAGAACTCACCGCTGATTCAAATCTCGCCCACGTCGTCCGATGAAGACAGGGACGAGGCGTGAACCGTCTGCAAGCACAACGGATAATAAAGAGGAAAAGAGAGAGAGAGGAAAGAAGAAAACAGCGATTCAAGAAAAAGAAAGAAGAAGAACTTTGGAAAAGGCACCCAAGCGAAGATGTAGCGTACGTGAAGCAAAGTAGCACCGATGGCGCGTCGCTTTACGTTTGGAGGTAGAGAGGGGGAGGAAGGTTGCAATTTGGTAGATTGACGAGAGCTACTTTTCTTTTTTTTTTTTTACTCATTTCCATGGAGAACCTGAAAAAAAAAAAAAGTAAATGCTGCCAACGTCTTTCTCGCTCACTCTCTCTCTCGCTCTCTTTCATTTTTCATCCAATGTGACGACCAAAGCGAGATAGAGCTCTGCAAAGCTCACATAGAAGTGCCACAACAACTTCAGCACGTAATAGACTACAGTAGATCTTTATTATTATTATTGTTGCTTTCTCTTTATAGAATCTGGGTGATAGAAGCCCTGTATTTATACCCGCAATAGATTCCTTTTCTATTACCATTAGGTCCTCAATGTCAAGTACGGAGGTAGCCTTATGTGTCTTCCCAACTGGTATCGGTGAGGAGGACGTAAAAGCACGTGGCGAAGCGCCTGTGCTGCTCGCGGCGACTGCGGACACGGTAGATAGGCCGGCTGCTCCCTCACACCTCGACTTGCTGCATCCAGAGCAGCGCGAAGGGCACGTCAGCCCTGGAACCGTCCCTTCTTCAGCTCTCAACAACAACAACCGTGTATCTCCGACAAACACTGCGGTAGCGGGTGGTGGTGTGTTTCCCTTGGCGTCCTCCTCCGCAGCAGCTACCTCTCCATCGGTGGCAGAGCTGACGTGTCACATGCATTACATGGCGGCGAACTACTTGTGTGCCGTGCAGCGTGGAGTCGCCCTGGCACGCTGCTTGCCCTCCACCACGGCACTCCCTTCCCCTTCGCCTCCACAAGGGAATCTCGTCACGCCTGCTGGCGGCTTTGCGGAGCTGGAGGGAGGCCAGCGCTGCTACTACGTGTGTCCAGTGGAGGACGGGCGCTACATGGCAGCTGTGAGTCTGCCGTCGCGTGTGTGGCACCAGCTCGGTGGAGGTGACGGCGTGGCCTTAGCGCACTACCTCCTGCATTTCACGTTGATGAGCACGTCCATCTCACTCGGCGACGTGCGGAAGGGGGTTACGGCAGGGAATCAGAGTGAGTACGTGACGCTGCATGCGCGGCTCACCTCTCATGCAGAGCAGGTCCAGCAGCGGGCGCTCGTAGGTGTTCGAAGACTAGCCCAGCTGGGAAAAGAGGCAGCGATGTCCCCGCAGCGTTATGCCGCCCGCGTGGCTGCCCTCCGTCGTCTCTGCCGCGAGGAGGTGTCCCCGCTGCGCACCCACCCACGACTCGGGCAGCGGGTGGAGGAGCTTTTGCGGACGGCGACGAGCTCGACTGATCCAGCCTCGCTACGTGGCGTCATGCCAACCATGGGGCTAGCCAGTGCGGAACAGCACCGATATGTGCTCGCCGCCGCCTCCCTTTGGTACCGCGGTCACCCGCTTTACGCAAGCCTGACTTCCGCTGAACAACAGCAGTCCGGTGTAGATTCATCGCTGTCGAGTAAACAGGCGCAGCTGCGCTCCGCCGCGCTGTCGGTAATGTTGGAAGACACGGAGAAGCAGGGCCGCGCAGGGGCTGACATGTCTTACCAATACGCTGACAACGCAGCGGTACGAGTCACGGCGCAGTGCTGCCGGACTGCGCCCCTGGGCCGACGGCAGCCATCCCACGCTTGCACAGCCGTCAGCGGCTACATCAGTCAGTCGACACGGGGTTGTCTACCAACTTGGTCGCCGCCGCAGAGTGTTATAAAAGTGTCGAACAGCGCAGATGCTGGCGCAGCAGCCGGCACATCGGCATCCTCGTCGTTGCCCTGTGGTGTGTCGATGGCCTTCACCTCGTCCTCTGGGTGGACGGTGGCGCTGCTGCTGCAGCCGATGCAGATGCCGTACGTCGGATCGCCGCTGTCCACCATCTTCAGCGGCGTGCAAGCCTTCATGACGGAGAACGTCGAAAGCAACACCTTCGTCCAGCTGGTGCGGGAGGCGACGGGTGCGATGCGTGGCAGCTCGTGGCGCCGCCCTGTCCACGTCGTCTCCCCGCTTGCTACAAAGCTGGAGGCAGCAGTGATGACAATCAAGGTGGGACGGCGTCTGCCTGGTGCGGCTGCGGCGCAGGACAAGGTGTTGTACTTCCTCGACGTGGCGGCAGCGACAGCTTCTCCGTCCTCCGTTTCACGGGCTCGGTCGCTGTCGTCGTCATCTCCCGCAGCCGTCCTTCTCTCACGATCGATGTCTCCCTTCAAAAATCTACACTGTATGAGGCAAGCAGACAAGGTGGACCAGAGGCGGAGGGCGGCGCTCATCACGGCAAGCGCAGAGGCACAGCAGCGCCGCAGCCTCAATGACGCCAACGACGACTGTTTGCGGCCCAACACACACAACACAGAAAACGGCCAAGGCAGAAGAGGCAGCATCAGCGCAGCTACCTGTGATGCCCCGCTTTCTCCCGCCGTGGACGCGGTGGTGCAGACGGCGATGCGCTACGTGCACCTCACCGCCCGCATTCAGCGAGCCAGCCGCAGCTCCTGCATCAAAGGTGTGCGCCCGACCTGGTCTTCTTATGGTGCCCCGCCTCTCCATCACCGTCGCTCGCATGCCGTGTGCTCGACCGTCACAGAAGACGAGGTAGTGAGACTGGTGAGAGCTGCCCCTTGCGTGTGCAATGCGGCGGCCTTTCCAAACGTGGCATCGTACGCGGTGACATACATCGTGGTGGAGCTGGAAAAAAAGAAGATGCCTGCCGGTGCGCACGATGAACTTCACGCGTTCACCTCATGGATTCTCGCAAGGTGTTTGTGAGATGATGACTTCTCTCTTCTTATTTTCTTTTTTTTTTTTTTTGAATGGAGTGAGAGTTGACGAGAAGTGTTGCGAGCAGAGTACACATATCCATGAAGCAGCGACGCAAAGTCACAGTTTAAAAAAAAAAAATGTGTATATATATATATATATATATATATATATATACATATATATATATGAGAGAAAAAAAAAGGAAACAGCAAGCAAACCCGAGAAAGACGAAGTAAACAAATAAGGTCAGCGCACTTTTATCATTGAGCTTACATAATAATAAGTTATGTACATGTCTCGTTGCGAAGTTGATGAACTCTGGACATGGGCAAAAAGAGCCTCTCTCTCTTGGGCTACTACATCTTTATTGCGCTGAAGTAAAACAGCTTCCTATGAAAAGCAATTCTCTCTCACACAATATCGTCTCTCTACCATAAACATATGTGGATTTCTTCTCTGTTCTCTTTTTTTTTTTTTTATTTACCCTGGCTTTTCTTTTCTATATCCTGTCATATGAAACGATGCTGCTGCTTTCATATGTTACTGTTGGTGTTTGTTTTTTTTATGTGTGTGCACACCCTCTTTTTTTAATTTACAACTGGTGCAAGTAGGAGAGTAAAAGACTAAAGGAGAAGAGGAGAGAGTTGCGACTGGCAAGCAAAGAGCTGTGATTCACCTTTGCGAAAACGCAAGACACACAGACACAAACGCACATACACAGACACAAATACAAACCTCTATCATCGTTCTTCTTCAGTTATCTCTTCCTTTGTCGTTGTTGGTATCACCTTCTTTCTTATTAGATTATTTTACAGTATCTGCTGGCGGTGGTTGTTGTGTGTGTGTGTGTTTTTTTTTTCTTGCTTGCAGTTTTCTCCTTTCCTTCCCTTTTTCTTTTTTTTTTTTCACTGGATAGTGGCACCTTTTTTTTTTTGTTGTTGTTGTTGTTGTTGTTGTTCGTTTGTTTCTCTTTATTGTTGTTGCTTCACATCTTACATTCGCTTAGACATCTCCACGTTTTTCTTTTATTATTATTATTGTTGTTATTATTAGTTTGTTTGTTTGTGTCCTTGTGTGTATCTCTCTCTCTCTCTTTGGAGAGAAAGTAGAAAGAAATAGAAGAGAAAAAAAAAAAACGTCATCAGCAGTCCCTCCTTTCCAGCTTTTGTCAACTGTCTTTTTTTTTTTTGTGTGTGTGTGTGTGTTTCGCAAGTTTTGGCTCTCAATTTACTGTTGAAAGACCTTCGCGCGTTGTGGACAACCTCGTTCCCCCCCCCCCCCCCCCACACACACACACACTCATTCGCCGCGTTCTTCCCCCCGCCCCCGCCCCCTCTCTTTTAAGGCGGTGGGAAATACGAAGAAGTTAAAGAAGTTGTAATTATCCGCCTCTCTCATGTTCACCTCCAGCCCGCCTTCCACCTCGTGGAGGCACCATATGCAGGATCAGGAAGAGGACCTTGTGCGGGAGCTGATGCAGGCAGACGATGTTGACGCCGTGCTGGCGCGTGTGGAAGGCGATCACTTCCGCCACCTCTCGCCCGTCATGCGGAAGCTGAGTTCCTTTGACGGACCAAGACAGCAGCAGCGGCCGGCTGCTTCACCACCTCCACATCCTAGCTATGGTGCATCGCCGGCGACGTCCAACGCCGCCGGTCAGCGCCATCAAGGCCCTCCCCCGCCACCGCCACCGCCGGAGCCGGAGCCGGAACCCGACCCGGTAGACCCGCGCAAGTACGGCGGTGGTGGTAGCAGACAAGGATGGGCGGGAGGAGGCCTCGGCAGGGCTAACATTCGCGATGAACAGCCGATAGTGCCACCCTTCGCCCAAAGCGCGCCTTACCGCGGTGGTGCGGACGACGGCGTGGCAGGAGACTTCTCGCCAGCTGCTCGTCCCCCGCCACCACCGCCGCCATATTTAAGCAGGGAAGACGGCGTCGATCCCCTTGAGAATTACCGGCGACCCACCACAGCGACAGTCCAGGAAGACGACAGGCGCAGTCGCGGTGAGCCCTTTGACCCTGACGCCGAGTCGCGCTACAGCGCCACAATGGACTCGTGGCTAAAGCCGGTCCGCGGGCTCCCGCCGGACGTCTCGCGCGGCAGCCCCACCAGCACGACGCAGCGCACCAACCCCTTTGCTCCCACGCGTCCACCAACCCTCGCTGTACCAGAATCGTCGTCGCTCTGGCAGGGTGAGACGTCGATGCTTCCCCCGCCTACGCCTAGCAGCCCGTGGGAGTCGAGCGGCGGCCGCTACCACGGCACCGGCGTCGGCGACAACGACGACGACAACGTCCAGCGCTTTCCACGCATCACGACGACGACGACGACGGGCCTCTCGCCACCCCGCCCCTCCGCCTCGCGTGGCAGGGCGGACATTGGCGAGTTGGAGAACGCCTCGCAGTCACGCATCGCACGTCAGTTGCAGCTGCTGCGCAATTACCGCGAGCTGGCGGAGCTCTGTTCAAACACAAAGGACCCAAGCGTGGACTTGTTTCGCTCACTGCCGGCGGAGGAGCTTGCCCGGATGCAAGCGGAGCAGCTGCAAAGCCTACCGCAGCGAGAGCAGAGCCCCATTACGGTGAACAACAACTATTACTTCAATGGAGCAAGCAGTCGTCGCGGCAGCGGTGGTCATGGCGAACACTCGCCCGGCCGCAGCGGTCGCGGACGCATCAACAGCAGCGACACGGTTGGTGCGCCGGGTAAAACGGGTGCGGGCCCTGCTGCAGGTGTGGTGGGCGGAGGAAACTCGCGCTCTGCCTCGGAGCTGTTCACCGTCGACAGTCGTCAAGGCTTGACGAGCCACTACCCCTCCGGTGGCTCGTCTTCCCAACCACCGCGGCCGCCATTGCTGCCGAGTCCACGCATGGTTCCCCTGCAATCCCCGCAGCCCTCCTCCGGCCCAGATTCGCCCGTTGCCACCCCTCCCCTGCCGCCGCGTGGTGGTGCGACACAGGCGAACATCATCAACACCAACAATAATAATACAAGCAACACCGCGGCGACAACGGTAGCTACCACACCACCGCCCTTGGCGCCGCCGTCGCCGAGCCGCTCGTACCGCGCACGCAGCCATCGCAGCCGACCATACGACCAGCACTACACGCCGACCGCAACGACCGAGGAGGCCGGCTCAAGCTACGACGACGATGACGACGTGGACGGCGCCGAGGACGAGGAGTACGCCGGCGACTTCTTGGACAACGACGACGACGACGACGACGACGGCATGGCCCAGCGTCCGCCGCCGCCGCGTATCATCGAGCGGGAGCAGCATCGCCGCTTCCCGAACAACAGTGCCAACGGCGGCGGCGGTGGCGGCGACTACTCCACCAGCAGCGCCCAGCCGCCCCTGCCGCTCATGTCTTCGCAACAGCAACAACAACAACAGCAAAGCCAGCACGGGAACCACCCGGGTGACCTCATGTCAGCGCCTTGTGCTGTTGCGGCAAACGACTTCTCAGCCGGTCTGGCCGGAACGGGTTTTCCATCCAACGCGCGTAACAGCACGGCTGGCGCGGCCGGCAGCGATGTCGGTCGACGCAGTGTGTCCAGTGCGATTAACGTTCTCTCTGGCGAGCAGCAGTTGCGGGCCAACGCGCAACTCAGTGCGAATGGGATGGTCGACAGCCGCCGCGGCTCCCTTTCGCAGCCGTCGCCGCCACTCGTTCAGCAACAACAGACAAACACGCAGCAGCAGCAGCGGTACGTCAACGCGTACAACGGAAACAACGCGATGCCGCTGGCCTCGGCTGCCCATGACCAGTTCCAGCAGCAGCTGCAGCAGCAGCACCTACGGCGCAGCCTCTCTGCGGGATCGGCGCCGCGGCAGCACTGTCGCGACGGCGGCGCGCTGACCGACCCTGGCATGGGTTCCTTCTCGGACCCGTTCTCCCTGCCTGATCCACGACGTGACGGCGTCGGCAGCCGCAGCGGTGGAGGGCGACGCACCGGCGGTGGTGGCGGTCACTTCACTCCCGAAAAGCGTTTGAGTGGCACCAGCAATGGGAGCAGTCGCGGCAATCTTAGCCATCAGCGCCAGGGAATGAACCGAGGCAGCAACAACAATAACAGCCGAGGAAACTACAGTTACAGCGGGGAAGGAGTCAACGGACGACGACAGGGCAATCGCCGCGGCAGCGGCAAACAGCGCGACGACTACGACGACGGTGACAACAACAGTTACGTAGACGACGACCTCGACCCGGGCAGCTATAACAACGACCTCAGCGCGAGCGATCCCGACACGCCAGGCAACCCGCAGCTACAGACGCACAACCCCCGGTCATCGGCGATGCGCAGGCGGCGTCAGCAGCAGATTCAGCGCCAAAACATCGGCAGCAGCAGACGAGCAGCACGCACGCCGACGAACGCGTCTGGTGGTCGTGGACGGCAGCGAGACGGGTGGGACGCGGACGGCACGGTGCACACACCACGTGCGCAGACCCTCACCGCGCGGCAACAAGCCAGCAACAGAAACGGTCGTGCCAGTCATCCGCGAAGACGGCGTGAGTCGCGGTATCACAGGAAGGAGCCGTCGTCGCCCCACTACGACGAGAACGGTGTGGAGGTGAACTCCGCCTCAAGCTACTCCTACAGCTACACGACCAGCTCCGACATCAGCGACTACGTCGCAGGGAGTTACTTCAGTCCCGTGAAGGACCGTTTACCTCGCTCGAGCGGACGCGGCAACGTAAACGTGGATCGCGGTGGTCGTCGTCGTTCTCCCATGCGGGGGCGGGGGCGTGGCAATGGCAGCCCTTCGAACAGCCCGTATCACTTAAGACAGCAGCAGCAACAACAGCTGCGGTCAGGTGGCGCGTATCCGCGGTATAACAGTCCGCAACGAGGTCGTGGACGTGGTGGAGCTGCCGCGCTGTATCGCGGCGGGCCCGCACGCGGCCGGGGAGGTAACACGGACACGAACAACAATAAACTCGATCCAGCCGGTGGGAACCCCCCGTATCCGTACTACAACAGTGCGGCCCCGTATGGCAGAGGCCGGGGTGGTGGCAGTGGAGGCGCGGTAATGGGCAGCAACGTCCAGTCTGCCAACAAGCGTGCGCCAGGCGGTGTCCTCGGCGGTATTGATGGCGGAGTGGCCCAGAGCGGCGGTGCGTTCAAGGCCGCGCCGCCCCCACGGCAGCAAGCGCAGCTTCAGCAGGGCAACAACGACAATAATCTCAACACCAATGACCTCAACAGCCCTACAGGCAGCCCTCGCCAGGCGGGCACAAGTCCCGCAGCCGGAACAGCGCCTGGTGCCATTCCTGCCTCCGCGGCCAACGGCTTTGTGCAGCTTCCAAACGGCATGACAGTGCCAGCGAACTCGCCTGCTGGCCGGCAGTACCGCCTGATGGTGCAGCAGCAGCAACAACAGATGCAGATGCAGATGCAAGGACGATACCCGATGGGCATGGTGCCCCCTCAACCACCACCGCAGTTACAGCAGCCTTTTGGCTACTCCCCTTCTGGTGGCTTTCTCCCTGCGGCTCCGGCTGCTGCCGCGGGTCGTCCACCGCCGTCTTTGTCAGCCGCAACGTCGCCAAGCCGCGCCGGCCGCGTCGGCTCCCTTTCCGTCGCCGCGAGCAACGTCAACGCTGGCCGCAGCGCCAGCCCAGGAGCCGCGAGCAGCGGTGTTCACATCCACCCGGGGCTGCTCTACGGCTCGTTGCTGCCGAAGGCGCGGCCGAAGACAGCATTCGTGGTCGAGGACGACGACCGTGGACGCGAGCACAGCGTTGCCCCGCATGGCGACACCACCCACGAGCCCTTCATGGATCCCGGCAGCGTGTGTCCGGTGCAGCCGGCCGTTTCGAGCGTTGTGCCGTCCCGCACGGTGTTTAACCAGTCGCAGATGGATCTCTTCCCAGTGACGAGTGCCGTGAACGGTGCGACGGTGAACGGGGTGCAGCCGCTTGCGTGGAAGTCCGGCGGCTCCGGCTGCGTCGTGAGCCGCTCCGGCCACCTCCCACCAGCTCCCACAACGAAGCTCTCTTCCCACTACGTACCGCCCAAGTCGCAGCCACCCCAGCAGCGGCAGAGGCAACAGCTGGTGACGAGTATTATGCAGACGCAGCAACATTACAACCCGCTGCGTCAGCCAATGGTGGGGCGGCAGGATTCGGCCTACTCACTGAGGAGCGAACTCGTCCCGCAGCAGGGTGCAGCATCCGCGGTAAACGCCTCTCAGCAGCGGTACGCGCCGCTGCAGCAGCAACAACTCGAGCCGGCGCATGGTCGCTCGACGGCGGAGCGCAATGCAACTCTACAGCGTTTTGGCATCGCACCTGTGCAGAGTTAACCGCGTGATTTCTTTTTTTTTGTGTGTGTGTGTGCGTTGTTGTTGTTGTTGTTGTTATGTTCTGTTTCTTTCTTTTTGTCCTGTTTACCCAATTGGAAAACGCTGTTGTGTTAGTTTTGGCTATTGTTGTTGTTGTTTTTTCAACGGCTGCCGGACTTTTTTGACTTATGGCCTCGTCGATGTGTCACTAATCGATCGGTATCTTCCTCCCTCTTTCCAAACCCCCTCCCCTTAAAAAAAAAAAAAAAACGTGTTTACGTTCCCAGCCACAGCTGTTCGATTTTTTTTTTCTTCCACTGTACTACTACCCACTACTGCTTTGTTTGCTGAACGAGTCGGAACTTCTTTTTCCTTTCTCTCTCTCAATTATGGAGGCTAAGCCTGTCATTTAGAGGCAAGCGCGCTCACATAAAAGAAGTCTAGGCGAACGCTTAGGTGTATGTATGAGAGAAACAACTTGCTAGCCCCCTTTTTTTTTTTTGCTGACTGTGTGTGTGTTTTTTTTTTTTAGTTTATGTGTACTTGTGTGCCTAGCTTAGAGTTTCCTTCTCCTTCCTTTTTTTTTTTTTTTACTTTCGAATAGAATGAGGCTCATCGTACAGCCCTGCGAGCATACGGAAAGGCAAAATTGAAAAAATGAAAGACTGACATTGTCGCTCATTGCTGCGCGTGTTCATGTGACTTTTTTTTTTTTTCTCCTGTTGTTGCTGGCCGCCATATATATGGGGTCTTTCGGTCTTAATTTGGTGATTTGTTTTTTATCTCGTAATGGAGTGGTGTAGGCAGCCCTGCTAATTGTGTTTGCTTACTGTTGTGTTTTTGCTTCCGTTCTCATGTTTACTGATGCACAATCTCAGTCACATCTCCAAGTCCCTCGTCTTCACCTCTCTCCCTCTCTCTTTTTGTGGTGCCTTTTTTTTTTTGTGTGTGTGTGGACTCAGGAAAAGCGGTCTCAGCAAAACTCCTAAGATCACGTCGTGACGTCGACTCTCCTGGAGTGACAGCAAACAAAACGCGCACACATAAGCCTGACCAACTTGGAGCACCACAGCACGTTTACCATAGAGTTCTTACTACCGTTTGCATACACACACATACACACACACACACACACACACAAATCTCTCCTACGTAGAGCCGTCGTTTCTCAACACGGCAGCCAAAGCCGTCCAAACAATATACGCGTGTGATTAATCTTATCGCCCTTGAAGTTCTCTCTCCCTTCCTTATCCCTCGTGCTCTGCGGTTTTGCGAGTGCTTTTTTTTTTTTTTCTTTGAGGTTTGAAACTTCTCAGAGGCGGTCACACACACACGCGTAAATGTCCGCACTCTCCTTTTCGCCGGAGAGTCAGTCTGTTGTGTCAGTCGGGTCCGCGGGCGCAATGCCGACGCCACTCCCGCAGCAACTGCACCAGCCGCGGAGTGAGCTGTGGGCCGACAAGTACAAGCCACGCACCATCGCTGAAATGTGCTATCCTGTATGCGCCAACAAGCTCAAGGCCTGGCTCGAGAGCTTCACGCCCGTCGGCAGCCCAGGCGACGACCCGAAGAAGCCACACGGCGTGCTGCTGTCCGGCTCCCCTGGCGTGGGCAAGACGACCACTGTCTACGTCGTTGCACGGGAGCTGGGCCGGACGGTTGTGGAGTACAACGCGAGCGACTTTCGCAGCCGCAAATCGCTGCGCGAGAACGTGTCAGACCTCATCAATAACCGCGCCTTCGCCACCGAGGCCACCTCGTACACGAACGTGGTGCTGTTGATGGACGAGGTGGACGGCTGCGACGTGGGTGGCGTGGGCGAGGTGATCGAGATGCTCAAGACAACGCGCATTCCGATCTTGTGCACCTGCAACGACCGCTGGCACCCAAAGCTGCGCTCCCTGCTCAACTACGTCGAGGACCTGCGCTTCAGCCATCCGCCCTGCAACATCGTGGCGAACTACCTGTGCGACCGCGTCCTCGCCCGGGAAGGAGTTACGCTGTCGAAGCCGCTCCTGCAGGACATCATTAAGCGGTCGGGGAGCGATATTCGAAACATGCTGAACAACTTGCAGCTTTGGTGTCTGAACCGGACGTCGCTGGAGCAGCGGCAGCTCGCGGAATGCGCCGCGCAGGCGACAAAGGACGGCGACGCCGGTCTCTTCGACTCAGCCGAGTATTTTCTGCTGCAGGGCACGTCGCGCGGCGAGCATCATTCCATCGCAGAGATGCAGGCCTGCTACTACAACTCGGACCTGATCGACATGTTTGTGCAGGAGAACTACCTGCACTTCAATCCGGAGCCGGTGGACGGCCGAGACTGGATGGGGGCCGTGTCGCAAGCCTCCAGCGCAATCTCGCGCGCCGACGCAGCGCAGCGGGTGATGTACTACGACCAGAACTGGTCCGTCTCTCGCTTTCACGTGCTGTCCTCCAGCATCGCGCCGTGCGTCTACACACGCGGCAAGTACGAAACCTTCATGACCGGACAACAGAAGTTCTTTGACCTGCAGCGGCCCGTCAAGTTCCCGCAGTGGCTCGGCCACAACTCCACCGCCACGAAGAACCGCCGACTCGTGCGGTGTGTCACGATGCAGGCCTCGCACCCGGTCCACGGCATCTCCGGCAACCAGGAAGACGTCGTGGCGGACTACATGCCGCACGGCTGGGAGCGGCCGCTGACGATTCCCCTTGTGATAAAAGAGAAGGAGGGTATTGCGGAGGTGATGGCGTTCATGGATCAGTACGGACTGATGCGCGATGACTGGGATCTTGTGCAGACGTTGCCGCACTTCAAGCACATGACGACGCCGAGCTCCGCGCCACCGGTGAACATCGTCACGGCGGTCAAGACGGCCTTCACGCGGGAGTTCAACAAGACCCACCGCTTTGACAGCTTGGCGAAGAGTACGCTGAAGCACACCGACAAGGGGACACCGACAGGGGATTCCGACAACGACGACGAGGAAGAGAGTCAGAACGAGGCCGGCAGCGGGAAAGGGAAGGGGAGGGGTGGAAAGGTAATCGCAGACGGCGTCACGGCAGTCAACGTTACAAGCGGCGATACAGCGGCAGCAGCAAAGCCGAAGGCGAAGGCGGCAGCAGCGCGGAAGACCCGCGCGAAGAAGAGCGCAGCTTCAGGTGCCAGCAGCGGGACCGATGGAGCCACTGCAGAGTCAAGGCCGTCGAGAAAAAAAGCCGCGACGACGTCAGCGCGCAAGCCGGCAAAGGCGGCGGCACATACAGCAAAGAAGAAGCGCGGACGCGCTGCCTCCTCATCCTCCACTTCGGAGAGTGAAATCGAAATCTCGTCAGGATCCAGCAGCAGCAGCAGCAGCAGCGAGTCGGCTGACAGCGATTGAGCTCCGTGTCCCGTGCCTCCCTGTATGTGTGTGAGAAAAAGCGTCCGCTGGCTCAAGCATGGTTGCTGTGTGTTGCTTGTTGTCTACGGGCTTGGTGCTTGATGCCTTAGTGAGAGAAGTAAAGAGTTCCCCGCAATGGGCCGCTTTTGAAGCGTGTTTGAAAGCAACTGAGCGAAGATGTTCGGCTGTTGTTGTTGTTCTTGTTGTCTCTTACGGGTCTTGTCCGCTCTGTTTTACCTCTCTCTCTCTCTCTTTAATCGGAGTGTGTTTGTGTGTTTTCTTTTCGAGAATAGAGAGTTTAGAGTGTAGCTTGATTGGCACTAATCGCGTTTTAGGCGGTCTCTCACCGTTCCGTAACAACAGGCAGCGCATGATGCAAGAGACTCTGTCCACTTTTTTTCTTCTTGCTGTCCTCCGGATCGGGGGAGATATCGCATCGATGTGTGCTATTTACTGTCTTATCTTCTTCTTCTTCTTCCTTTCTCTGTTTCTGTTTATTACTGCAGAATGTACAACAGCAATAACAATAACGGCGGCGTCAACGCTGACAACGATGTCAGCGATGGTGCACTGCAGCGCAGCCGATCCTCCTCGTTGGCTCACCGGTCGTCACCACCACCTCTTCTTGCCTCACCCATAGCTAAAACACGCACTCTGGAGAAAGTGAATCGCAGTCGCGGCGATGGAAAGAACAATGGTGGTAGTCGCAATCGCGGTCGCGGCAGCGGCAGCAGCAGCAGCGGCGGCGCGGTCGTGTTGCGGCGAGTGCGGGAGCACCACTTTCCCGTGTACTCCCATCCGATGTTCCGCGCTGCGGCTCTCAACGAAGCTGCCGTGCGCAGCGCCCTTGACGCACAAGTCGCACAAGTCGATGTGACTGCGCTGGACGACGCGGTCGAGGACATGGTGGAGAAGCTGCTTCGTCAGCAGACGCTTGCGGCGACGACAACGACGGCAGCCCCGACGGGGAAATGCCCAGAGGCGAGCCCAGTAGTCTCGGAGGCACAGCTGCTGGCGCTGCTGGACCGCGTTTCTCACATTCCAGTCTCGAGTGTGACTGCCGTCCCCCAGGAGCAACAACAACGAGAGGAGTCCACACCGGAGTCACCTAACAGTAGTAGAGCCGCTCTCACGTTGCCAGACAGCACCTTCATTTCTACCACCGGTTTGCCACAGCGTCCGCTGCCCCAGGCCACACGGTGGCACCAACCTCCCGCCACACAGGCTTTGATGAGTTCTGCTGTCAGCACCGAACAACAGCACGGCAGCAGCGCCGACGAGGGGGATGACGCTCGTAAATGGGACGATGTACGCGTGGTCTCCGTGAATGCACTTCAGAAAGCTGCTCTCGCATGCACACAACGGGCCAGTCAAGCCGGCGCGTCGCCACCCGCGTCGTCTGCGCTGCAAGGGCCCCAAGTCACGCCCTACTCCTCCTGCATCCCCCACGATCATGCTCTGGTAGACGAGGGCGGTGCAGCGCCAGCGCCAGGTCCTTTCCCCTCCTCTGCCATTTCGCCAGTGGGCCCACCCTTGTCATTGTCGTCCGCGCGCTTCCCCGGCAGGGCCTCGCAACCACCGGTCTCAACAAATCGTAGCGTCGACGGCGCCACGGGCGTTTCTCCTCATCCGTCATCGAAGCCTCTGTCTGATCGAGGCAGCGCAGCAGTCCACACGCAGCCAAAGCCGGGCAAAAAAGGCAAAGGAATGGCGTTGTACTCCTTCCTCCCTACGTCTGCGGTGGAGAACGGGGGTAGCGCTGACGGTGGTGGCAGCGGCGGTTGCGTGGACACCTCCCAGATTGCCGTTGGCACCGCAGCGCACGGCATCACGTTCGCTGAGATGGATCGTCGACCTGGTGTGGGCACCGGTCCGGTGGCGCAGCAGTCCCTTGATGCGCGTGCGCTGCACAACATGCCTGACGCTGTGTTCGCTGCGATGGACGTGTTGATGGACGGGAACAGCTGCTGTGTGCGACGGCGACAACGTGGGCCAGGGCTCGCAGCAGGTCGTCATCCTAACGCACTGAAAACGAGTACTTCGTTTAAAACCGATGGTGCGTCTTTGTGGGCATCGTCCTCGCCGTACTCGATGCGCAGTACGCTACCGCTGTCCGCATTACCACCACCGCCGCGTACAGCAGCCGAAGCGAAGGCACGGCGTATCTTAGACGCGCAGCGACGTCGACGACGTTTCGGTCCATTAACACCCCCACCTGCTGGCGGCACTCCTCGTGGCACGGCCTCTCTGAACTTCACCACCACTGGTGCAGCCAAGACGCAGATTGAGAAGGAAAGAAACTGCGGTGCGTCACTGCCTCCGTTGCCCACCACACGAGGGATGGCGAGCGCTTCACTTTGCGCGCAAGCTTTGAGGTCTGCACGTCAGAGCACTGGACTGTACAAGTGATGTCATGTGCTGTGTGGAGAAAGAGATAATCGAGCAGTTGTGTGTGTGGGTGAGTGTGGGTCTATATATGTATGTACTTCTAGACCAACAAGTGCATGTTTGTCTGCTCCTTTTTTTTTTTTTTTGAGAATTTCCTTTTTTGCTTCAGCTTCTTAGTTCCTTTTTGTTTGTTTGTTTGTTTGTTTTGCTATGTTCTATTTCCCTTCTTCTTTCTATTATCGAACGAAATTGGCGTCTTTGAAAGTGAGTCTATTTTTTTTTTTGTCTTTCTCTTTTTTCTTTGCGTTCAACGCGCATGTACACTAGTTGGAATGCCCACTGCATCTGAGCCCACTTATGGTTGAGTGTCGCTTTGCTTCTCATTCTTTCTTTTTTTTTTTTTTTGCTGATACCCTTAGGTTAGGATACAAACACTGTCATCATCGCTGTCCCAGCCTAAACTGGGCATGTTGGGCATTGTCTATGAGGAGGAACCTCTCCCATGAAGTAAACAGAATTGTGTGTATGTGTGTGTGTGTGTATATATATCCTAACGTGAGCTTCACCAAATCGCGATGAACCTCGTCGAAACACGTCGCCAGAGACTCATTCCGTCAAGACAGCACATACATTCTTTTCTCTTTTTTTTTTTTTTACGTGCTTTACATTCGCATCTCCTAAGCTCCCCTCATCTTGCTGGTTTGTTTTGCTGATCTCTTCCTCTTCTTCTCCTTTTTTTTTTTTTGGAACATTAAAAAAAAAAAAAAAGACACGAGCACAAGTCAAGACAATATCCACTCCATTTCTACTTTATATTCACATTCTCTTTTTTTTTTTCTCTTCTTAATGCCCGCCTTACCGGCCAAGAAGAAGAAAGGCCTCTCCCTTGAGGAGAAGATTCTGCTGGTAGAGAAGTGGATTACGGCACACCCGCAGCCCTATACAATGAAAGAGCTGCAGCAACTCATCCCAAAGCAAACCCATGTCATTTACCAGAGCATCGAGGAGTGTGTGCAGCTGCTCGTCGCCGAGAACCGCGTGCAGCAGGACCGCGTAGGCGTCAGCACGCTCTTCTGGAAATTCCCCCTCACAGAAACACAGAAACTGAACCCTAACGCACGAAATCCTCAATGTGGAGGTGGTGGCATCGGGAGCAACAACGGCGAGGGACGCCTGACCTATGAAGAGCTGCTGCGTCGTCTGACGTGCAGCTGCAGCGGTGACGCGTCGCTCTCCCCGGCGGCCGTGGAGCGTCTGTGTGCCTCGGTCGCGCCGCGGAAGCTCCACGAGTGGCGCGCGATGCTGCAGGCAGAGCACGCAAAGCTGGATCACTGTCTTGAAAATGAGCGCACGCGTGTCGGCTTCGCGGAAGAAGAGTCGGTACAAGACGAGGTGTCTCGCCTGCAGAAATTGGTGGCACGGCGAGCACAACTCGTCGCACAGCAGAAGGCCCTGTCGTCGTTTCAAAGTCTGCCAGAGTGGCTGCGTCGTCTGGATAGCGCCACGGTGGTGGCGGTGGAGGCGGCGAACCGGTGGACCGACAACTACTACCTGGCAGAGATGGAGGTGGTGGCGCGAAGCGGGCAGTCGCAGCGCGACGTGCGGGCGGCACTGCGAATTCCCCTCAACATCGACTTCATCTCGGACGGTGATAATGACGATGATAATAAGACAGAAGGAAAAGAAGGAAGGGAGAAAGAGACGGCAACGGGCGAGGAGGAGGTGCTCACGGGGCGTGTCGGCACCTGCGCGTCATTCACCATGAAAGCGAAGGCGACAACCGATGCGGATGGTAAGCCGTCGAATAGTCTGTTGACGCCTGCACCGAATTCAGAGTCCGCGCAAGTTGCGCCCGCGGTCGCAGCGGATGAGGAGACATCTTTGTCAGTTCTGACTGCCCGACCTTACGCTGACCAGACGGCGCACGCAACGACGCTTGACAGCGAGGCAGCTGATGCGTCAGCTTCGCTAAACGAAGAAGCCGCATCAACTGCCCTTGTTGATGTGCCGCCTGCAGACACCAGAAGAGGCAAGCCTAAAAAGCCTGCGCCGAAAAAGCGTAATGCACGTAAGCGAGCACGTTGAAAGAAATTAGCAAACAGCTGGTGACACGTACCAAGGGAACACACCGCACTATAGAGCCATGTATGAAACGACTTCTCTTTTTCTTTCCCTCCTTTCTTTGATAGTTTTTTTTTTGTTGTTGTTTTTGCCGTTGTTACTGATGACGTCCTGCTACACTTATCAACTGCTACTACTTTTTTTTTCCATATGCAAGCCCATACGAACGATGTCAAAAGAAGAAGGAAAAGTACTGATGTAGTTTTACGTACTCACCAGCCGTACTTCTCTTTTTTTTCTTTATTATTGTTGTTGTGAGGGGTCGGGTGACCTCTTTTTTTTTTTTTTAAAGCTACAAAGGACGATAAAGAGGGTTTTCTTAGCAAACACTTAAAAAAAAAAAAAGCAGCTCCTTTCTCTCTCTTTTCTTTTTTTTTTTTTTTGAGTCACTCAACTTCGAACACGCACAGTTTTTTTTTTTTTGTGTGTGTATGTTTTTGTTTTCTACGTTTTCCCGTCTTTCTCTTTCTCTCCCTCTCTCTGATTGTTGTTAATTTCTTTTTTTGGCAGTCGAGGCAACTGCCAACAAGAACTTAATTTGCCACCACAGCTTTTTTGTTTGTTTGTTTGTTTCCATTTCTTTTTTTTTTTTCTATCCACTTACACATATATATAAGAAGAGCACTCACAACCTCTTTTCTCACGGACTCGTTCTCATATATATATATAAACACACACAGGACACACACACACACACGATCTCTGCACCTTGTGAAGCGACCTTTTACTCTCTTTTTTTTTTTTTTGACGTCCACAGGGAAGAAATAAAAACAAGATTGTTTCCGCGCGTCCCTGCGCTGAACATCTCCCACTTGCACGCAACCCCCTTCGCCCAGCGCACATGTGCACAGAGTGAGAGACACCAGTTGCCACCCCCGCACCGTAAAGACAAGAATAAGAGCACGAGCAAGATGCTCCACCTGATCTCGGAATACTGCAAGGCCGACTTCCCTGTGCCGCTGGCCTTGAGCGCTGCCTCCCCGGCGGCCCGCCGCGCCGTGGAAAGCTCCTCGCGCGGCTTCGTCGTGACGGGCCTCCGACTCCACCACGAGGAGTTCCGCAAGGACGAGGAGGTGTCGTCCTGCCACCGCCGCCCCACACGCACGGTCTGCATTCACACCGAAACGCTCCCGCCCACCCTTTTCCATGCCCTCTGGTGGATCGCAAAGGATGGCGAAGACGTACCAGTAGTTTTCCGCGCGGCGCGCCTCACGGGCAGCCTGCATTACGGTGTTGCAAAGGAGGCCGCGGCGGCGGAGACACCCGAGACAGCCTCGATGAATGTTGTATGCTTGCAGAATCCCCACGCAGTCTCGCTGGTGCAGCGCACCGTCTCCCTCTTCCTCGGTGGAAGCCGTCTGCGGGCGGTCACGCTGAACCCCGCCGCCGTTGCGCGGCTGGAGCGTCTCGACGTGTCGAACTGCCGCTGCCTGAAGTCGCTGCAGTGGTGCAGTGAGACGGATGCCGTGCCGCTCCGTCGGCTCCGCATTCTGAAGGCTTCCTTCAGTGGCCTGACGACCTTCCCGGCCGCCCACTTCGTGGAATGGGCTCCGGCTATCACGACTGCCCTCCTCTCCGGCTGCCGCGCGTTGATCGCGGACCAGGTGAACAGCATGCTGGACGACTGTATGGAGCTGCGTGTGGTCCGACTGGACTCGACGAAGCTGTCCCGTGTCGACTCCCTCGCCCTCACCTGCCCTTGTCTGACGGAGCTGAACGTGTCGAACTGCGGCGACCTGCACGAAGTGACGGCCCTCTCCGCGCTGGAGACGCTGCGTGTCTTAGACCTGCACGGCAACGTTGGACTCACCTCTCTTGAGGGCGTCGGCGACTGCGGTCCGCTGCGTCGTCTGGACATCTCGCACTGCAAGCGTATTGCCACTCTGGCGCCGTTGGAAGGGATGCTGACGCAGCTGCGGTACTTCAACGCTTCCTACTGCACCGGGCTGCGAGACACGCATCTGCGTGCACTTCAAGTGTGTACGCTGCTGGAGGAGGTGAAGGTGAACGAGTGCAGCGTACTACGGGACTTCACAGCCCTGTCGCAGCACGCCAACCTGCTCGTGCTGGAGGCGGCCGACACGGCCCTCGCCTCGGTCAACTTTCTGCGCGGCTGCACCGCACTAGAGCGGCTCTCTGTGGCTGGGTGCGCGCAGCTGAAGGACCTCGCTGCCCTGCGTGGCCTGTGTTTTCTCTCCACCGTGGATGCGTGCTACACCGGTGTGACGCGGGTCGCCGAGTTGGTAGACACGTGCCCCGCACTGCGGGTGGTACTCGTACGGAAGTGCAACTTGGATGCCGAGAGCACCGATCGTCTGGATGCGTGCGCGACGCGCATTGCCTCCACACATCGCATGGCGAACACCAGCAAGGCGACGGCTGCCGTGACCGCGTAGACTTCGGAGAAAGGGAAAAGCTCTCACAAGCGTATTCGCTTCATGACGCATTGAGTATACATAGAGAGGATTAATGAACCCTCTTGTTTTTTTTTTTTCCAAATTCTTCTTTCCCTTCTCGCGTGTTTTCGAAAAGCAAGAACAAGTAGCCTATCAACTTCTTCAAGTAGAAAGCACGAGAGAAAGCGAAGACCTTTTTTTTTTTTTTGTGTGTGTGTGTGTGAGTTCACAAAGGAAGTCAGCTGCGTTTGATCATTTACCTCTAGTACTTCGTGATGAAGCAACAACGCTACGCTTTCCCGGCTGTGCGCTTGGTTCCTAAGCAGGTGCCTTTGTGTTTGTGTGTAAGACTATTTGCTCTTCTTTGTTTTTGTTTTTGTTTTTGTTTTTCTGTTTGTTTGTTTGTATAGCTGTGGTCGAAAATACAAAAAGAATGAAGAGAGATGATTTGCATTACTTCTTGTGTTTTCTTTTTCTCTGCTGAGCACAATTGCGTCGAACCTCTTCAGAGTAGCCACGGGTTCTCTTTATTTTCATCCTCTGCCTTCGACTACTATTTTTGTTTGTTTGTTTTTGTGTGTTTTTGTTGTTCTGTTTTTTCTTCGAGATCACTTTTTTTTTTTCCCCCCCCCCACTGAAAGGACCTTTTTTTTTCTTGTTTTTTTTTTCTCTAACCGCTTTTTCCTTTTTAATCCTCTTTTTCTATTTAGTGATAAATGAAAATGCACACTCCCGCCTTCAAAAAGATGTTCTCTTCACCTGCAAGCGAGTGTGCGTACACATAACCTAAAAAAAAAAAAAAAGACAGAATTGGAGGCTGTTGAGAGCAAAGATCGAACAAGTAGAGTAGTGAAGGCAACAGTGCTTTTTGACTTTTTATTGTTTTTGTTTTCTTCGATGGGGCGCACCCGCGAAATAGATTTCATGCGTCTGCTCTTACATCCCGCACGGATTGCACACTATTCAGCTTTCCATTCGATTCTGCTTATTTGTTTTTACTTCCCGTTATGATTGTTTTCGAGTCGTACCAAGTCAGCAACAACACAGAGGAAAAAAAGTAACATCACTGGAGTTACAGTTTTTTTTTTGTGTGTGTTCTACTTGCCAGGACACGAAAAGGCCAAAACCTAAAATGAAATGGACTAAAGAGTGTTTACATTTTTCTCCAAACTGTTTTCGAGGTACTCGAACCCTCACAAAAAAGAGCTTCCAGAACCTGTACTCACTGCCTTTGTCCTGCGTACGTCTGAGCTATTCGCTACTACAGCACGTAAAAAGAACGGCGATCGATCACTTCTTTTCTTTTCTTTTTCTTTTTTTTTTTTTTTGAGAGTACGTAACGTAAGTTCTGTCTCGTATATTCTACGCTGACAGCTGTTGCCCCAGAATTTCGTCTGTTGTACGCGAGATGCAGCTGGTGTGCTTCAATGTCTTTGTTTTTCCCCCTTTTTTTTTAGCTTGTTGTAAACCCTATACGCGACAAAGAACCTCAGCTCATCTTTTTTTTTTTTTTCCTCCTGTGCACCAAGTCAGAGAATACCTAAGCAAGATTGGCTCAAATGGAGCGTCCAGAGTACACAAAAAAACAAGGACATAAAAAAAAAAAAGAACGGCAGGTTAGTCTTGTACCTTTTTTTTTTTTTAGTTTCTCGATCTCATCTTTACGCCAGTGAAAGCGTGTATAAGAAGAAATCAAGCACTCATATCGAAAATATGAAAACGGCCAGAACTTTACGTTTTTTTTTTTTTTGCGCCTTAAACGATTTACCTCGCCTTTTTCTCCTACCTTCAGTCATTTCTTTTTTTATTATTATTATTCACGTTGATTTCGACCCGCTTCTCTGTGCTTTTTTTTTTTTTTTTATGATTATTGGTCGGTACTTTTCAGTACTAGGTAGTGATTACCGTATTTTTCTATCTTTCTTTACCCTTTTACTACGAATATCTCACATGGCAGTTATGTTAAAAACCGTCGGATACCAAAGAAGAAGAAAAGAAAAAATGCGAAACAGTGCGACGACAAAGTCGTGTCTCAGAATTACGCGATAGTGATTCCTTCAAATGACGGACAATCCATCACTTTCGTGTTTATATTGTCTGCATACGTTTTTATGTTTCACGGAGAGGAGCACGCCACGCAAGTGTTCGAAAATCGACTGCTATGTTGCACCTATTCTGTCTCAGGCCTTCAGACAACGGCGTGCATGATCTTCTTGTTTTTCTTTTTTATTCTCTATAAGCGTACTCTTGCCAACCTCTGTAATCCCACTATTTTCATTTCTCTTTTTTCTTATGCCATTCTCGTGTGCTTTAGCACCACTACTTTTGTATAAAAACTATCGAAGTAGAGAAAAGCACTTTTCTTTTTCCTTTCTTTTTTTTTTTTTTTGACAACCTCTAGATTTATTGAAAGCCCCCCCCCCCCTGATCTGACGACAAAGTCTGATAGTTGTGTTTTGTCCGCTGTCTTGAGCGGTTACATACACACATATTTACATATGCTCTTTTTTATTTTGTTTGTATTTCACTAAACCTCTTTCCTCTGCTGTCGTATATACATATATATATATATATATACATATATATATATAGTTGTTTAATTATTTATTTACCTATTTATTTATTTATTTGTACACGCAAAGGAGGTCAAACCGCCTTTGCTGTTGTTGTCCTGAAAAAAAAAAAGAACTTCCTCTTTTCTTCATGAACCCTTATACACTTTTTTTTTTAGCTCCCCTAGCTTTTTTCCCCCTCTGGTCTGTTGTCTGTTTACATACCTTGGCTTCCACTTTCTTCTTGTCTCTTGGTTGCTGATACACCAACAACGACTGTTATTCGAAAGAGACTTTCTATTCCCTTTAGCTTTTTTTTTTTCTGCACACAAATACATATACATATATATATATATATATATATACCCCATTTTTCTAGATTTCCCTTCTACTTCGCAGCATGCCTGGGTCGTCGTTAGAGCTTTCGCCGTCCACGGAGCAGCGTCTCCTCGCCGCGGCTGCGGTGCTGCGCCTTTCGCCCGACGCCTTTCTCCGCCGTCTCCTCTCGCAGCACTACAATACGCTGGGTGGCCTCCCGCTAGACCTTCTCCGGTACGTGCTTTCGTTTCTCGACTACACCACCATTTGCGGTGTCACGGCGCGGGTGTCTAAGTTCTGGCAGGACTGCGTACTCGAGTCGCCGCATAACTTTTTCTCACGGCTGCGGCAGATGCACGGAATTCACCTGTTAGATCCCGTGCACGGTATGTTCTACTTCCCCCGGGCACTGAAGCGAGTCGTCTTCGACTCGAAGGGCTGTAGCGGCGGCCCTAGTGGCGGAGCTGCGGTCGGGCTTCGATCTGGGGCCGACCTGCGCCGCGCCTTCTCGCCCGCCACGGCGGCCCTCCACAGCAACGCGCAGGCGGTCCCGGCCTCGTCGTTCTTGACGGTCGATATCCGGACGCAGAACACAAAGACGTTGCCGTGGGGCTACGTGCAGATGACAGTGCGACGTGCCATCGAGCGGGAGCGGGCCGAGTTCGGGGCGGTGCGCACCCCAGGCCTGCAACATCCCGAGGACCCGGTCTGGTCGCAGGCCGCCACCGTCAGCTATGATCGTCGTATTTACATGTTCGGAGGGGAAACATATGAAGGGCTGGTGCTGGACCGCGTGTACGAGTACGACCCGATGACGAAGCACTGGACGGTGCTGCCGGAGCTGAACGAGAAGCGGGCTGCGGCGAGTGCGGTGGCTTTTCACGGTCGCATTTTTGTCTTCGGCGGCTACAACGAAGCGGGGGAGGTGCTGGACACGTACGAGGTGTTTGACGTGGCGACGCGGACGTGGCTGTCGCGGGTCTATCCGCCTGCCTGGTTGTACACGCCCTCTCCCCGTCCGCCCCACGCTCACCCTGACCCGGGCAAAGCGAAGGGCAGGGACAGGATAAGTACACTGAGCACACCCGTTGCCACCCCAACCCTTGACACCGTTGTTCAGGGCAACCAGTGTGCCTTCCACTCCATATCAAGCATCGTACACCAAGTTGCAGCAGGTGAGGCGCCTAGTCCGTATCGAATGCCGGAGAAGGTCTGCGGCACCGCCGCCACCGTGTACGGCGACGTTATTCTCTTCGCCGGTGGGCACCAGAGCTGCATTGCGCCAGACCAAACCGCCGTCAGTTACTCCGCGATGAACAGCGCCTCAACGACGCCGATGCACAGCGTGAGCGGCCCTTACACGGGTGGTGGTGGAACGGGAGGTCTGAGCAACAGGAGTGTCACCAGCACGCCATCCCCTGCTTTCGTGAACAGCAACAACGCCAGCAATAATAATGTGAACATTGGAGGTTTTGGAGAGTCAACTTGGGCGATGGCGGGGACGCCGGTGCTAGGCGGCTTTGACAGCCTCACCTCGCCCACAACGACCACCACAGCCGGCAATAACGCGAACACCAACGCCAGCACGCGCACCAACTCCCCACCACGGCTGCCTCGAGTGAACTCCATCGCCTTTGACGGCCCGACCACGGCGGAGACGCTCGTGTGGATCTTCTCCCCTGTCACAGGTGAGTGGTGGAAGGGTGGGCCGCGTCTGCCGTCGCCGCGCGCCTTCGGAGCCCTGACAGTGCTGGACCTGCCAGTGCTCGGGCCCTGCCTTTGCTACTTTGGCGGGTGTGCGAAGGCCGACGCCCCGGAGACGGCAATGTTCTACATCCCGCTGAACGATGCGCAGAACACGCGTGTTGACAGCGCCGGCAGCGCCCCCGCGGGGGAAAGCGTTGACTCGAGTCTGAGCGGCTCAAAAGTAAGTCGCGATGCTGACCTGAACACCGTGGCGGCGAGGACAACGGAAGAAGAGAAAAAAGAAAAGGAGGAGGGCGAGGGGTCCTGCACCGTCCCATCCCCCATCACGGCTTCGTTTCTTCGCTCCGCCCAGGATCCGTGGCCAGCCTCGCTCCGTGAGGCACCGTCCCAGACGCCACAGCACGTCGCAGGAAGCGACGGCGGAGCTACAGCCGTGACTGCGGGGCAGGTGGCTCGCGCCATCCTCACATGCGTTTCCACCACAGGCGCAACGGGCGTCGTGAGGCTGGTGAGTCCAGGTCAGCGCTCTCTTCACACCCCCGTCAGCGCCGATTCTCCAGCGCGTGCTGCAGCGGAGCCCGGCAACAGTAGCAACAACGACCACAACACCCCATGCACCACCGCACAGTCTCCCACAACGGATAAGCCGGCGGCTGGGGCTGTCGACATGGTCGCCCGCTGCTTCCGCGACCTAGAAGAGCTGCCGTGGCAGCGATACGTGCGGGTGCCAATTGGTGGCGCCTTCACCTCCGTTGCCGTCCTCGGCCACCCGCAGTCCCGCACAGTGGTGCTCACAGGCTTCTACCCGGCCCCGAACATCGGATTCTGCAAAGTTGACCACCTCCTCCCACCGGACGCCTTCACACCGTTACTCCGTGCGCTGTCGCCGCCGCCGCCGCCTCCGCCGCCTCCAGAGGAGCCGCCGCTGGCACCTGAGAGCGCGAGTCCCCCAGCGCAGCCGCTGCCAGAGGCCATGGCACAGCCGTCGTCACAGCAGGTTGCTGCAGGCTTGCACACGCCACCCCAACAGCAGCAGCTGGATCCGTCACCGGAAGAGGAGGCCGCGGCTGCCGCCCTTCACTATCATCAGGAACGGGAGTGGAGTCACCACCAGCGGCAGGAGGTGCGGGAGATGGTGCGGTCGGCAGCCCGGGCGGCCACGTTGCGGCACCCACGTAACCCGCAGACGGCGGGCGAGGAGCGGAAATGGAGTTTGGCGCCGGTGCCGGAGGTGCGGGTGCGCAACCCGACTGGGCCTGCGCTGACGCGGGTATCGTGGAAGGTGCAGTCTCTCAACGCCAAGTTGATTGTGGGGATTGAGTAGAGGACGACGAATGTGTACATGTACGTATACGTGTACGTGTGTGTTTTTATTATTATCATTATTATTAGTTAGTGTTCCTAGTTGTTCAAGTAAAGAGTCTAGTCACTGCCAAGACCTTGTGATGAGACCACGACTTGTTCGCTTTTTTGTTTTTCCCCTCAGCGTCTGCTTGTTTTATTCTGCCTGTATGTCTCCTTTTATTGTTTTTTTTTTTTGAGATGAAAAGGGAAGCACCGATCACTGCCTTCATACGCACATCGCAGTCGAGAAGTCAAAAAGGGAGCCCCTAAAGAAAAGAAAGTTAGACCGCTCATTTTAAGTCTCCGACGCATTGAGAAATTGCCATGGAATAAGAAAAGCAGTTTTCAATTCCAAGTTTCGCGATGAGAACCAAAGAAAAAAAAGAGCTTCATGTTTAGATTCAGCGATCAAGCACGTTCTTTTTTTTTTTTCTCTCTCTCAATGCTCTCCTTTTTCTTTGCTCTGCATCATCGTTGTTGTTGACATACTCAATTGATCCTCCGAAAGCAGCTGCATTGCCAGGCAAGTCTTGTTCACACATGCACAGACAGACATTTACAAGAACATCTTGATTAGTCGAAACAACTTTTGGTCACCATGTCCACCACAGTTAAGGAGGCTATCGCGCGCTTCGAGGAGAGCGAGTACCGCCGTCGCCTGGCGCAAGTGCCGGAGGAAGAGCAGGAGCACGTACCGCATGTGGTGGCGGCGCAGGAGTCGAAGGTGCTCCTCATCGGTATGCTGCCGCCCATCGTCAAGATGGACAAGGAGATCTCAACGTTGAAGGAGTGCGAGCATCTCGGGCTGAGCACAAACGCGATCGAGAAGATCGGCCCAGGACTGAAGGAGCTGAAGAACCTGAAGGTACTCTCACTCGGCCGCAACAACATCCGCAAGCTGGAGCAGCTGGACCTGCCGCAGCTGGAACAGCTCTGGGTGTCGTACAATAAGATCGACAAGCTGACAGGGCTGGACAAACTAAAGAACCTGAAGGTACTGTATATGAGTAACAACCTCATTAATAGCTGGACCGAGATCGACCGCCTAGCAAACCAGTGCCCGGAGCTGACAGACGTGCTATTTATCAACAACCCTCTGTACAATAGCGCAGCCAGTAATCAGGAGTACCGCTACATGATGCTGCAGCGCCTGCCGAAGCTAACGAGGCTGGACGGCGTGCCGGTGGACCCGGATGAGAAGGAGGAGGCAGACCGGCGCCGCTAAGGCAACATGTCGTTTTTTGTTTGTTTGTTTGTTTGTTTTGGCGTGAGTTGATCGGCTTGAAGCGCATGCCTTGTCTTCTTGTGTGCATGTGTGTTTGATGTTTTTTTTTTTTTTCCTCCTCTCACTCCTGACGGGTCCTTGTGTTTTCGTTCATGATCTTTCTTTCCTCTCCCCCCTTTTCATGTACAGCCCACAAGATCGATTGTGTATCTTCTGTAAAAAAGAGTATGCTAAGTACACATGTAAAAAAAAAAAAAACGATACAGAAGCACGCCTTTTTTTTTTTTCCGTTGTTGTTGTGTCCTCGTATTAAAAAAAAAAAAAAAGGACATCGTTCATGCAGGGCTAAAGCGACGGCTTGCAGGACCGTAGCGTGTTTCCTTTTTTTTTTTTTTGTTTGTTTGTTTGTTTGTTTTCCTGGATGAGGAGTGAATTTGAAGGTGTTTATGTCTGTAGCGGTCCTAGTTTGTGGCTTTGACACTCTGGAAAAAGTCAACACAAGAAAATAATAAAAAAGTGATGATATCAACGAGTCTTAAAAGAAAAGAAGAGAGATGAAAAAAAGACGCAGGTCACCTTAGAGACTTTTTAGCACTTCCTTTGCCCCTTTCCTCCTTCCTCCCTCTCTTTCCTATGTGTGTGTGTGTGTGTGTGTGTGTGCGTCATAAACGTGTCTTTTTTTGGTTTTCTTTTCTTTTTAAAGAAAAGCTCAAAGAACAATAAGGGGCAGGGATTTCACTCAGTGTCTCTGGCTAGCAGAGACGGCCGCTACCCCCTCTCCTTTAGTCTCCTTTCTTTTTTTTTTTTTTAATAAATCTCTAGTGGTTCGGCTCCCAGACATCTCACTGTAGATGGCATCGTCATCTTCTGCCCCGCCCTTGCCTCGTAGCTGGAACGCCGCAATTCACCTCTCTGACCCTGCCTTCACTTCTCGCGTTGACTTCGCGGATGCGTACGTGCTGCCCACGTCCGGCACGCCCACGCCTACCGCGGTGCTCGTCTCGCCGTGGCTCCTGACAACTCCTCCTCCGATCACGGCGACGATGGCAGCCGGAAGCACCAGTGTAGGCGCCTCTGCTTCTGTGCCCGTCTGTGTAGAAACGGTCCCTCTGGCGTGGCGCTGCCCTACGTGCGGCAGCCTAGAAGTGGAGCAGCTCTTCTGGCGGCGTCCACCGCCGCAGCGGCCGTGTCTTTTCGCCTCATCAAGCAACGCGAGTCGCATCAACGACAGTGAAGGGTTCTTTGATGCACCTGCAGCAGCAGCAGCGCGTCGTCGGGCCGCTCTCGCACGGGTGCTGCGGCTGCAAGGGCTCTCACCTGCAATGAAAGCCAAGCTAGAGCGTCATCGACGTCGTCGCGAGCGTCGTGAGGAGATGCGCTGGCGCTCCCTGTACATCAACCCCCGTTGTCTACAGTGCTTTCTGTGCCCCCGCTGTGGAGGCCATCAGGGCAGCAGCAGCAGCAGCAGCAGCAGCAGTGCACCGTCCGTTGCTGCACTGGACGTTTGCCTGACGAAGGACCTGCGCTACTTCACGGTGTGTCGCTGCTGTCAGTGGCACAGCTACCAGGCATTCCCTTCCATGGAGCAGCTTCTCTCCTACCTGGACAGCAGCATTGGCGAGGACAAGGCAGAGGCGATGCGGGACTGGCGTGCGTCGCAGCGCAGCGCGAACGCCGCCCTGCGCAGCCGTCTGCATGAGATGCTGCACGGCCCCCCTTACGACGAAGTCGAAGGCGTGAGCGAGGAAGACGTGGCGCTGCAGGGGCCGCCAAAGGCGACTGTGTCGCAAGCTGCGTGGGAGAAGTACAGGCAGCTGACACGTGGGGCGCAGCGCGGCACCCTCACGAACACCCCGCGTGGCGACCTCTCCCCGCGGGAGCGAGAGCGCAGGGATTTTGCGAAAGACGAAGCCGACGCTGCGTTGCTGACGGGGCTGCATCCTGCCTTGGCACTGGAAGAGCTGCGAGGGCGTGAGGCGGCCCGTCGCGCCAGTACAATAGCCGACAACCAAGCCATGTGCGTGCCCCCCGGCGCGGTGCAAGCGACGCGCGCCGTGGGTCTCGGCCAAGAGGCCTGGATGCACTTTTACGGCTTGGCGAACGACGTGTCCCGCCTGACGAACGCGGCGGCTGCTTCCGAAGTGGGCGTGATTGTGTCCACGCAGCAGTCCATCCTGGGCCTGCGAGCGGAAGCCGTGGACACGCGTCAGCTGACGTTGCTCGAGTGGATGCAGCGCTACCAGCCGGCAGCCTTTATCGCACAGCAACGCAAAGCGGCAGCGGCAGCAGCAGCAGCAGCATCACCAGCATCACCCACTCGCACCGCGGCTCAGCATGTCAGCGGCAGCTCCCCCTCTGCCATCGCCGCCTTTCTCTCCGCCCTGCCAGACAAGACACCCGCCAAAGTAACGGAGACGCCAGTCAAGCTTGTCTTCTCCACCCCAGCAGCGACGACGGTACACGCACCGGCCACCTCGACTCCAGGGCCGCGCAACGTCACCCCCACACCGAGCATGTCTGCCCTCTATCACACACCCACATCCGCCTACCTGCAGTCGCTGCTGCTGCGCGAGGACGATCACGCGTTGGGGCTGCCGGCGTACTGCGTCCCACGTAGCCGTAAAGAGCTTCTCACTGGACTCGTGTGGCGGCTTCGCCCAACGGCGGCGAACACAGCAGACGTCAGCGACGGTGGTGGCGGTGACATGGACGAAGAGATGGTGAGCATTCATGGCCGCAGCGTGCCTTGCACTCGCGTGGTGGTGCTGAACCGCCCGGCGCTGTCCGACCGCGAGGTGCAACGTGTTTACGAGCACTGGGCGCAGCTGCTGGAGAAGCAGGCAGAACGGCTCTGCGCGGGCCAGCAGCCGCAAGAAAAGATGAAGATCATACCGAGTAAAGCGGCTGGCGCACAGGCAGGCGGTGGCGCCGGCAGCGACTCGGAGGGCGACGAGGCCGAGGTGGAGGATATCCTTACAGCTGACGCAAAGGGTCTCTCGGGTGGTGGTGCGTCGGCGAAGCGTCAGGGTGGCAGCGCACGGACAACGGCAGCAGCCGTCACGACCGCCACGTCGAGCGAAGTGAGTGCGGCGTTGGCACGCAAAAGGAAAAAGTCTGCGCTGCCGCCGCCGCTTTTTCTCGACGGCTCAGACTTCGCGGTGACGGGGGCGCTGCCCTGCTGGCACTTTATGGGGTGCGGCCCCGCCAACAGCGACGACGGTAGCACCCTAACCGGTGAAAAGGAAGCTCAAGGTTTGGAATGGCACTTCCGCTTGATCAATGTGCACCTGCAACACGACCTTTATGTGACGAAGCTTGCCGTCTGTGGGGTGTCGGTGCGCGGGGACGCGAAAGGAAATGAAAGCAAAGGAAACAGTGTCCGTGGCAACGTGAACCCGTCTTCGCTGAAGCTGCTGCTGAGCACCGCCGACGCGCCGTCTCTGCAGCTACCCGTCGTGTTGCGGTCTCAATGCTCTCCAGAAGAACGAGCGCTGCTGGCACAAAGTCAACCCCTATCTGCTGCCATGTCGACTCCCTCCTCGTCACCACCGCAACCGTCACCACCTTCATCCGCGCAGCTGTCGTGTCTCTCACCAGAGCAAAGCGCTGCCAGTCTTCCGTCGCTGAAGGAGATGATAGTCACCATTCGGATGCCAGCGGACGCCGGTGTCACCGCAGGTGACAATGCGCATACAAGTTCTCCTGGGCTTTTCTCGGTCTACGTGGCGCTAGCGATGGAAGTGCTGACGCCGCTTCCGGAGGTTTCTGCGCTGCCCACGCTCACTAATCCCTCAGCGCCAACCGCTGACGGGTCTTCTTGCCGCTTCATATACCATACCGTCCAGTGCGGAGTCACGGTGCTGCTGACGTCAACGTAGGCAAGGCTGATGATCCGTTACTATGTGTGTGTTCGAGTGTGGCTTCTGCGCCCCCCTTCTCTCCCCACCCTCTCCATTTTATTTTTTTTTTTTTTTGACGCGTGCACACCACTACCCGTCACACAGCCCTGAAAGCACATCCAGAATTCTCAAAAAGACAAAGGAAGAAGTTTTTTTTTTAGCGTGTTAAACCAAGTAAAGGCACTTAGCGACTCGTGATAGCAGTTGCAGTTGTGGTTGTTGCTTTTCTCGTGGTTTATCAAGCCAAGACGCAGTAGAGCCGCGTACAGCACTTTTTCTCTTGTTGTAGGCCACCCATCCTCTCTTGACAAGGTTCGAGCGCTACACGGATACGGAAGGGACACTGAAGCACACACTCAGCGAAATGCGTTTTTTTTTTTTTTCCTGTAGGATTGCATTTCCTCCTCTACCTCCCTCTTTCGTTCTCTTTCTATTCTCCGATTTCAATGTCCTTGTTTTTTTTTTTTTTTGCCGTTGTCGTCGTTTTGTTTTGCTTGTCTTTTTTTTTTTTTTTGACACAGAAGTACTGGTCCATTTTCAGTGAGAGTCGTCTTTTCTCGGTTTTTTTTTTTCCTCTTGATGGTAAGCGTGCGTCATGTGTAATGGAAGGCTGAGCTTAAAACACGCATCATAGACATCCTATCTTCTTCTTCTTTTTTTTTTTTCCTTTAATCCGTTCTATATACCACACATAGCCTTGTTTTTTTTAGTGTCTCACCGGTGCTACGCGCGGTCATAATGGCTAGTGACAATGAGGTTTTTTTCGTGGATTCCTCGGCAAGCGAAGGGGAGGAGGAAGACGACTACCACCACCACCGCCATCAAGATCGGCACGGCCGAGTCAACAGCGGCAGCGAAGCGAGCACGCCCGCTCACCAACCACTGGCGACGCCCTCCCCTACGATGGAAGATCTGTTTTTTCGCCTCGCACCGCCGAAGCGCCATCTCACCGCAACACCACCACCGCTCGCCTTTGCACCGAACCAAAGCTCACCCCTAGTCGCTGCAAGTCCCTTCGATGCGACACAGATGGGCAGCACGACAACTTCCTCAGTCACAGTCAGCGGCAGCGGACCGCAGCTGGTAGAACAGGCAGACTTCCCATACGCTGGTGGTTCGCCCTGCGCGATGCCTGTGGCACAGCTCCCCCCGACCCCACGCTCGTTGGCGGAACTGCGCGGGATGACCTCTTCTGAGGTCCGCGAAGAGTTGGAGCGCTTCTTTGTGCGAAAAGACGCGCTTGTAAAGCGCTTTAGCGCGGCCGAGGCGCAGCTGCAGGCTTCACAAGAGGCGAGTGTCGAAAAGGCTGCCTCCTCAAGAAGCACTGTGTTGGCTCGCGATCGCTGCCGTCGACTTGTGAACGTCAGCAACTGGGGCGCTGCCGTCAACGGCTACTCGCAGTGGGATGTCCTGCTGCCCTCGGCTCTCTTGCCGGATGTATCGTCCACTGAACAAGGAGCACCAGCCGCCGGACCAATGCGGCGCACCCTGCGTCCTCATCAAATCGAAGGGATCCGCTTCCTCTGGAGTGTGCTGGCGGAAGGTCCGGTTGGCCAGGTGCCTGCGGTGGGCTGTATCCTCGCTCACACCATGGGGCTTGGCAAGACAGGGCAAGTGGTCGTTTTCCTTCACCTCTTCATGGCAGCCTTCCAACGCCGTGTCGACAGCAAGAACAGTGCCGCTGGCACCAGCGCCAGTAGGGCCAGTCCATGCCCGTCTCCGTCGGCAGCGCGTCTGCCGCGTGCGCTCATTGCGATCCCCAAATCCACCCAGTCCGGCTGGAAGCGCGAGTTCGACACATGGTCGCTGTGCTTCCCCGAGCCCTATCGCCTCCACCCGCTCTACATCGAGGAGGGCCGCAATGCCCGTCAGCGCGTAGAAGTCTTCCACAAATGGCGGCACGAGGGCGGTGTGCTGCTGATCGGCTACGAGGCGCTGGTCCGCCTGATGCAGCTCGTCGAGGCCGACAGTGTCGTCGCGGCGCCGCCGAGGCGAGCGACGGAGCCGGCACAACGGAGTGATCACACAACAGCCGCAGCAGCACGCGAGCAGCACCGTCGCGACTTGCGTGAGCGTCGCACGGACGAAGGCGGCACAGCCTACGGCGGCGACGACGACCCGTTCACGGAGCTGGTCGTGTGCGACGAGGCCCACCGGCTCAAGTCTGTACACCTGCACGTCGTGCAAGCTCTTCGAGGTTTGCACCCGCTGCGCCGCATGCTCCTGACTGGCACCCCGCTTCAGAACCACCTGCACGAGTACTGGGCCATGATGGACTTCTGCGTGCACAAGTACTTCAGCCGTCGTCGCTTTCGTGAGTACTTCATCCAGCCCATCGAGTCGTCCGCCAGCACGCGCGCCTCGGAGAAGGAGGTAGACCTGGCTCGGAAAAAGACGTTCACGCTGATCAACGAAGTACGCCACTTCGTGCAGCGCGTCGACAGCACCCCGCTCCGCAACGAGCTGCCGCCGCTGCACGAGTATGTGGTAGTGCTGCCGCCCTCGCAGCTGCAGAAGGAGTTGTACCTGCGCTTTATTCAGATCGTCCAGCACGACGGCAGCCAGAAGCTGCAGTTCCTGCCGGCGGTATCCTACTCGGGTAAGATCGCGGCGCACCCCCAACTGCTTTTCCAGATGCGGGACCGAATCACGGAGGCTGCGGCAAACAATAACAGCCACAGCCACAGCACATCTGCAGGACGAAACGGAAGCCGGTCAATGGCTGGCAATAAGCGGGTCAGCGACCACCGGGCGCTGAAAAAGAAGAGTCAGCAGCAGCAGCGACCACCACCAGCACAGCCCCCTGCCAAGCGCCAGCGTTCTTCAGACGATGACGAGGCGCGCGAGGCAGACAGCATCAATCGAAGCAGCGGCGGCAATGACGACGGCGAGGACAAGACCTCCAGCAGCAGCGGAGATAGCACCGACGCTATTGTTGTCTCTGACTCCGACGGCAGTCTCGAGGAGGCGAAGGCAGTGAAGGAGGAGGAGGAGTTCGCGCGGGTGACGCAGCAGTCTTTTTCCTCTCGCTACCCGGCCCCTCTCACTTACGAGGAGCTCTGCATTCCACCGTCGCCGGCCTACGTGCCACAGCTGGAGGAGGGCGTCAAGCTCTACACGGCGATGAAGTTGATTGTCGCCGCAATGGCACAGCGCGAGAAAGTTCTGCTCTTCAGTCTCTCCACGCAGCTCCTCACCTTCTTTGAGCTCATGGTGGCCAAGGTGAACGCGGAGTGGCGTCAGCGTCCCGGCAGCGGCGGTGACGGCCTGGCAGGTGCATTGCCGCACCCACTGCTACAGCAGCCCATCCGGTACTGCCGGCTGGATGGCAACCACACGGCGGCGCAGCGGGCGGCGATGCTCGATGAGTTCGACCGCGAGGACGGACCGGATCTCTTTCTCCTCAGCATGAAGGCGGGCGGCGTTGGTGTCACTATAACCGCCGCCACACGCGTCATCCTCGTGGACACCAGCTTCAACCCGGCAGACGATCAGCAGGCGATTGGCCGCGCCTACCGCTACGGGCAGACCCGCCCTGTCTTCGTTTACCGCCTCATGTGCTACCCCACCCTGGAGTACAGCATCTTCGTGCAGAAGCTGGCGAAGGAGTGGCTGTTCAAGACGGTGGTGGAGGAGACGTCGGTGAAGCGGGACGGGCTGTCCGGCATGCACCTGAAGGAACTCTTCTCCCTCCTCACCCGTGCAGCAAAGGTGCTGGCGAAACCGCCGGCGGCCACCCGCGCACAGGCGCAGACCACCAAAGACGTCCTCGACGACGACCCGCTTCTGAGTGTCGTGCAGAGCGACCTGCTCTACGCCCAGCGCTACGAGATGTTCCTGGAGCAGGATCAAAACGATCAGTACGGCGTGGCAGAGGAAGAGTTCTACAGGGACTACTGTCGTAATCGCCTCTTCAGCACGGCCGACGACGAGGATGCGGAGCGGCAGGCCGAGGCGCGGCGACGGCAGCAGCAGCAGCAGCGGCGCGACGACGCAGCACAGCTGCAGTCACAGTCGAAGACGCTCATGAGTATGGTGGACGACCTCATCCGTTCACGAGCTGGGACTGACCCGCAACTGGCGCGGCTGCTCTCCGCGATGGGCCTCCATATCGACCCTGACAGCGGTCGAATGCAGACACGCAGTTCGGCTGTTGCGCCGCCACCGTCGCTGGAGCAGAGCGATGAGCATTTTGCACCCTCTCCGGTCGTGCTGGTAGGCGGTGGTGGCAGTCACAACGGCGGTGTGCCGCGGCCGCCTCGCTCGCCTCGCCTGCACGACTCCCGGCAGACCGCGGTGCTGTTACTGGACTCGGACGACGACGACGACGACAAGAGCAACAACGCGGGTCAGCGAAATGGTGTCGGCGGAGATGAGGGCGGTACTCGAACTTCCGTCGACACGGCGAACCGGATCGCCGCCTCGCTCGCTCGCCAGCCATATGCGCGTTACCGCCCGGGCGGCTCTCCCTCGCGAGCTGTGGAGATCGACAGCGATGTCTCGCAATAATAATAACAATAGTAATAATAAACGGAAAGGCTGCGGCTTATCCCATGTGCACATTTGTGTAGACTCCCTTCCGCCTAGTGGGCAAGAGGACATGATGTTTGCTTTGGAAGGACCCTCGTATACCACATTAACTCCGCCTTTTTCTTTTTCCTTGTTATTATTATTAGTGTTTTTTTTTTTTTTAAGTTGCCCGCGATTAAAAGCAAAGATTGTTGTCCAAAGAAAACGGGAAAAAAAAAAAACAGAAGTAGTCGTTGCGAAACAAGACTTGGTGCGCGACGCTAAAAGACTGGAAAAAAGAAGGGATACAACTTCAACACCCTTCTTTCGTCTCTCTCTCTCTCTCCACTGCCGCACTCTTTTTTTTTTTTTTCCTATCGAAGTGCTTAATGCAGTCAGAACGCCGTCGTTTGTCAGTAAGACGCTGTGTACTCTTCGCTTTTATGTGTTTTTTTTTTTTTTTTAATTTGATCTCACAACGGTTGTGCACCTCCTTGTGTTACGCGCCTGCCCCCCAGTGAAGCAGAGATTGTTTTTTTATCGCTGAGCACGTCGTGCAGCATACCTACACATCGCAAACAAAACACAAATACAACCACATTCAGTAAAGGCCCCCCCCCAAAAAAAAAAAAGAGAAGAAGGGAAAGAAAATAAAAGGAAGGAGTCGTAGTTACACGTTGCAACAACAACAACAGCAGCAGCAGCATGGCGCACCTCATCGCACCGCCCTCCTCCGTGCAGCCCATGACGAAGGAAGACGTCGCCGTGGTGCAGGCCGAGAAGCGCGTCGACGCCGCTACACGCGAGCAGCTCGTCAAGGTGTATGGCGACTCACGCGATCCGCATAGCCGGCCTATCGAGTTGACCCGCCCGCCCCACCGCAGCTGGATGTGTACGTCCTGCGGAAAAGTGAGCACTGACATCCGCCACCTCTGTGGCTATTGCCTCTGCCCAGAGCCCGGCTACTGCGTAAACGAGCGCGCCAAAGCCGCCAAGGCGAAGGCCGAGGCCGGCATGGATGCGCGTCTCACGGCAGCCGAGGTGGCGCGCAGCAGCAGCAGCGGCGACGACGTGCGGCGTCCCGGCACGAACAACGATGCGGACGTGCAGCTGCTGTATATCTCCTCAACGAAGCGCACGTACCGCCTCTTCACAGAGCCGCACGTGCCGACGACTGCGTCGTACGCGAAGGCGTCGCAGCGTACCGCGAAAATGCACGAGGAGGAGGAAGGGGTCATGGATGAAATGGACATGAAGGAAGGAGATGAGGACAAGGTGGATGACGTGTGGGATGATGAGCCAGATTGCGGGGAGGGACAGTCATGTCGACCGGGCAGTGGTGGTGGTTGTAATAAGTGTGGCAGCAGTGGTGAGGCGGCGACTGCCGCTTCCACGGGTGCGAGGCCGGAAGCGGAGCGGCGACCTCCCAACGAAGAAAAAGTAGACGGCGGCTTTACTCATTTCGTGTCGATTCCGCTGGGCAAGCTGCCCGCCATAACCGCCAACGCGGACCGCGTACTGGAGGACCTGCGGAGCTTTGTGGGTGGCGCGGACAGCCACGCAGAAGCCGGGGAGGAGAACGGGGAGGGCGAGGACAGGAATGGGGCCGCCGCCTCCAGGTCCGCGGCCACGCCCGATCTGGTCACGAGCACGGCGAAGCTGCACGTGACGCTGTTGATGCTCACCCTGCCCCGCCGCGAAGATGTGGAGTTTGCAAAGGAGTTGTTGCAGGGACCGTTTGCGGCTGCCTGGGCGGCCGTCAAGGAGAAAGCCGTCGCTGCTCTTCAGCAGAGTGAGAACAACCGTGGTAATAGTAGTGGCGCCTCTTCTTCCTCGTTGCTGCTCAGCGGCGACACGTCGATCGCCCCTGCGCGCCGCCACCCGCTCCTGCGCCTCGGCGGCGGGTTGCAGGTGATGAAGGCCGGCAACGACAACGAGCTCTATCAACCGCAGAAAGCCAGCGTGGTGTACATGGGCGTCGACGACCCACGGGCTCTCGCCACAGTGCAGCAGCTACAGCAGGTCCTGCACGACAGCTTTGCGGAGTTAATCCACGACGCAGACGAAGCGGAGCGATCGCGGCGGGTGCTGCATGTCACGCTTATGAACAAGAAGTGGCGGAAAGCGCGTGGTGCACCGCGACCATTTGATGCCCGGCCCATCGTGGAGGTGTTTCAAGACGCGGTCATCGGCGCCGGCGATGATGGCAAGCAGTTCTTTGAGATTCCGGAGCTGGAGTTGTGCTCGCTGCGACGACACGATGCTGAGACGGGCACCTACTTCGCGGAAGCGGTGGTGAAGATCTAATCGCCGACATGATTTTGATGATGGTGGTGGTGATGTGTGATGAGCTTTGCATCGGCAGAAGAGAAAAAAGAAAAGACCAGATGAGTCGAGCACTTGCCTAAACTACCAGATCTTCTTTTTTTTTTTTTACCTGAAGGAAGCTCCTGCAACTAGATCATAACACAGAAGAAAAAAAAGGCAGAAGTCGGTTGTATTAGAATTCGATCAAGTCAGAATCAAGACACTGGTGAGTTGTTGTTATTAATGAGAAAAGAAAAAAATAGGGTATTTTTGGATTAAAAAGACGAATGTTACGTCGTATGGCACGTGCGCTGCTGTCGGGAAAGGGGCAAACTAGTGCACGCGTCCTGATCTTCTGCCGCAATCATCTCTGTTCTCCTCACTACTTGTCTTTTCTCTCTTTACTTTTTTCTTCTTTTTTTAATTGACAGGAAAGCAAAAAACCGATCGTTCTTTGGGTCGGAGCTATCGCGCCTGATTCTTCGTACTTGTGTAGCACTTTTTTTGTTTCTCTGAAATCGGGGTCAGAGTTTCATTTTGTTTTTTTTTTGTTTTTTCAAATTATTAATGCCGACTTGATCATCAGAACTGCGGCACGTTTACTCTTCTCCTTTCTTTTTTTTTTTTTTGCTTTCATCTTTTTAGAGAGTCGGGCGATAAGACAAAGCCATGTTTCCTGGCGGCTACCGTCCCGACTATGCCAGGCGGCGAGCAAGCAAGCCGTCGTCCGCGACTACCGCCGCTGCCGCCGCCGGCTCGCCTCGATCAGCGTCCCCGCCCTTCAGCCGTGCCGTTACGTCGAGCACGACAACGACGGATGTCGTCTCCGCTGCCGCTCTCACGCACTCCTCCCAGGTGTCTGAGTCGCATGGTCAAGTCCACGTCTCGACGGATCGGGTGGACACGAAGTTTGCGCTCCCGCCAGCCCTCATCACGTGCCTCGTGCGGCACATCGACAGTCAGCACAACATCCTCGCGACACCCGCGATTGTCGAGCGGTGCCTGCATGACTTGCAGCTGCGCCTCATGCCATGGGTGCCGGTAGAGCGTGTGTTCGGGGCCACGATGCGGGCCACGGCCCCCGCTAGATCAGCTGTAGGGTCCACCGCCGCTGCCTCCACGTCATTCTCCCCAACGGCTGGCTCGGCGACCCCTGGCGGTGGTCTTAGCGCCTCACACGCCGGCACCTACCTGGCGGGCAGTCACGTGAGGCTGCAGCTGGCCAAAACAACCGACACCTCCGTCGTTGTCGCGGTTGGGGCGTCGGTGCTGCACTTGCTGTTTTACGCAGTGAACGAGCCGGAGTCGCGGCCGTCGCACCTCGTCCACATCGTGCAGGAGTGGATGGAGGCCCTCAAGACGAAGGGAGAGGAACACGACTGCATGGTGCTGCTCGTACACAGCGACTTGGTAACCGCCTCAGAGACGGCGGCGCGGATGGCCGAGGAGGCGCAGAAAGCAGGAGCGGTAGCCGAACAACCGCCCCCACGCCCAGGAGCCTCTACCCCACCACCACCCTCAGCCGCCGCCACCACATCAGCGCCGGCGCCGATACCCCCTGCCGTGAGTCAGGACAAGGTTGACGCCGCGGCTGCGCAGCTGCGCAAGTACTATAAGGAGCTAGAGGACCTCAAGATTCCGCGTCAGCAGGTCTCGGCGTACGTGCCCAACGAGACGCCCACGCGCATTCTGCAGCGTCTGCGTCCCGCCGTCATCGCGCGTGGTGGGCGACTGCGACAGGCGCTGCAGATTGCAGCCGCGCGGAAGCGGCAGTTCCCGCAAGACCCGAGCACGAAGCCGGTCCCCTTATCGGGCGCGTCACCACCGTCACAGACCACAAACAGCACGCCGGCGGCACCGTTTTCGAGTAACAGCGCACCTGAGTCTCCTCCACCGCCGTCCTCTCCCCGGCCTGCAGGCGGTGGTGGTGGGGGCGGAGACGGCGGCAACAACGCTAAACGCGCGAGCTTGTCCACTGCGGGAACCGCTGCTGCTGCAGCATCGGCCGCCTCCATCACACGCCGTGCCTCCAGTTACATCTCTCAGCCAGCGCCTTCCTCGGTCTCTCAGCAGCAGCCGCAGCAGTTTTTCAACATTCAGGCGTTGTGGAGGACAGGCTACGACCTCGTCGTGCACTACCTCCAGTACGGCCTCGTCTTCGACGCCCGCGAGACGCTGGAGCACCTCTACCTCGAGTACTACAACAATTCTGATGACTTTGTTTTTCTGCGCACCCCAACCGCGACGCTGGAGCGGCTGGGGCGGGTGCCGAACCTCTTCGAGACGCACGGACAAGGTGGGTGGGAGATCGGCCGGACGGGCTACCCGAAGGCGCTGGAGCCCGGCGCGGAGCTGCTGGAGGGGCTGCTGCTCCTGGCCTCGGCGGAGATGACGTGTTCGCTGCTGCTGGGCGAAGGCTCGGCAGCGACGACGCGCTACAATACATTTGTGCAGGTGGCGCGTGAGAAGTTTGAGGAGTGGTCCACCCTCGAAGCGAAGGCGAAGCTGCAGCTGACGACAGCTGCCCCGTCCTCATTGCAGTCATCACCACCACAGCAGGCGCACGGGGCGGAAGGCAGCGTCACCTCCTCGACCTACCAGCAGTTTTTTCTGCTGCAGTGTTATCTGTCAGGTCTGCGCATGTGGTGGTCAACGTCGGGTCTGTGTCGACCAAGAAGGGTGCCTTCTCCTCGTGGGACACCCACACCTGAAACATGTACGCAAGCCGACAACGTTGTCGGTTCACCTGGCGCTGCGGCAGGCCCTCCGGAAGAGGCGGAAGGCAGCGCGGCAGGTGAGTCGCCTCAGTCGGCAGCCGCCGCGGGACAGAGCTTGACCAACGCCGCCTCCTTGTTCTCCGCGACGTGTCTGCCGCCGCTGAAGATCGTGACACCGACAGACACCGCGGCGCAGGCAACGCTGCCCGCCCCGGAGGTTGACGCCGAGGACGATTCGGTGGCGGTGGCGCTGTGCGACTCCCCGTTACTGCTCCCTGCCCCAGGCGACGCCGCAGCTGTCGTGACGGCCCTCTCCGCCCCGACCTTCACCACGACGTACGTCACGTCCTCCTCCCCGCGCGGCGACGGCGAGGCCGTGAGTGCGCCGGCAGCCGCGGCAGGTGCGGCGTTAGAGTCGTCCACTGCACTCAATGGCGACAGCGGCGTGCGTTACTCCATCACGAACCCGTCCTTCGCAGCCTCGGGCGGGACGTCGTTCTCCGGGCTGTCTTTCCGCGGGGTCGGCTCCTTTGCCGGACGCCCGCAGCTCTACAGTGGGGAACGGGTGCCTGACGCCGCCCCGCTACTCGTGCCACACCGGGCAGCGTCGTCCAAGTACCTCGATGAGATGGCAAAGGAAGGAGAAGGAAGCGCGGCAGGATCGGGAATCCACAGCATCAAGCAGCTGCAACTTGAAGACAGCAGAGACGACGGCACCGTCAGGAACGAGGACGAGGAGGAAGAGCTGATCAGCTTTGAGTTGAACTACTTGATGGAAGGCAGCGAGGACACGGTGCAGGTGTCGGCGGGCTACTTGGTGGAGCTGGCCGTGTCGACAGGTTTGGTGGCACCGACGATGGAGCCGGAAGAGCTCCGCGCCACCGCCGAAACAATCTGCGACGCTGTTGAGGCCGCAGATGCCGTCCTCGTCCGTGAGCTGCTGCAGCAGCAGCTGCGGCTGCGGCGGCGCTGCACCGAGGCGGCCAGCCTGCTCGAGCACGCACGAGACTCGCTCGCGGCGGTCGCACACGACCTCGGCTACAGCCCGTTCAGTCGCGTCGTCGGCGCAACTAGCTTCGGCAGGGACGTGTCTGGGCAGGAGAGCAGCGGTGTTGGCGAGGGCTGTGCAAGCAACGACGCTGCCGCGACGACGACCACCACGGCGTTCTCGAACGTGGAGGAGCTGTCATCACCGACGCAGGCACTACGGCTGTGGCGCATTCTTACCGCAATGGCGGCGTTGACCCTCCACATCGGCAACCAGCGTCGCCGCGAGTTTCACCTCTACACCCGTCTTGCCGTAACGTTTTTAGCTGACCACCCGATGGTGACGGCGAAGATTGTAGAGGATCGCCTGCTGCCTTATGTAAAGACGCGTGGCTGGTCACACGTCGAGCTCTTCGTTCGACGACTCTACGTCGAAGCACGGGAGCGCCTGATATGTCAGGCAGGACTCTCCGGGGACATCGCCGGCGGCATCGCTTCCCCCGCGGAAAAGCACAGCAGCAACGCGAGCAGCACGGACACAGAGGGAAAAGGGCGGAAGCTGCAAGCGAAGGTGTGGCCGCGTATCTTCCGCACCGGCGCAGCATACGCGCTATATCGTGAGTGCATCTTGGTGCTCATCAGCAGCGACTACGGTAACAACAACGACAGTGGTAAGAGCCGAGGTGAAGACACGCTCAACTCATCCTCACTGCCACCGGCAGACCGAGCGGCGAAGGACGGCGTTGATGCACAGCCACAGCAGCAGCAGCAACAACAAGCGTCAGCTCGCACCACGTTGACGTCACCCATCTCACCCAGTACGCCTTACGCCGCCGCAGGCATCTACGGCGAGGACGCCGTCGGCTCGCTCGACACGCGACTCTTCGCCCACCGCAGCAAGTCGGAGTGGTGGCGGGAGCTTCTGCGTGTCGACGCGCTCGTGATGAACGCCTTCTACGCCGGTGAGCCGCCCGAGTACCCGCTGAACACCCTCTTCGGCCCGCTGCTGGTGCGGCTGGAGAAGCAGCAGTCCTCCTCAGCCGTCACCACGGCGAGCCTCAACGCGGTGCCGTTTCCGAGTCCAGCCACCGGTGTTTTGAAGGTGTGCGTGGACGAGGTGGTGCGGCTGTCTTTTGCGATGTCCTGCCCTGTGAACCCGCTTATGGGTCCGGGCGGGGAGCTGCACCTCCGCTTGACCTCGCCAAGCACGCCGCAGTTAAAGTCCAAGTCCGCCCACGCGGTGCGAATACAGCTGACGCTCGAGTCGCGGAAAGACTGGTCCGATGAGGAGGAGTTGACGCACGTGGTGCACATTCACAACTGCGAGGACGCCGTCTACGACGAGGCCACCCAGCAGCTGTGCGCTGTCTTTCTCTTTTCTGTCTGCCACGCTGGTGTGTACCGAGTACGTCGTATTCGGCTCTGCAGCGGCAAGACGTGGCTGGCCTACTACCCACAGCAGGCCAGTGTCAGCAGTACAAAGAACAACAGCAGTGACTGGCGTGGCGGGCACCGCGGATTACAGGCGCTGCTGTCGCGAAGTGGGGCAGTGTTGCCACCGCGCGAATCGGCACCGGCTTCGCGGATGCGTGCGGTTTCAGACGCATCCTTTCAGCCCGTCACCCACGCGGCGGTGCTCCAAGTGCCGGAGCCGCGCAGCAGCGTCCATCTGAAGGTGACGCTGCCAGAGGAGGCGCACTGCTTCGCCGACAGCGTCGATTACCTGACGTTGGACGTCGACCTGGAAGACCCACTCTCCCTCGCCGTGTCGTCAGGCTGCGGGGCCGGACAGCAGCCCTCCGCTGCCTCCTTCAGCAGGAGTACCGACAAGAGCGGGGCAGACGCACGGAGGCCAGACGCCGCGGCGGTGGCAGCTGCGGGAGGAGAAGAGGCGGAAAACGAGGAGAACAGCAACTCCGACGAAGGGGCGGCGTGTACGTGCGTCTACGAAGCCGGCCCTGAAAATCTGCTGCTGCCGCTCTCTGTCCCTGCCGTCAGCGCGAGCGGGCGACGCGGACGCAGGGCTGCAGAGACGTCTGTCCGCGAAGATGTGATCGAGCTCGGCTCGCAGCAGCGCGTCTCCTCCGTTTCCCCGGGGTACCGCGCGCTGTTGAGTAACAGCAACGTCAATGACGGTGCAGGGACGGAGAGCGTCGGCGGCCTCTCAGACGGCTTACGCGCGCGCGGCCCTTCACCGGTGGCGGCGGTGGTGCTCAGCACGCCGAACGTGTACCGCCAGAAAGGTATACCGAGCAGCACAAGCCCTGCTGGGGCGTCGATGCGCACAAGCCTCGGCGCCTCCCTCAGCCACTTCGCCAATTCCTACATCCTGGATGTGGGAGCGGCGAGCGCAGCGTGCGGTGGTGGTGGTGATGGTGTGGCGGGCCTTGGCGACTCCTTCCCGCGCTACCGCAGACTGCCCAGCCCCCACCAGAGTCTTCACGCGACACACCACTCCCACCACCACCTCTCTCGGCGCGCGACGCCGGCGGATGCGCACCTGTCCTCGTCAATCCGCTTCGCCAGCTGCCCGATGGGCACATCGCCACCCGCGATAGGAAGCACCGCAGCCGCCGCTTCAGCATCAGCGTCATCCGTTGGCAGCGTCTCGCGCACCGCCAACAGCAGCGGCCTCCGCTACAAATCCGTCTTCAAGTCCCTACGCATTAGCGCGAAAACGCCCGAGGCGGCCACAGCCACGATGCTGAACAACGGCACAGAGCACTCACCAGCAAGTGCCAGCACCCGCAGCGCCCCCACAGTCGACCGCCACCGCGCTATGTCCGCGCACGGCCACCAACACGAACACCATCAGCAGCAGTTGCGCGCATGCTGGCACCCCCATTACAACCACCTTTACTCGCCTACCACCTCGGAGCCGAGCGCGCACGAGGGCGTAGGTGGCGAGGACAGCCTCGGGTGGCGAGTCGGCGGGCAGTCGATGCCTGCCACGGCGTGCCTTTCTGGCGGTGTTGGTGGTGGTGGTGGTGGCGGCGCCTCCTCACCGCTACGCGAGGTGGACCCCGACACCTTCGAACTCGTCTTAACGCATCCTGCCAACCAGGACAAAGACGGGGACACCAAATCCACTGCTGCAGCGGCGAGTTCCACGTCGTCCAGCAAAGCAGCCTCCCTTGCCACCACGGCCGTCGCACGTACCTCGGTGCCGATCCATCTCGGCGCCTTTCTCAACTCCATTCCCCCGCCAGAGGTGCAAACGCAGGTGCCGAACACCGTGTCTTCGCCCGAGGTGAAGCATGCGGCGGAGACAGCCGCCACGCTAGGCCCGCTGCTGCAGGCGGTCAGCAGCCGCACAGCCTCGACGGACCACTTGCGCGAGAGTGTGATTCGATTGTTCCCGTCGAACAGCATCCTTCAGGGGACGGCGGCGGGAAACAGCGCCAGCAGCAGCGCCAGTACTAGCCCCGCAGCGGTAACATCAGCAGCCGCGACAACAACAACAACAAGCGGCCAAGGCGACAAGGCCGGCGTCACGCGGGTGTCAATCACGCAGATGCGGCTGCGCGTGCCTCTCCTGCCGCTCCTCGTCACGCCCGCCTCCTCTGGACAGACGAAGACGGCGGATGCCGACGGAGCCGCTGGAAGAGACAGCAGCCCAGTTAGCGACAACAGCAACAAGACGAAAAACGACGCACCCGCCAATGGCAACTCGGCCTCGTCGAGCGCAGAAGCGGCGAAGCAGGCACGCATCATGTTCACGTGCTTGCGTGGCCGCGAGCCTTCCACGACCAGCCTCAGCGTCGTCATCCCTTTCCAGCTCGCCGTCAGCTTCGACTACGCCTTCAAGCACTTCCAGGGCCGCGTGTACTGCCTCGTGCGGATGAGGAACCTCCTCAAATCGACGTCGCTGTGGATGCGCGGGGCGGTGCTGCGCGTGCTGGACCCCGAGCCATCTTATGAGATTGTCCGCGTGTGCAACGTCTACAACGAGCTGCTGTTGACCGAGTGGAAGCCGCAGGAGGAACTGAGCATCCTCTACGAGCTCGACCTCATCGCCTCCTTCCACCCGGTGCAGCCGGAGTGCGCGCACCAGGTGCAGATGCAGCTCTTCTACTCCAGCTGGGAGAAGAGCTACGTGCCGACGCCAGCGGAGGACCGCCTGGTGCTGCGGACCGTGGAGCTGCCGTCCACCGAGGCGACCGCCGAGAGTGTGGAGCTGATTCACGGAGACGAAGACGGCAGCGCGAGGGGAGGTCTACCTTCCTCCCCCTCGTCGTCCGCTCCGGCGGCACGTCTGCTGTCGAGCAACTCGAGTAGCGCCCTCCGCACCCGCACCAACACGCTCCACATGGACGGATCCCTTGAGCGAATGACGAGTGAGACGACCCCGAATCAGGAGGACAAGAGCGCTCTGAACTCGACTGAAGCGCCCCTCCCAAGCGGCCGCGGTGGCTCGAGCCCGACGCTCACGAAGACGCGCACGGCGACCCTCACCACCTTTGGCGGCAGTGACCTCAGCGATGGAAGCGTGACGCGCTCTGCCACCCAGGTGGCGCACTCGCACCATAGCAGCAGCAGCAGCAGCAGCAGAAGCGACCGCGGTAGCAGCAGCGTCACCAACTCCGAAGCGGTGCACTTCAACATCGTCACCCTGCGCCATCTCGAGGAGACCTGCAACGCCGTTCTCGGGCCGGTCGCCACCTTTCACTCCAAACACCTGTGCGTCTTCAACATTGTCATGTACGCGGAGTCACCGTGGACGATGCGGTTTGGTGCTGCGACGAACTACGTGGCGCGAGCCCCGCCCAGCCCCCTCTCCACGCCGCCGCCGATGGTGCTGGACGGCGTGGAGAGGGGGCTGGGCGGTGCACGCGAGGAAGAGCCGCTGCCCCGCTCGTCGCAAGCGCCTTCTCGGGCAAACCCACCGCCGCCGCTCCAGTCCCTCAGCAACTCCATCGTCATCGGCTCGCAGAGCGGTGCAGGGAGCGTTGGCGGGAGTGGCGTGAAGAGCCACCCCCGCCACCCCCCGCTCTCTGCACCGAGCGCCTCATCTTTCTTCGGCAACGCAATGGTGGACCAGCCGTCCGACTTCATCTTTGTGGCCGGCGAGCCGGTACGCTTCTGCGTGCGGCTGCAGCCCCTCGCCCAGAACTGGCCCGAGGACGCGAACATGGAGGAGACCTTCTTTATTCGCCTCAAGTACAACCCGACGCAGTGGATGGTGATCGGCAAGCAGCGGGACCGGCGGACGCTTTCGCTGATGGAAGAGGTGACCGTGTACTTCAACGCCGTCCCGCTGCTGCCACGCGCGTCCGCTGACGACACCGAGAACGGCCTGCGCAGCCTTGCCGCGGAGAAGGCGGGTGGGAGCAGCGCTGGCGAAGGCGGGGTTCGGCGTATCAGTAACAGCAACAACAACAACGATAAAAATACGCTGGATGAGGCGGATGATGAAAATGAGAACGAGGGTAGCGCCGCCCTGTTGTCGGAAGATGAACAAGGTAAGGTTGATGAAGTTGGCGGCGGCACTACAGCTCTACGTGCGTCGCGGCCGCTTGCCGGACATGCGGTGCGGGACGAGGGAATTCTGCAAACTCCCACGGTAGAGATGTTCTGGGAACGCAAGAAGCCGGAAGCGGACACCACCGCGACAGGAGCGACGGGCGGTGGTGCGGAGACGCAGAGTCTGACCGTTGCCGAGGCGGCGCCTCCCTCAGCGCATGGGGATGCGGTGATGGGTGAGGCTGTACTCATTGATGTGGTGCAGTTCCGCACCTGGGTGCGTGTCCGCAAGCGTGGACACTAAAAGTGTGTTCCTCTTTATTATTGTTGTTGTTGTTGTTTTTATTGTTGTTTTTCTCCTCGTTCACGTTGTTTTCCTTTACTGTTTGTGTGAGTGTGAGCGTATCCGCATAATTCAAGTAAAAAAAGGTAAATAACAAGTCAAAGGGAGATCTTGTAGGGAAGCCAAAAAGAAAAGCTTGTCTTGCTTAAGACAGGGTTTTTTTTTTCCTCTCCTTTTGAACTTCAGATGTGCTCCACGTTGGGAGCACTGAAAGCGCTTTCGAAATATAGCCAGTACGCTGTTGAAAAGAAGGAATGTGTGTGTGTGTGTGTGTGTGTGCATGTTCCCTGATTGCGTTGTTTCTTTCATTTTTCTCTCTCTTTCTTTCTTGTGCATAGCAGAGAAAAAAAAAAGCACCTTTTACGCGATCTTCGTATGTTTCCCTTGCGTAACGCGTTTTTTTTTTTTTTCTCTCTCATACCTTTTACTATATTGACCAAATAGAGCATATATAACGTCCGCTTAGTAGATCAGCTCATCTTAGTCATAGTTTTAGTGTTACCGTAGCATCCGCTTCTTCCTCCCTCCCCTTTGTTTTTTTTTTTTTTTTAACTGCAAAGAAGCAAACTTCTGGGGAAATGTTCTGTCGCAGCCGCGTTTGCTTCTCTCTCGTCCATTCGCCTCGTGGTGTCAATTTCAGCCTGTCCGCTGATGACGCGGTGCAGCGCATCCGCGACAAGTACGGCCGTCGCTGGTTCGGTGCTCGCCTCGACTACCTCGGCCTAGAGAAGCCGTCCAAGGAGTTCCTCCCTTTTTATCTATGCAGCGGCCGCATCCACGCCATCTATGTTGGCAACATCACTTACTCCGACAGCACCATGTCCGCTGACGGCAAGAGCACGGGCAGCAGCACCCGTCAAATTTCCACGTCGCCGCAGCAGCTCGACAGCGTCTTCGAGGAGAACAAGACGCAGATCTACGCGGGCTACAAGTACAACATCGCCCACGTCCACTCCGCCCTGCGCAGTGATGCGATGGCGTACTCGCTGCGGAAGATGTACGAGGTGGACACCGCCGGTGCCACCATCAACCTATTCGAGCAATCCACGTCGACCATGATCAACTTTGTAGAGCGCGAGGTGCGACGACAAGCCGAGCAAACGGCGCTCTCCATGGTGCGCTCCTTCCACCCGTCCGCCCAATTCGTCTCCATCACGTTTAAGGAATTCACCTTTCATATTGACGAAGTCACGCCCACCTTCGTGCCGTGCTACGTGGTGAAGGCCGACTACGACGCGGAGCGCTACACTCTCTACGTCTCCGGCGTGAACGGCCAGGTCGGGGGGCCGTACCTGCTGAACTCGCTGTACGTTGCGCGCGTCTCCGCCCTCGCGACGATCGTGGTGGCGCTGCTGCTCACACCGAATAAAGTCGCCGGCTTCGTCTACGGCTCGGTGCTATCCGTCGCCGCCTACTACACCGCCTTCTACGCGGCGAAGTGGTACCCGGCGTTGCGTCGCAACTGGAACCGCGAACAGCGGGAGAAGCTGCGCAGGCAGAACCTCGGCATCGACAGCGGTGGCTACCGCCCGAGCACGTCCTCGCAGCGCATCCAGCAGGAGTACCGCACCTCGTCGTACTGGGACACGCACGCCTATCAAAAAAAGAAGAGCAGTTCCTCTTCGTCTGACGGCGACAGCGCAAGCAGCTCCTCTTCCTCGACGAGCCGGAAGGTTGCTGATCCGCTTGGCTATTACCGCATTCTCGAACTGCGGGGCGACGAGTCGGTGAATGAGATTCGTAGCGCCTATCGGCGAATTGTACTGAAGCAGCATCCCGATGTGGGGGGGTCGAACGAGGCGATGGCAAAGGTGAACGAGGCGTATCGCGTGCTGCGCGACCCGAAGCGGCGCGAAGCGTATGACCGCAGCTAGGGGTGCTTTGTTTGAATTGCAGGTCTGAGGATGAGATGATCTCCATGTTGCTTTTTTTTTTTTTTGTCCTATCGCTGCGTTAGTTGGAAGCTCGAATGCTGGATAGCTGGCTTCAGCACCTGCTGGCCATGTAAAACAACACAAAAAAGCACGTTTTTTTTTTTTTTTAGCGGAAAAGCTGTACGGTCATGTGTGAGTTGTGCCGTAGTCTCGCTCATGTCTCTCTTGTAAACGAAAAAAAAAAAACGCTTATAGAGCCACTTTACTGCATCTCTGACCAATATTTGGAAAAGAGAGAAAGGTAAAACGTGAGTTAGCTAACATTTTTTTTAACGCTCATTTGTGTCATTGTCGCCTTCACTGTCTTGGCGCCATTTCCTCTCCTCTGAGTACTTCAGAACCTTAACACCTCTCCTCTGCTCTTACGCATTCACCCCTTTCTCTTCGGTTTTCAGATCATTATTGTTTCTTTGTTTGTTTGTTTGTTTGTTTCTGGTCTCTCGTCTTAGTACCTCTCATAGCCAGTTAACGAACCTCATTTTTTTTTTTGTTTTCCCCGTTTTCTAAGGAAGCGAGCCTAAAAGTAGGAACAGTTCAGTGCTGGTGCTCATATTTGTTTTTGTGTGTGATCTCGCCTGACAACGCAATCGAACCTCTTCGCACTTCCCAGTTGCTGTGTGTTACTTCACAAAATAGCATTTTTAAACCGAACTTCTCTTTTTTTTTCTTTCTTTCTTTTTTTTTTTTTTTTGTGCTTTAACTCTATAACCACTTTTTTTTGTGTGTGTGTGGGGAGGGGGTGTTGTTGCGCACTGCTTGCCTCTACTATTGCCCTTTTTTTCGATCACTCTCCAAAGAGCCTTTCTCTCCCACTGTGTGTGTGTGTGTGTGTGTGTGTGTGTGTGTGTGTGTGTTCTGCTTGCTATCGAAGGGTACAGCGCTGCTGCCAGAGAAAAAGGTAGACGAACGAAGAAGGGGAAAAAAAGAAAAAAGAGAAGAAACTTCAAAGGTACATATTTCTCCCTCTAAAAGTTCTCCAATCAACAAAAGCTATCAGCTCCGCTAAGAGTCGAAGGAGTTTTTATTAGCGGCACCTTCCCTCTCTTTCTCTCTTTTTTCTCTCTTGTTCAGCTGAGCTCGTTATATAGTCTTTTTTCCCCTTGTTTTTGACAGTATTTTTTTTTTTTTTCGTGTGTGTGTGTGTGTGTATTCCCCCAAAAAGAAACTATCCGTTTTCAAAAAAAAAAAAAAATGAGGATAGTGTCGTCTTTTAAGCGTGGCTTGGCCTCCTTGAAGGAGGAGCTGCAGCTCACCTGGGATTCCATTCGCAGCACGCGGTGGAGCTTAGGGCTGCTGTTCGCCATTTTCTGTGTTCTCTTCGTCATCGTCGGCAACGTGATTCTGCTGATCGCTATCAACTTCTGGATCGTGACCTTCCCCGCCGAGGCGGCGGAGCACAACTCGAGCCAGATCGCCATCCAGGTGGTGACCCTCATCTTCCTGGTCTTGCTCTTCTCCATTGGCGGCGTCGTTTTCACCTGTGTGTATGGCGCGCTGCCGATGTGGCACATCCTCGTTGACACCGACCGCGTCGGATGCCCCCTGTACCGCTTCTTCCTCCTCTTCTGTTCGGGTTTGACAAACGGAGTGAGCAGTGTGCTCGGCGTGTACGCCATGACGTACACGCCGGAGTTTATTCAGGCAGTGCTCCTGTGCGCTATTCCGTTCAGCGCGCAGGCATGGACCGTCATCTTCATCCCCATTGAGCGGCAGCGCAACTACTTGTCTGTGCTTTTCATCGGCTCCTTTATCCTCTTCGCGGGAGGCGTGCTGCTGTCGAGTCTGTCCGCTTTCATCCATCCATCCTCGAACGGCGAGAAAGCCTCCTGGGCCTGGGCGCTGCTCTACCTGGCCAGCTCCGTCATCTTCGGTCTCTGGTGTGTCGTACAGCGCCTCTACCTCGACGCAGTGGTGCGCAAGGACACGCTCGAGGAGCAAGACGTGGCAGCGATCGAAGCGGCGGCGCACTGCAGCATGGAGGGCGAACAACTCATTGAAAGCGCGAACCAACTCAGCGCGGATCAGCAGCAGAAGCCGAAGAAATCGGAGGTCCGTGAGTCAGGCGGCGACGTGGTGGAGGTGGGCCACGGCTCGAGCGAGCCGATTCATGCGGCCCGCGAGGAGAGCGGTGTGCACGAGACCTCATCGAACGGCGACCGCAGCAGCAGCGCGGCGAAGAAAGACAGAGCGGCGGGCGTCATGGTCGACTCAGCGTACCTAGAGGAAGACCCGCGGGACTCAGACGGCGAGGTGGACGAGGAGGCGCCGCTGACGGCGGACGCGGAGCTGCTGATGAAGCGGGAGTGGGCGAGCCAAACGGTGGACAGCAACGCTGCCAAGATGGTTCTCCTCCTCGTCGGTATGATCTTCCAGCTCTTTGTTTCCTTTGTGCTTTTCCCAGTGGACGCGATTCCCTGGTTCGGCACGTCCGACTCGGCACTCCAGGCGTGGGAGGGTTTTCGTAACTCGGTCGATTTCATCTTTGCCTCGTGGGTGAACGTGCGCTTTGGCCTCCTCTACGCCCTCGGCTACGCAATGAGTTTTATCGGCTGCACTTACCTCAACGAGCACAGCCCTACCCTGGCCTCCGTTGTGCTGCAGCTTGCCGGCCCGATCACGTCGCTAGTCATCATCATTATTCCGCAATGGAACGTGTACAAGAGCAGCAACAGCGTGGGCCAGCAAGTCGGTGGTGTGATTCTGCTTCTGGCGGCTGCCCTGCTGTACCATCTGTGGGAGCAGCAGTCCTTGCGTCGCCTCATTGCGAAGACCGAGGAAGCGCAACAGCGCCGCCGGCTGCAGCAGCAGCAGGAGCAGCAGCGGCAGCAAGGCGATGAGGAGGTCGAGAATCTCGGTGAGCCGCAATAACGGTTTTAACAATTCAGAAATGGGAACGCTATATATCTATATATATATATATACATAAGTAATCTCTTTGCAAAAAAAAAAAAGGAAGTAAATGGTGTTGTTGTGTGTCGACAGAGGAAGGGAGGTGTTGTTGTTGTTGTTTTAATCTGTCATGTAATTGAAGGGTGTTATTGGAAGAAGAAAAAAAAGAAAAAGGAAAGGCAGATTCTTCTGTTTGTATGTGTCTCTGTCTCTGTGTGTCTGTACGTGTGTGTGTGCTGCAGTTGGACTATTCTACGTTCTGAACTGATTTTTCTCGAGTTCATTCTATTTTATTTTTTTTTTAATATGTTTATTTGCTTTTCATTTTCGTTGCGGGTGGTGTGTGCACACATTACCCAGTAAATTGTCTGATGTGGGCTGCTCTGGGTGAAACGTATTTTAATTTGCTGCCCATAATACAGCAAAAAGAAGAAAGTTGCTATCTTCGTGGGCCACTTTGGTGCTTTTAAAAAGCACCTGGCGTGATGCTTCTTTCCTTTTTTTTTTTTTATTATTCGTTTTTTTTTTCCTCGTTTTCTGGTGAATACGCATCTGCACTTCGAAGCTCCGCGTACAAGCGAGTGCGTGTCCTTGCGTTAATGTGCGTGTTTGTGGGCAGACGAGTGTGGGAACTTCTACTACCGTTTTTCGTTCCTGTTTTCTTTTTCTTTTTTTTTCTCGTCTCATTAGAGCTCTTTCCATGCCCAAAAAAAAAAAAAGACAAATACGTGTTTTTTTTTTTCTTATGAAATAGCAATCGTAGGTAAAATGATGCCAGTTTTTTTTTTTTTTTCGTAGTCTTATGCTACAGTGAGCCCACACTTCGTGTCACAGCCGGAAATAAAAAAAGGAAAAGACACGCAAACTATACACATCGTCGTGCGTGATCGTCCGGCATTCCTCTTTTTTTTTTTTTCTATCTACTTTATTTGTGTCCCTCGGTTTTTTTTTTTTAAGGTTCTTTTTTTTTTTTTTATTATTATTATTCCCTTCTCTCTTTTCTCAGATCCTCTCCTTCTCCGCAGCACGACGTCTTCCTCTACCACTTTTCTTTTTTTTTTTTTAAAGGTCCCACGCCTGCGTTGTTATATAATTCACTCTCTTTGACCCTTTTTCTTTTTTACTGTAAGCATATGTTATCAACGATAGATACAACAGCGTAGAGAATAGGGCAGCCTCGTGCCTTCCCCTTTTTGTAGCTCTTGATCTCTTTTTTTTTTTTTTTAAGTTCCCTGGGCCTCTTTGGCTGTCCTTCTCTAACTGCATCTGCTGCTGTTGGATTTTTTTATATCTGAACATCATGGAATCGGGTCTTACCTTTTTTTCTTTTTCGTTGTTGTTCTTTTAGTTATTACTTTTTGCGGCGAATGGTAGATGGCTCGAACATTATTTTCTTGTTTTTTGGGGCATACTCATTCAGAGACGGCAAGCTAAGAGAGAGGAAGGGAGAAAAGAAAGTCCCTCTTCTTAAAGGTGTTTGTCCCTGTGTGTGTGTGTGTGTGTGTGTGTGATTTTCACGACAGCGCTAGTTCTTCCTTTCTTTTTTTTTTTTTTAATATATATATTGCTTTTTTTGTTGTTGCTGTTGTTTTCTCCCCCTAATGCGTATTAAGCAATGAAGTGACAAGTTCAACGCTTTGCAAGAAAGAAAGAAAAAAGAAATTAAAAAAAGTGGCTTCTCTACAGTCTCGCATCGAAAGACAACCTTTTTCCCGCCACTGTGCAAAAAAAAAAAAAAGCATATATATATATATAGCAATAACGACCCCTGCTTTCTTTTTTTTTTTTCTTTCTTTTTCCGCCGCTCCACGAAACGTCACGACCCATCTCCTCCTCACTCTACCCCCCACCCCTCCACTTTATTAGGGGGGGAACTCAAAGCGGATTTGTAAGAGAGGAGAAAAAAAAAATGAGGCTGCCCTACAGTGGAAAAAGGTGCATTTTTGTTATTGTTGAAAAGCTGGCATTGCACGTGCAGCCATATTCTCTAACCTCAAAACCTAAACCAAGAAGAAAAAAAAAAGAGAGAGGGAACAAAAACAGTCATATAATTGGCTTTGTTTTATTACTTTCATCTAAATAATATAAAAAAAAAAAAAAAAGCACTCCTCTCTGGTTTTTTTTGAGCCGACATGATATCTACGCAATATAAAACAAAAAAAAGGGCAGGAAAAGCACTTATTTTCTATACGCCATCGGGGTCAAGAAGAGACAAAGGGGAAAAGGACGCAGCGACGCTGTGCACTCTCTATGGAATAGCCCTTAATTGTATGTGTGTGTGTGTGTGTGTGTGTGTCTGTGTGTGTGTGTTTGTGTATTTTCGATGCTTCGGCTGCTTTGTAACATCAGTCCTTAATAAAAGTCGGCCGTACGTAGCACAGCAGCTTTTTCTTCCCACTTGAATAATGAAGTAGCTTCTCACTGTTTTTGAGGAACTGGCAACGAAGCAGCAAAAGTGGCTTGTTCCCATCAGTGTTGAAAAATAATATCTGTTGTTGTTGTTCTCACCCTGCAAGCCAACTCAGTCTTTCTCTCTCTCTCTCCTTTTCCTATCATCTCTCTTTTCTATTCTGCACCCTCGCACACGAAAGTACTGTGTTCATCGACATCTGGACAGCCGTTTTTTTTTCCCTCAGGCATGTATACACGAAGAGCTGGTGAGGCCTGCATCACGTCTTTGCTTTCATCTTCCCTCATTAGTTGTTGTAAAAAAAGAAAAAAGTAATAATCATAATAATATTAGTTGCTCTAGAGTTGTGCAAGAACGCTTGTGCTTTGAGGAAGCAGCAATGAGCTCATCTACGGCAACGCGCACCGGTGCAACGAAGTCCATTCAGCACGAGGCCCAGCACTTCATTTCACAGCTGGAGATGGGCGAGCTTCTCGAGCATGACCGCGACACCACAGAGGGCATGATGACCGGCGCAGACGAGTCCGCGCAGTGGGCCTACGGTGGGGACTACTTCTTTCAGGCCCCAGACGGCAGCGATGGAGACGCCAGCAAGGCTGGTGGGCCGCGCGGTGCCCTCGGAGCAGCGGAGCAGCACTCTCGGTCCGTTGATGACACGCAGCTGGACAAGAGCCACAAGGTCGTGGTGAATTCCACCGTGGCTCCGCCTGCCTTTTTCACCTCTGGCAACGACTTTCCACCCAGCACTGCGGGAGCATCGCGTGCTGCGAAAGGTATACCAAGCGGCACAGCAGCCGGCGACGATGACAATGACGATGATGAGGCTCGCGCGGAGGCCAACGGGTCGACCCGCTTCCTGCACGAGGCCCTCCGCACATCTGACATGGACATCATCGTCCCGGTTGTGAGCCCTGCCTGCACTCTTGCGGTGAGCGCGTCAAAGGGTAGTGCCGCGTTGTCGGAGCTGCGGCGGCTCATGGACCGCGAGCGCACGAACCGCGATGTGATGGACACGACCAAATCAAATCTGACGCAGCTACTGCACAAGGATACCTTTGGTCGACTCATCGGGAAGGCCAGCAGCGCGACCACCACCGCCGTGACCGCGGATGGGTCGGTGAGTCTGCTGACACCACAGCAACACCTGCAGACGTCCGCGCTGAAGACAGCTGAGGAGTCGCAGCAGGACGAGGAGCAGGAAGCCGCGTACTTGAAGCGGCAGTTGCGACTGGAGCAGGAGCGGCTGGAAGAGGTACGTCGACGGCACCGCAGTGATGATCCAGAGCTGTCGCCATCGGCGCAGCAGTCGGACAGCGATCGTACTAAACCGGGAATAAGTACGGCGCCTGAAATGGCAGACCTGGAGGAAGAAATGATGCCCGACAGTCGTCGTCAGCGCAAGGAGGAGCAGCAGACGCGAATCGAAGAGCGCAGAGCACAGCTGGATCGCCTTGCCAACGACACAGTAGAAGCGGAGCGGCGCGAGGCGCTGCGGCGTCAACGCGAGTCCCTCCCTATCTACCGCTGCCGCGAGGAGCTGCTGCGCTACATCGGCGAGAGCGCTGTGACCGTCGTGGTGGGCGAGACGGGCAGTGGCAAAACGACGCAGCTGGTCCAGTACCTTCACCAGCGCGGCTACGCCCGGCAGGGCAAGTTAATCGGCTGCACGCAGCCCCGTCGACTGGCCGCCATCGGCGTCGCGCGACGCGTGAGTGATGAGATGGGTTGCGCCTTGGGCACCACGGTCGGCTACTCGATTCACCTGGACGACACGACCAGTGCCGAGACGGAAGTGAAGTTTATGACGGATGGCGTGCTGCTGCGTGAGACGGTGAATGACCCGTCGCTGGAGAAGTACAGCGTGGTGGTGCTGGACGAGGCACACGAGCGCTCGGTCGACACGGATGTCCTGATGGGTGTGCTGAAGTTGGCGCTGCGCCGTCGCGCCGACCTCAAGCTGATCGTCACGTCGGCCACAATGGATGTGCAGAAGTTCTCGGCCTTCTTCGGCAACGCACCGTGTTACGAGATCCCTGGACAGACGTTTCCCGTGAAGATCCACTACAGCCCATCCCCTGTGGCCGACTATGTGGCGGAAGCGGTGTTCCGTATCTGCCAGCTGCATATGCAGATGCCGATGGAAGGCAAGCACGACATCCTTGTTTTCATGACTGGTAGGGAGGACGTGTACGGCACGTGCGAGCTGGTGCGGCGCCGCCTGGCGGAGCTGAGTCCACGGCACCTCGAGACTCTCCTCATTCTTCCCTGCCTTTCCGAGGCATCGGCACCGTCGTCCGCCAGCAGCAGCGGCGTCGGTGTGCTGGACCCCACGCCGGCCGGCAAACGCAAAGCTGTGGTGGCCACCAACGTCGCCGAGACATCACTGACGATCGACGGCGTCCGCTACGTCGTGGACGGCGGCTTCATGAAGACGAACGTCTACCGCCCTTCCATAGGCATGAACACGCTGCAACGCTACCCAACCTCGCAGGCACAGGCGGGACAGCGGAAGGGCCGTGCCGGCCGCACCACAGAAGGCGTCTGCTACCGCCTCTACACGGAGGAGCAATATGCGCAGGAGATGCTGCCCAACAGCGTGCCAGAGATTCAGCGCAGCAGCGTGGACAGCGTGGTGCTGTTGCTGAAGAGCATCGGCATTGATCGTCTGCGCGACTTCGACTTCATGGACGCGCCGCCGGTGGCGAACGTGCGGAACAGCATGTTTCATCTATGGGTGCTCGGCTTTCTGGATGATGCTGGGGCCATCACTCCGGAGGGCCAGCAGGCCCTGGAGTTTCCAATGTCGCCCGTGCTGGCGAAGCTGCTACTGGCCAGCACGGAGAACGGCTGCGCGGTGGAGATGACGCGGGTGGTGGCGATGATCTCCGCCGACCCGAAAAACCTGTTTGAGCTGCCGAAGGGGCGGGAGAAGACGGCGCGCCAGCACCACAGCCGCTTTTACTCAAACGACTCGGACCACCTGACACTGCTGCACGTCTTCACGCAGTACATGGAGCATGGCCGGTCGCGGCAGTGGGCACAGGACCACTTCCTCCACGCCCCGACGCTCGCGCGAGCCTACGACGTCCTCGTGCAGCTGCTGGAGCGACTGCGCAAGTTGCACCTGCCGATCCAGTCATGCGGGCCAGCGGGGATGGACAAGGTGCGGTACTGCATCGCGAAGGCGTTCGCCCTGCAGGCGGCACAGCGGTCAGACCGGCGGTGGACGGACTACCGCCCGCTGCTGAACGCAGGTGTCACCTGCGCTGTCCACCCGGCTTCCGCCATCCACGCGCGGAGTGAAATGCCGCCCTATATCGTGTACAACGACCTGCTCCTTACGCAGAAGGAATACCTGGTGATGGTGACGGCGGTGGAGCCGGAGTGGCTGGTGGAAGCTTCGCACGGCATCTACGAGATGCGTCACCACGCATCGTCGCTTGTCGCCCCCGCCGCAAAACCTCTCTCAGCAGCCACAGGAGCCGCGTCTGCCAGCACCGGCACGACGGCGCCTAAGCCTGGATCACCTTTTACTTGTGTTAATGGAGGCCGCACAAGTGCGAGGATGACGGTTTCACGCGGCGCAGTAGCAGCTGCACCGGCTCCTGCCGCTGCAGGAAAAAAGCCGGCGTTTGGGATGCTCCTTTCCAAGCGTCGACCAAACATCTAATTGATGAGAGGAAAAAAAAAAAAGAAACGCGATGAGATGAGCGATGTACTTCACCTGCAGGCCCTTCAGGTGTGCGCTGAAAAGGGCCGAGAAAGACGGCAACAGTGAAGCATGCCACCGGCGCTCTCTGTTAGGTTCAATGATCCGCTCTTTACAAAAACTCAGCAGAAAAGCGCCTCGTATAGCGTGTAATTTGAATTCAAAAAAAAAAGAGAGAAAAAAAAAGAACATCTAGTTTTTGCATCGTTGCTCATTAGACGAGTTATTCTATCCAAGTTCATCATGACAAGGCAGATTCCATAGTGTCGTCTGTGAACATAGGGAAACTCTGCGGAGCCGCTCGCGAAGCACTTCAACTCAAACAGTCCTCAACAGGTCACTCAACTGTATGTGTGTGTTTTTCCCCCTTTTTTTCTTTACCCTTTCTACTCTTCTGCTCCGCTCTCTCTCTCTCTCTCGCTGCGTCGCTGTCCTGCATCACTTCCATTACTTCATCGATGAAGTCGAGCACGCTACCGTATCTCCCATTCCTTCCCAAAAAAAAAAACAACAACCGTACTCATAGCAGCATCACTGATTTCTTTTCCGTTTTTTTTTTTCGTTTTTTTTTTTTTAATTCTGTCAGCGGAGGCGAAACCAAAGGCCATTTCAGCGCGTGTGTACATGACGACGATGCAGCGTTAATCCACACAAAAAAAAAAAAGAAGAAAAAGAGAAAAAAAAAAAAACACACACACGCACACACGACAGTCGACAGATCACATAGATTCCTACTTGCTACCTTTACACACACACACACACAAGTCACTTTCTTTCTCTCAGTCCTTTTTTTTTATTGTTTTTATTATTTCCTTTTTTTTCTTTGCTTTTTTATTATTATTATTATTATATTTTTTTTTCTCTCTTTCCTCTCTCTCTCTCTCTCTCTCTCGCTGTGTGCATTTTATGGCAGCGTCTCATCACACCGTACTCCTTCTTTCCTTCGTTGCCCTCTTTTCCGTGTCTTTTCTCGACCGCGCACAGGACCTCCTGTGCTTGCCCTTCTTCCTCGACTCGTCCTCCGTCGCCCTCAGCGCAGTGCAGAGCTTCGCCGACGTGGCGGCGGACGCTTTACTTCTCCTCCTTGTCTGCGCCTGCGCCGTGCCCTGTGTCGTCACCTCTGTCCTGTCCCTTTCGGTTCACTGGGACTTGCTGGTGCATCTGACCCGGCTGCTGTGCGTCAGCGAACCACAAAACCCGATCGATATCGCCGCAACGGAGTTGGCCTTGCAGCGCATGAATCTATTTCGTGGTATTCAGCACTACTTCTCCGCGAGCAGTGCGGAGCTGAAGGAGGTGCTGGACACGCGCGTCTACATATGGAACATCCCAGCTGGGGGAACGACGCTGACGGCGGACCGCGCGCTGCGCGTGGGCCGCACCACCACCCGCTCCATCGCCTCCACCTGCGCTCACCTCGACCAAGAGGAGGCGGACCACTACATCATTTTCAACTTCTCACCGCTCATGATGGAGCTGGTGGACGGCTGTCACCGCGGGCAGGTGCTGGACTTCTCAAAGCAGCCCGTGGAAAACTTCGGCCTTATTATGGAGGTCTGCTTCACCATTCGTAAGTGGATCTCTGCTGGTGACTTCGAGGGCTCCATGCATTCCCCTGCCAGCGCCTCCCTCTCTACCTCGGTGAACAGCACCGCTATCATAACGAATGGAGGTCGCCCCCACACGCACTGCGCCGTGCTGGCGTTCCTGGAGGAGACGCCGGCAGTCGCGCACCCGAACTACGCGGCGATGATGGCGGCCTGTTACCTCATATTCTCCGGCTTTCCCACCTACGGTGGCAGCGGCACGCTTGAGTTTGTCGAGAAGGAGCTCGGCGTGGCGCGCAGCAAGTACCACGCCCTATCGCAGGTGAGCTACATCAACTACTTCCAGCTGCTCTTCGAGATTCCTGAGGTGCCTAACAAGAAACGGCTCACCCTCACGCGTGTTTCGCTGCACAACATGAGCTCGCTCTTTCAGCAGAAGCTTGGCTTGCAGCTTGAGAACGGCGAAGGGCAGCAGCCGAAGCTGTTCAGCGATCCAGATGCGTGGAAGGTCGGCGACACGGAGACGCTGGAGCTGTACCTCGACGTCAACGAGAGCGTCTTCGGTGACTTTGTGCTCAACGTCTTCCAGTACGACGTGCTGCCGCTGCCCGCCGACTTCGACGAGTCCAGTCTGCAGGGCTCATTTAGCCCCCTGGGCACCACCCAGGGCAGCGCGCTGGCCTCCAGCATCGACGCCGCCTTCATGACCGCCGCCACAGCTCCAGCCTCTTCCTCTTCTCCGTATGCGCAGTCGGCCTCGTCGCCCTCCTTCGACCAAGCCGGCTCCCCCACCATCAACCGCTTTGTCATTGGCAACGCAAAGACCAAGAAGATAGTGCAGAAGAAACGCCTTTTCCGGCTTGCTTTTAGCACCATCTTCATTGCGCAGTGTGTGCACCGCGTGCGTGTGCAGGACATGGACTACGCCAGAGCCAACGCGCTGCTGGAAGACTTCTACGTGCAGCTCCACTTCGCCGAATGCGAGCCGGTCGACAGCGACGCCAGCTACATTGAGCAGCTTAGCCAGCGGGTGGAGCAGTCCCCGCAGCGGCAGATGATCAACTCCCGCCGTGACCCACGCGACCTTCTCGGCCTCGGCGGTGGCGGGAGTGGGAGGGCTGGCGGTGCCTACTCCGCGAGCCGCCATCGCGACTCGAACCCGCAAAGGTACGGCGGTGGCGTCTACTACCGTAGCGACAACACGCGGCACGGTGCAGTGGAGAGCATGGACCCACGCTGGCAGGAGCCCTCGATGCCACTGACAGGGGCAACAATCCTGTACCTGCCCACCTCCCTCAAGATGACCAGCGAGGATGAGCGTCACTTCGACGACGAGGACGATGTGGCGGAGACGGAGCCGACGCTGGTGCGGGTGCTGCCGCCTCCTGGGATGACGACGACGCGGCCGCGGCAGCCCACGCCGGAACGCATGTACGGCGGTGGTGTTCCCATCTATCCGGAAGCAGTCGAAGATCATGCAGCGGAGAAAGCAGAGGCACCAGCACAGCAACAACAGCTGCAGCAGCGTCTTCCACCACCACCAACTGGACTGCCGCCCCCACCGCCGCCTCCTGTGCCCCCTTCAGAAGCCACACCGCTCAAGCATGTGGACCCGATGCTCGAAGACTCGCCCCCGCCACGGCCGCCGCCACCAACTGCTGGCGGCCTGCCTCCTCCGCCACCTCCACCGGGCAAGCTACCTCCCCCTCCACCGCCAGCCCCACCGAGTGGGCTGCCGCCGCCGCCGCCACCACCAGGAAAGCTACCCCCACCTGCTCCACCATCTGGTGCTCCCCCTCCTCCCCCTCCACCATTGGGAAAGGCGCCACCACCACCACCGGCGCCGCCGTCATCAGGCACTCCGCCTCCGCCACCACCGCCGCCGCCACCACCGGCAGCTGCTGGGGCAGCACCAGCACCACCAGCCCCTGCCGCAGCAGTGAAGTCGAAGCCAAAGTACACCGGGCCACGCCTCAAGACCTTTTTCTGGAAAAAGGTCAACAACTCAAGCGGCATTTGGGCGGTGTCGGACGGCGACGAGGTGCGCCGCGCCGTCGTAGACGAGGCCTTCATGCGTCAACTCTTCGAAGTGAAGGCCGTCACGCAAGCGAGTCAGGCCGAGGCGGCGGCGAAGAAGGCAGAGCAGGAGCGGCGCAGCGAGCTGCGCAGCAACGTCTTTACTGGTCAGCGTCTGCAGAACATCGGTATCGCATTGAAACGAGTGCAGGTGCCAGTGGAGGACCTTTGTGCAGCCCTCATCGCCTGCGACGCTGCCGTGCTGCCGATTGAGCGGCGCGAGACACTTTCGGCCGTCCTGCCCACACCAGAGGACGTGGCTGCCCTCGCCATCGAGAAGAAGGCGGGACGAGTCGTATGGACAGATGTCGAAACCTACATGTACACGATGGCCACCACCGTGAAAGATGTGCGGGAGCGCCTGCACTTGTGGACCGCAGCGGAGGAGCTGCCGGACTCGATACGGACCGTCTCGGGCCTGTTGGCCTCCGTCGACGCCGCCGTGCAGGCGATCACGCAGCGTAGCGGCCGCTTTGCACGCATGATGCGCGTCATCCTCGCCTTTGGCAACTACCTCAACCGCGGCACCCCGCACGCCGACGCGGCGGGCTTTCGGCTGGAGAACCTCAACCAGCTGAACTTTGTGAAGAGCACGGACGGCAAAACAACGGCGCTCATGGCGCTCGTTGTCTCCCTCCTTGACACCGCGGAGGCACCGCACGCGTCGTTGAATGGCGACGATGCCGCGGATCCCCAGAAGAACACAGGCGGCGCTGCCGGCGACGGTGGAAAGGAGCGAGAGGACAGCCGGAGCGGCCCGTCCCCGCCGTCCGGTGGTGCCAGCGCGCCGGACGGCGGCATCAGCGACATACTGCGCTTTACGGAGGACGTCAGCTGCATTCGCGCCGTCTCGGCCAGCCCACTGCAAGACATGGGCCAGCAGGTCACGCAGCTCAACTTCACCTTACAAAGAATGCGACGTGTCGTGGAGGAGTCGAAGGATGTGAAGGCGTGGTATGCAAAGCGGCTGCCCTCCACGAGCCCCGCTGACGCCGCCGACGCGCTACCGGGGCTGTTGGCGAAGGCGGTGGAGAGCGACCTTGCGACAGTAGGCCAGCTCGCACTGAAGTATCAGCAGCTGCGTGAGGACGTCTCTGCCATGCTGGCCTCCTTCGGCGAGGATGCGAACGGCGATGAGACGACGGTGTGGGGCTACGTGCTACAATTCAGCAAAGACGTTCAGCACTGTGTGGAAAAAGCCAAAGCGTCGAAGCTGACGAAGCAGCGGCTGATGGGGAGTGCCGCAGAGGAGGGGTCTGTGAAAATGGGAAAAGAGCAGGTTGTGCAAGGCGTCGTGGCGTCGCCCGCGGCGTCATCGGCGGCGGCAGCGAAGACAGGATCGGTTGTGGCTTCACTGGGGAGTGCCGATGGGCTGCGCCGAGCTCGATTGCCGAAACTTGTTGATGACGAGGATGACTGACGATGTGGCGCAGGGGGAGCCGAGGTGAAATGGCATGTGAAATGGCGTCCATGTGTGTTTTCTCCCTCTCTCTTCCTCGCTTCCGTTCCTGTTCACTTTTCTTTTTGTTTGTTTGTTTGTTTTACCTTTTTTTTTTTCTCCTATTCGATTCTTTTCTTGCGATTTGGCCGAAACAGAAACCAAGACGCGATGCGTATGTACGGATGGAGCAACTGTGCGGGTCCGCATTTGTGAAAGTGGCGAGGGAAAGAGAGACGCGCAGAATAGCGTAGAAGAAGGGGGTAACAGGCACGTCAAAACGAGGTTTGCCGTCCCTGTCGTGCCAGCCACAAACAAAAAAAAAAAAAACATATACAAAGTACATATATATATACATATATATATAAAGTATATGTTTATTTTTTTTTTTTTAATGAGGCTCCTCCCCACTCCCCAACGATAACGGTTTTTTAATTTCTTTTTCTTCTTTCTTTTTTTTTTTTCTTTTCCTGTTCTCATGTACATCTAGTTTTCTTTCTACAACCGACGGTTGCTTGCAATGAAGTGCACCCTGTCGAAGACGGGCTACGCTCACATTCACATATACACATAGACATTCTTGACAGGGAGCTGGTGGACCTGTAGGCAGTCTTTCTTTTTTTTTTTTTTCTACGGAGCTCTGCACCTTTTTGTTTTTTTTTTTTTATTATTTCTTACACATACACAGCCGAAACAGCGATGCCTCCACGCGCCACACGCACGCCGAAGAAGGACTCGGTCACCGTGGCGGTCAAGAAGAACCTAATGAAGCCTTTTAGTCCACGCTCTCGCGTATCGCGACGGAAACAAGAGCTTGTGCCGCAGGATGTGCCGGAGTGGCAACAGCAGGTCTTAAAGACAGCCGCAGCCGCCGCGAAGCTGCAGCAGAAGACGAACACCAGCCGCAAGACGGGCAAGCGGAATGCTGACCGTAGGACCAGAGACGGCAGGGCCAAGTCCACCGCGAAGTCCAAAACGAGTGCGGCGAAGAAGGGCAAGAAGGCGAAAAACGCCGCGGAGGACGGCGACGACACGTCAGAAGCCACCGCCTCTTCAAACGACGACGATAACAACGACGACGACACCGCCAGCGCTGCCGCGGAACAGAGCAGCGAGGCGAGCGCAGGCAACGCACGCGGACGTGGAAACAAGAAGGCGTCGGCGAAGCAGCCTCGCAAGTCCGCCGATGATGGCACTGCCGCGCCAGACAGGACACCGAGTAAACGCACGCGTCGCCCAAAGGCGGCGGATCTGCTGTGCCCGCGGTGTAAACTGCGTATGGATCAGTGGCCTTTCTGTGGGCTCTCCGGCGAGCCCCACGTTGTGCCGGGGGAGACCGCCTCTCCCACGACAGAGCCCGCCGCCGCCGCCGTTGAAGACAACGGCAGCGAAACAACAAAATGAAAGAGGAAAAGAAAAAGATGTTGTGCAGTGCATAAGAGGGAGGGAGGGTATGTCTGTGTGTGTGTGTGTGTGTGTGTGTGCGTTCGTAGACACACTTTTCCATAATAGGGAAAAAAAAAAGCTCACGCGGGCCGTCTGTTACCCCTTTCTCTCCTTTTGGTGTTGGTGTGTTAAAAGAACTGTCTGTTGTTTTTCTTTTATTCTGCTCCTTAGCTTTTTCTTTTGTTGTTGTTTTATTGTGTTTAGTGCCGTCGTGATTATACGCTGCAGTTGGTCTATCCACGGTCACTCATTTTTTTTCCGACTCTATTAAAATCTATAACGCCAAAACTCGGCATCCCTTGTTCTTTCTATCGGATTTAGCAAAAAAAAAAAAAAGAAGCTATAAATACGTACTTTCAATGTCACGGTCTTTCTGAATTTGTATTCATTACATGAGTCGACACGAGAACAGCACAACAACAAAAAAAAAGGCGAACAGAGAATCAAGCAATCAGTTGATTGTGTAAGTGAAGCTGTAGTACGGAGTTTCTTCATGCTCCTTGGCCTACTTTTATCTCTCTTTCTTTTTCTGACTCTCCATTCTCTTGTTTTTTTTTTTTTTCATACAAACGCTTTCAAAAGGAAGTCGTGTAACTCTCAACGCGACCTCTCAGTGCTCCTTAACACTATTTCCTCTCTCTGACCTCATCGTCTCTTCTGCTGTGGTATTGCATTCTACTGTTTTGTGTGTGTGTGTGTGTATGTGTTTTTAGCGGAAACAGCGATAGAATTTGAGGGACGAGAAGCTCTGTTTCTGCTTCTTTGGAAAAGAGAAAGAAAAACTGTCAAGCCTTACAAAAGGACGCTCCAATGTGAGAGTTCATAAACCTCAAGCTGCTTTAGACCAGTTACTGTCTGTTTTTTTTTTTTGTTGTTGTTGTTGTTGTTGTTTTTGCTGTTTTTTTTTTTTTACATATGCCTGTGTGTGTGTGTGTGCATGTCTTGTTGTGCCAGAGGCCTTGAATCAATCAACACTACCAAAGAGATCGAAAGGGACTCTAGCACTCGCGCACCATGGCGCGCAGCGGTTCAGTGCTCGCTGCTCCATTGGCAGTAGCAGAAGCAGCAGGAAAGGGTCAGGCAGTGATAAACTCCACGTCGACTACAACCACCTCCACCGCCACCGCCACGATAACAAAAGCTCCCAAGCCATGGACGATGGATGCGGTGATGATGTGGCTGGTGACCTGCTTCTACGTTGCCGTGACGGCGGCTGCGGCGGTGTACTTCGTGAAGCGCTGGCGCAAACGCGCGTACGGCCGCGGGTCGTCCTTGTCTGGCCGCGGGGCTGGCGGACGAGAGGATCGCGCGACAGTGCGTGGTGACGGTGGTGACGCCGGCTTTATCGCCACCATTGGCGCCATCATTGACCGCGTCACGAACCGCAGCGCGCTGTATGGCGCGGCGGCGTGGGAAGGCAACGCACGGCCGCTCCGCGGCAACAATGGCGCGGGCACGCAGTTCCGGCCTGGGACTGGCACCGCGCTGCTGCGCAAGCTCGTACCCTACCTTCCTGATGCGCAAGGGCGAGCTGCGGCCACGCGACGGAACAAAGAAAAGGCCGAAGCGGCTGGGGAGGCGGTGGAAGTGAAGGTAGGGGGTGGCGGTGGTAGCGGTGTGGTTAGTGGTGTGGCGAGTGCATGGGCGGAGGGAAGCCCCTCGCCTGGTGGAGCTGACGGTGGTGGCGTACCGCCAAGCGAAATGCCGTCCACGATGACCGCACGAGATCCGGGGCACTGATACACACAAGGGAGGCAAATGTGGACCTCTTTTCTTTTTTTGTTTCTGTTTTCGTGATAAGTAGCTCTCGCCAGCTCTTTTTTGCCCCATTTCTAGGCGCACTTGCAGCGCATGCACTATCGCTGCTCTCTTTTTTTTTTTTTTTAATTCTCTCCTTCCTCTGTTTTTATCGCGTGCATTATACCGCAACCTCGTGTTGTTGTAGTTTTTCGAAATCGCTGCGCTTGTTTCCTTTTTTTTTTTTTTTGTTGTTGTTGTTGTTTATCCAGTGCTTGGTTTATCTCTCTTATGTGCTTTCAAAAGACGATCGATTTATACGGAACATTTCTACAGTTCCCTCGAACATGCACAGCACAAAAAGCAATAATAATAATAATAATGAACTAATAAAACTAAAGACTAAATAGCGTTGTCACTGAAACTTGTGTTTTAGGCTTCGCGAGCAGCGCCTGGTTGTGCCTCTGGATTACGCGAATTTACAGAATATGTGGGAAACAGCACTCAAAAAGGAAGAGCTGGGAAGTGGTGTAATAGGCGCGGTGCCGTTGTAGTCAACACACTTGCAGAATGCAATATCTCTTCTTCTTTTTTTTTTTTTTAATGGCCTCTTCTTTATTTCTCTCTCTCTCTCTCTCGTTGTGGGCTTTGCATATTCTACCTCCTTTTATTAGAAACGACTTAAACCAAAACTCACAGAATTGGGTATTTGCTACCATTCTTCTTTTCCATAAACAACAACAAAAAGAGAGAGAAAAAAGCACAAGAGTACATATATATATATATATATATATATATATATATATATATATATCTTTATAAGCAAGGGGTAAATCATCAGAATGACCGAGGAAGTTGCTAAGCCTAGCTCACCTGACGCGCCCTTCGCCTCAAGTCCGCACCCCGCCAACGCCGCACACCTTTCCTCTGGCTCTGTTCTCGTTCCTGATGCAAAGTCAGGTGTCAAGTCCGCGCACAGCACCTCCTTCATAGCGAGCGACGCGGACCCTTACGCCCTTCTCTACTCCAATCCCGCCCACGCCCCGCCCTCGCTCGCGCAGCGGGCACACGGGACGGAGACGCTCTTTCAGTACTACGCCCAGCGTGGGTACAAGGAGCTGCTGGTGGAGTCGAACCGCGCAGACGCTGATAAGGCCGTGCAGAGCTGCCTGGACGGCAAAGCGGACGCCCTTGGTGAGGCGGTCCCAGCGACGAGCGCGAACGGGCACGCTGGTCAGCAATTCGGCATAAAACAGAAGAAGACGCAGCCGCAGAACACACACGTGATCGACCGCTGCCTCGCAGAGTTGCCGGAAGGGGTATCCGCGCCGCTTCGGCCCCCGCAGGCGCAGGACAGAAACTCGCTGTACCTCTTGCAGCAGGCGGACGACGATCGTGCGCAGGCGACGGCACGGCGCCGCGCACACCTGCGCCAGCCGCCCGCCGAGAGCGCCTACATGGGCCGCTACTACCCCACGGGCCTCGACGTGCTGCCGAGCGTCAAAGTGCAAGAGAGGGCGGGCAGCGGAAGCGTCAAGTCAGCGGCCCTGCACAGCTCACCTTCCGCGTCGCTCCGCCAAAGCGCATCGATGACGGGCACCGCTGTCGCACACAGCCCGACCTTCACTCTCGCGCCAGAGGAAGTGGCGGTGCATACACAGCAGCAGCTGGAGGTCCGCCGGCAACTCGCCCAGCAAATCGACGATGTGTTCGCAGCGGCCTTCCGCCTTCGCAACCCAGACGCGGCGGCGGCGCAGCAACAGCGTGCGCGTGAGTCCGACGCCGCCAGCCGCGGAAACGGCGAAGGCGCCAAGAAGCGGAAGTCCACCGCGCGCGCTGCCTCTGCCGCTGCTGCGGCGGCGGGTGCTGCGTCAACATGCGTCGAAGGCGCCTTCCCCGCAAATCTGTCCCTTTTCCGGTCGTCGCTGCTGCTGCTGTGCAACGAGGATGGGGCGGTGACACTCGACCAGCTCTGTAGCATCACAAAGGACGTACCCTTCAACGTCCCCCAAGCCGACGCTGCTGGGACGTCTGGGAGCGGCGCGGTTCAAAAGCTGTTCCGTGTGCTGCACGCCAGCACGCGAGCCCCAAACGCGACCGACGCGACGGACCTCCTCCTCGCTGTGGCATCCGCCACCGCCCCTGGCGGCCTCTCCGCTCGTCACGTCAGTGGGCAGAACGACAGCTCTATCTCGTACACCGCCGCCACAGCCTCTGGCGGCGGCAACGCGGCAGTGCGGCTGGGCAACACGAGTTCGACCTTCACCGGCAACGGACGCCGTGCGATAGGGGCAAGTGTCAGCAACTCGGCCACCCTCGGCGGGTTGCCCAACCGAGGGACGCGCCCCTCCGTCCTCAGTGCCTCACGCGGCGGTGCTGCGCCGGCCCACCCGCCAGCCACCTCCGTCTCCTTCGCGAGCAACGCCTACAGCATGAAGACTCCCCAGCCGAGCGTCAGCGGCGTGTGGAAGGACGCCGGCAGCTCGCTCGGCTCTCCAAGTCCGCAGCAGTGCGCCACGAACGCCGCTGCCGCGTCCCCAGAACTGAAGGACGGTCGCAGGTGCGTCCTCGTGTTGGAGGTGCTGGACGCGTTGGACGCCCTCCTCAACAGTCCCGAGACGCGGCAGGTCGTGCGGTGGGAGTGCTTCGCCGTGCTGGCGGTAGAGGGCCACGGCTACATCCACAAGTCGCAGCTCGTGCACCTGCGTCGGCACGCCTACCGAGGCGGGTCTGCCGCGGAGGCGAACGCCGCCGTCACGGCCAGCATGGTCCACGCTCTCGAGGATGCCTTCAGCGTTGTGGCCGCTGAGGAGGAGGCCGCCTACCTGAAGGCAAACAAGAAGGGCCGGAAGGGCAGTGGTGGTGGGGCAGCGCCAAGACTGAACTCGAACCAGAAGTCGTCGATCCCGCTTCACGTGATGCGCAAGTCGCACATGGACTTCGCGCTCTTCTGCCGCTTCTTTGATGAGTTGCCGCACATGTCGGCGGCCTTCGCGCACGTGTGGTTGCCACTGCTGATGGAAGGGGCGAGAAGGCGGGAGGCGATGACGACGTCGACCCCCGCCTCCCCTCTCGGCGATCCGCAAGAAAGTGGCACCCGCGCCGGTGTGAAGGCGGTCCTGACAGAGAGTTCGGCCGCCCCTGAGGTAGAGGTAGGAAAGCGAGACGAGACAGACGGCGCAGGCAGCGCGGAGGCGGCCAGCCGGTCTTCGGTCGCCAGGGAAAGCAGCGCGACAGGTCGAGCTCACGCTTCTTTTTATTTGTCGTCGTCGTCGTCAGAGCCGGCGACCGCGCCTGGCGTGAGCGGTAGGGAGGAAGACAGCTTTCCATTGGAGCTGCTTGGCAACACGCCCTCCGCTCGTCAGCGAATGATCCAGCAACTCTTGGCGAAACGCCTGGAGCAGCTGCAGGACGCGTGCGATGTGTTGGACAGGGAGAGACTGCAGGAGGAACCATTGACGGGCAGTGGCGCCTTTGGCGGCCCAGACGCTGCTGTGGCTGCCTAGTCACAGATTTAAAAAGAGTCGATGAAGAGTTCTTTCAGGCAAAGACATCTTATTGGTTCTTGCACGCACAGGTCGCTCCGACACTGTTATGGCCTGTCTCTGTTTGTTTGTTTGTTTTCTTTAGTGTCGATGATGTAAAGTAGAACTGTCTGTTGTTGTTTTTTTTTTGTCAAGGTGATCATTAAATACGGCGCCGCCGTTGAGTTGAGCGTTCGTACGGTTCTCGTTAGCATGTAGATGTGTGTCCTCTTTTTTTTTTTTCCTGGACGTAATTTCTGACCTTGTCAGAGTTTATTCAAGAAGCCTTCCAGCCTTCTAGGTGGCCTTTGTTGTTTCTGGTAGAGTACGAGAGCTACATACGCTTTGCCTGTTTCCTTTTTTTCTTTTTTTTTTTCGTTGAGCAGCCACGTGTAATAACGCGCCGTTGTTTTATCCGCATATGTTCGTCCTGTTTTTTGTTGTTGTTGTTGTTGGCTGTCGCTTTCCGATGTAGCATGTATATATCCACTTCGTTCTACACCCCTGCAGAGCATAAATGGCTCGTATTTCTTTTCGTGCGTGTGCGCGTGTGTGAAGGCGGCGCACTTCAAAGCCACTCCGTAGCCGGCATGAGCGTTGAGGACGCGTCATGCACGCATGCAATTCTCTCTACTCAACGGTTGCATCTTTTGACAGGCCAGATTTTGATCGAGTTTGTTTGTCTATTTCGTTTAACGGTCTCTCTCTTTTCTTTTCGTTCTCGTTTCTGTGATAGATAAGCTCGCATTGCGGCTGGCTGGGGGAAAGGTACTGCTACACGTTCCTGTCACTGCACGAATGCCCCCGATTGTGTGGGCCAACTTCCTCTCCGCGTCTTTTTTCTTCTTCCTCTTTTTTTTTTTGTGTGTGTGTGTGTGTTTCATTATAATTATCATTATATGATTCAGCAACGGCAATTTGTGGAAAGACTGCTGTGGATAACTAAAGTGAGGGCGACGGAAAGCCAAGACACACACGCGCTGTTCGTGACACGCCCATCTGAGAGAAGAAGCCCGGTATCAAGCGTGGCTTCGCGAGCTGCGCACGGTGTCTGCTCCGCCTTCTCTACACAAGCGTCACACACCTTTCCCCTAGCTGATGTCAGTGGCCGTATTGTGCACGTTGATAGACACTTTTGCTGTTGTTATTGTTGTTTTTCTGATAGCGTCGCGACGGATTTTAGTTTTTTTTTTTTAAATCTTGGCCTCTCGACATTCACCGAAAACCACACCTTTTCTAATCCACTTCACGGATCTTCATTTTTTGTAGTACATGCCTTTCTATCAAGACAGCGTTTTCGGGCCCTCGGCGCACTCCTCCCCTGACCAAGACCGGCCACATTCGCGGTCGCGGCGCACGTCGCTGCCACCCCCGCAGAGAGACGACGCCTCCGCCACACAGCCTTTTCGGAGACCACGTGAGCTGCTCTCCCCCGTCTCCTCGCCCATCCCAAACAGCCCCGCCTACCACTCCTACCGCGATGACGACATCGATCACGCAGAGGACGACGACAAGGACGAGACCGATGGACGCCGTAGAGGCGCAAGGACAAGCGTGAGCGAGAGGGAGGAGGAGGAGGCAGTCGCAGATGAGCATGTCTTTGAGGTGGACGCAAGGGACCGCCCCGGTAGGCAGAGCAGCAAGAAGACATCGAAGGAGGAGGAGGAGGAGGAGGAACGCGGCCAGACAAACGCGAAGCGTGGCCGTCGGCGAGGATGCCAGCCGACCTCGGAAAAGTACCTTAGTCTGCCCCGAAGCACCACCGCAGTCGATGATGGTGACGACGACGGAAGTGAAGAGACCAGAGACGCGGAGGGAGAGGTCAGGCCGCAGGGACGGCGGCATGACGGACTCGTCTCCTCGCGGCCACGTGCGTCACCACAGAAGGCAAGGCCATCTTCTGCGCCGCGAAAGAAAAAACAAGACGACAGCAGCGATCGCAGCAATAGTGAGGGCGAGGAAGCACCGCCGTGGCGTGGACATGTGCGTCAGCGGCCATTCTCATCAACGGCAGCAGCAGAGGACGAGGATGGCCGAGAGAGGTGGAAGCGCTCAAGCCGCAGACCCATGAAAAAGACGTACAATGCCCACAAGAAACGCGAGGAGCGGTCTCCCCCTCCGCCACAACCGTCAACGCCAACGTACTGCGACGAGTGCGCCTATCCCCTTCCCGCGGAGATGGAGGCGTACCTGCATGAGACGTCGGCGTACGCCTCCGTCCCATGGCCGCGCTGTCCGGCGTGCGGCTGCCGCCTCCGTCCCACGTTGGTTGGCAATAGAAGACAACGCGACGACGAGAGTGAAAAGGACGAGGAGGTCAACCTCTACAGCGACCCAGAGACTGGAGACGGCGAGGGTGATGGTGAGGGCCACGCGAACACGGTGGGGCGGCAGCGCAGCGACACCGCCGCACGGCGTCCTCAGCGCAGCGTTGCTAGCGCTCACCATGCTCCCGTGAGCCACGCACCGGTGCTCGTTCCTAAATGCCCCTACCTCACGCTCGAGTCGATGCCGCGCAATTTAGCGACGGTCATGAAAAAGCCACGTGACCCGCGGCGACAAGAACGGAGCTCATCCAGCGACGAGGAGGCGGCAGTCGCTGCGGGCTACGGCGACGCGGTCCGTCAGCGTCGCCGCTCACCCGACCTCAACCTCGCTGGCGTGCCGTGGGTCACCCCTGGCTGCTCTGCCTGCGGTTGGCAATGCACGGCGGCCCTCGCTGGCGTGTGCTGCTGCTGCGCCATGCCCTGCGTTCTCTTCCGTGAGCGGCAGCAGCTGCTCTTCCACGAGCTCGAAAGCCGATATATCTGCTGCGCCGGTGCGTTTCCGTGCTGCGTGCCACCCGTCCTTCTTCGGCCGGAGCTGTACTACACCGTGAAGACGGAGTACATCGATGTCACAGTCCCGCGGCGTGACCCGCAGCGTCCACGCTTCTGGGACAACGCAGTGACTGTGTCGCGGGAAAGCGACAGCAGCGGCGATGGTAGTGATGCATGTTCTATAAATGAGCCTCATGCGTTGGCTGCACCGCAGCGCCCGCCACGTCCGTCGTCTGAGTCGGTCGCCGCCTTCCGCTCTGCCACTGGCGTCGCTTCTCCCGCCTCGCTTGTCAACCCCCGCACGGGGCTTCCATTCGAAGGCTGTTACCACAACACCACCCTCAGCCGCGGCGGAGCTGACTCATTGGATTCCGCCAGCGGCATTGGCTGCTGCGACTGCGTCACGTGCGTCGACAGCACTTGCGTGTTCGACCTCAGTCGCGGGTGCTGCCTGAGCTGCAGTCACCCCACCGCCCACTGCCTTGCCTGCCCGCTCTGCTGCTTGTGCTGTGAACTGACCTTCTGCATGCCATGTGCGCTGTGGGCAAACCGGCTGCTCATCCGACAGCACTACAACTTAGCGCCGGACCCAGCCATTGATAGCGGCGCTGCGTGTTGCTACTCCTGCTGCCTGCACTGCTGCACCTGCCACGCTATCTTCGTCGTCTCCCAGCCCCACACTACGCTTGGGCAACAGCAGCCGCGCACGTCGTCCTCTTCTCGCACCCGGTCAGCTGCGAAGTCTACTGAGAGTGCCCCGGCGCTCTCATGCTGGTCACAGATGGCGACGAGCGTGGCGGCATGCTTGGCAGCGGTGTGCTGCCTCTGCCCCTGTGCCGCCTGCAGCCTCGCACAGCAGAGGGACCAGATGGAGCGACTGGGCTTCCCACTTGTGGTGGAGGCGCCGCCGGAGATGGACATGATGTGAAAAAAATATATATATATATAAAGAGGTCTTTTGTTTCTCTCACCCTCTCTCTTAGTTGCGCAGCCTGGTGGACAACGTTTTCTTCTTTTCTCTATGTTTTTTTTTCTTTCAAGTGTGACTGATTCATCTTTCTCTCTCTCTCTCTTTATTGTACTATTATCTAGATCTTGTTATTAATCTGTCCCGTTGTTTTCTCTCTTTGTACACACACACACACACACGTGTGTGTGTGTCCGCCTTTTTCATGTGTCAAGGTGTGCAACGAGCGGAGAGAAGAAAAAAAAAAATGGAGGTCCACGTACAGAGTTGTGGCAGAAGAAGATGCTTAAGTACGAGAGAATGTGTAAAACGAAAAAGTGAGGCTTTTTCTTTTTTTTTTTTAATATTCAAGGCCTACTAGTAAAGCCTGAGTTTCTTCCTCTTCCCTTCCATTTTTTTTCCTGCTGATTACTCGTGTCTTTTTGTTGTTGTTGTTGTTGTTATTATCGTTTCTTCGTGAGACGCTTGGCAACATCGTGCATCATAGTCAACTTCACTTCCATTTTGTTTCTCCTCATCTGCCCATCCTCCTCTGTGTCTTCTGAGTGCCCCGGTTTAGTGAAGACGACAGAACCTCCAAGACTCTGCCCCTTTTGATCTTTCTCGCTGCTGTGAAGAACCGCAGCGCAGGGGAAAGCACACAGGGAAAGGCGTTCTGCCCGCTCAGCAGCGTAGAGCTTTTTCAACATGTATGTATGCGCATTACAGTTTTTTTTTTTCCGCACCACAACCTATCTAGAGCGTAGAAGAGTCTCCGTTGGCGTTTCTATTCAACATAGAGCAACGTTTCCATCTTACACCTAGAGTCAGCACAGTTTTTTTTTTTTTTAGTTTCTCTCTTTCTTTTCAGGTTTTCCAGCCCATATAGATTTAACACACCGCATAAAGCAAATAGAGAAAAAAAAAAAAAATACACACAAAAAAAAAAACTGACGGTTTCGTTTGACTCGCCTCTCCGCCACTTTCGCCGCGCAGGATGTCCGACTCTTCATCCAGGTCCTCCCAAGGGCCGTCTCCGGCAGTCGAGGAGACACCGTTGCGTGATGACGTCTTCACTCCACCAAGCGTCCCCAGCACTGCGCGGCGGCACAGCGCGGTAGGAGCGGCGTATGAGCACCGAGTGGCGAGTGCATTTCGGCCTCGGTCTCCTCATTTGACTAGCAGGGACTCAACTTCTCAACACACACTACGTGAAACTTCAACCGATGATGCACGTGCAACTGCCCCGCAGCGCCGGCGCTCTCGTCATCCCTCATCCGTGGAAGCTGTGCGCCAGCGCCTGCGCAGCACCGTGGCGATCGCCGAAGCCGAGGCTGTGCGTGCCGCGCGGGACTTTTCCATGGACATGTATCGCGAACTGCATCAACGCAAATTTGCCTCCGTGCATGAGGAGCTGGACTTCTTGCGCAAGGACTTCGTCGCGTCGCGCAGGACGCTGGCGCTGCTGCATGAGGAGAACGCCCGGCTGGAGCGTGAGCTGCTCTCGCGTGTGCGGCAGGTGGAAGAACTGCAAGAGAAGCTGGAAGAGGCGTACAGGAATGAGGAAGAGGTGAAGGGAGGCTTTTCAGCGTCGTCGGCGTCGTCTCCCCGGTCTAGTTGGCAGCAGAGTCGCGCGCTGAGTAGTGGGGGCCGCCGTCCGTCCGACGCCCTTGATGCACCCTTCCTATGGGCAGTCACCCCTGAAGCAGTTGGGCAGGGGAAAACGGAAGGGTCAGCCCACGAAGGCGGCAGTGAAGAGGAAAGAGTGTCTCCCGAGGGCGCTGCTTCGCGTCCCCGATCATCGTCGCCGTCAACACGTGGGCTGGCTCAGAGCAGACGCACTCCCCTGGCTCTTTACGCCAAAAGCACGGGGAAGAAAACGCCGCACGCGTCGGCTGGTGAGGGGGACATCAACGTTCACGAGCTAATTCGCGATCTGCGTGCAAACCTCGCACGTCGTGACACGTCGCTCAACGACGCGCAGATGGAGCTGTCCGCGCTGCAGAACGATCAACAGCGCCTGCGTACGGAGCTGGCAAAAGTGAAGGAGCAGCTGCTGCAGGCGAAGCAGCAGCGCGACAAGTTGCAGAGTGACGCCACGTCGCTTGAGGAAAGAAAAGCGGCTCAAGAAAAGGAGTTGGAAGATTACCGGAGTCAAGTGCAGCAGCTAGAGAAAGAAAAGAACGACTTGCAGCTTCGTCTAACCACGGCGGAGCTGCTCTATGAGCACACCGGTGCAAAGCACGAAGGAGGTGCAGGCGCTGCGGTGCAGAGTGGCGACGCATCGTCGCCGGACCATTACCTCCGCGATCAGCTGCAACTCTACCGCTCGAAGTGGCAGTCCGCGGAGGACGAGCTGGACCATCTGAACGAGCGACTCACGCAGCTGCAGCGACAACTAGTCAACCAGGCCGCTGTTGTCGACCCCATCGCCATTCCCGCGGTCAGAAGCACGACCATTGACTCCTCTGCCCCACCTGAAGCAGCAACAGTACGGCCGGACAACTTCCTCGAGATCGCGGCACAGCAGCGAGCCGAACACGCCGCGGAGCTGGAGGCATTGCGACGGCAGCACCAGGAACGGCTGCAGCTGCACGCCGAAGAGATACAGCGCCTGCAGCGGCGGTTGGACCGGGCACAGGAGAACGCGGCGTTCCATGAGGATCAGCTACGTCAGCAGCGTCAGGACGACACCCGGCAACACCACAGCGAGGTGCAGGCGCTGCAGACGCAGCTGCGGACGGCGCAGGCGGAGTTGGTGAAGGCGCAGCAGGACCGCGAGCACTTGGCCAGGCAGCTGCGCCGATCCACGGAGCAGGAGACGACGGTGGAGGTATTGCGCGGCCAGGTTGATCAGCTGAAGCAGCGCCTTGGCGAAGTGGGAGCGGAGCTGGCGCAGGTGCGGGGACGGGAGAAAGAGATAAATCTGAACATCCAGCGCGAGCGCATGTCACGCGCGAAGGCGGAGCACGACGCCGAGGTGGCGCAGGCGGCGCTCGCGCAGGAACGGAGGGAGACGCAGTACCTGCAGGAAGAGATTAAGGTGCTGCGGGAGCAGCTGGGCATGCAAGAGGCGTCGGCGAGCCCACGTGAATACAAAGACACACCCTTTCGCTCAGCCACAGAGCAGGTCGCGGCGGCTGCTGGCACAGAAAGCGGGATGTGCTCGTCGCCAAAGCCGGACGTGGGCAGTGGCGACGCTGCTGCGCTTGCGTCGGAGCTGAAAGGCTACGTGAGTCTGATGCGTGTCAACACCGCGCTGCAGCGTCGCGTTGAAGAGCTTGAGGCACAGGTGGACTCGTTGAGGTCTGCGGCACACGCAGCACCGTCGCCATCGCAGCAGGTACTTATGGGCAAGTGCGAAGACTGTTCGCGCGAGCCACCAAAGAGTGCGCCTTCCTCACCAAAAGATCCCGCACTCACAGCTGTAGATGTGGAGCAAGACGTGGAAATCACGCGACTTAGAAGCGAACTGGAGAAGGCGCTGCAGGTCCAGCGCGAGATGCGGTCCAGTTCTGTCGCTGCAGAAAAAGAGCGTCAGCTGCTGGCGCGGGACAACGCAGCCCTCGCCAGCGGTGTGGAGCTGCTGGAGAAGCAACTGCGCAAGGCGCAGGCGGCGCTTTTGGTGGAAATAGCGCACAGCCGTCACAACCGCGACGCATCAGCGCAGCCGCAGCGGCGTCGGCGCCACTCCAAGCAACGCGTAGCCGAGGCAGAAAGAAAGAAAAGAAGGAAATCGCCACAGGAGCACGTCGAGGCGCTCGCGTCGTCTCGAATAGAAGAGAGTCGTCTTCGACAGCGGCTAAAGACGGCGCAAGCACAAGATCAGATTGTTCTGAACGAAGAGCTGCAGAAAGGCGCCTCCTCCAGTGCCGCGGCTCATCCACTGGAAGAGCCTAAGCCTGCTACATGCAGCGCAGATCACGTCCACGACTGCCATGTATGCTGCTGTGCACGCCCAAACTGCCCCTCGACCTCCCCACAGCGGCACCACAAGGACAACCATCATCATCGTCATCACGACGTCGCCTCTCCACCCCCATCGTCACCACCATCATCTGCTGCTATCGCCGTGCCTTCCGCCAATTGTCTTCGCTGTTATGTTGTCGAGTGTATTCGAAGTGCTGATGGCGCCCCAACAACGGCCTCTCCTGCCCTGCGACCAGCGGACCCACTGTCAGCGGCACTGCCCGCTCCGCAAGACACAAAAGCAGCAGCGAAGGCAGAAGCAGCGACGCCTCCTCCACTGAGTCAAGCAGCGGTTGCGGGCTCCGCAACACCGCGGCGGCGCGACGCATCCGCATCGCCTCTGCACAGTCCGCGACGACGCATCCACGGGAGTGTGCTGCCGCCTGTCCACTATCCGTCTTTGGTGCTGAAGAGCCGTGCTTAAGCTGATAGGTAAGCAAACTGGAGTTCCTGTCTTTCGTTTCTGGTTTTTCCCTCCTCCACCCCCTTCTTCTTCTTTTACTCTCCTTGTGCCGCCTACTGCTTTGCTCACTCAATGTTGTAGTGAAGAGACAACGGATGCCAGCGATGTGGTGCTTCCCTTGCATATATATGTGCGTTTATGTGCGTTTTTTTTTTTTTACATTTATGTGCAAGAACAAGAACGCTGGTTTGTTCTTCCTTTGCTAACATGCGGTGTCACATGACATTAACGCCTGAGTGTGAAATCGTTTACGCACAAGTTATTTTTCGCCGTTTTTTTCCCCCTTCACTTTCTCTCCTCGATTTTGCCCCATTCCTTTGTTCTCTTTTGACGTTTACATGCATAAAAGGCTGAAGAGAAAAAAAGAAATGCTCGTTTACGTTAGCCGCCGAGCAGGCGCTCGCAGCCTCGTCACTGCGTTCGCCCTGTGCGCGCAAGGCAGAACGCTCTCCGCGTCGGCGTCCCGCCATGCGATGCAACGCCTGACCACCTGCGCAACTAATCCTGCTCCATCGGCCTCGCCACTCACGCAGGCTCGTCGCCATCTCTGGAATCCATTTGCATCCTTTTCGAAAAATGCCGACGACGCCAGTGTCGATGCCGTGGCGCAGCGCAACGCGAATCAGCACGCCAAAATTGTCGAGGAGGCCCACCGGGACGCCGACAAGCAGAACGAGCTGCTGCTCGACGCCTGCCTGGACTTGCTGGAGATGTGCGGCGGCGACGCAGCCGGCTCCGCCCCGTCCGACAAGTTGGATCCGCTTGCTCGCGACACCATCTGGACGCTTGTGGATGTAATGCTGCACGACCACCGCCGTTCTCCGGCGGAGCAGTTCGACCTCGTCTACACGGCCCTCTGCCTCCCGGCTGCGCAGGAGCAACATGACGTTCAGCGCTGCCTGATCGTAGTACTCCACACCGTCCTACCAGAGACGCTCTTCCGCGTGTTCGAAAGCGTGAATCTGTACGTGGTGCACGACGACGAGCAGTCTCTACACCAGCGCGAAGCGCTGCTGCGTTTCATGCATGCCATGCTGGGCGAGCTGCGGGCACCGCCTGGACTGGAGGATGAGGAAGTGCTGGCAGTGTACGTGGATGACGTCGCGGCGGTGTTCCCGGCACTCGCGACGAGCCCGGCGTGGGCGGTGGTTGCGAAGGACGCCTCGACCATTGCGCTAAAGGCGAAGTTGTTTGCCCTGCTTAGCCGCTTGTGTGCCGAGTTTGACGAAGACAGATCGGGGAAGGTGAAACTGGAGGACCTGCGCTCCACCGCACGACGCGTGCTGGGCGAGGAGCAGGCGACGCAACTGCTGGAAGGTGCGCAGCCGGACAAGGACGGTAAGATCGCCTACCCGCAGCTGGCGGCTCTGTTGACGCGTCCTCCACCGAAGCACGAGGTGAAGGAGCAACAGCAGTGAGTCGCGAGTGTAAAAAAAAAAAAGAGGTTGTTCTTGTTGTTATTAACGTGTTTCAGCACCGTAGTAACCAAAGAAACGGTACTCTGCGATGAAACGAAAGGGAAGAGGTTTTTTTGAGGGTTTATTTTTGTGTGTGTTCGTTATACACTGATGTTCTTCGATTGTCTGAGTCTTCCACTACCTCTGCTCGTCACATTTGAGCCAAGCAGCGCTTCTTTTCTTTTCTTCCGAGTAAGACCCGCATAGGGATACAAGGGCAAGTTCGAAAAAAGAAAAAGGACGTCTTTCGTGAGTTGCTGTCTCGATGTTTGGTTAGCGCATTCTCGTCTTCTGTTCGCTTTGGAGAGTCCATCAGGTTTCAGTTTTTCTGTTTTCTACGTGGAAGGGAAGACATACATGCACACATACACACACACACACACGAGCACAGTGTAGGAGAACACCTCCTCCGCAGAGCAACGCCGTTACCGCAACAAGATTTATCAAGACTGCTAGTAATATTTGTCCTCAGCTGTTTCGTGACGAAAACAGGACCATCAACTCCTCTCAATCTATCGGATTTGTTTTTTTTTCCCCCTGTTGTTGTTGGTCTTTGAGGGTACTTGCCTCTTCCTTCTCCTGTTGTTACGCTTTCTCGCATCTGAAATCCTCGTTCTTTGGCTTTTTCACTCTCCATTCTTCTCTTCCTGCACTCTGATATGGGGCGGCGAAGCAGAAAAAAAAAAAAAAGCCAACTCAATACTATTATCGCTACTGTTGTTATTATTATTGAGAGGGCTGTTTGTCTTTTCTCCGAGAGCTCATTTGAAGACAACGGTGAGCCAGTGGTGTAACCACACCGTTTAGACACAGAGACTTTTTTCCCTCAGTGCAACAGAGAAGAAAGAGAAAAAAAAAAAAAAGAAAAGAAACACAGCCGCTCGAAGCCTTGGAGTTCTTGTTTGTTTTGGTCGTGTGGTTGTGTACTTGTGTTTCCCATAATACAGCTAAGCAGTGATCATTGCAAAGCCGTTAAACTAAAGATATTTTAAAAAAAAAACGAAAGACGAAAAAAAAAAAACAGAGCTTTCAGCAGTACACAGAGAGAAAATTAAACCTAAAAAGAGCCGAAGCTCTTTTTTTTTTTTAAGAGCCCGCAAGTCGACTGAGTACGCGGCTTCGCGTTTATTTGAGTGTCGTAATCACGTACACTACACGCGCCGGCTGTGCATGCGTGATCGTTTCTCTCTGTATACGAGTGCTTACGCAGGTGATACGATTTGTGCGATGCGCCGCAGTACTCTGCAAAAGGCTCTTCGACCAGTGCTGTGCAATGCAACCTGCGACGACGGCGCAGAGCTGGCCAACCCTTTCTATCCAGCACTTCGCAAAAGCGCTGACGTCGTCCAGCTTCACAATACAGCACCACACAGGTCTACGTCTGCATCTCTTGTCACCTCCTGTACGACCGTCTTGAGCTCGGCGGCGTTGCGCCTCGCAAGCCGCACAAGCCCTGCTCGCCGCATGTGTCTTTTCACCTCCGTGCGATGGCTGACGGCACCGGACGCAGCCGATGCGGAGAATGCAGCTGCTACCACGGGGAAAAGCGAATCACAGCCGAGGCAGAAAAATAGCAAGGGTGGCAGCCATGAAGTCGATGGGAACACTTCAGAAGCGTTGTCCGCACCTGCGGTTTCGTCAGCAGCTTCATCCTCCTCCGCCTCCTCTGGCTCCGCTGCGTCACCTAAAGCAGCACCAGCAGCAGCAGCGAGGGTGTCCGGTAAGCGTGCGGCGAAGCGGAAGGCAAACGAGGCGGCAACGGTTGATGCAGCAGCCAATTCAGAGTTTGATCTTATGGCGACATTACAAAAGGTGATGAAGCCGGTCTACGTGGCACCAGGCACCGCGGCAATGAAGGCTTACAGAGCAAAGCTCCACGTGCGTGCCGCGCAGTCAGAAACCGAGAGCAGCAACAGCAGCAGCGCCGTCGTGGATGCGGAGCACCCGTGGCGAAGCACAGCGAAGACGGCGGACAACGATGGCATCGCCTTCTCCGATTCCGCTGCCGAGTTGTTCATTTTGGATGAGCAAAAGCACGATGTCGGCTCGGCGGAGGCGCCTGGCGACGGCGGCAGCGACGACAAGAACAGCAGCAGCAGCAGCAGCAGCAGCGCCGAGCCGCTCCCCTCCACTGCCTCGCCGTCGGCGGAGTCAGGCAGCGTTGGCCCCGTCGACATCAACGAACCTCTGCTCGACGACCCCTTTCAGATTCCCAGCGTAGATGACGATGCGCTGGCCCGCGATAGCGGCGCCGCGTCGTCCTCGTCTTCTTCCGCCGCCATGACCCCTTATGGCAGCCGCAGCGGCAGCGCGGGTGCGGCTGTGAATCCAAACCAAATCAGCGAGGCCGTTCTCGCCTCCGTTGACATCCTCTGCGATGACCTTTTTCACTGCAAGACGGAGGTGCTGCGGTCTTTTGCCCGAACACGGCGGATCAGCGGGTCACATAGCAAGGCAGAGCTGGTGTTGCAGCTGGTCGAGCACGCCCACCGTGCCGCGCATGGCGAGAACGACGACCTCACTATCACCCGCCGCCTCCTCGGTGATGTCTTTGACGAGACGGTACGCACGAGCGGCGTACGGTCGGCCTGGACGAACAAGTCACTCGAGGCGTCACACGTCGAGCTAGCCTGTGAGAAGCACCTGGCGTTTGAGCAAATGGTGAACACGCGCAAAACGATGATGGTGCGTCATAACGTAGCCGAGGCGGCGCGGGTGCTGCGCAAGCTGACCCGCATCTTCCAGGAGGAGCAGGAGCACCTCTCGGTGATGGCCGTCGGTGGCGTCTTCCGCAACTACCGCGCCGAGGCGGATGAGCTAGTGCGGTCGATGTCGGTGACGGAGCTAGTGAGCCCCTTCGCCAGCTTCCTCGTCTCCTATGTGCGCTACGGCTCCAGCGCCACCGTCCTCACACGAGAGAACGTAAACGAGCGCTTGGTGCAGCTGGAGCTGTTTCAGCCAACGGTGCAGGAGATGGACGACACCACCACCCTGCAGCGCCTGATGGATCTGCTGGATCCGGCGGTGCGCGCGATTGAGCTGGCCGATACCGTGCTGGAGCCTGGGTCGAGGACAAGGTTTACGTTTGAGTACCCCACCGTGACGGTCGCCAACGCCCGCGCCTTCAGCGAGGCATCGCACACGCGGTGGAATACCAGCGCGGCGCCGGAGTGGGTGCACGATCTCGCACGGCTATTCTGCAACTGGGAAGCCATCGTGCGCACCGACCTCCCCCGCTTCGAAGACGTGCCCCGCTACTTCTTCGACTGCATCCTGCGCGGTCTTGTGGACTTCTACGTGTTGCAGCGCGTCTACGGCGATTTGACGCGGTGGGCTGACATACCAGTTTGGAACCGGCAGTCGCTGAAGGAGGCGCTGAAGGAGCATCTCACGACCGAGGAGAACGTGCGGCATGCGTTGGAGGACTTGCTCTCTTACGTTCAGGCTGGCAGCGCCGATAGCTGCGCGACGGTGCGGGGCGACTTCTTCGCCATGGTGCTCTCGCAGATGCAGGGCGCCGTTCAGGACCTCCAGGCGGAGCGGTCGGCCCTGCATGAGGAGCGCGCCGCGGTCGTTCTGCAAGCCATCTGCGACACCGCCTCCCACTGCACCCGCTCCCATGGTCTCTTCTCCCTGCTGGTCCGCCTTACAGAGGACATGCGCTTCCACCTTCGCTTCCAGCGTGTATACAAGAGGATGACCTCCGCAGACCGCAAGACAATTCGTACGCAACTCTCCGTCAATATGGAGAAAACACTCCTCTACTTTGAGCAGGAGTTCCAACTCACCCCGATTTCGACGAAGGCGGTCGGCTTCCTCGTCGTGCAGCTCCTCTACCTGTCCCTTCGCGGGGACGGCAGCAAGCGGCCAGTCTTGGAGCGCTTCGCCAGCGTCACCGGTGTTGCTGCACTCGATATCGTGGGATTGACGGAGACGAAGACGGTCGGCGTGCGCGACCTGCACATCGCCTTTCCACCGCAGCTGTCCTACAACTCCTGGCTGAACGAGTCTGACACTCGAGAGAAGTCCGTCTACAACGTGCTCCCCTCCGTCGCGGTGAAAGGGACGACGAACCAGGCGATGATCATCTCGCAGGCGCCGATGATGAAGGCGCTCGACGCCATCTCGCGTGTGCCGTGGCGGATCAACAAGTACATGCTCCACGTGCAGGAGGCAATTGTGCGGGAGGGCTTCGGCTTTGGCAAGATCCGCCCCGCCTTCTACCCGCTGCACTTCTACGCCCTCAGCGACGGCAGCATCCGCTACCCGTCCGACCGGCGCCGCAGCTCCGCCGCCGCCGCTACTGCCACGGCCTTGGAGACGTACGGCAACGGCGGCGGCGACGACGACGACAAGGAGGAGAGGGAGGAAGAGGAGGAGAAGGAGCTCTACAACATCCAGCAGCGCCGCGCGATGCAGATGCAGCGCAACGCCGACTGGAAGGAGCTGTCAGAGCTGCGCAGCAGCCGCATCCACTATCTGCAGGCACTGCGCCAGGCGCGATCTATTCTGCAGTTCTCGCACATCTACTTCCCGAACAGCATGGACTTTCGCGGTCGCATGTACCCGCTGCCCGGGCGGCTGAACCACACCGGCTCCGACCCGTTCCGCGGGCTGCTCGAGTACGCAGAGCCGAAGCCCCTGGGCAGCGTGGGCCTTTACTGGCTGAAGGTGCACCTCGCGAACAAGATGGGCATGAGCAAGCTCTCCTTCGACGAGCGGGTGCACTACGTGGACGAGCACCTGGAGGACGTAGTGCAGAGTGCGGAGAGCCCGCTGCAGGGGGACCGGTGGTGGCAGGAGGCGAGCGAGCCGCTGCAGTGTCTCATGGCGTGCAAGGAGGTGGCAAATGCGATGAAGTGCTCGCAGGGGCCGGAGAAGTTCCTCTCCCGCCTCCCCGTCGCCGTCGACGGCAGCTACAACGGGTTGCAGCACTACTCGGCGATTGGGCGTGACGCCTTCGGCGCCGCGCTCGTCAACCTCATTCCCAGCGAACGACCGGCGGATGCCTACACCGGCATTCTGAAGGAGATGCTCAAGTCGATCCGCGCCGACGCCGCCCACGATCACCAAGTGGCGCAGCGCTGCCTTGGCACGGGCCACGGCCAGGACAAGGATCACATCAAGCGCAAGACAATCAAGCGGCCCATCATGACACAGGTATACGGCGTGACTGCCTTCGGCATGTCGGAGCAGATCTTTGACGAGCTGCAGAAGCAGAACAAGAGCCACGGCTTGTGGACGCACACGGATATGAAGGAGATGGCGGCGTACCTGCGCGACAAGGTGCTCGAGTCGCTCGGCGTCACATTCCGCGAGACGCAGAACTGCCGCCGCTGGATCAATGAGGTGGTGCAGCTGATTTGGAAGGTGCAGCCACCGGAACTGCGCAATGCACTGTGCTGGACGACGCCGCTCGGCCTTGTCGTTCGCCAGCCCTACCAGGTGCGCAACGAGTGCTCGCTCTTCACGACGAACGGCTACGCGCGGATTGCCGGCGACGCGATTGCCCCGGCGAGCCGCAAGCAGCTCACGGCGGTTGCGCCGAACCTGATCCACTCGCTCGACGCCACCCACCTGGCTATGACGGCATTGGAGATGCAGCATCAGGGACTGTCGATGATGGCCGTGCACGACTCGTATTGGACCTACGCCTGCGACCTGCCGACGCTGTCGCAGGTGCTGCGCGAGCAGTTTGTGAACCTCTACTCCAAGTATGACCCGCTGTGGGAACTGAAAGAGCAGTGGGAGGAAACCTACTTCATGGACCTGCGCCGGCACGGTGTGAAGCTGCCGGAGCCGCCAAAGCGCGGTGATCTGGACCTCAACTTGGTGCTGAAGTCGCCGTACTTCTTTTCGTAGTCGTTTCTCCCTCTCTTTGTTTTTTGTTTGTTTGTTTTACGGCTGTTGATTTGCGTTGTTGCTGTTTTTCTCTTAATTTTAGTTTTGGTTTTTTTTTGTTTTTAGCTACAATCTCTTGCAGCTTCTTCACAGTTCTCATGAAAACACACTAAATCGTTTGCTCTCCGCACCTTCTTTTTTTCCCCCTTTTGACTTTTCGTTAATTGTATGAGTTTGTGTCTTCTTAGTTGTTCATGTGAACGTAGTTGCCTGCGCTCCCTCTCTCACTGTTTTCAATATTCTCCGTCGTTTCTTTTTTTTTTTTTTTACTATTGCCTTTTAAAGCGTAATAACATGCTACGTTAGAGTCTTCTTTTTTTGTGTGTCAGTTTTTTTTTTTCTCTCACGTGCGCAATTCTGCGAACCTGCTCTTTTCCAAAACAAAAGAAAGGATGTCGCCCATTATCTCCGACTACATTGAGGTAGGGGGCGTGGCGAGCTCAAATGGTGAACAGCGGAGTGCAAGCTGCTTGTACGCTGCTTAAGTGCTCGTATTCCTCCGTTAACATGGGACGACGAAGCGCTTTTACTGTATTTGAAAGGCATGGAACTCTGCAGTAATACACACAAACCGTATTTCTCATAAAGTCGTTTCACGCTGCATCGCACTCCGTCTTGTCTCGTCTCTTTTTCTTTTTTTTTTTTTCTAGAACCGTTGAAAGTCTCCATATTTGGCTTTTTTACATCAACAGAGACGTCAATAAAACTGCTGGAGAGGGGGGATCTTGCAGGTTGGATTCTGTTTTCCATACCTATTCGGAACATCTTCTCTACGCTTCTCTTTCGTAGAGGCTTTATCTGCCCGATTCGCCTTCCTACCTTCTTCAGCTGGTTGCCCCAAGCCTACAAGCACCTTTTTTTCTTTCTCTTCTTTCTTTTTCATATTGGTTTGTTACTTTAATAGACGTGTGGCGGAAATACTGCTCTTTGTGTTCATTTCTTATTAGACTTTTCTTTTTTCTCTGCATGGATGCCGTCGAGTTCTCGGTCGGCCTCGTCTGCAACGCCCGCGTCGCGACCCGCGACGCGAGCCACCACGCTTGCACCGCTCATTAAGCGAAGTGGCATCACTCGACTCTCCACGCCAGCCTTCTCCCAAACAATAGCCCCGAGAAGTCGCACCTCCTCCGCAACAGCAGCAGCAACAACAACAGCACCAGCAGTGCTCGTGTCCACACCACCGTCAGCTGCCTCCACCGCCAAAACCACCGACAAATCTCAACCCGCTCGTGCTTCCAACGCAGCGGCGTCGAATGCCCTCGGTGGGCCTGTCTCCTCGCCTGTAGCTCCTGCACAAGTCAAGGCGAACAGTCGTTTGGAAAAAAGGCAAAAGAACGCCTTCAGCGTAGCGGCTGGTTCAGCTGGCGCAGCAACACTCGCCCACACCTCCGCCATCACGCCGCAATGGAGGCGCCGCGTTGCTGTCGTGTGCGAGCGCCTGGAGCAAACCGTGCAGGAGACGGAACAGATCCTCATGCGCGTTGCCTCCACCAACAAGAACCCCTCCGTGGCAAATGAGCTGCGCAGTGAAGTCTCTGCTGTTGCTTTGAGCCCTCTCACCGACCCCTGCGTGCCGACGTCGGCGCAGACGCTGGCGGCGGTGCAGCGCTACCGAAGTGGGTGCATGGCTGCCCTGTTGGAGTTGCACGCAGTTGTCGAGGAGATCTCAGCATCCGTTACAATGAGTTCTGATATAGGGACCACCAGCGCACCGTGTCTGCCTCAACCTTCTCACTCCAATGTAGAGAGTGGAGAGAACTCAGTGGAGTTGAAAAACAGAACAGCTGCAGCCGTTCCGGCTGCTGTCGAAATGGCGCAGCTTCAACACAACTACCACCTACTCGAAATCCGTCTGTCTGAAACTTTAGCGGCGCAAGCGGCGTACATGGTGGAGGTGGAAGCGCAGCAGCGGCAGCGTGAGCAAGACGGCATTGTTGGCGAATACATGTTCACCACGCGTCTCCTTGTCGAGCAGGAAGCGGCGGAGCGGCGGCACTTGACGAAACTCTGCGCCTACGTGACCTCCACCATTTGCTCTCATGCCAAAAGTAGCAGCTCCATGCGGCCACAAGGCAGCACAAGTCTATTAGAGAACCTCGCCTCTGCGCCAGTCATTTCCACTGCGAATGCAACGCCGGCGGCGGTGGTGGCGGCAGCAGCAGCCTCATGCACGCCTCTGCCTCCGCAAGACGACGAAGTCGTGGCACGCCTTACCGCGGAAAAGGAAGTCCTCCTGCGGGAGCTGAGCGGGCAGAGCAGTCGTACGCAGTCGCTATTGGCGGCGCAGCTGCGTGACGCGCAGGCGGCCCACGGGCGAGCCTTGACGCAGCTGGTCGCACGCCATGCCGCCGAAAAGGAGGTCTGGGACACGCGTCGAAGCGAAACGAAGCGCGAGGCAGCGGAGCTGCAGCAGCGATGTGAGCAGCTGCAGCAAGAGTTGCAGCACGCGCAGGAGCAGCGGCGCGACGCCCAGCAGTACGCCTCGCTCACCCAAGACAGCCTGCAGACGCAGTTGAAGGACACGACGCGAAAGATGTGGCAGCTGCAGCTGGCGAACGACCATCTCGATGCGAAGGTGCGGGTGCTGCAGCGCGAGTTGGAGGAGGTGCGGGTCAGCCGATCACCACTACGAGGGGAGCCTATGCCAACATCGGCAGCGGCAACACCGTCACCGCCACAGAACGGTGAAGCAGAGGCGCGACACGGCAGTGCAAGGACAGCTGCAACGCCATCACCACACTCGATTGGGGTGCCAGCTGCTGCACGGATGGTCAGGGGGACAGGAGCAACCGCGACAACGACGACGTCCGCAGCGTCGCTGCGCAGCATCCCTCGCCTGCTAGCCCCGCCGATGTGCCGCCCAGTGGAGGTGGATGTGCGCCACGGCCACCCTCTACCACCGTCTCACGATGCGAAGAATGATAAAACTATGGAGCAGGGTAACTGCAAGAAATATACAGCGACGCAAGAGATAAGTGAGGATGAGGTGACAGTGAACCCGTCGGTGTGGCTCGCGTACGATGAGCGCAGCCTTCTCTCCAGTGCCACGCCAACAAAGTACGACCGTCGCTCTCACGATCACTATCAGTTGTCCACCGCTGCTGTTGCGTTGGACGACATCACCGTGTCGGCCACTTCCACCACCTCGGTCGCCTATGTAAAAGGCGACGTCCGTCCGTCCTCCACGACGACCAGTCGCCGCAGCTCGGCCCTCCCCCCGTTTCTGATGTCCTCTCTTCCCTCCCTCAAGCGTGCCGCTTCGGACTCCACTCCGCACCGGGCGGACACGGCGGCGGTGGAGGTGTCGTACATGAGCGAGGGCCCAACGAAACACATATCCGCCGAGACGCGCTCGCAGTCGTCCCACGTGAATGCCACTGCGTTCACCAGCGCAAGGGTCATCACCACCAGTGCGGCACATTCGGATGAAAATAAAGACAACAACGGCTACTCAATCGTTAGCAACGGCAGTTCCCCGTCTGCGCTGCCACCCGGTGTCTCGCCGATGCGACGGCAGCTCTCGCTGGATCGCACGCCTGTCACGGTGCCGCCGCAGCGCGACTCAGCTCACTCGCGTGATGCGTCACTGACCACGGCGAATGACGCGTCGCTCGACGCGGAGGCGGAGGAAGTCAAAGAAGAGCCCCCGCAGCAGCGTGCACTGGAGCGGCTGAGTCACCCACCGCGTTCTTCTTCCGTTAAAATGACTTCGGAGAGGGAGGCGACGTCGCGTCAGTCAAGCCCTTCACCTTACCTCCTTCCCTTCGGGCCATCCACGCCGGCCAGCTCCCGCATATACACCAACTCCGACCTCGAGGCTGACGACGACGGCAGTGCGTGTCTGCCGCTGACGGCGCCGCATGGTGCAGTCGTGATGACCCCCAGTGGTCCCTCCAGCAGCAGAGGCAGCGAGACCGAGGAAGAGCATGAGGACGAGGCTGAAGGAGAGGAGAACGACAGCACGGCGTCCCTCCCGCCCTCGGCGCGCGTGCGACTGGAAAACGTACGCCGCGAGATTCTCTACCATATGGAGATGCTGGAGAGAGACGTGCAGGCCGTCACGGACCGCCACGACGCAGCGCAGCGGCAGCGAAGGCGGGAGCGGAATATGATCCGTGTCAACGCGACCTCTCTGCACGCGAGTCCAACCGCGCAGAAGACGCAAGCGCCGTCCAGAGAAGCGAAGGATGGAGAAAGAGACAGTCACGAGAGTAACGAAGAGGAGAAGAACAGGAGCACGAGTGGCGTGGACTGCGCGCTTGAGCGCCTGCACATTGCGCAGCAGGAGGACGACGACCAGCTGGCACAATATTACGCGGAGGTGAACCGCAAGAGAGAGGAGTTGGAGCGTTGTCTGCGGGTGGTAGAGGAACGGCTCGCCCCACGTCATCGCGATCCAACGCCTCGTGAAGAGTGCTAAGGGCACACACACACACGCATAATAAAAGAAAAGAGAAAAAAACGTGTATATCAAGCGACGAGTATCGACGATAAAGCTCCGCTCTATCCACCTGTGTAGGGGAAGACGCTCGTTTGCTTTCCTGTCTGTTGAGCAGCATTTGCGCGTACTGGCGACGTTTTTTTTCTTGTGTTCGTTTTTGTTTTTCTCTCTTTTACTTGCAGCTCCCTTCTTTATGTCGCTCTCCTCCTCTTCCCTGCGCCTTTTGCGTCTTGGGGACTCGTGTCAACAACAACAACCCCCCCCCCTCTCCTCTCCACTCTTCCTCGCCTCTCCCTGCATACATGAAGGAAACAAAAACAACACGGTCACTCGAGTGTGATTTGGTTACACAGTTTTTCTTTTTTTTTTTATTTGATTGTTTTTTTATCGTCGTTCACCCTTTTTTTTTTTTTTCTTGCAGCTTTCCAAGCCCCGAATGGCTGCTGTCTATCTCCTCGATGTCAGTTATCTCGCTTCACCCACGTATGACGCACAGCCCACACCACGCCCCTCCCCTCCTCTGTCATGGTGGTGTGCGGGGGAGCTGGCGCAGTGGCGGTCTGCACTGGCGCTGCGTGATGCGTGGGCGGCGGTGGCGTCAGCCCAATGTGCCGTCCCTGGTGCCGCCGACCTCCCTGCATCGAGCTCTCATGACCGCGCTGGTTACATTTCATTGAACGATGTCGACACTAACAGCGGTACGACGGCTGAGAAGTCGGCTGTGCCGTTGCGGTCACCGTCGCCCTCACCTTACCACCTCTACCCGTTCCCCTCCATTGTACCGATTCGAAACAAATACTTCACCACACTTCTCTCCCTGTTCGTTGGCTGCGTCGGAGCCTCAGCGCAGAGCAAGGTAGGAAACCGTCTCTCGTCAGCCACCCACGATGACGTCACCGCTGCGCTTCTCCAGGTGACGCAACAGCAGCAACAGCATTCCATCGCCAACGCGCCGCGCTGCTACGGTGGGGTGCTGCTGGCAGAGCTGCGGCAGGACCCGGCGGCGGTGCCGTGGCACGTGCTGTCATGCAGCAGCGGTGGTTGTGTGTTTCGTGTAGTCATGGTGTTTTTGGAGGAGGAGGAGGACGACGAAGCGGAGGACGACGCAGCCTCACACGCGGTGCCAAACAAGGGCAACAGCAGGCGGAAAAAGAAGCCCAGCGCGCCCTCGCTTGAGCAGAAGGAGCGGTGGGAACACTTCGCGGTGGAGAACGGCTTCGAGTGTGTGTTTCACAACCCCATTTACGCTCCCCATGCGAGCACGACGGAGATGCAGCTGGAAGTGGTGTCGCCCACATCGGGGCGCCGCGGGTTGCTGGAGGCGTCGCTGCGCGGCTCCAACCGCCTTTACCAGCTTCTCTGCAATACCCTGTGGCCGGCTACGGTGCGCAGCGAACACGGCAGCTCCTCTGCGAATATAGCATTCAGTGAGACACAGCCGTGGCATCTGAAGAACGCAGTGCCTCCAGGAAATGCGTTTCTCGTGGTGGGCAACAACCTCCACGTGTTGGAGCATCTCTTTGATGAGTCGACGGCTCAAAAGAGCGGCGGGCGAGCGGGCCGTCACCTACGCTTCTTTACCAAACTGGTGCAAGAGCCGGCGCAGAGCGCGGGCAAAGGCACTGCCCACGACGGTTCCGCGGGCGCAGTGGGTCAACCACCCTCTAAAAAACACACAGAAGGCGCAATGCAAGGTAGCGATCGTGTTGACAGTCAAGGGGCATCAACGCCTGCTGCTGCTTCTGCTGCTAGTACTAGTACTGCTGCAGCAGCGGGACGGCGTGGAGATGCTGCCCCGCTTTCGCTGGTGCTGGTGAATAAGTACTACGCCGCCGTGGCGCAGCCGCGGCTGCTGCAGACAGCCCTGTTCAGCGCGCCAATGCAGGATGTACTGGAGCTCTACTGGGAGCAGCGTTTCGCGACAGGAAGTTCCGGAGAGGCATTGTGCGCTGAGGCACCCGCCCTTGTTCTGTGGCCGCCAAGCCTCTCCTGGTCCTCCTGGGACGCCACCATTCAGCAAGAGGACATGCGTACCTCGTCCGCTGCCCAGCAGCATGTGGATGCAGTGCTCGACGTCCGGAGTGGCTATCCTCCCCTCGAAGTGATCTTAGATGCCTTGAAGCGTCGCGGCTGCGGCGACGTGGTGGTGGTGGTGGCAAGCACACAAGAAAGCGCATGCACCGTCAAGTCGTCGCAAGCATCTCCCTCGTTGACGCCGTATGAGGTGCGTGTGTGTGTAGAGCGGGACGTCGAGGTGGTGGACCTCAACACGCCAGTGCGCGAAGCCGCGGCGGAAGCCGCAGCGCGATCCATCCCTGTCCTGTGCGATGAGGAGGACGTGTGCGCCACCCGCGGACTGGATCGCCTAGAGGAGATTCTGCATTGTGTGCAGTGGAAGCGCAACTACCCTTTGCCCTCGTCTAGCCTCACCGAAGCACGCCAACGGCATCTCGAGCGCGGTGAGAGTTCCGTAAACTCGTGCTTTGTACTAGCGGCTGGCCGCGATGCTTTTGAGGAAGAGGCGTGGCTGCGTGACGTGGTGGGGGCACTGCCGCCCACGCAGCCCTGTCCCTGTCACGCGGAAGCAGTGGCGTCCGACATGCGCGTTCTTCTCGCTGTCGCGCCTTCCGTCGTCGCCGCAGCTTCTGTGACGGCGGTGCCGGATGCCGCACGGATCGCTTGCACGACGTCGTGCCTGACCACCACACTCATGAACTCCTACTTCACAGCAGACGTGCAGTTGCACCTGCGCGGTGGGCTTTGGACACACTACCGCCATCCACCCTCCACCGCGTCAGCTGTATCGATCTGTCGCTACCCGGAGCAGCTGGCGTTATACGACGGCTTCATCGTCGTTACGAGTCTGCAGGTGCTGCAGCACGCCGCCGCACTCCCGCCCGGTTCCTCGCAGCTCGCGAGCGTGATCGCTTCGCTGGCCCGCAAAGCAGCGGCGTGGATGTCGTCGCAGCACGCAAAGACGGTCATGTCACACCGCACAGACGATTTAACAGACACACCACTGACGCTGCTGTATGTGACGGACGTGACCGGGTCCGACCTGGAGAAAATCAGCCTCTTGGATGAGTGCTTGACTTCGATCGTGAAGACAGAGCAGCGAGGTAGCAAAGAAGAAGAGGAGTACAACTTCGTGCCGATAGAAGTGGTTTTCGCCAATGCGTCACCGGCAGACAACACCCTTGCTGCGACGGCCGCTGCTATTCCAGTGATAAGGGAAGCGTGGGACACCTCGAAAGACGGGCCGGATCGGATTCGCGAAGCCTTCGAGCAACAGCTTTGGCCGCACCGGCAGCTCCTTCCTCAGCGCGGCAGCTCCCACGGCATGAAACCAGGCAGTGCGGTGAAGGAAAAAACAGCGTCCACGTCGCATAAAGACGCGCGTATCTGTCGGCCTGCGGCGGCCGTTACAACCTCTGTTAAGGCGACGAGCAACACTTCAGTGGATTCCGCGGCCGCGGCACCTCCTTCACAGGGTAAGACTCACGCCGATGTGATGTGGGTTGCCCCGGTTATCGGTTGTGAGCTGCCACCCACCTACTTAATCGACCCTGAAACGCTGCGTAGTGTGCCGTTGCCGACCTTTGCCGATTCCAAGAGCAAGCCTCACCGCATGTCTGTGTTCAACTCTCCCAGCGAGCAGTATGACGTGGCTAAGGAAAAGCTCAACGTATGGACCACGAAGATGAAGAAATACGGTCACCGGCTCAGTGACAAGCAACGCCAAGAACAGGCAGCGGCTCTTGCCCTTGCTATGGAGAGCATACTGACGGAACAAAAGCAGTGAGAGAGTGCGAGTTTTACTTTTTTTTTTCTCCTTCTTCAATGAGGAAAGTTGATGCAGCACCCGCTTCAGAACTCCAATGCGAAAAACTGTTTTTTTTTTCTTGCTAAGTTCTTTTTTTATTTTTTTTTAATGAGCGTTGTTTCACCCAGCAACAATGAGCACAGAATGCTGGCATGCTGTTCTAGGTGTTGAAAAGGTGGACCGAAACACCGTCCTAAGAAAAACACGAAAGCCATAACTCTTCAGAAATATGACTCCACAAACATACGAAGAAACGTACCGGAAGGTGTGAAGTGTCGCTTAAATGCCAAGCTTGTAGCAGCCATTTGTGGTGCTCAAGGCTCATCAAAGAGTAAAGTTCTCGCGTCTTTACAACGTAGGTTGTCTTTCTTCCCCATCCCCTCCCCCTCCACCTGTCTGTCCTCTTCTGGTTTATTTGATTCCTCCCCTTCTCCTTCTTCGTTTTTCTCTATTATGTAATGACGCATAAATGTAGTCCTGAGTCCTTCTTTTTTTTTTTTCTTCACACGTCTTTTTTTTTTTTTCTCATAGGCCGCAGTGGCACCTCCCTCACATCGTGTGTGCGTGTGTGTTTGCGTGTATTTCTTCATACAGTCGAGTCTTCTGCTTCTTTTTCACCACCATAGAGCACCATCACCCGCGTAGTTTTTTTTTCCCCCTGCAATGTCGAACAGAAGACAAGGTGGTGACTTTAGTGGTGCCCGCCCGTTCGCTGTCCGCAAGCGCACCCGCTCTTGGGAGCGCAAGCCCGGCAGTAAACCAAAGAAGGTCATCACATTGGCGGAGCGTGCCGCCCAGCCAATCAACCACGTGGTCCCGCTGGACCTCTCCTTTGGCAACTTCGAGTTTCAGGAGCTGAAGAGCGTTGGCAAGCGTGGCGGTGGCGTGCGCGAACTCTCGTCGCTGCTGCGGCAGGCGAGGCGCAAGGCTTCGAGCCACGCCGAGATGCTACACACCCGCGAAGGGGCCGAGATGCGCAGCAACGACCTGCTGTCCGCCGCGATGCAGCGTGCGGCGGGGCTGAAGGTGAAGGACGACGCTCAGAAGATCAGCAAGGCTCTGGCGAAGCGGCGGAGCAAGAAGCGGCAGTCGGCGAAAAAGTGGGCGAAGCGCATGAAAGCTCTTGAGGACTCCGTGGAGAACGTCGTGAAGGACCGCTCCATCCAGAAGCAGACAATGCGGGCACGGAAGGAAGCGAAGGCGCGTGCGAAGGAGAAGAAGCGTGGGGCGGCGACGGGTGGCAAGGCGGGGAATAAGGGTGGGAAAGGAAGGATGAAAGGCTTTGGAGGAAAGAAGGACGCCAAGAAAGAAAGCGGTAGCGGCGGAAAGCATGGCAAGGGCGGCAAGGGTGGCTTCAAGAAGAGACGGTCGTAGACGTCGCTAGTTTTTTTTTTTTCGCTGAGTTTCTCTTTACGCGAGTAGCCTATTGTATTTCCTTCCTTCTTTCAGTTGCGGATTAATAATGTCGATTAATCGCACCTCTTTACGTCTCTCTTTTTCATATAGGTTTTTTTTTGCTTGTTAAAGGAGAGTTTTTGTAAAAGGAGAGCTGCTTCCAGCGTTTAACATGACCAGTTTAAAAAACGTATAAGTAAGAAAAGCACACAATTTCAATTCGCTTTCACTTTCAAAAAAAGTCGTTGTCAGTGAAGCTGAATGGGATTTCCGACTCTCATCTTTCACGCCTCCTCGTCAAGCAGATCGAAAAATAGGTTAATAAGTGCCTGCATCTGCAGAGCTTTTTTGTTTTTCTTTCCCAAACAAATGAGGTGCAGTGGTGCACTTATTACCTCCTTCAACCGTGTGACGTGAAATTGTCTCCCCCTCCTTTTCAGTGATGCCCATTTTTTTTTTCTTTCTCCAGCTGCTGTCGTTATCACTTCTCCTGTTTTTTTTTTTTCTGTTCGTTTTGCCTCGCAAAAAGCACGAACGTTGTTCTCCTGCATACTTAGCTCCTGCGCGTACGCTCACCTTTCATCTACACAGTTCTGTACAAAAGCAGAGATCTTTCTTTCACACATACAGAAAAAAAAAAACAGTCTCTCTCTCTCTCTCCCAAGCAGCACCTTCAGAAAAGCAGGGCTCGCTGTATTTCGATTATTATTATTATTATTATTACTGTTATTGTGCTTTCTTTTTACTTATTTTGCTTGAGTTGTGTTCTTATTTCCTCCGTAAAAAAAAAAAAAATGTTCCAGCGCATGAACACTCGCATCGGTGGCAACGCGCTTGTGTCGGCGCTGCGTATGCAGCAGCGCAAGTTCGCCTCCACCAGCCTCTTCCCCGCCGCTCGCTGCCAGCTGCCCTGCAATGCTCACTTCCGCTCTGCTGCTGCTGCTGGTGCTGCTGCTGCCGCGTTGGCGCCCACCGCACCGCGGACGGGGCTGCGCCACTACACGACGACGACGCGGACAGGACTCATGCGCGTGCACGGCCGCGACGATGTGCAGAACATGAACAGTCCGATGAACTGGTCTGGTAGCGGCAGCGGCGGGGGCAGCCAGGCGGACAGCCTGACCCCATACGTGCGGCAGCACCTCGCCCGCGTCTACACACTGCTCGGTGCAGGCTGTATGACGGCCGGTCTGGGCAGCTTCCTCATGGTGGCGACGCCACTGGGTCGGGCGGTCCCGTATTGGTTCCCGATGTTGGGCGGCTTCGTGCCGCTGCTGTGGCTCTCCTTCGCCCCACCCGCGAACCCCTCGCTGAAGCTGGCCCTCTTCTTCACCTTCACGCTGCTGGAAGGTATGGGAATCGCGCCGCTGGTGCTGGTCACTTCTATGAAGGGTGTCCTGACCACGTCGATCTTGCTCACCGCCGCGGTCTTTGGCGGCTTTAGCGCAGCGGCCTACCTGTCCCCGCGTGCCTCCATGGTCGCCTGGCAGGGTCCCCTCTTTGGTGCGCTGATTGGTATGGTGGCCATCTCCGTCCTCAACATCTTCTACCCGACCGCGATTGCGCATTCCATCATTCTGTACGGAGGTCTGGCACTCTTCTCAATTATGGTGGCGGTGGACACGCAGACGATGATCGAGCGCGCGCGGTGCGGTGCGGGCGACCACGTGCAAGATGCGCTGCAAATGTTCCTGGACGTCATCAACATCTTTGTACGGATTGCACAGATTATGGGCAGCATGGACCGTTAAAAACGACAAGTACTTTATTCTGTTTTTTTGTTTGTTTGTTTTTGGCTTTTGGCTTTCACAGTTATTCGATCGAGTGGCTCAGCTTCGTTGTCTTGTTTCTTTCTGTCTTTTTTATAACTTCCAACAGCCTTTTTAATTGTCTTTTTTTTTTTTCTCTTTGGTGGTGGCGTAGGTTTGATGGCGTCGTGTGAGCCGTCTGATCAAGCGTTTTTTGTGAAGCAACTCTTGTGGGTTTCATTCTTTTTTTTTTTTTCTTCTTCTTCTTCACTCCCTCTTTGTGTGACAGATGGGAAAAGCGAGGAGCTAATATGTGCCTGCATGCTTCAAACGACCGGCATACACTTTTAATCGTAGGAGAACAAGTAGGATATCCATAAAAGTACATACATATATCAAGATACAGAGCAGCGTGGTCTCGTTCTTTTGTTTTTTTTTCCGGTCATGGAAGACTCGTCTTTTTGAGTGGTATCTTGAATCACAATCAGAAATCAAGGCTGATAACATGCAAAGTCCCTTTTTTTTTTTCTTTTATGTGCAAGTGCAGCCTTAGATGCCGTGGCGATGTGCTGGGTTGTAGGAGACGGGGCTTACGCCTGAGCTGAGAATTAGCCGTAAGCTGTTATCCTTCGTGGTTTCTTTTGTTCAGGAAGACGGTTGCTGGTGCAACGCATAGGAAGCGATTTAACACATCGCAAGAACACGGTCACGTGGTGATGGTGATGGTGGTAGTGCTCCCTCCTTCATGTTGTCATCCATTTTATCCCTTGTTGTTGTTGTTGTTTTTTTTTTTTTTGAAAGATGCAATCCGTCTTTGTTTCATAACACAAGACATCGCCACGTCCAATTCTACGCCTCTCCTCTTTTTCCTCTCTCTCCTTCTTCCTTTCTCTCTGGCTCGATGGGTTGCGTGTATGGCACCTTTTTTTTAAAAAAAAAAAAACCTGACGCACTGGGGCATGTACAACGGAGGAGCAGAAGCACAACGACACTCGCATAACCGAGAAACTGTGTTTCTTTACCTTTCTTTCTTTCTTTCTTTTTTTTTTTTTAAAGGAAGGCAACGCGTGTTCGCGACGCAGCTTTTCCCCTTTTTTTTTTTTTTTTGTGTTTTCATTGTTTTCATTGTTTTTCATTGTTTTTTTTTTCCCCCAGTTTAGAGAGTGTTATTACGACTGTCGGAGGGTAGCCATCCGCGATGGAATGGGCCGACGATGTAGCAAATCGGCCACGTCGTGCCAACGCCGGCAGCCACCTGCAGGAACTCCTCCAGAATGGCCTGGACGAGGAAGATGAGAGGGATTTGCTGGAATTAGACGAAAACAGCTCCTCCGACACCAGCTTCACCCTCAGCAGCGATGAGGAGACGATTGACGAGGTGGAGAGCGACTTCGACGCCGAGGAAGTGGCTGGCGTGTTGGAGGGCGAGGCAGTGGAAACAGAGGCCACCGTCCGCCGCGCCGAACGCCAGGAGCGGCAACGTGAGCGGCAGAAGAAACTGCAGCGCACGCAGAACTTCTCCAAGGCGGCTGCGCACGACCGCGCCATTCAAAAGAAGATGCAGCAGCGACAACGTGAAAAGACTCGTCGGCGACAAGAGCTGCGTCGGAAGCGGGAGCGGAAGACGAATGCAGGTGCTTCCTCCGACTCCTCTTCTGCCTCCTCATCTGCCTCATCCGTCCGTGGTGACTCGAGCGACGACGAGGGAGACGCCGCGATCGACCTACGTCGGCGTGTGCGCCACCGACCTGCGCCGACAATCCCCTGTGCGCAGCGCCTTGTGGAGGCCCACGCGCGGGCTGCGGCGCGTCGTGCCGAACAGGCGGCGCTGGCAGAAGGGGCTGGCGACGATAGCGGGGCTGAAGCCGCTGCGATGCTGCACACGCATCGAGGGCTGAACATGGGCAAGGCGCGGCAGCGGTCGCGGCGGAGTGCGGGGCAGCGACGTCATGGTGGACAGACGGGGACGATGGCAGATGAGGACGAACCACGTTTTCGGGCACGGCAGCCCGTGCCGCTCTTCGTGGACCCCCGCATCGCTCTGTACGGCGGCCCGGCGCAGCGTGTGGGGTACTGCAGCGGTGTGTCGGTACTGCAGAAGTACGGAGTACCCACCATCCTGTCCTTCTCGGAGGATCTTCCGCCTGTCTTTCGAAAATAAGGGCGGGGCCAGAAAAGGAGAAAAAAAAAAAGGCGAACAGCGGCACGTATTCTCTAATGACGTTGAAAGGAACTACAATGAAGCTCTATTCGCTGCTTGTTTACGTCGATTGCTGTGAAGAGCCTGATGTGTGTGCCAACGACCACCCTGCTGTACAATAAAGAAAAAAAAGAAAGAACTGAAGTAGCGATCATAAGAAGAATAATTGTTGTTGTTGTTTCAGTGGGGTGTGCCATAGCTGAATCACATGTACTGTTTAACTGCATCTCATCCTGTTTCCCCACCCATTTCTGCCTTTGAAATGGCTTTCCATGCCTCGTGTCGCATGAGCCTTGGTTGTTTCTTCTCCTCAATCTCTTTCTACCTCACCCTCCTTTTTCTCCACTTCTGTGCTTTCCACGTTGAGCTTCTCACAAAGCAGCCGTGTATTTCTCAACGACCCCCTTTGAACATCGGAAAGGCAGCTTTTCTTTCTTTCTTTTCCACGCTTCTAAGCAGCTTATCTCAACACTATGGAGGATGCAGTGCAGAACATCGTGAACCAGCAGCGCGAGACGGAGCGCGCTGTCTTGGGTGGACAGAAGGTGCACATCCGTGTTCAGCAGCGTAAAGGCAAGAAGTTCGTGACGACGGTGCAGGGCCTCAACCAGCGCCTGAACTTTCGCCGCATCAACCGCGAGTTTCAGCGCCGCTGGGGTTGCAATGGAACCGTGATCAGCACCCCGGACGCGGGCACTGTCATCCAGCTTCAGGGCAACTGGAGCGAGAACATCAAGCAGTTTCTCTTAGACGAGCACATGACGACGGAGAACAACCTTGAAATTCACTCCCTGTAGTTGTTATTGGACTGGAAGAAAAAGGAGACGCATTTTTTGTGTTCGTTCTTTTTTCCTCTTTTGAGCATTTTTCTTTTGTTTTCTGTGCACGCTTCACATTAAAAAGGGCGTTTTCTTTTCAGTTGCCAGGTGTGTGTTTTTGATAATCCTTTGCTTAACTTGCATGTGGAGAGGGATATTATTCTGCAAGGGAAAACATTATAGCATTTGAGTGAAGGTAAAGATACATTAAAAGGCGAAGAGACGTGAAAATTAACTTCTGGTTTTCAATTGTGGTTCTAACAAACGTAAACTACGCAAAGCGATCAAATCTGAAACATAATGCAAGTGGAGGGGGGGGAGAATCTTCGCCCTGCTCTGTAAATACGTGAGCCTCTTGTGCAAGAAAGAAACAGGCGAGGTGAAGGCGTGTATGTCCGTCGCGAGATCGTCGCAATCTCAATGGCGGGTGCAAATCCCACATTTTCTTCCATCTGTAGAAAAAAAAAAAACGGAGGAAAAAAAAAGGACAACTTATCGTGTGAGCGGGTCTTGGAATTGAGCAGTTTTTTTTTTTTCTCGTGTGAGATGGAAACAATCACGATGAGGCCTCACAGAGCATGTGTTTTTGTAGCCTCGTCGTATCTTCGGCGTGCAGCAAAGCGCCTAAGCCTCCTGCGCGCTTGCTCATTGTATCACTTTCACTCCCTCTTCTTTCTTTCAATCTCTTCCCTTTTCTTTTTTTTTGTTGTTGTTGTTGTCGTTGTTGTTCAAACGTCGGAAAAAAGTTGTTTTTTTTTTCTCTTCTTATCTTGCTCTTCTCGCGCCCTCTTTCCTCTCCAGAAAACTAGTGAAGTACACTGTGCTACTCATTAGTGCTCTCTGAATACCTTTTGTTTTTTTCTTGTTTAAGCTATCTTCTGAGCTCTGCAAGCACCAACGCCACACACACACACACACACACCGCAGGCGCACCTCCTACATATCCGAGTCTTCTACATCTTCTCGGCATCCCTACGGCCCATACCCCACTACCACACTCCTTTCTCTCCCCTGTTGCAGAGCAAGACGTTCGGTGAGGTGCGTGACTCACGGACACGGGAATAAGAAGAAAAAAAAAAGAAAAAGAAAAACAGTAACCTCGGTGATTTCAAAGGTCTTGTTTTTTTTTTTTTCTTTTCTTTTCCTTCTTAGAGGGGAAAAAAAAAAGGAAAAGAAGAAATAAACAGCTGTTTGTTCCACTGTTGCACGCTGTTGTGTTAGTTCTCTCTCTCTCTCTCTTCTTCTTCTTCTTCTTCTTCTGTTGAAGCTGAGTGTGGCGAAACTCACAGTAACAGAAGGGAAAAAAAAGAAAATTGGAACGAAGGAGAAAACTCGACTGTGTCTTTGTTTTCTGTTGTTTTTCTCCTTGTTTCTTTTTTTTTTTTTTTAAACCGCGTTTCTTCTTTAAACACTTAAAAAAAAAAAAAACCTTTTCAGGAACAGCGCGCTCTCCTGTGTTGTTGTTGTTGTTATTTTCTTTTTCTCACCACCAGCAGTACGTGGCACGTCTCCGTGAGAAAACTAGTTTTACATTTCCTCCTTCTTTCCATACTCGGCTTTTATCACTGTTACATACATACGCATACATTTATATATATATATATATATATGAAAAGAGTGTGTGTATTGGGCTCGCCTTTTTATCTTGCTCGCACTTGCTTTGGGAAAAGAAGAGAGAAAAGAAAAAAGTCGTGAAGGAATCGTGAAGGTCGCCAACGAAACAAGCTTGTTTCACTTCACCGTAGGGAATTCGCCGTAAAGGTGCGCCAGTCTTTTTCTTTTTTTTTTTTCTTTTCGCTCCTTTTCCTCAAATATCTCCCAGCAGTTGTCAAGCAACGTGTCGGATAGTTAACGCGGTTGGCTTTTTTTCATCTTAGGTGAAGCTCCCAGCCTTCCTCCGATTCCCAGCCGCGAAACACGAGGAAATCACTTTTTCTTTTTAAGTTGTTTGTTTTTTTTTTTTTTTTTCTACCTGACCGCAACCACAGACGCCTCTTTTTTTCTTTGTGTGTGTGTTTCGCCGTTTTGCCCCCTTCCCCCTCCACTCCGTGGTATATATATACATATATATATATATATATATATATATATTCTTTTTACGGATCTTTGTGGAATTGAAAGATGCCAATCCATCCCGATTACATCCCTTTACCGAAGAGTAAGGAGATGTTCGCGATTGCGTCGTGGCGCGACTCGCCCGCCCTCAACAGCGCTGCCCACCCCGCCATATCGCCCAGTCCGCACCTGAACGGGCTCGACACGTTCCGCGGTAACAACAAGGCCTCCGCGCCAGGCGTATTCACGTCAACGAACACGGCGGCTGGGGCGATGTCGCCTGCGCCGGTGCTGCCGGCGGCCGAGGAAGTGAAGGAGGCAGTAAAGCCGGAGACAGAGACCGCCTCCCCGCCTGTCCCGGCGACGGGCGGCAAAAAAAGGAAGCGCAAGGCCGGCACGGCGGAAGGAGCGACCGGCGGTGCAGGCACTGGCGCCTACGCAGATGACATGGACGACTTCTTCGTGCACATCCTCCTCCCTGTCGGAGTGGCGGTGCAGACCCTCGAGTTCGAGCTGCGGACGCAGACCACCCCGCTCAAAACGATTGAGGTGGGTGCGCCCAAGGTGCTCTTCCCACGCAAGACGGGCGCCAACGCCTCGCCGGGGGCGGAGGCCGCCACGCCGAACGTCAGCGCTGGCTCCCCGCCTGCCAAATCGGCCGCGATGCCGTCACCTTTCCGCACGCCGGCGGTCAACCCGATGGGCAGCGATCACGGACTGCCACCGATGAGTCTGCCACCGGCGGAGTTTCTGCCGGAGTCGGCGACGCTGCGCAACGGCAGCAACGCACACGCCACGGAGCAAGCCGCCTCACCACCCAACCCATCCTCCGCTGGAGTGGCGAACAACAACAACAACAACAACAACGGTGGCAGCGCCCACCACAGTGGTGAATTTCAGGTCTCGCTGCTCTTTGCCGAGAAGGCAGAGGCGGAGAAGACAATCACCTTGGTGCAGCGCCGCTGGCCGACGGCGGCGGTGACGGTGGCGTCACGCAGCCGCAGCGTGCTGAACGCGACCCTGGTCCTGAAGGGGCTGCCGAACCAGGCTAAGACGGAGACAGTCCTAGCAGAGATTCAGAAGCTGCCGCACACGCCATCCTATGTGCGACTGCTGCGCAGCGAGCGCGGCATCTTCAAGGGCGTCGTCTTTGTGAAATACGCCAACTGCGAGGTGGCGGAGGAGTGCAAGTTGCGGCTGGAGCAGTTCGTGCTCGGCTCCCGCCCGCTGAAGGTGGAGTTCAAGAAGAAGAGCAGCGCGGCGTCGGCCGAGAGTGAGGCGGCGATTGAGAACAAGCGATCCCTGCAGGAGCTGGTGCGCGACCTGCGCGTGAGCACCGAGCACGAAGGCTTCCACCTCGACCGCGCCGAGGTGTCCAAGGAGGAGTTGAAGGTGCTGAAGCAGCTGTGCCAGTCCTACGGTCTGCTCTTCGACATCAACGAGCAGCGGGCGACGGTGCGGCGGGTGTTGGGCACGAACGGCACCTCGAGCGAGAAGCCGTCACCGGCACTGCGTCCGCAGGCGGCGACGACACCCGCCTGGGCCCCCGCCACCCCCGCCCCGCTGCGTCCGATGGACTTCAAGGGCATCAGCCACTGGAAGGATATCCGTAGCCACGCGAACACGCTCGGCATCTGCCGCCCGCTTGGTCCCGAAGATGGCAAGCCTGCCTTCGCCGCCGGTCGTGGACGGCCGCTGTAAGGAAAGGTGCGCAGAGGCAGAATCAACGGTGGAGACTTCGTTGACGCTTTTAATCGAAGTTTCACCTTACTCTTCCCCTCTTTCCCTCTCTCTTTCATGTGTGTTATTCACTAACACGACAACGTCCGTCTTCATCTCCTCCACGAAAAGGAAAAAGTGGGACCAGTTTTTGGGAAGTTTGGCGACAAAAAAAGACACAGAGGCCGTTTTTTTTTTTTTTTGCCTTCGTGGCAGAGTTGACACATCACATTTTTTTTCTCCCTATTGGAGTTCTACACAAGGCCGTGACCCTTTTTGTGTTTGTGCATTTCTTTTTTTTTTTGTCTGTTGTTTGTGTGTTTTCCTCTTTAACGAAAGGCAAAAAAAAAAAAAAGAGTAATAGCTCATCAAGGTGTTTGAAGGTGCGTGGTTTTTTTTTGTTGTTGTTGTTTACGTGTGAATTGTGCGCGCTTGTAAAGCGAAACGTGGGTTGAAATAGTAGCGAAGCACCTCACAGCCACGCAACTGGACAGCACACACACACAAAAAAAAAAAAAAAATGAGATCACTTAAGTCAAAGGGAGGGGGAAACGCTCGTGTGTATGCGTCTGTTCTTTTATTTTTGGCTTTCGACGGATGAGAACCAATGTGAAAATAAAGCAAAAAGGAAAGTGTGGTTTTTGTGCAGCATTCAGGAACAACCGCCACTGCTTGGCTTTTTTTTTTTTCTTGAACCAAGAAGCCCGTGGCAAAAAAAAAAGAGGGAAAAAGTGTGCAAGTGCGAAGCCTGCTGGCGTGGCTTTCAAGAAAAATCTGTTTTTCTCTCACTGCCTTGAGGAACGCTTGCATGATCAGTTCTCGTTTTTGAGTATTTCTTGCCAGTTTTTTTTTGGGGGGTTCTTTTTTGTTCGTTTTTTCTTCGCCACAGCACACACCTGCGATCTTCCCCCTCAACTCTAACAACTGCAACCCACAAAATAAAAAGAGCAGGGAGAAATATATGAAGGTCTAGTTTCTAAGCCGTTTTGCGAGTATACTCCATTCATCTTATCTTTCCGCTTTTTTTTTTCTGCCAGCTTTGTTCGCGCAGTTGTGTATGAGGTGGATGAATCGCTTCTCGCACTGAACAGCAGTGGTGTAGGCTACCTCACCAACAACTCTTCGTTTCTACCATTGAACTAGCTTTTGATGTTTGGTCACGGGCGTTCTTCACCTTCGCAGACACTTCCTTTTTTCCCCATGGCTTTCTCTCTATCTTTCTTTTTTCCCCCTAAAGATAATATTATTATTGTTGGTTAATCTCGCTCTCGCTCCCAAACAGCTACAGCGCTCCCACACGTTTGTAGCTCTAGGGCCTTCTCTCAATCCAGGAGAGGCCTTGTCGTTCACTTATTTTCTTTAAGATGCGATTGGGGTGGAAAAAAGGTGTCGTTCTCTCTCTTCACAGCTGCCATATTATCATTTGACTCGCTGCTCCATTGTCTCGCGCAAATAGTTGCGCGGACGTGCCTGCGTTTTATTTCCCATGTACACGAGAGGTGCACCGCGGCTTTCTCGGATTCTCGTTTTCTTTCCTCTCTCCAAGAAAGCTGAAACGATAATTAAAAGAAAAAGAGAACGACTCATCTGCACTGCACTTGGTTGTTCGCCTCACTGGAGTGTGGGACAACGTAGTTGATCCAGGAGCTTCTGCGACTCGTTTCTTAGCCCCGCAATACCATGCCTCGTGGTAGGGGCAGAGGTCGTGGTCGCGGACGTGGTCGCCCCGCTTCCTCTGTCGACGAAGACGTCATCACAAATGCCGACGATGTCCCGTTCAGCTGGCAGAGCGGCCGACACGACGCGGGCAACGCCACTGTACCCGTTTCCACCTCCTCCACTTCTTCGCCTGCTGTCGTCAAGCGTGGCCGCGGCGGACGGGGAGGCGGCGTGCGTGGCGGCGGTCGTGGTCGGGGCGGGCGAGGGGCACGCGGGGGCCGCGGCAGCGCCGCCTCACTCGACTCCATCGTTTCTGAAGAAGTGCCACCCGCGCCGAATGCCGTCACCATCGTGGATGCGTCGTCCTCCTCTGCCGATCTGCCGCAGCTGCAGTCTGCGCAGTCCGTCGTAGTCGTCGTGCCCCAGGGCCGGATGATTACGCGGTCGCTGCTGCGCGGAGCCTCGTCGCTTCTGCTGAGCGACACCGATGAAAGCCCTCGCTCCGGATCTGCCGCCTCCTCGTCTCTGGCAAAGGCAGGAGAGCGACGCAAGCGGGCAAACCTGACCACCGTCGGCACGCCCCTTTCGCCACGGCTCGGGACGACACAACTGTCTGCGACCCCGGTGTCGTCGTCGCCCACGCTCGGGTCTCTGGTGAACTCCCCCGCCATCGCCCCCTTGCCGTCCTCGTCGTCGCAGCGGGTTGTCATTGGTGGTCTGCTGCGATGTGTCTGTGACGCCTTCCTAGTTTCCCCTAGCGAGACGCTGCTGGAGTGCTCGCGATGCCGGAACTGGTGCCACCCCGCCTGCGTCGGCGTAGACGTGGAGGACCTCCGGCTGTACCAGCAGCGGCGCCGCAGCTTCGTGTGTCCGTTCTGTGCCCCGCAAGGGCAGCCAGCCGAGGCGGCCGCCGCGCCGCAGTCGTTGTCCCCGTCAAGCTTGTCCACGTGGTTGAGCGAAGATGGACGAGGTCGGGATTCCGCGGATGCGGCGTCAAGAAAGGCAACGTACGCGGACGCTTTTCCTGCCGCCCCACCGCGGCACCCATCGCTTCCGCCAAGGCAGCAAACCTCGCTTACCACAGCGCTTGGGGAGTGTATTCCGGTGGAGTGCAGCCCAAGCAGCCCGGGCCCACCGCTCCTCTCCAACACCTTCGCTGGTAACGGAGTAACTGGCGATGCGAGTGCGCGCGCCTTCGCGGAGAGCGACAACGACTCGCAGACGACCATGATGACGACGGCAGCAGCAGCGGCGTCACCGATCATCGCTGGCGTCACAACCGCCTCCTCGGTGTTCCCTTTGGCGAGCCGGCAGTCCCCTGCGCCACGGCAGCTTCCGCAGAAGCTGCGTGACGTGCCGGATGTGCGTCCGCCCGAGGCCCTTGCCCAGCGCCTGGAGGGCCTGCTGTGCGCTCTGTCGCGCACGGCAGAAGAACTGGGCTATCGCGTGCTGCACCTGCCCGCCCACCAGCTCACCGAGGCGCAGATGGCGGAGTCGCTGGCGTGCTGCACGGAGGCGATCCGCGAGGCCACCTTCTCGGCGGACTACCCCGCGTACTGTCTGAAGGAGGTGCAGCAGCACCGCCACCCCTACGTCCAAGGCACGGCCCTGCAGTCCATCGACAGCGGCGTCGTCTGCGCCTTTGTGCTTTCCAATGGGCGGGACGTGTACGGCAACATGAGGAGCACCATCACCCAGATGAAGAGCGCGCTGCACCGCGGCTTTCTCTACCCGGCTGATGTGACAGACTTCATGGCGCATTGCATGACAATCACTGACGTTTCGGATATGGTGCACATCACCCTCAGCGCCACCCACGCACGCTACCAGCGCAAAGGGCTCGCCCGGCTGCTGATGGCGATGGAGCTGCTGAAGTGGGCTCTGCGTGGTCGCACACGGGCCTTCTTGAACATGGCGATCGAGAAGCGCCTCGTGGACGGCGGCACCCGCATCGAGCTCGCCTCCCCGGCGGCGTCGCGGCACCTTTACCAGTCCTTCGGCTTCGTCGACGTCTTCCCCCGCTACGACCCCGTGACGAAAAAAGAGCGATGGACGGCGAAGGAGGCAGATATGGGACGCGTGATGGCAAACCTGCGCTTCGTGGACGACGTGCAGCGCGTGGCAGCGGCGCTGCCAGCAAAGTATCAGCCGCCACGCAGCACAACGACGAACGGCACGGGGAGTTCGGAGAGCCGAGCGAGTGTGACGGCCACCGTGGACGGGCTGGAAAGCACGCCTGAGGAAGGCCGCACCGAGGAAGGCAGAGGTGCCTCTCGCAGCGATGCAGCGGTCGGCTCCGATTCAGCACGAACGCGACGTCGCTCGCAGCCCCTCGACGCGTCTGGCGTCGGCCGCAGTGCGCCAAAGCGTCAACGCAGCGGCAGCCCTGCCCGGAACGACTTTGCCGGCCCCGAGGCAGAGCAGCGCATGGGCGGCGCATTGAGCAACGGTCTGAACCGAGCTGCTGAAGACAATCCGCCGCGGCGTCGGCTGTCGTTGTCTCACTGATTGCTTGTGCGTGTGTATACATATATATACATATATATATATATATGTGTGTATATATATATATGTGTATATGTGTGGTGTGTGTGTCGCTCTTTTACTTCTATTTTCCCTTTTTTTTGCACGTTCTTAATAGGAGGGATAATGCCTTGGATTGGCGAAAAAAAAGGGAAAAACGTGTTTTTTTTTTTCCTGCGACATTGCAACATTCGAAAGCAACATGTGTGTGTGTGTGTGTGTGTGTGTGTGTGTGTACACGTGTGTATCTGAACAGTTGTACTCACCTGCATCTATTACACCTGGTATCAGATAATTAAAAAAAAAAAAAGACAGAAGACATCTTTCCACGGAATATGTAATACGGTCCATTTACTTAGCTCCCTTTCCAATATATATATATATACTCTGCGCAAGCGTTGCCTTCCTTTCTTTTCACTTCTTCATTCTCCTCTCCCCCAGCTCCTCGCCATTGTTCTTTACAGGGCACTAAACGTGCACTTCTCTCTTGTCTTTTTATTCAAAGAGCGCATCGCACAAGAGAAGGAAGGGGAAAAGGAAAAAGAAAATGCGCGCGACGTTAGCATGCTGGAAGGCCAAGTCTCTGGCCCAGATGTTCCGTAAGCTGAAGTTGGCTGGCGCCCATCCCGATGTACTGTGGGGCATTGACGCGCAGAAGGCGCAGCACAACGGCGAGGAAATGATCCGGCTGGAGACGCTCATGCACGAACGGGCGAACCAAGCGCTCCATGGCGCAGCCTCTGCCGCGGCGTCGTCGTCGTCCAGACGCGACAACTCGCCTCAGACGTTTTTGTTTTGGCTGCAGAAGAATCGCGGCGGCGCCGCCTCGCCCTCGCGCGCGACTGCCGGCGCCCCGCTCACGGCGATTGAATGCACAATCACCCCGTTTTCCGAAACCCGAGTGGTGAAGCAGCAGCTGGCGAAGCTGTTCAAGGACGCCGGCATCTACGAAGACTTCGAGCTAGGCAGCGAGGGCGTCGAGATGAACCTCGAATCCGTGCTGCGCTACGCGGACGCCAAGCAGAACGAGCACCTTGTGCAGTCTGGCTCCCTCTACGTCCGCTGCGACAAGGCGGTGGAGAATCTGCGCCGATTTGGTGTGCTGCTGGTCGTCGAGGAAGGCGGGCTCAGTTACCTCGTGACGCTGCCGGAGACGCAGTCCGTGCAGCCCACCGGGGCGGGGGAGTACAGCTCCCATGTCGGCGGGGGCGGGGGCGGCAGCACCGCGCCGTACATGCCCTCCAAGACGATCATCGGCCCAAATGGCGAGATCGACCCAGATGTGCAGGACTTCATGACGGAGCGTGGCCTTCGACCTTTCGACCTGCGCATGGGCGGCGGCCACGCCTCGGTGGAGCGCTTCGTCGTCGCATTCGAGCGGATCGAGCGAATGTACGCCGTTCACCGCGGTCGTGCCTTTCGCCCCTCCGTCTGCATCGTCCTGAGCCTGCGCTCCCTCGACAACTTCGTCGCCCCTGACGGGTCCATTGTCCTGTCTGTGCAGCGCATCCCAAGCTGGGAGGAATTTCTGCTGAGTCTCCCGCAGGATGTGTGGAAGGAGTGTGTGCAAAAGCATCAGGAGTGGCGCATCGGCACGGCGCCGAAGCTGCAGGAGCGCAAGCGGCAGCTGCTGCGTGTAGCGGACATGTTCCACTTCTACCGTGTGACGATGGAGTCGTCGATCGCGGGGCGCACGCAGTGGCAGGAGGACCTGATCGCGCGTTTTTTCAAGGAGGAGACGGTGATCCGTCGCGCCGTGACGAAGTACAACTTGAAGTCTGATCTGATGAAGAAGCGAGGTGAGCTGCGCATCGTGGAACACCTGTACAGCGCCCTCCCGGGCTCCGCCATGGCGGCTGGGGAGGCGGGACGGAAAGAGATCGGCTTCCGCATTGGCGGGGACGGACGGATCACCTTTAACCATTCTGCTATGAACACCGGTCAGATGCTGCGGGTGTTGAAGGACAACCTGAAGCGGGTGGAGACGTTTCAGCGGCAGTACGACAACGCCGTCACGGCGCTGGAGCTCGTCAGCCGACACATCCCCGTAGATTTTAGCATCGACACAGAGTGGAAGCATCGAGTGGAGGGAAACTTGGTGAACTCACTCGATCGCTTTGTGCGCACCATCAAGCAAAACGAAGCGCAGCTCGGCTCGTTTCTGAACTCGATCATGGCCAACGGCGGCGGCGCCGGGTCGAACGCGGGGAAAGTGGTGGTGCCAGCCGGCATGCCCGTAAAGAAACGCATGGTGTGGGTGGTATCCGACCGTTTCGACACCATGCCGAGCGGTGTGGTCTTCATCCCGCACGACGTCGATTTTGACTCCATCAAGCGACTTCTTTTGTCACGCCATTAACACAAATAAGCGCCGCTTTTTTGTGTGTGTGCGCGTGTCTGTGTGTATGGGAGGTAAAGGTGAAAGTGGGAGAGCTTTGAAGCGATTTGCTGTGTTTGGTTAAGATGTGCTCCTGTTTGTTTGTTTGTTTTGTGTGTGGGGGTTGAGAAAAGAGGTGAAATGGGAATGGCCTTGAGGACCTCAACAAATGGCTGCGTTAGGGTCCTTTTGTGTTGCTGTTCGTAAGATGGAAGGTGCCAGTATTCACACACACACACACGAAAAAAGAAAACTGATCGTTCGCAATGTTGTTATTTGTTCTTTTTTATTACTCACATTTGATTTATTTTCTTGTTCTTTTTATTTTCCTTCTAGTGCCGTTCGCTTTTACCGAACTCCCTAGTTTTGAAATGTGTTCGTTTTCAACAACGGGAAACAGCCCCTCCCCCCTCCCACCACTGGAGAATATGCGAAATGTCGCCCTCTTCTACTGGTGTGTGTGTGTGTGTGTGTGTTTGTTTGTTTTTCCTAATCGAAGAGTTGGCGCTGTTAGTCAAGAACTCCCAACCCAAAGGGGAGCTGAAACAAAGAGAGAAAAAAAAAAAGATATGATTGACACGAGACAGCGTAAACACCACGTAACTGTATTAGGTCCTCTACTTGTTTGTTTGTTTGTTTGTTTTTCTTTACTAGAGTCCTCTCGGTACGTTTACAAAAGTTGTAAAGCTACGAATGATGGTAGTGCTCAGAGCTTTGCCTCTCAAGCCTGTCTGAAACCCACATGTAACATACACACAACAACAAACAAAAAAAAAGAGAAACTTTAGATTACAAACGTCAAAGGAAAGAAAAAAAAAAAAACAATATTGCGATCCATCTCAATGGCAAGTTTCCTCTCCGTAGCTCCAGACAAAGTGCTGGACTCCATCTTTGTCTTCTGCGACTATGGAGAGCTGTTTGCCAGCAGCCACGTCTGTTCGGCATGGCGGCGCCGCACCGGCAACTCCATCATGTGGCGCCGCGTCGCCGAAGCAGACCTCGATCGTGCGCGTAGCACGGAGTACCAAGTTGTGGCCACGCCGGTGCGGAAGCGCGCCGGTCTTTCCTCCTCCTTCAACACATCACACCTGTACACGGTAGAGGTGCGTACTCGCCATCGTCAACGCGACGCAGGCGAGAGCGCCTACGACGGCGGCAGTGGTGGGCACGGATATGGCGGGTCCACCTCTGTTCCCTCCTACGCACAAAATCTACAGATGTACACTTTTGGCGCGGAGCCGACCTCCGCCTTCGCCGCCTCGGTATCAGGTGCCTACGGCGACGGCAATCAGCTGGAGCGCAATCCCTCCTCCACCTGCTTCACCACGCTAGGTAGCACAGCGCAGGTGCGACGGGTCTGTGTGCGGTATATTCAGCTCCTCCGCTTAACTGCGGGCGACACCGTTGTCGCGGCACTCTCCCAGGCCAACTCGAAGGCAGCCGCATCGTCACCGTTCACCCCCGGCAGCGGCAGCGAAAGCGACGACGACGACATAAGGTCACTGCCCTTGTGGGAGGACGGCTCCATCGTGCGGCCTGGTGTGCTGATCTGCGACCCGCATGACCCCTGCAGCTTCTGCTACTACGCCGCCACCCTGTGTCGGCCTTGGTGCACTGTTTTAATGGACCACTTCATCATTGACGACGCCCTCCTCATCGACTTCATCGAGCACAGCCGCGACGGCGACGGCACCGCGGCAGCCGCCTGCATCGACCTCGCCTTCCGGGTCGAGGAGCCGCCGGTTGTACGAAACGACCCGCGCGACCCGTCGCACCTCGTTAAACCAGCCCAGCCGGTCAGCATCCGCATTGGCGTAATCGAGGCATCGCAGCTGGGTGCCTACCGCCGCGGCCTGCAGCACGTAATTCGTGGAATGACCTTCTACTCCCCTGCCGACGCAGCCAACACTGAAAAAAGCACCGACGACTCGGACGACGTTTACGGCGATGCTGGTAACGAAAGCGGTGTGGACACGACGGCGCAGGACTACGCCTGGGGAGCGCTGGACGCCGGCTCCGGCAGCGGTGCTCGACGCGGCTACAACGGCGGTGTCTCGTGGAGCTACACCGGCGGCGGCGGCGGACAAGCGGCGCACCGCGGCGACGACGACCCAAACTCCGCCGCCGCCGCCGAGGCCGAAGTCACGGCGTGGCTGCGCGCGAGCGTGCAAGAGTCCATGCAGACGCCCCAAAGTAAGGCAAGTGCTGCAAGCGCGTCCTCTGCTGCTGCTGCTGCTGTTGCACCGTCGAAGCCGACGGAATTCTGGGCACAGGCACCTGATACTCGTGCGCGACGAGCGACGGCCGCCGAGGTGCCAGACGACCACGGTGACTGCGCTTTTGCTCTAGGAGATACCCCAGGCAGCTTCGGCTACGACACCGAGGGCGCCTACATCTCCGAGGCGAGCAGCTACCCTCTAGGAGCGCCGCTGCAGAAAGACGACGTCGTACACCTTCAGTTTTTTCACAACGAGGACGTCATTGTGGTGACGCGCAATCGTGAGCGGCTGGGCACTCTCGTCGCTGACGCCTTCTCGGAGCACCAGCGGTGGTGCGTCGCGGTGTCGCTGCAGAACTGCGGAGTGCGCTTCATCCCACCACGGCTGAACTGATGACACGGAAGTGAGCAGCAGACGGCACCACACAAGCATGGCTTTTTTTTTTTTTTTGCCTTGTTCTTTCAGCAAGCTGTTCCAATCCCTCCTTGTCTAGTGGCCTTAGTGTGTGCATGTATTAGCGTCGGAGGCTCCATCTGAAAGCTGCAGGTTGTTGTTATTGTTTCCTCGCTGCTCGTTCACCGCTGTATCCGAAAAAAAAAAATAGGAAAAAAGCCAAGAGTTTCGCCAAGGTTCTCTTCTCTGCCTTCCCGCTCGACACCCTTAAAAAAAAAAAAAAGAAGATACATATATATATATATATATGTACGTCTCCCTTCTTTCCCTACCGCAGCAGTAATTTGTTGTTTGCTTCGAGGAACTCAAGCTGAGTTCTATCTTTTCACTAGTGTGTGTGTGTGTGTGTGTGTGTGTGTTTTTAAGTTCTTTTCAAAGCCGTCAAGCACCATTAGCTCCTTTTCTTCCTTTTTTCCTTCCTGTATGTACGTGCGTTTGTGTGTGTCGACGTCAAAGGGTTTCACCTCGTTCTTCGTTTTTCCCTCGTTTTTCTATTCGCTATTGTTTACTTGCTCGAAGTTGTTTTCACCTTTTCAATCTTTGCAGGTGCATCGTCTCCTAAAAGAGCCCTCCTTTTGTGTAGACGTCCCCTCAGTCACCAGCCTCTCTTCGTTGCACTCGTCAGCCGCAGCCTCCTGTTTATGTTCACTTGCTTTTTTTTTTTTTTCGTTTCTTTCTTTTTTCCCCTCGAAAAAAAAAGACCTTTTTGCACGCGCTATCACCCCGAGAGCCTGTATTGCCTCACGGAACACAAAAAAAGTGGTGATTACAAGATTCTGAAAGCAGCGACGCTTTACAACCAGGGGAAAAAAAAAGAAGGCTCAGCGCTGTCCATGTTCTTGTTACCTCGCAAACGAACTAAGGCCGCCCCTTGGTCGTTCTCGTCGCATGCTTAATCTTTGCCACTCCTTCCCCTTCTTCGTTCTCCTCCTCCCGTTTTACTGCCTCCCCACAACGACTGCTGCTGCTGCGGCGTGTGTGCCGGTGCCGCCGCCATTGCCGCTTGCAGTCCCGTCTGTCTTCACCATCAGCACAAGCCCTCCTAGCTCTTCTCACGCTAACCTCTCTACCCACAGCATCCGTGGTCCCGCCCCGCACGCAGCACCCCCGCTCGCCATGACGCCCGCCTGCCTGCCCTACTACACCGGCGTGATGGCCTTCACGCTGATCCATTTCGTCGCCTGGGCCTTCGCCTTCGTGGCCACGCCCACGGCGCAGTTCCAGGACCCCCACGCCATGTCCAAGCACGGCTGCTACACCATGTGGGGCTACCGCGACTTCTGCGGCGACGTGCCGTACGACCGCAAGGGTGACGCCGCCTTCGGCTGCAGCCGCCGCACCAGCACCATGCACTGCGCCGCCGCCTTCGCCGTCATGGCGTCCATCTTCGGCTTCTTCGGCCTCGTCTTCGGCATCCTGCTCAACACGCAGATCAAGCTGCCCGTCCTCATCTCCTTCTCGCTGGCCGCCGCCTGCATCCCCTGCACGCTCATCTCCTGGGCCTGCGTCGCCAGCGTGTACAACATGGCCATGTGCGACGGCACCAAGTACAAGGACAAGTACCCCTACACCGCCGGCTTCGCGCTGATGGTCGCGTCCTGGGGCCTGGATATCATTGCAGTGGGGCTGCTCGGCATCACGTCGTGGACCCGCCCTCCCAAGGAGGAGGAGGAGGAGGGGGAGAAGGACAACGCCGCCAAGCACTAAGCGCGTATCGTGCGCCAGCTGCCTGTGCGCGAGCAGCGAGGGGCAGAGCAAAGGAGAGAGGGCCCGGGGCGCGTGCGCCGTCTGTCTTCTCCCGTTTCCTCTTTCTCCCGCGCGCACGCGTCTGCTCCCTCGCCCGCCGACGCCTCGTCCTGCCCTGATTGAACCCCCTTTTTTTCCTACTTCCAATGCTGTTTTCTTCGTTTACTTTCCTACTTTGCGCCCTCATATATAAACTGTAGACACATGTTGTCGTCGTCCCGCTCAGTGCTTCCCCGGCGCCCCTTGCTCCCCCACGCCGCCACTTTCCCTCGCCTCTCTCCCCGCGCCACGCTCCCTCGCAAGGTATCTGCGTTCCACCGCGCGCATCCTCAGCAATGCCCAGTGTCCGAGCAGTGGGACGAACGGCCGGGAGGCAGCGCTCGACCCCCGGCTGCCCGCGGAGCGCGGCTCGAAAAGCAGACAAGGGCCCCCGAGGAAGATTCGCGGACGTACGCACAACATCCCGCGGGAAAATTCAACAGACAGGTGTGCGATCTTTTAAAAACTACACATATGCTAGCGATACTGCTGAAGACGATAAGTGCCAAATGGCGCCTAATTATCTTTTGTTTTGTTTTTCTACCGCGCTCTTTTTTTTTTCCCCCTCGCTCAGTTGTTCGTTTGTTTGTTTTTATTTCTATTAAGCACAACGAGCAGTGGTTTCTAACTTGTTTTTGATTTGTATTATAAGCCCACCCTGTTAGCTTTAATGGTGGCAAAAAAAAAAAAGCTATTTTTCTGTTGTACAAAAAACAGTAGTTTTTTTTTTCCCCGTTCTTCTTTTTCTTTTTTTTTTTTCCTTGTTTTTCCCCCAAATGGCTGTGTCCTAAATAAACGGAGTGTGCTTGTGTTTTGTTTATTTTTGTTTTGTTTCTCTTGAGCAATGAGGAGTCTTTGGTGTGTGTATGTGCATACAGCTTTGTTTACGGTTATTATTATGATTCTGTAATGGAAGAGAGAGTTTCTGTATTTTTCAAAAACAGCGAATAGGAGTACGCGAGGGTTTCCCAATGTGCTGTAGAATCGATCAGGTTTCTTTGTCTTCCAGTTACACAAAACGTGCACATACACACTCATAGCCTTCTTCTTTGACAAACTGTTAAGGTACTTTTTTTTTTTCTTTACGTAGCAGGATAGCAAAACTGAAGCGCTAGTTCCTTTGAACTCTTTTTCATTCGGTCGTGTATATATGTGTGTGTATATATGTAGACACATATGTATATATATATATATATATATACATACATATATAGAGAAAAAAGCAATGCTCCTTATGTGAAGCGCTTCTGTGCCTGACCCACTCTTTTAATACTCTCTTCGTCGTGGAGAGGTGAAAGAGAAACGAGACACAGTACATGTCGGCCTGTGAGAGTCGAGTTCAGGTTCTAACAGGAACATATTATGTACACTGCCTGCTGAACAAATGAAAGGCAGTAATTGTGCATGCGTCTTGAAACGCTGTTAAGCCAGTGGTCATGAGAAAAATCGCTCGTGTTTCTTCCAACATGTGCGAAACTGGTTTTTCTGTGCGTTGCTTTGCTGCTGTTCTGGGTGTGAGAAAGAGAGATGGCGTTCGCACATAGTAATCACCAGCCTTGCGTTATTACAGAAGCAAAAAAGAAGTTACTGTTTCTTTCACTACTGTGGCCTTTTCTGAATGCGGACCGATGTGTTGGTTTGTATTATTGGAAGTCGCCTGCGTTGACTCCCTTTTATCTCCCAGCAGAAGCTCACTCCATCAGTTTCTTCTCTTCTTTTCAAATTCACTTTCCCGCTCGTCCTCACTTGTTTTCTTTGCCTCGGCTCTTTTCAAACAGTCATTGCTTTTTTTTTTTTTCTCAAGTCGGAGTGACTTGCTGCGCTGCATCTGGGAAACTCACACCTGAATGCTGAATACAAGTCAGATTTCTCGTAGCTTACCTATCGCGGTCACTTAAAGTGAAGCCAATGGGAACACGAACAGTAACACGGGCTTTTTTTTTCCGCTAGGGCTAGAACGTGTCCTTATCAGCATTTGCAATCTACAGTCCTTGTAGGACTCCGACAGCACTGTGCGTATATCAACGATGACAGTGTCAAAAGGTCCAAAAATAGAGAGCTCAACGAATCCGCCTTATAACTTTCACGCCGACAATGGCGTTGTGAGCGCTGCAACGCGTCGGAGCGATAAAGCACCTGGAAAACAGCAGCCCAGCACATCACAATCACAGCCAATTGAGTCTCTCTCTCTCTCTCTCTCTCAGCAAGGACGAAGTACAAAACGCTGAAAAATGCAGGCATCGAAGGAATCCCAGCAAAAAAAAAAAAAAAAGCTAAACATACCAGCCACTGTGCAGACAATGGTCATCACATACCCTCTGCTATTCTCCATTTAAGGCGAGTTTCATGTCTAAAACGAAAAATCTGTAACGGAAGTAAAAAAGACACGTGACTGATTGGAAAAAAAAAAAAGACGGTAGCTTTTACTTACTGTGCAGCAAACACTGTTTTTTTTTTTTTTTTCATCTGTAGTGAATATAACTTTTATGTCGAAAAGCTCTAACAACTACAAACAACTTATTTCTTCGCTTTCTAGTGAAGTTTGTTCCACTTTTCACATTCTGCCCTTGCTTCTCAGAACACAAGTAGGTGTATTGCAGTGCTTTCTTTTCTCCCCTGACTATAGGGTTAGGCGAACCAAAGCAACGTAGCATGTGCTAGGCTACTATGCTAGAACGCAAGCTGCTGTTCTTATTTGAAAAAAAAAAAAATAGATGAATGAGCAAAAGCTGGGCTGCCAGCTATGTCAGCTCCGTGGCTCTCCCAGTCATTCGAGCAGGCACGTGCAATGCAGAACACGCTCCGCTGGGCTTATGCGTAGGCCCTCTCCATCTGTGTCTAGCGTGAGGACGCGGTGCGCCCAGAGTCTCGCCTCTGCGTGAAAGGCGTCGCGTAATCGAAGCTCTCGTATCACTCTCTGCAGCGTCAACCTCAGCTCATCACTGCAGGTGAACCTGGTCGCCGTCCATCGCTGCTTCACTTAGACACGTCTGTGTGTTTACCACACACACACACACACCAAACGAACTAAGGCCGCCACTTGGTCGTTCTCGTCGCATGCTTAATCTTTGCCACTCCTTCCCCTTCTCCGTTCTCCTCCTCCCGTTTTACTGCCTCCCCACAACGACTGCTGCTGCTGCGGCGTGTGTGCCGGTGCCGCCGCCACTGCCGCTTGCAGTCCCGTCTGTCTTCACCATCAGCACAAGCCCTCCTAGCTCTTCTCACGCTAACCTCTCTACTCACAGCATCCGTGGTCCCGCCCCGCACGCAGCACCCCCGCTCGCCATGACGCCCGCCTGCCTGCCCTACTACACCGGCGTGATGGCCTTCACGCTGATCCATTTCGTCGCCTGGGCCTTCGCCTTCGTGGCCACGCCCACGGCGCAGTTCCAGGATCCCCACGCCATGTCCAAGCACGGCTGCTACACCATGTGGGGCTACCGCGACTTCTGCGGCGACGTGCCGTACGACCGCAAGGGTGACGCCGCCTTCGGCTGCAGCCGCCGCACCAGCACCATGCACTGCGCCGCCGCCTTCGCCGTCATGGCGTCCATCTTCGGCTTCTTCGGCCTCGTCTTCGGCATCCTGCTCAACACGCAGATCAAGCTGCCCGTCCTCATCTCCTTCTCGCTGGCCGCCGCCTGCATCCCCTGCACGCTCATCTCCTGGGCCTGCGTCGCCAGCGTGTACAACATGGCCATGTGCGACGGCACCAAGTACAAGGACAAGTACCCCTACACCGCCGGCTTCGCGCTGATGGTCGCGTCCTGGGGCCTGGATATCATTGCAGTGGGGCTGCTCGGCATCACGTCGTGGACCCGCCCTCCCAAGGAGGAGGAGGAGGAGGGGGAGAAGGACAACGCCGCCAAGCACTAAGCGCGTATCGTGCGCCAGCTGCCTGTGCGCGAGCAGCGAGGGGCAGAGCAAAGGAGAGAGGGACCGGGGCGCGTGCGCCGTCTGTCTTCTCCCGTTTCCTCTTTCTCCCGCGCGCACGCGTCTGCTCCCTCGCCCGCCGACGCCTCGTCCTGCCCTGATTGAACCCCCTTTTTTTCCTACTTCCAATGCTGTTTTCTTCGTTTACTTTCCTACTTTGCGCCCTCATATATAAACTGTAGACACATGTTGTCGTCGTCCCGCTCAGTGCTTCCCCGGCGCCCCTTGCTCCCCCACGCCGCCACTTTCCCTCGCCTCTCTCCCCGCGGAGCAGGAGTAACAACAGGAGGAGGGATACACGTTGAGCAGGTCCTAGGAAATACCCCCAGAAATGTTTGTCTAGAAAGGAAAATCCTGCGGAGCCCTCTTGACGCTCAAGAATTACGAAGCCGCAGAGGAGGAGGAGAGGGCTCTCTCGTTTTTGTTTGTTTCTTCAGCGACAGCCCTTCAATTCCCTCTCCAGCGCGCCTTTTTTCCCCCATTTCGTTCTTCAGTGCAGCTAAACTCTTTTTGTTTTTGTTTTTTTTTCCTCACTTTGGCTGCTTTTTTTGGGGGGTTTCTTTTACTTTCTCAGTTCTTTTTTTTTTTTGCTGTTTTCTCTCTAGTGTTTTTTCCCTGTTAAAGATCATCTATTACGACGATAAAGGTCTGTTGTTGTATGCCCGAGTTTGTACTCAATTGTTTCCTTTTTGTTTATTTTTAGTTTTGTAATTCAACAGAAACGATTATGTTGTTTGTTTGTTTGTTTTCGAAAAGCGTGCATCTGTGGTGATTAAAGGGAGAAAAAAAAAAAGAAGCGTTCTGCCTCCATAGTCATTGCTTTCACGTGGCACCAAGCACGCAAAGTTGTTGGACTGTTCTTTCTTTTTTTTTTTTTTTTGAAATGGAAGCGCTAAATTGCCTGGTATTGGTTTTTGTTTACATACATATACGTATATATATATACATATATATATAAAGCACTTCGCGAAAAAAAAAAACTCTCAGAGCTTTATGATGACCTGTTGTTCTTCCAATTAAAGTTCAACTCGACGGAAAGTGCGGAAAGGGCGATACACGGATGCGTCGCATTGTAAACGGGGAAATGTGCTCTGTCAAACTACAGAGGTAAAGAAAGTGCTTCTCACGAGAACGCGCTTCAAAGACAGATGTTTGGTGCATGTCTTTTTTTCTATTTCAATGTCTTCTGGCACTAGTTTTTTTTTTTTCTGGAAGGTGGTCGAATTCTGACTTCATTTGTGTTCGCAGAGCTGTTCCGCTAAGCTGTTGAGGCTTTTAAAGGCAGGGGCTACATTTTTTTTTTTTTTCGTATGGGTGGAAAAGTAACGCACTGATCGCATCTTGTTTTTTTTTTTGTTTGTTTGTTTGTTTGTTTGTTCACTTTACCCCTCGTCATGTCCTTTTTTTTTGTTTGTTTGTTGTTGTTGTATGTGTGTGTGTGTGTGTGCTTCACTTTTTCTGGATTTTTGATGTTCACACTTCGCTTTCTTTCCCCCTCCCCCCTCTCCTTTCTCTTTTTTTTTTTTTCCTCTTTTTCTTCTTCCTTGCCGTGAAACACATCACATTTGTTTTGCCCCTTTTGTAGCCAACTCTCCTTTTAGCCCTTCCCATTCATTCTACGCCTCACAAGCTCCGAAAAGAAAAAAAAAAGCTCAACTTAAACTCCTCGCGTTTTTTTTTTCTTCATCATCGGTTTCCTTTTCCACTGTTACGCCTCTCCTCTTATCTTTCGTTTCCTTCCTGGTATAAAATACAAAATAAGAAAAAAAGACACACAAGAAGTAAAATGGGTCTTCTTCCTCCGTTCGTCGGTGCCATCATCTTCTGCATCTTGCAGTTCATTGTCTTCCTTTTTGTGCTGGTGAGCACCCCGATCGACCAACTCAAGTCCCGCCACTCTGATGAGTGTTGGACTTTCTTTGGTTCCAAGAAAAGATGCAGTGATGCAAAGCGGCAATCGACCGGCACTGCTGCCTTTGGCTGCGTGCACCGCCGTGACAACATGAGCGCTGGTGGCGCTTTTGCCATCATCTCCATCTTCTCAACGCTGGCCGCCTTTGTCTTTGGTGTGCTCATGCTAGTGCGCATCCCTTGCGCCGTACTCATCCCACTCCTCCTCACGTGCTTCTCCGTGGTGACGATATTGATTAGCTGGGCGTGCATCGCTGGCGTGTACGGGGAGAAGATGTGTGGGAGCGAAGGCTGGAAAAGCACAAAGGCGTCTGAATATATGCACTACGGCGCGGGATTTGGTCTGATGGTGACCGCGTGGTGTTTGCAGGTCATCAACGTCGTGGTCCTGGTGCTCGTCTCATTCTTTTGAAGGCATTACAACGCACAAGCACCCTTCATACCTCAGGAAACAAAAGGAAATGATGGCGAAACTGGTTTTTCTTTTTGTTATTGTCTCACGTTTTCGCACTTTGGTGTGTTTCAGAAGCAACAGTTTATACCTTTTGGGGAGCTCGTTATCCAAGCGTACATCGTCTTTTATCACTATTATTACTGTGCGTGCATTCGCTTCAGTAGTCATCCAGATTTCTTTTTTTTTTTTTTTGTGGCTGGCTGCTCGGTCTTTTTTCCTTCATTGGTACGTTGATTCGGCGTCGTGTCTTTTCTCTCAATGGCTTTTCCTGTGTGCAGACTCTGCATTCTTATTTTTCTTTTGACTCCGTTTTTTTTTTTTTTTTGAGGGAGAGCCAGACCAGTGGACACCATTCTTGCTAGCATTAGTAAAAAATCGGTTTTTGCATGCGCGCTGAGCTTAATGAACGGGAAAGGCGAACTGCTAATTATCTCGCCCCCGACGCAAATGAGGTTGTTGTCATGTGTTTTATCCCTTTTTCACTAAGCGCTCTGTGGCTCCCTGTAAGCTACTCCACTTTTTTTTTTTCCTACAAGCATTGTGTTCATGATTTACGTTATCGTGCGCTTTTTTTGTTTCTGTTCGTTGTTTTGCTGTGTATTTGTTATAATTAAAAACACTTCTTTATTATATAGAAATGTGCTACTTACTGCTCTGTACAAAAAGAAAACGCGTTTTGACGCCTGCGTGACCCCAATCGCTGTTCTTTTTTTTTTTTTCTCATTTCGTGAAGGCAGTAGCAGCGACAACGTCAATCTTCGCTGCTTGCATGTATAGGCGCGTTTTTCGACGCCTACACAACGGGAACACTGAACTTACTTGACGCCAAAGCAGAGAGCGCACGCACAGCAAAGCAGTCCACGGCGCATGCAACACGAATGCTGTTATTCGACACATTCGTGGATACCGAACGGCTGTTCTTTTTTTTTTTTTAGACGAACTGAACGACCTACGGCTTGTGCATCCGTTGTGGAAGCTTGTAAGGGCGCGGAAGGCCTCACTACTTCCTTGTGAGGCTATGCGCACTAACGCAGATTTGTGCGTGGCGACTGGTATCATTGAGTGCGTGCGTCAAAAAAAGAGAACCACACAAAAAAAGAGAGCACCCATCACACTCAAGGCAGATTGTTCTTTTGTTTGTTTGGTACAGAAGCGAACGTTTAAAATTGGTAGCTGGAAAATGCAACTAGCGAATTTCAGCAAACAAGCATTACTCTAAGTTACGAGTGGCGTTTCTGCGCTACTCTCCTGTTCATCTCCCTCTCCCCTCCCCTGAGGGAAAGAAACGGTTTTTTTTTTTTGCTGTCGTGTATTCCCCTCCAAATTTGGAGCATGCTTTGCACTCGCAGAAACCTCTAATTCAAGTATTTTCTGGTTATTCGTGATGCCGTTGCTGACGTTGTTGCCGTCGTGTTTTTTCTCCTCCTGATCGAATGGGGACTTTCTTTTTTTTTTTTTTACAAGAAAAAAAGCCGAGAAACAGTAAAAAGGAAAAAGGGCGACTTTATTGCATTGCAAGTGGAAACGTTGAAGAGTGGAGAGAAAAAAAAAAGATGTGGTATTTTCTTTTGTACGTATTACTACTGTCATTTCAAGCGCTGGCTTTTTTTTGTTATTTCTCGACTTTTTCCTTCCCAATAAGCGTAGTCTCTGTTTTTTGTTTTGTTCTTTTTTTATCTCTACATTTTTGTTTCCAGGATCACAAAAGCGTAGAACAGTGGGGAAAGTAAGAACATCAGGCGCCCGATGTTGAAGCTCGGCCTCACTGGGTGAGATAGATTAATGCCTGAAAGTAGCAGCCGAGCTCGTTATCGCTGTTTTGTTCAGACCTTGTTGCGTGTACGCGAACTACTCGAATGCTCATCAAAAATGAACTGGATTCGTTATCGCATTTTTTTTTTTTTTACCATTGGCATATTCAGTGTTTTTTTTTTTTTCTCACGTTTTTGTTTTTGTGCTTCTTCCATTCCTTTTTTCTCCCCTAGTACGGGCACTCACCCTTGTATCCCATGGCCGACCACTGTCACTTCCTCTCCCGGCACTGCTTGCACAGGTGTAATCTAGACTGGCCGCTTGAAAAAAAAGAATGGCCCCTGACGCTTGAGTGTCTGCGGAGCTGCTGTTACCGGATGAAAGACGCCATCGACTCAGCAGGGAAAAAAGAAGCGCGCGTCACTCAATCATGACAGCTCAACGAGAGGCAGTAGAGGGACGAAGAAAGGAACGAACGAATAGGAAAGAAAAAAAAGGGGATAGTAGCCTGGCCATGTATACGCAAAAGAAAAAAAAAGCTGACCATTACACCCACTCCAACGTGTGTTTGCAGTGCGCTGTTCCAACGCTTTAAAACAACAACAAAAAAGATAAATAGATGAATGAGCAAAAGCTGGGCTGCCAGCTATGTCAGCTCCGTGGCTCTCCCAGTCATTCGAGCAGGCACGTGCAATGCAGAACACGCTCCGCTGGGCTTATGCGTAGGCCCTCTCCATCTGTGTCTAGCGTGAGGACGCGGTGCGCCCAGAGTCTCGCCTCTGCGTGAAAGGCGTCGCGTAATCGAAGCTCTCGTATCACTCTCTGCAGCGTCAACCTCAGCTCATCACTGCAGGTGAACCTGGTCGCCGTCCATCGCTGCTTCACTTAGACACGTCTGTGTGTTTACCACACACACACACACCAAACGAACTAAGGCCGCCACTTGGTCGTTCTCGTCGCATGCTTAATCTTCGCCACTCCTTCCCCTTCTTCGTTCTCCTCCTCCCGTTTTACTGCCTCCCCACAACGACTGCTGCTGCTGCGGCGTGTGTGCCGGTGCCGCCGCCACTGCCGCTTGCAGTCCCGTCTGTCTTCACCATCAGCACAAGCCCTCCTAGCTCTTCTCACGCTAACCTCTCTACCCACAGCATCCGTGGTCCCGCCCCGCACGCAGCACCCCCGCTCGCCATGACGCCCGCCTGCCTGCCCTACTACACCGGCGTGATGGCCTTCACGCTGATCCATTTCGTCGCCTGGGCCTTCGCCTTCGTGGCCACGCCCACGGCGCAGTTCCAGGACCCCCACGCCATGTCCAAGCACGGCTGCTACACCATGTGGGGCTACCGCGACTTCTGCGGCGACGTGCCGTACGATCGCAAGGGTGACGCCGCCTTCGGCTGCAGCCGCCGCACCAGCACCATGCACTGCGCCGCCGCCTTCGCCGTCATGGCGTCCATCTTCGGCTTCTTCGGCCTCGTCTTCGGCATCCTGCTCAACACGCAGATCAAGCTGCCCGTCCTCATCTCCTTCTCGCTGGCCGCCGCCTGCATCCCCTGCACGCTCATCTCCTGGGCCTGCGTCGCCAGCGTGTACAACATGGCCATGTGCGACGGCACCAAGTACAAGGACAAGTACCCCTACACCGCCGGCTTCGCGCTGATGGTCGCGTCCTGGGGCCTGGATATCATTGCAGTGGGGCTGCTCGGCATCACGTCGTGGACCCGTCCTCCCAAGGAGGAGGAGGAGGAGGGGGAGAAGGACAACGCCGCCAAGCACTAAGTAACACAGCTACCAAGGATACAATATACGTTGAAGCTCACGTAACTGTCATGTACTGATGTTGTTGCGTTCATGGAAGCACTGCACTCCGTAATTCGCGCGTCTGCGGTTCGGGTGCCTGGTTATTATTGCTGATATTGTTGTTATTATTGTTATTATTATTATTACATATGAGAGAAACGCTCTTTTTTAACTTTAGTTCAAGCTCACCAACCTGAGAACTTGCGCAGAGGAAAGCGACCTTCTGGTTCTTCTTTTTTGGGTGAGAATTGTGTAGTTGCCTTGACGAGGCATCCGCTTTTGTGTTACTTCGTTTTTTGGTCCTTTATTCTTGTTGTTTTTGCTTCTTACTTTGCGTTTCTCTGTTCTCTGCAGCGGGGCATAGCTAAAAAGAAAAAAGAGACGGATGAGGGCGGTCTTCAAGGAAAGGTCAGCAAGAACTCCTTTCAGCATTCCCCTTTTTTCAAGAGTGAAAAGGGGGATTTTGTTTTTTTTTTTTCCGATTGTGAATGCCATCCTTTTTTTGAAAGCAACCGGCCTTTGTAAAATGTGTGGAGTCCTGTTACTCTTCGTCTCTGCTTTTTATGTGGGCTTCAAAGACTAAATCTCTTCAGAAACACACACACACACACACACACACACACACACACAAAGAAGGTAGCAAAGCGGTCGCTTATTATATATATATATAGAAATGGTCTTTTTGACCCATTATCTTTATATGCTGTATCTTTTTTTTTTTTTTTTTGCACGATGCTTGGCCTATGCAAGACAGTGACCCTGCTTGTTTGTCTTTGTTTTTGTTTTTTCTCTTCAAGTGTATCCCTTCAACTTTTTTCCTGTTGTCATTCACTTGTGGTTTTTATTTTTGTGTCGCGTTTTTTTTTTTTTTTCTGTGTGTGTATGAGTGTGTGTGTTTAAATATAAAAAAGGACCGTTATTGAAAAATAGTACAGTTGACTGAAAACTCTATGTCACCTTCAGTGTCTCGAACATTTATATATATATATATGTTGGCTCTTATGATGCCTATTTCCTTCACAACGAGTGCGCTTTTCTTTTTTTTTTTTTGTTTGTTTGTTTTTCGCCTTTTCTTTTTTTCTTCTAAGACAGCTAGCGAAACCATGGCACATGCATGCAGCTAAAGTCGTGTAGCCGTGATGAAACGGAGATGCTGCAGTGTGAAATGGGTTTTGACGTTGTTGTTTTTTTTTTTTTTTTCCCAGTGCTCTTTGTCATATTTGGTGCTACACTTTTAGACAACACTGCCGTATTTCCTGTTTTTATATATAGGGACAAGTAAGAACAAGAAGTCGAAGAAACAAACACGATAAGACGATTTAGGCTCTTGGCTGCTTTTTTTTTTTTTTTCGGCGGAGCAACTCTATGTGTGCCTCTGCTGCTATTTGGCGGCTGGATCGCGGCGGTTGCCGCCGCTGATGGAAAGAGAAGCTCCACAAGTGGTGATGTCTTTTCGTGCCTGCGTCGGGTAAGAGGGATAATCGGTGTGTGTGTGTGTGTGTGTGTTTTAAGAAACGATTGAACGTACAGAGTCCTGTGACGGAGACTGCATGGGCGTAGCTCGAGGCACGTGTCCGCTAAAAAAAAAAAAAGAAAACGTAAAGTTAAAAGCTCATCCTTCTCTTTCCTCCTTGGCCGATTGCTTTTCTGTTTGTTTGTTTTTCCTAGACTGTTGCCCTCATTAATGTCCTCCATCTCCTCTGTGTTGAGAACGCTGCCTTTGTTGTTGTTGTTGTTGTTGTTGCTTTTCTCCCCCTACCGCAGCTGCTATTCGACGTGTGTTTTGCGTCGTGTTTTTCTTTTTTGTATTCTCGATAATCGTTTGAAAAAAGAATGTTCTCCGGATTCGACGCTTCGCCGCTTGTCCCTGGCGTTGACCCGGCTTGCAACGCCATGTACCTCTCCCTTGTTGGAGAAATGCCAGAAGTGTACTGTCCGCCCGGCTGCACCCTCCATGCCACCGCGCAAGGCACCATCTACGTTCTCGACCACGTGCGCCGCATCGGCTACCCATTGCAATGCACAACATCACCCACGGTCATGGCCGCGAACATGGACGCGCAACCCGTAGAGGCAGTCGCGCCTGTCGCCGCGGTTCCGTGTCCCCCTCCCCCGGAGCCTTCGCAGTCTACAGCCCCCGTGGCGGAGAGTGGCGCGGTCGCGGTGGGGCCTGTGACGTCGCAGTACAAGCGCAGTCGTGCCAGCTCCACCGACTCGCGCGACGACGACGACTACGATGTCGACGTGTCCTCGTGGATGCGTCGGGGCTCTAACGGCCTGATGCTCAAAACGGCACCGCAGTTTTGCCTCATCCCACCTCGCCAGCGATGGTTGGAAGACGTCTACTTCGCGCTGCAGCTGAGCTCGCAGTGGACGCGCCATCCTGACGTGCTCTTCTACTGCCATTACTGCCGCGTCTACTTTGCGGCGAAGCCGGTCGGGATATGGAACCACCTCTCCCAGGTAAAGGGTCATCGCGTGCAGCGACAACGCGTGCGTGGGTACATGGCGTCGAAGAATTACCTGCTGAAGTCCTCCGAGGAGCGAATGCTGTTGGTGGCCTCGCCGGAGGAGATTCGCACCGTGCCGGCGAAGCACTTCCAGCACAGCGATCGCCTGCAGTCCTATGAGGCGCTTTGCTTTGTGCCGGCGTGCGCGATGTATCGCAGCATTATGAATCCCGAGCAGCGTCAGCGTGTCGTGCGAGACGGCGCTGCGGAGGCGGCGAAGGTCATTCAGCATGAGAACCTTCTGGACAGCACGCCGAACTCCTTCGTGAACGAGTCGCCGCAGTTGGTGGGATGGCGATTCCTGATGGAGGGCCTGGACATCGTGCAGTGCTTCTGCAGCAAGACGAACAAGCGGCTTGTAGAAAGCACCATCATGAATCATCACAAGTCCCAGAGTGAAAAGAAGTAAAACAAACAGGGGACGAGTGCTTCTATAAAACGTCGAATATCAAATTATAGCGATAAGAGAGTGATGTCTCTGCGTTTTTTTTTTTTTTTTTGTGTGTGTGTGTGTGGTGTTTGTTGGCGAAGATGCCGTTTCCTGGTGCCTTTTCATGAAAGCCAACGAGGTCTGCTCTTAATTTGTGTGTTTTTTTTTCTCTAGCTTTCTTAAGGGAAAAAAACGAAATTCCTTGTTTTTCTTTTTTCAATGTTCTTTGTCTCCTGCCTCACTCTGTGCGCGCTGAAGTTCATGTGCTGGGGTTAGACAACTCGGAAAGTGGTCGCGTTGAAATGCACGCTGGGGGAATGAAAAATGCGACTGAAGAGTTTGTTGCAGAATATCGCACCCACTGATGCCTCTCTCTTTTTTTTGGGGGGGGGGGGGGTTGTTTCTCTATTACTCCGTGTTATGTGAGTAGATGCGGACGATAGGATCTTTGTCGCCACAGTAACGGTAAGAGTCGAGATGCTCGGTGTGATGTTTAGGTGTTGGTCTGTGTGCTTTTGGTCCTCCTTAGTGCACGTACTTCACGTGTTTTTCTTTTTTTTTTTTGATGATTTTCACTGCTTTCGTTTCCCCCCCCCCTTTTTTTTTCGTTTTCTTTTTTTTTTTTTTCTTCTGCACCTTCTCGATGCACCCACACGCGCATATAAAACCACAGAGGTTTTTGTTCTTGTTTAGCTTGAGATTATATTACGTCAGTTTTGCTCTGGTCTTTCTTATTTTTCCCTTTTTCCGTTGTGTGAGTCCCTCGGATGGATTACTACAGCACGCAGGTTCGTCGAGAGGAGGCTAGTGTCCTTCGTTCCCGCCTCACCTCCTTCGTGGAGCAGCACGAGCAGCAGCTCTTCGAGACACAGCACCACTTCAGTCATCCCACCGATGCCACGTACTGGAACCGCCAGCAAGACGTCGTGACGGTGCAGCTGGGCGACCAAGCAGCGCACACGTCGATCGGTGGCCATCAACATCGACAGCTGCAGCAGACTTCAGTGGCGGACCTCCTCGGGTCCACGGCGATGGCGGCGGACCCGCTGCTCTTTCGACTCTGTGTCACCCTCGCCGCCCTCAACGCGGAGCTGCAGGCGTTGGCTGACGAGGGTCGTCGCTGCTTCGCGCCTGCCTTGGCGCTGATCGGCGACGAAAACGAAAATTGCTATCGACAGCGCGCTGCGGCTGAGGGGGCGGCTGCGTCAGCGCAGGGCAACCGTCAGATGTCAAATGTGGCTGCACCCGGAGTAGGGTCGCGAAGCAGTGACAGTGGACTGCGCAGTACTGCAGCGAACGCGCTGCCCGTCTCGCCAGAGGAGGAAGACGCGCTGAGGGAGGAACAGCTCCTGTATCAGACCGGCAACCTCGTACCCCTCTTGCAGGACATTTGGCTGTGGCGTCAGCGCGTGCAGGAAGTCTGTGCGCGAGTTGTATGCCAGTTTGCCTGCATTTACAACGACCAGCTGGGCGGCAAGCACTCTCAGGGATCCCCCCTGCGTGCGGTGCGGCTCACCTCGTGCTGGGACAGCTTCGCGGAGCTGCTAGCCGTGGTGGTTTTCGTCGATGAGCTCCTGCAACAGAACAGGAGTCTGCATGAGGGACTGGAGGTGATGCAGCGAGTCTTGGCACAGCAGGCGATGGAGGTGGCGCAAGACGGTGCGGCCGGCGGCGACGACGACGAACTTCTTCCGATGCTTCTGCACCGCCTTCAGGAGGACCTGGTGAACCACCGGTTGCTGCTCGCCGTCGTCCGCCAGCCTTTTGACCACCTTCTCAGTGCCGCGGCCGCTCCAGCGCGAGGCCCTGCAACCACCACCACCATCCCATTTGCAGCCACGCTGCCGCCGCCCTTTCGCGAGAACAAGGAGTTCTGTGCAGAGTGGGCTGCGGTGCTGACCAGCCGCTGCAACGACATGGAGGCCTCCCTCGCCTCCCCCCGCGGTACCGGCGAGAAGTCCGCCTTCGCCGCCATCTGCGGACTCACTGTCTTCTTCCAGGCACTCTTTTGGACCCCGAACTGTGGCAACAGGGACGGCAGCCCTGCGGCGCCGACGCCGGTGGCGACCACGGCAGTGACGAAAGCCGTCGCGGCGAAGCTGCAGGCGCTGAGTAAGCAGGTGATGGCCTGGCAGTCTGTGCTGCCCCTCCTCCCGCTGCACGGTCTGTACGCGCTCTGCCCCCTTCTTTGGTGGCAGCGCAGCTTCCCGGCGGCGGTCACGGCCGTAGTGGGCAAGACGAGTGTCGGGGCCCGCGTCCAGGAGAGTGTCGTAGCGGCCTGCCAGAGCGCCGGCGCGCAGTTTGCGTCGCAGGTAGGGCAATGGGCCGCGCAAGTGGACCGCTGGGCAGCGGTGGAGATGCAGTCGGCGTGGCCCCTTGACGCCCCGTTGTGCCGGCAGTTTATCCAGCGCCTGGTGCTGCTCCTCCAGCAGGGCATGCAGCTGGCGCAGACGATCCAGAGCGGGTTGGTGGAACTGCTCTTTATGCACCACCATGCGGAGCGGCCGCTCGCGACGTCGATGGTGTCGGGCGTGCTGAAAGGTGTCTTGCTGCTGCAACGTATCGCTGAGGCGTACCACAGCAAAATGGGCATCCTCGCCTCAGCGCAGGAGGCGTTGGCGCAGTCGATCGCCTACGCACTGGAGAAGCACCTGTACCGCCTGTACACTCGCGCGTGTGCCGACGTTGGCGGCGGCGGTGCGGTGGTTTTATCTGACCAGCTCGTTGCATTGCAAGGTGCGCTGCACCTCCTGCGCAGGCCCCTCACAAGCGACGTCCTTGCCTGCCTCGCGTTGATGCTGGACGTGGCCCTCAATCGTGAGCAGCTGAACGCAAACGCCCCGCTTACCACCGCTACGGAGCAGGAGAGAGACGAAGCCTTCATCGCTCTGGCGCAGCTGCGCAACGTGGTGAATTACCAGCAGGTGCTGCCAACCATCACGCAGACGTCCTTCCTGTATTTCTTCCGTGAAGCCCTCTACCCACTCTTCTTCCGGCACTGCTACGAGAACACGCTGTCGGCGTCCTCGCTGCCGCGCGTGGTCGCCGCGCTGATGGAGAGCCGCAGCCTCATCATGGCTGCCCAGCATGTGGCAGCGCCGGCCACCACGCTGCTCGTGGACTACGCCGACTTCGTCCGCGACTGCCTGGACCACGAGGTGGTGCAGCCGCTCTGCACCGAAATCGAGAACCAGCTACGACTGCGCACGCACAACGTGGTGCTCGGCCAGCCATACCGCGTGCTGCGTCCCTCGGTCGACCCGGCCGGCCGCGACCTGACTCGCTTCACGCTGCTGCCGCCCTTCCGCCTCCTGCACGCGTGGGTGCACGTGGCGGCGCAGGTAGAGCACTACCTGAGCACGCAATTCTACAACCTCAACGCCCTGACGCCGAACGACTGGCGGACCTACGAGGAGATGCGCAACCTGGCACGCCGCTCCTACCACCTGCGCATCGCGGACGGACACCTGCCGGGCTGCATCCTTGACCAGGGGCTCGACGTGCTCGTCATCACGGAGAACATCCACCAGTTTATTGCTTACTACACCTACAACCTGAACGAGCAGATTTTCATCCAGAGACCCTCGCTGACCTCGTCAAAGCATCTGCACACCCTCAACACGCGCCACATCGCGAACTCGATCCGCACGCACGGGACAGGCGTGATGAACACGGCAGTTAACTACGTTTACAAATGCCTGCTGAAGAAGATGGCCATCCTCTCACATTTCTTGCAGGACGACTACGTCCGCTCGCGCCTCCTCAAGGACGCGCGCGTAGTGCGGCAACGCAAGAAGGAGCACCAGCCCATCAAGTACCCGACAGAGCAGGCAGACCACTTTATTCGCGAGATGGAACGCCTCGGCGTGGCGAAGGACGGCTGCTCCTTCCTGGAGAAGGCACGGCAGCTGATTGGCGAGATGGGCAACGCGCTTGGCTTTATGCGGATGATGCGGAGCGGCGGGCTGCGGGCGGTGGCAGAAGGGGCACGCTTCGTCCCGCTGCCCCCGCCCAACGCGCCGGACACGGCAGCGGCAGCTGCTGCAGGTGTCGCTGGTGGACCGACGACGGCGGTGCGTCTTGGTGCCTACCTCGCACCGCTGCGCCACGCACCGCCCTCGCCAGCGTTAGACCAGGACGATGACGAAGAAGAAGACAGCAACGAAGCACAGTCGCGCGATGGCTCGGATGAAGACGGCGACGAAGAAGGGGCGAGCAAAGAGAGCGCGCTGCAGGCACTGCGTCGCAGCACCGCCGTCGCGGTGGACCATCTCGACCGCGTCACCCACAGCATGACGGAACAGCTGTCGGACGGCTCCGAGTACTTCCCGCTGCTGCTCGACGCCATTGGGCGCCGCTTGCGCCGCTCGTCGCCGGAGCGCTACGCACACCTCCACCTCTTGCACCTCCTCGTCCCCGCGCTGGCCAACCTGCACGTGGCCTACGCCGTCCAGGAAAAGGAAAAGCTGCGGAAGAAGCACAACGACGAGGGCGCCTTCTCCGACGACGGCTTCGCCGTCGGCACCACTTTTCTCCTTGTGCTCTTTGGCGTCTACGAGGAGTTCGACTCCTTGCACTGGTTCGACAACAAGAAGACCCAGTACCGACAAACGCTGGAGTCGGTGCACACCGCCCTGAGCTCTGCCTCGGCGAGTGGGTCGACCGATTTTGACAACCTACACCTGACCTCGTCTGCCCTGCAGGCAAACCTGAGCGAGTACACAGGGCTGGAGAACGCCTTCACCTCCAGCAGGCTTTTCTTTGGCACGACGACGGCGGCTTCGCATGTCGGCGAGGAACAGGAGCAGCGCACGCGCCGACCACCTTCTCCCGCGCGTCGCCAGCACTCGTCGCGCGAGGAAGACGAAGAGGATGACAGAGGCGAAGGCGATAGTGATGACAACGTAAACGGAGGGTGAAGCTGAGACGGAGCTTTTTCTTCTCTTCCCTTTTTTTTTTTTTTGTTTTTCCCCATTTATATCGGCCCATTGCCCTTTCTCCCCGACAGCTGTGGATTGTATCTTGCGTTGCTTGTTGTTGCGTGCTGTGAGCAGCACTGTTATCGAACTTAAACCAGAAACAGAACCAAGTTACCTCGCTCCGCTTAACACCATTGTTGCTTGCTTGCTTGCTTGACGTTTCTATTGTTGTTATTTTCAGTGATATGGAACGCCATTTTTGATCCCTAAAAACAGCTTTACGTAGTTCGTCGTACTTCAATTCGCCGTGGGAGCCTTCTTTAACAGCTCCTTGCTAAGCTGCTGGTGCTTCTCTAACTGTTTTTCTCTCCCTTGTTCGAGCCTCAAGCACCCGCTCTCTCTCTCTCTCCTACCGGAAAATCCCTCGATCCTCCTCCGCGTCTCGCTGCGATAACTTGAATAAATAAATAAATAAACAGAAAAGAAGAAAAAAAAAGAGGAAAAAAATCGATCACCGACTTCGTTACTTCTAGCCTGCCTTTGTGCTAGAGTGGATGTTTCGCGTCAACCAAGTGTGGCTTGTCCTGACACCGCGACAAGCACTGCGCATTCTCTCTCTCTCCCCGACCGCAGATCTCACCCCGGCTGCCATCAAGAAGGCCTACATTCAACAAACATTGCAGTGTCACCCCGATTTGCACCCAAATGACCCGAACGCTAACGACAACTTTCGCAACCTCTCCGACGCCTTCCGGATCGCGCTAAAGACGCTCGAGCTGCAGCGCGGCCCAGATGTGTTGCGTGGTGGTGGTGGTGGCGGCGGCGGCGGCGCTGATGAGGATCTTTACGATCCGCAAGCCGCGCTAGAGTCGCTGCGGCAGGCGATGTGGGCGTATCGCACACACCAGCAGCTGAGCGAGGCGTCGCCTGACCCGTCTCCCGATCACACGCGGGACACGGCGAGTGCCTTCTCCACACCCACCCTCGAGGATATCTCGTCCGTCTGCCAGCGCGAGGCAGTGGCGATGCGGCGGGTGACCACCTTCTGCGCGGAGCTGCCTGCGGTGTTGTGCGGCAGCGACTCCGCCGCCCTTTTCGAGGCCGTCGCCTTTTTCCACGCGCGTTACGTGGAATCGATGTCGGCGTGTGTCATGCGCTTTGCGCAGAACCTGCCGATCCTCGTGCGCCGTGTCGTGAAGAACCGCCGCAAGCACATCCGCAACACGTCGTCGGTGGTGGCCCAGGGCATCGGCACAGGCACACGACCGCTGGAGCGGCAGCGCATCGAGGACATGGCGATGAAACCGCTGGTGCTTATGGGTGCTCTGGTCTTCGACCTGCCCGACAGCGCAGTCGCGGCGCGCACGGACGGGTCGCTCGCCGACGGCGTTGGAGTCAGCAGCAGCACCTGCGGCGTGTCGCGACCCGCCGACGTCCGCGTCACCGACGAGCTGAAGTGTGTCGTCTACCCCGCAGACAGCATGGCCGATATCGTGGCGAAGCTCGGCACGTGGGAGGCCGCCAGCTTCGAGCGGCTGAAGGTGGAGCTGGCGATTGTGGACGTGAACCGACTCCTGTCCGGCATGCTTGGTCTACAGGACGAGGAGTCGACCACCCAGTCCTGCGCCCACCTCTCCGTGATGCCGCACCTGACCGAGACACGCGCGGCGACGGAAACGGTGCTGCGCACGCTGCAGCGAGTCGCCACCGACCTTTGCTACCATTTCGACCCGGCTCTCGACGCCGCAGTCACCGACGACGTCGAGGCCGAGATGCGGCTGCAGGAGAGCCCCGACTCAGCGCTCAGCGTACAAGATGACACCGCGGCGGCGGCGTTGGAGTTGCCGATGCTGGTGGCGCAGTGCCGCCGACTCGCTGCGCTGGCCCGCCCGACGATACGCGGCAACGCGATCCTCACGTGGAAGTCGGGGGAGACGGCGGAGCTGGTGACGGAGGCCGCTGAGCTCGCCGAGGCAGCCCCGCCAGCGAAGGGGGAAGAGGGCGAAGCAGCGCCGCGGAAGACAAACGCCGCGCCCGAGTTCACGGTGGGCCGGCATCTGACCTGCGCCACCGCCGAGACGCTCTTTTTCTCCGTGTCGATGGTCCTCACCAAGGACCTGCGTACCTTTCTGCTGCGCTTGCGAGGCGCGCTGAAGCGGGTGGTGCAGGCCACCAACGAGTCGAGGCGCGTCCTCTTCGACCTTCTCCCACTGCGCGAGGCAACGCTGAACGAGGAGTACATCGTCATCGCAGGTGCGACGCCTGACGAGGCCGACTCGCCGTACCGCTACCGCGGACCCATCCGCTGCTTCCCCCGCGTATGCAACATGGATATCAAGCGCGAGCACGAGCTATGGAAGCACCTCTATGCCCACCGCGAGTATATCGCGAAGCACGCATCGACCATGAATCCGCTCAACGTCTTTTACGAGTGCTTCCCGTACGACCCGGAGTCGCCCGAGTACGGCGCTGCGACGGCCGACTCGCCCAGCGACGTTCTCGCCGGCTGGGTGAGCGGCGGCGCGGACGGCTGCGACAATGTCGTGATCACCGCAAAGGAGCTGGACAACCCACTGGACTTCAAGGTGTGGCTGGAGGAGGTGGTCGCGCAGTCCTCGCTAAACCGCGAGGCCGAAGAGACGCTCGCGAAGGCTGGCGTGGGCTACGTCAGCCGCGACCCGGCGCTGCCGCTCGCGAACTTCCTCTCCTTTGCTAAAGTGTTTGTGCAGTCCCTCGCCGTCCGCGGCGTGCTGGAGCGTCGCGGCGGCAGCACGCCGGTTGGCAGGGCGGCGACGCCCAGCGACGTCGGGCTGAGCATCATCGTGTCGCCTGCTCGCTGCGACGTGCGCGACGGCGGCCGCCTTTTTATCCCGTGGTACATGGACCCGTCCATCTTGTTGGCCCTTCTCGGCGAGCACGCGCCGCCGCCGCCGCAGATCCGTGCGTAGCCATCGCGCGCCTTTGCTCCCCGTCATTTGCTAAGAAACGAAACCCCCTTGTTCGCTTAATCTTGTTCACATTTTCTTTTTTTAGTTCTACAGCCGCAAAAAAAGAAACAAAAACAAACAAAACGAATTAACGATGATAGGACGGCGGCAATGCTCACAAGCCGCCCCCATCGAATGTGAGTCATCCGCGCGGTGAGACGCCACGTTCTCAGACCAGCTCCCCTCTTTCCGATCATCTTTTCATACCGGCCTTCCGCTTCGCGACCCTTACCCCGCCCCTCTCCTTTCGTCCGTTGCGTTCTTTTTTCCTCAAACGGGTTTGATCGGGGGCACCGTCCGCCCTCTGGGCGGCGCCCACCTCCCTCTGCGGCACGGCGAATCTTTTTTTTTTACGGGGGGGTGGTTCCGCGCCCACCCCACCCAAAGCGAGGGCAAAGCATGACCCTCGGCCACGGCCACCGGCCCCCCCCCCACCCACAAAACGCCGCCAGTGAAGCCCACGCCGAAGATGACGACTGAAAACCTCCGCGTCGAGGATGCCGGTGGCGCCACCACTAACCCCTATTCCCCCCGCGTCCTCGGGAACAAAGCCGCACCAAACAGGGGCAGCACCGCCAGAAAAAAGGAAAAAAGGAACACGGCCCCCATAGAAAAGCGAAAAGCCATCAAAAAAGAGCGGACGCACGCCCCAGTGAAAAATGACGTAAACCTGACACCGGAAGGCGCATCGCAAAGCCAAATGCCCTTTCCAGAAACGGTCTCACCGCAAGAAAAGAAAAAAAAAAAACACAGCAAGCAAATGGCCTCCTAACGAATCCATGACTACCGAAAAACACATGGAAAGCCGCAAAATCCGAAGCACGCAGAAGATTCCGCACAAAACCCACCACCGACAAGGTTAACGACAACGAGTTGACAAGCGAACGCTCCCCAACTCACTTTCAAACCCTCAAGACAGATACGGGGAAAAAGTCATGACAAGTAAGCAAAAAAGTCGCCTTGCAGCTTCGTAACCTTTTCGCGAATCCCAGCGGCTCCCCATACGAGAACCCGACGGTAAGACAAATAGACTTCTGCACGCACTAACCGGGGAACGATCTCTCAGCGAAGACGACCCAGCACAACAACACCAAACACCAGTTGACCAGCTCATCCTCCTTTTGGCCGGGCCCGAAGAAAACCACGACCCTGTGACGATGCAAGCGGGAAATGGGAAAACGAGGTGTTTTTCTTTTTCTTGAAAGGCGGCTCCTTTCCGCCTCAGAAACACGTCAAAGTCAAGCGACACACAACAACTCACACGGTCCGCCTTGCCCCAGTCACCCGTAAACCGGTTACGACTACTCATGCTTTGGTTGGTGTTTTCGCGCCCGTTCCCGGTCGTTCGGGATAGCAATCTGGTTTTTAAAAGACGGCATGGGCCCGAAACGCGCCAAGCAGAAAAAGACACACAGCCCACCTGAAGACGAGAAAACCAAAGCACGGACAACTCGATTTCCAAAAGCAGCTTCGGGGACGCAAAATACCTTTACGACATTTCGTCCTTCCGCCCCGGTGTCTTCACGGAGTGCGGAACACGAAACAAGGGCATCCCCAACAATTCCAAAGCCGCACGCCAGCCAAAAAAACGCCAAGGGCTCCGCCGGTAAGGGCGTCCGCGGCCGAATTGAGAGATCGAGAACACGTTTTTCCTTGTTCAAGGCGCCGGTTGCCTTCCTAATGCCTGTTCCAATCGTCGTTGCCATCGCTGTGCCCCACCACCCCCGTTTATGCCGAAGAGGGCGTTCGGGCCGTTAATGGGGCTCGGGTCGCATACGGCGATTTTTTCACTTTTAGCTTGTCCCTTTCATTTTCAGAATGCGAGTAAACGAATTCACAACGAGACCGAACGTTTCGGTTGAAAGCACCTCGGTGGCTTCGCGGCGCGTACATCCTTTCCGGTGAAAAGCGCCAAAAAGTGAAAGCCAAGAGCGCCGGCTTTTTAATAGGGGCGCGCATCCAATCTATCGGCTCGTTGCGCCGCAAGAGTCGACCACAAGGTTTGCGGCCTTTTTTGGGACGCCGTGAGGTCTGGCTGGGGGTGATTCGACGTCGGTGTGGATTTGGCGCGTCGTGCGCGCTTTCGTGACCCGAAGAGCTGCGACCTTCGAGGCCTCCATGAGGAAAAGATGAGCCAAGAGGCCCCACAACCAGAAAGAGAGGCGAACAACGAGCCGACGGAGCAAAAGAGAGGTAAGCTGACTTGTTTGTCTTGTTCCGCGCAAAAGGCGCCGTGTCAGCGAAAGGAGGTGAACCTTCGGGACGGTCCGCCTCGTGGCGACCGAAGCTTGAAGAACTGAAGTCAAATAGCCTCCTCCTCGTGCACGGCCTTGCGGTTTGCCTTTGGCGCTTTGAGGTTCTACATCGCCATCTGCCACCCCGCCCGCCCCCGAGGAGCGAAGCAAAGGCGCAGGGAAAGAAGTCCCCCGAGTCTCTTCGGAAAAACAGCGAATGGCCTCGGCTTCCTCTCGACATGTAAAAGGAAGAGGTGCGCTTCCTTTTTCGCCCGCTCTGGCGGGATAATTGACGTATCTGCCTTTTGTCTTCTTGGTGGCTGTCTGGGTGGATTTCGCCGCGGTCGGGTGCGGGACTCGGCTGATACTATTGTTCTGTTGTTGTTGCCGAACTCAGTGGCAGCTGTGGTGCGTGGGTTGGTGTGTCAACGTCCTTTTTTTTGAGTTTGTACCGCCGTGTCTCCGGTGAACCATGGGTGTGTGGGTGTGAAAGCGGCTTTCTGTGGGGCGCGTCCGTTTTTCGTTTTCCGCACCGGAGAGGCCGAGCAGCGGTGCCGGGACACCTCATGTCTCTGGAAAGATCGAGTGCGGTGCTTTGTGAAAAGGAAAGCAGAGGTCTGCCGCGTAAAGCTGGTGCTCTGTCCGGCGAAGTTCTCAGCCGTCGTGTTTCTGCGCTTTGTTTTTTGGCTGCCTTCAGTGGTCGCGTGGGGCGGGCCGAAAAGCTGTTTCCATGCCGCGCGGTCTGTTATTTGCGTTCTGGGGACGCGGGGCCAAAAAGGGAGGGGGGCCCTTGGAGCAAGTTTGCCTCGCGCTATGGGGATTCGGCGTCACGCTCACGGCGAGCTGTTCCGGCGGGTGTGTTGGTGGCAAGTGGAATAGTCGAGTCCTCCCCTTCCAGAAACGGCTCGCTACCCAGGAGGCGTTTGGCCTTTTCAGCTTCAGAGTGTTGCATTCTGTTTGAGGAAGGCTTGCTGGCTAAGTCTGCGTTAACGTATTCAAACTACTTTGGCGTGCTGCGGCTTTTCGGAAGATGAGGTTCGCAGTGTAGCAGGCTTTACTTATCTTACCTTTTTGTTACGGTGGACGATCGAAAAGATAGAGGGGGGGGGGGAGGAATGGGAAAAAGGAAGAATCAAACCAAAAGCTGATCTGCGAGATTATCCAAGTCTGCGTCGACTTTTTAGGTTACACTTGTCCACCAAACGCTTCCCAACTTGCAGTACTTTATATTCGTAGATTCGAAGTTCTACACTTGTGTTGGCCTCTTTTTGGAGGGAGTTGTTGTGAAAAGTGGAGGCGGCTGAAGGTAATTTTGTTTGTTTTCACATGGGCATTCTAGTGGCAAGGTGCTCAGAGAACCGCTGATGATGATGAGTGTCTCTGGCTGTGTCTTGGTGCCGCTGGACGCTTCTGTTGGGAGTGAGTCAAAGTGTTTTTTTTCAGCTTAGGAGTTAGGGGCTTCTGCTATATCGAGTGGACAGTGTCTTTTGCCGCTATTTTAGCGCCGCCTTCTGTGGAGGTGCTCTCATGTTGATTGTCATACAGTTGGGCAACGATTCTGAAAGTAATCCAGGGCGATGACTCACTTAAATATGATTGTGTCTTCGGCTTCAGGACGGCAAGCTGCAGCTTTTTGTTGCAAATAACTGTGATGTGGTGATCCTAATATCAGTCGTTTTCTATGCGTTTGCCCACCAACTTTGTTTGCAACTTTTGTAGAGGCGAAACACTTAAAAACCCACATGCAGAAGGTTTTTTTTTTTTTTGAAACGTTGCGTTGTTTTTGCTAGCGGATGATCTTTCAGCATAAGCTGACAACGAGAAACAACCTACATGTGAGCTTTTTGTCCAGGAAGTTCTCAGCCTTCTTCAGCACATCACTTGCTGCCCCTGAGCACATTTGAGTGTTGTGACACGGCCAGTCAGCGTGCTTCTACTGCGCTAAAACCGCTTCGGAATAGAGTGTAAAACTGTCGCTGCTCTGCGATAGTAGTTTGGCGCTTTGCTGCTTATAACAGCGGTGAGCTCCATCCTTGCTTTGTCGCGCAGTTTAAATGAGATGCTATATTCTGCTGTACTTTGTGATTTTCTTTTCTCGCCTGCTCTTTTTTTTGTTTATTTATAAAAGCTGAATATTTATTGTTGCGTACCACAGCTCTTCGATTTTATAACCGAATGCCGTCGGGAATTGTCGATGCGCAGGTCAGTGCGGTAGAGAAAATTAGCGAGCCGCAGTCACTTCTCGATGCTGTGCTTTCGAAAGCGGATGCGCAGAGCTACGACGCAGCAAATCCCTTTCTTTTGAGGGTCTTTTTCTGCGGTAAGAAGAAGAGCCTTGCATTCGAAGGTGCTTTGGAAAAAGCAGTGAACGAGGCGAAACAGGAAAGCGATTTGACAAACCCGTTCTATAATCGAGACGGCGACAGCCAAATTGGCACTCTTGTTATCGACTATGGCGAGTATTTTGTTCAGGCTGTCGACGGCCCGGAAAGCTACGTTTTTCGCTTTTCTGAAAAACTGAGTCTGCTGCCGTTGGTTGACTCGTCCAGTGTGCGCGTGCTCTTCCTCGACGACGACATCCCCAAGGGGATGTGCGCGGGCGTTACTATCATCGACAAGGTCCCTCCGTCGTCGCTTACAATCGGCTCCTCTGATAAGAATGTTGGCGAGGTGGCAGATCTCGTCATCCACGACGTGACGTCGGTGATCGAGCTGTGGACCCAAGCAAACAGCCAGGTTGCTCGGATGAAAAGCGTATTTACCGACAACGCTAAGATCAACTATCCTAAGCTGTTTCCAAGGGTGGAGATTCTTGCTGAGTACATAAAAAACGACAGCTTCTTTACCATCGACGAGTTTCTAGTCAACTTTTGCCGACCGGCGAATCTTGTGCGAGACGTCGAAGTTGTTCACCCTGCCGATGATCCGCTTTCATACTAACGCGCATTACTTTGCCTTTTTTTTTTTTCATAAGGCCACTTGAATGTGTCTTTTTCGTCTGATGTACATTACACAAAACCAAGCAAAACAATATCGCTTACGAATTTGGCAACTTTATTTTATTGAGGCGAAGCGAAAGCTGTAGATGAGCCGTGCGATTCATCCTACGTGCCCGAGGCTCCCATTTGCAAGTGGCTAAGGCAGCGCTAGAGTTCACGAGCGTAATAAACAGCGGCCGTTTCTGAGCGATGAAGCCGCAACCAAGACGTATACTGACGTTACACTTCTCAGACGTTTGTGTGCCTGCGTGTGTGCGTACTCATAGCATTTAGAACTATGATTCTTGCGGCTGACCTCATCATCCATTTTCTTTTTTTTTTAAATAACGCTGGTGTAACTCGGCTTTATGAAGGCTGTTTTTTTTTTTAATATAACCAACTCGTCTGAGCTTACCGATGCACCAAAAAATGCCAACGAAGAAAGCAGCTGCAAAGACCAAGTCGCATAGCGCAGAAGCTATTGATGTGAACTTTCAAAACTGCCTGCTGCGCATCAACAACGGAAGCGACGTATATGGAACGCTTGTGGTTCAGCTCGAAAGTGGCAGAACACCGAAAGCCTGCGAGATTATTGCACAGAACATTCCCTCTTCCAGCTCTAATGAAAGAAACAAAGCGAAACAAGGCTTTTACAAAAACTCACGGTTTATTCGCCTCACGAAAGAGGGAATACAAACTGGCGAAGTCACTCCTTCACCAAAGAGCGTCCCGGTCTCAGATTTGGAAAGTGAATTGGGACGACTTCCTCATAATTACGGCACGTTGTCGCTGTGCCGCTCTTCCAGTGCATTCGACGGCTCGCAGTTTTTTGTGTGTCTCACCACCGACTTAGTCGAACTTGATCACTTGAACCGAAAACACGTAGTTTTCGGCCGTGTTGTCGAGGGACTTGACGTGCTGGCAAGCCTTCAAGACGTCGTGCGTCCCTATGTAGGCGAAATGGGTGCGGTCAGCCCTGAATGTCCCTACGTCATGGCGGAACTCGTCTTCGTCTCGATGTAGTATCAATTAAACCTGTGTGATGTAAAATACACCTCCCCCCTGCAACAAGCAACGAACTACAAAAAGAGCAGCGAAGTTCATTTTTCCTCTTAGATTAACGGTAGGCCGTTGAAATTGTGTGCGCTGTTATGGTATTGGTGATGTCTTTTTTCCCTCGTTCCTCGCTTCTACTTCAAATCGTTGAAGAGTTTTTTTTTCTGACTACTACCGCCCACCCTCAATTCTCATTTTTCTTTTTTTTTTTTCGCTGTGCTGCAGCCTGCGTATTTGCCATTGTGGAAAGAGCGACACTTTACAGCTATTTTGCCTCATTTTCTGTCATCATGGACCTCAAAAACAAAACTAGTCAGGTCAGCGAAGCTGCGTCCTCTGCACTCACTCTCGAGGCGATTCAACAAATCTGCTCGCTGAGCGCCAAGGAGGCGGACAGTACCGAGGACAAGCTCATCGCAGAGTGCGAGAAACATCAACTGTTGGAGCGTCAAGGCATTATTGTCGGGTTGCGCTTAACTGAGCGCCTTTTGTACAGAGAACCGTATTTCAGTGGAACACCTACGGAGATTGCTAGGTATGTCGGCTACACCATGTGGAAGGTGGTTTTCGGCAAAAAAGTGGACTCGATCAAGGCGATTGACAACATGTATCACCTTACAGACCAGAACTTTCGGTGGCTTCAAGGGTTCCCTCGGCTCAAGGATGTGGATCGTGTGCAGACACTCGTCACTTCCGACGAAGGTGAAGGCTCTAAAGACAACGATGTTGAGGAGGCCGTAGGACCTGTGTCGCCGAGAGATGTTCTGTTTTACACTGTAGGCCTCATCAAAGGCGCCACACACCCACTGGTGGGTCAGAATAACCTCACCATCAGCGGAACTTATACAAAAGAGGGTGAGACGTTTTTTGTTCTTGATTTCCGTTAAACTGCACGAGAGGCCTTGTCCCGTCTCTATCGCAACAATTCTGTTTCATGCCTAATCCAGTAACAAGCGAGCACTATGAAGCTACAACAGAAAGAATAATGATTGAAAAGAATGCGATTTGTGGCTTTACTGAAAGCGACTGGAATCTACAAAACAAGTCGACATTATCGCAAATCGTCAAATCTTCTCACCCACGCAAGAGGCAGTGGTTCGCCGTGAAACGCACTTAGAGCTTCCGTCTCCACAACTCACCTGATCTGTTTTTTTTTTTTTTGCACGTTTTTCTTCTCATTTCATACTTCCACCCCATACAAAGGTGAAGAACTTCTTGTCCTCCGGCCAATTTACACTCTTACTCACCTCATAAGACAAAACACAACCACACTTTGTCAATGTTCCGTAGTGCCAAAGCGAGCCGTGTGTGCGGGTTCAACGCAGCTGCCTGGATGCAGCGCCGTGCAGCTTCCCTGCAGTCAGAGAAGCCATGCGCCACTCTTGCCGACAAGATTGTCCGCGGGAGCATCAGTACGACTTACTACACTCACCCTAGCTACGTGATGTCACGCGACAAGATGCTCCACACCATCTGGGTTGATATGGGTGTCTTCAACACGTGTGCCTATGTCATCTTTCCGTTCTTCATCATCGCGTATTTCTTCAAAGCGTAAGCGTGACGTCGAACTTTGTTTTCTTGGCTTCGCTTCAACTTTACAATAGGTGGTACGCGATAGGTATTTACGTTCGTGAAGCGTTGTTTAGTTAGTTGCTTTATAAAATTGTTTCTTTCGATCGTTTTTAGCGCAGCGGTAGCTACTCTTTTGTTTTAGGGAAAAAAGAACTCATTAACGACGATCATGTCACGAAAACAGAACCTGCTATCGTATGCAGCGTTTATTAGTTTTTTATGCGTCAACTTGGCTTCTGGCGGGAGCTGCATGTGGGCAGTCTCTCTCTCAGCTTTTGATATGCCATTTTTCACTTTGGTGTCTTTGAGTGGGTTTCACGCTTTTTTTTCTTTGCTCTGTTTTCTTGTTGCCTGGCGCGCGTCACAGGTTGCTGAGTGTCTGCTTTTTTTTTTTTGTTTCGGTGCTTTTATAGTCCTTTCTCTTTCTCATTTTCCGCTTTTTTTTTGTTACAACTTTCTTCTTTCAAGCTCTTCTATGAGGCGATGCACCTCTCTTTATTTACGTGCGTCGTTGTTAGCGCGATGTAACGGGCGCGATGAAGCGCTTTTCCGAATGCCGTCTCTGATGGACTCAAAGACGTTTGCTCGCTTTGTCAATCGCCAGGGCAAGAAGTTGGAAGCGTTGCTTTGCAGGGATTTAATGGCTGAGAAGCGAGAGCTGCACTCGCGCGCGTTTAGGGAGTTGGCGTTGCAGCAGGCGCGAGACATGTGCAAGCCGCTGACGTCGCTAACGCGGGATGATGTGGAGCGTATCATTACAGAAAAGTACAAACTCACTGACAAGCGCGTTATCACCTGTCTTGTGCCGTATCAGCTCGGCGTCAACATATTGCTCTCTCGGTTTCCTGCAAAGATCCGCAACGAAGCGGTGAGGGAGCTGAAGGACGAGGAGGCCCGGCGGCGAGAGCAAGCAGCTGTGGTGCCTCACAGATGGATTCAGTGGTTTGATCCGGATGTGTATGTGTCTACTGGCCTGCGCTACATCAAACGCGTCAGTCCACGGCCGCAGCGCCGCGTACCCGTTTTCGCCATCCTAGGCCATGTAAATCACGGAAAGACGGCGCTGCTGGATGCTCTGCAAGGCTCCCGCATCGGAGATGAAGAGCCGCATTACATTACACAGTCCATCCGCGCCTTCACCGTGCCTTCACCGGACAGGCAGGAGGATTTATTCACGTTCATCGATTCTCCTGGCCATCGCATGTTCGTGGAGACGCGCTTTCACCTCCACCTCGTCGCCGACTGCATCATTTTGGTAATATCGGTAGTGGATGGCATTGAAAGCCAAACACACGAAGCAGTCAAAGTTGCACTTAACGTGGACAAACCCGTGATTGTTGTGCTGAACAAGCTTGACTTGTTCTCCGATGCCTTCTCGGCGGAGAGGGCAGTCGACCGCATACTCGCCGAGCTCGACACAATTGGCCTCGACGTCACTATGATCGAAAGGGAGAAGGACGTTGAGGCGATTGACGGGAAGTTGCGCGCAGCACAGGCCAGCCAAAGCGCCGAGACGGCGGTGAGTCTGCCGCACACGCAGGCGGAGTTTTTTGCGCCGATGAAAACAGTCGACCCCGGCTACAGAGGAAGCAAACGGCACCCCCAGGTGAACTTGCATCGCAAGTGCTACGGCGTCTGCGTCTCTGCCACGCAAAAGGTGCACATCCCGCTACTGTGGCGGCTGCTGCACGTCTGCCGCGATGGCATGGCGCCAACGTGCCACAGCAACTCCATCGGCTCCGAAGAACACAACGCGGCTGTGCAAGCTGTTGTCCTTGAGTCGTCAAAGCACCTATTCGACGAAGAAGGATTCCGCCTCAATCGAAGCCGCCAGCGCATCCAGCGCGCAATCGACGCGAAGAAGAAACGCCAGACAAGCAGGCTCGAGAAGCAAAGCCCGCGTACTCGTCTCAACTCCGTCGCAAATAGCGCGTGGCATCAAGGAACGCGGCAGAACAGAACTAGCACGACGTGCCTCGTCATCACTGCCATTGTTCGCGAAGGCGTTCTCAGCGAAGGCATGCATTTCATCGCCGATCAGGCAGAGGGCCAAGTGCACTATCTCGTTGACTACTGGGGCAACCGCCTCCGCAAAGCATACCCCGGCATGGCCGTCACCATCATCGACCGGGACAGCATGAGCGGCTGCCCGGGCGCGGGCATCAACGTCCTATCCATGACCGACCTTGCGACGCGCGTTCGCGTTCAGGCGTACCGCCAAATGCTTCAGTGGTACGTGGAGTGCTTCACGTCCAAACTGCATTATCTGCGTCCGCGCGGGATGGACGTCTCGTTCGCGCATCTTGGGGACTACGGGCAGCTAGGCATCACAGACTCTCTGGAATATCAGCTGCTGTACGGCCCAGCACCAAAAGACGCTGAGGATCAGAAGCGACTGGAGGCGGCGCCAGCTGGAACCCCGCCCGCGGAGATCTCGATCGGTGCCTATTTGGCGGAGAAGAACCAGGTGTCTGAATCAGTCGCTGTACAGGTCAGCACTGCACCAGCGTCCCTGGCCTTTCCCGACGGCGAAACGAAGCGGCTAGGGCAGGGAATAATGGATCGAAACGCGGAGATGGTGATAGCGACGTCGTGGAGTGGCATGCAGCGCACGCAGCCGCTGACATCGCAGGAGGAGTATGAGCAGTTTGTGATGCAGTGTGTTCAAGTCGGCGTGCTCATCAAGGTGGATTCATGGCATACTGCTCGCATGCTTCTCCGTGAAATCGCGCGATTGGGGACCCGTAAGGTTTACTTTCAGGTTGTGGGAACACGCTTCGGGCCGCTGCAGGTAGATGACATCCTCTTTTTTGGTCACGCGGTGAAGATCATTGTGTGCTTCCGCACGCCTATTGCAGCCTCCTCTGATCTTGACCAGTACATCGCCATGAATGACACATGGGTATTGCAGACCGATCATTTCAACGATATCGTGGCTTTCATGAAGTGGTGCGCGGTAGCGACGCACAAGGAAAAAGTTGTCGAGGACGTCATAGATGCCGACGCTGCTGCGCGACCGCGGATGGTGGTGGAGCCAACGATGACGACGCCTGCAAGCGAAGCCAATTCACCAAAGCCGCAGAAGCGCAAGAGGAAACTGCTTATTTACAATGACAACTTTGATGCAGACGGGTGACCGATGACATATGGTCCATCTACGTCGTCAGCCGTGAGCGCGTATCTGCACTTCTCTTCGGGATGTTCTAGAGGGGGAAGGACAGCAGCGATGACAACGGGTCCTTTTTTTAGTATTTCCACTGCCGCCTGCCTTTTTGTGCTTCCTTTTTTTTTTTTTTACTCTTTTCTCTCAAGGTCACTCTTCACAGTTTAATTAAAAAAAAAAAAAAACTAGAAGAGGAAATAGAATGCGCACCTTACATGGAAAGAAAAATAAACTGTTATGATCAAAAACAGAGCATCTGGCAAGTATAGTTCCTAAGCGCAACCGATGCACGTCATTTAGTGAGTAGCGAACGAGAATTCAACGAAGAAGGCAATTTGCTTGTCACGTCTTTCCTTTCCTTAACTTTGCATGGCCATAGTGTGCAGGGCAATCAGTCTTTTCTATGCGCTTAACCAAGCAAGTTGAACTGCTCTTTTTTTGCTGCTTGCGATGACCGCTCCGCGGAATAACAAGAATAACTTTCCCTCTTCTTTTTCTCGCCGCGATGCTCTCTAGGTGTCTTTTTTTTTTACTTTTAACAGCCAACCTTTTCTTTTTCTCCTTTTCCACATCAGGTCATCGTTTCCTTTTTTTTTTTTTAACGAAAGGAGGCCGATAAACGCGCTACGCGCTCATTTCAAGCTGCACAGCGTCGCGTCAGCACGTCAGAAGTCTGCGAGTATGGCGAGCGGCGAGGCCAAGACGAACCTTACGGCTAGTTTTGAGAAAGCACGCCAGCTTGCCCAAACGCATGAACAGCCGATACTGGCATTAAAAGCGTACGGAGCGTGGCTAGGTGCGGCGGCGCGGTCAAGTCGCGCCCGCGCCTTCGGGCTGCTCGACTTCTCCATGCACTGCAATAGATTTGCAATGGAGCAAGAAAGCCTGCCGGATGCCGACGCGAGCCTTCGTATTGTCCGCGCACGAGACTACTTCCAGCTCGTTCTGGATCAGTTTAGAGAAGTGTACGACATTCAGGTTGATTGCTCCGCATCAACAGGCGATGCAGATCGAACTGCGGCTGCGGTGGTAATGATGCCGTCCAAGCTGGTCCCAGCGGCACTTCTCGCTGTACTGCAGATCACACTCCACAATTGGGCTTGCTTGGAAATGAATGGGAGCTCTGAAGGGCTGGAGAGAGCGCAAGGACTGTTGAACGCCAGCCGTTCAATGGAAGTACAGATGGCAGGCTTTTCTTCGTTAGGCTGGCCGTGGGAGGCTGTGCAGGGCATCACCTCTGCAGTGCAAGCGCTGATTGCCTGCGACTTTGCCGCTGCAGAGGCAGCCAGTCGCTGCGCGGTGGAAGTTGTTCGCTTGAACGAAAAGAGATCACCAGAGACGGACACGACGGCCTCCGCTGACAGGGGGGCGAGCGTTGCCGGCGGCGATACCGAGCTTCTGCAGGCCTTATGCTGTTACACGTTAGGGCTCGCCACGGAGACCTCTGCATGCGAGGCGGCTTTGCAGTGCTACGGCGAGGCTCTCATGCACTTGTTGAAAAGCCACAAGGCCGGCTTGTACCAATCCGTAATAGAGCAAACACGGGGGCAGCTAGCCCACTATGTAGACGAGGAGCGTCACAATGAGCGTGAACGTCTCGCCGCAGAGGAAACGGCGGCGGCAGCTCACGCGGACCGCAAAGGACAAAGCGGTGTGACGCGCGTCAAAAAGCCGCAAGGAACGACGCGACGCACCGTTCGCAAGGGGTCCAACTCACGGGCATCAGTCTCCGGGCCAATCTTGTCGCCAGTTGTGGCGCCACCGATTCCTGAGCCGCTTCGGCTTTACCTCTCGGAGCACGGCCTCTCGACACTGGTGTCCATGGTAGGCAGTTTCAAGGCGGTATTCGAAGCTCTGGATCATTCTCTCCCGGGGACCGCAGAGAGTGAGCCGCCTCCCCCTTCCCTCTTTGACGAGACGCGCTTCAAGGCGAGCGGGCTGGAGCCAGTCTTCGCAGTACCCCTTTGCACTAGCACACCCTTGCAGTGGGCACTCCGTCTGCGCGAGGCAGCAAACCAGCCGTCCGCTACGCTGCGCCGCTCGCTCTGGACACCGCGGCCGACACTGGCTCCGCTGCTGGCTGAGCTGGCGGCACAGCGCCCTCCCGGTCCGAAAAGCACGGCGGCGTCTCAAACGCGAAAGGAAATTGTGGAAGGGAACAGCAAGCTGCGACAGCAGGTGCTGCAGCTGTTCACCCCGCCGGCGGTGGCGTCCAAAGTCAAACGCAATGCACACGAGTCCGTGGACACGGTGGTGCAGCTGCTGGGCCAGCGTTTGGCGGTGCTGCTCAAAACGGAAAAGGCTTTCGAGGACAACTGGTTGGCCACGGAGCGCGTTCTGTCTGCTCTCCAATCGTACGCAGTGTCGCAGGACCTTGTGCGCTTGAAGAAGACACTAGTCTCTCAGCAGCGGCTGCGTCAATTGCGACAGGAGCGAAGCGCACGCACGATTGCGCACTTCTTCCGCGACGTCGTTGGCCAGCGTACCCGGCGGGTCGAGCAGACCACGGCAGATCATCAGCGCGTAGCTGAGCGAGAGCAGGCAAGCATCGTTCTTCAGAAGTACGTGCGGCGCTGGCTAGCCTTCAAAGAGGCTCGGAGGAGAGCCGATGAGCAGGTAGAGTACGAAAAGAATGTCATTGTTGTGCAGAGCCTGGCGCGGCGAAGATTTGCGCAAGCGGCGTACAGTGTTGCCCGACAGGCTTATCTAAAGCGAAAAGAGGAAGATCGCATGCGGGTAAGACGCGAGTACGCGGCGCTCCAGATCCAGCGCGTGTACCGTGGCCACTGCTCCCGTTTACGTTGCTACCACCTCCGCGGACTCTCGCGTGACGCAACGCTGCACCATCTCAGTGACTCGCAAAACTACTACGCGACAGTGATACAGAAGCGCGTTCGCGGAATGCTTGCGCGACTTCACTACGGAAAGGCTGTGCGTGCGAAGCGGTGCTATGGCCGTAATGTGTACCGGAGGCAGCTTTGGGAGCATAGCTGCGCGGTCATTCAGCGCGCTTACCGTGCGCATCTTTTCCGGCGGTTGAATGCAGCTCGCTCTGCGTCTGCTGGTGCAGGCGTCCTCCAAGGTGGCGCTGCAGCGCGGTGCCTGGAGGCGGGCGGAGACAGAGCCGCTGCCTCTGATGAAAGCGCAAACAAGGCTGCAGCTGCTGCTCAGTGCATTCAGAGTGCATACCGCTCTTGCGTTGCAAGGCGGCGCGTGGAGGCACTAAGGTATGCTCGAACGAGTAGTCCTCAGTCTGAAAGGCAATCTGGTTGGGCAAGCGGCACTTCGTTTTCGCTGAAGGAGTGTGTTTTCTAATTACTGCTGCTCTTCTCTTCTTTTTTATCTTCTTTTTTTTTTTTTTTACATGTATAATGAAAACTGTACTTGTTCTGTTTTCTTTTCCTCTTTCTTTCGTCGGTGCGTTCTAGACAAGTTATGATGTACACTACTTTTTGAACCTCAGACACGGGACAAAGTGACCCGCGAGATTTGCTTCATTTTTTTTCTTTTGCTTCTTGGAGTGTTTTCTTTTGCTTCTTTCCCTTTTCTCATCTTTTATCTGATGGGGAAAAAAAAGAAAAGGCAAGAAGAAGAGGTGAGTACGATATACACGACCTCACTTTGGTGTATGGAGTATCGAAACGCGTCATACCGACACACCTGGAAGGAAAGTGCTTTTTTTCTCCTTTTTACTTTGCCAACTGCTTCGTAAAAGTACAGCTCTTTACCACTGCAATAGACTATCTACTGCGTCCTTTGCTTTGTCTCTGCGGCAGGAGAAGACAAAAGCTACTCAAACTGTTCTTAAAACATGTTTAAAAAACAATCCCCATTTGACGCTTACGGAGGTATTGCCTTGTCTTCGCTAACTGTGTCTCTTTTCCTTTTCTCTCGACGGTTTTCGAGCTTTTCTTCACTACTCCTTTTTTCCTCTTCTGCTTTCTGAGCGCGAAGCTCTTCTTCCTTCTTCCTTCCCCCCTTAAAAAAAAAAAAAAAACTGTTTGCATCGAAAGGGCTGCCTAGAGAATAAACAAACACAAAATAACAACATCTGGACTGCGTTGCTTGTTGAGCACATCGATTACGGGTTTCCATCGACGTAGTCTTCGATTATTTTAATTAACAAGAGAACAGATCTTGCGCTAACACAAACAAACAGGTAGAGGGGCTTTGCAAGCTTTAATTTGCTTCACGCCACCTTTCTACACATACGCACTTCCTTTCGACCACATTTCATAACGTTTCATAGTTGCTTTTTATTTGTTACACCAACACATAAACACACAGCAACGACTAGAGTGATCTTACAGTCGCCAAGAGCTTCTCCCCCCTTTTCGCCTCTTTCAGTCACGGACAAAATTTGTAGTCATTGAAGTTCTTGTGTTCCTATCTCTTTTGTTTCATTCAAAAATCAAGTACGAAACAGGGAAACGGCTTTGCAAAAAGAAGAGAAAAAAAAGGAATAGGATAGTAAAGCGCGGCTTCACAGCGTGGCATCTCTGTGAGCTTTACAACAGCAGCAAAAAAGAGAAGCCCTCCAACATGGGAGCTTCTACTTCCGCACTGGAGACAGCGAAGCTGGTTCGCACGCTTCTGTGTGACGAAGCCACCCCACCTGAGTCATTTGTTCGGCTTCTCAACACTCCTATCACAGACACCGACGCATTTCAGGCCTTTCCAGTTGAGCAGCTCCGCCAGCTTCGCCACCTCTACACTCGCAACTTTTCCGCCTTGCTGTATCGCTGCATCGGCGCCATTGCAGCGGTGGCGGTGAAGCGGCACGACGTCAACACCAGCACCAGCGCGTCAGGCACCATCCTGACCGCGGAGCTTATGACACAGTTTCACTCGGCGCTGCGCATTCTATACCACATCCTGCCTATTGCACTCGAGAACGGCTCTACGCCACTGGAGTGTGGAACGGAGAGGGAGGGTCTGCAGGAAAACGACCCGCCCGCGGCAACGCAGGATGACTCCGCGCAAGCAGGGGCGTCACCGTCGCCGCCGCCGCGTCACCGCACCAACGCCACCCAGAACTTCCAGCGGCTGTTTTTCGTGCAGGGAAGCACCTGCGACGACGACAAGCCTGAGGAGGTGTTCCCCATTATGCCACGTCAGAACATACACCTCTCTGCTTCCAACCCCCACGCCAAACCGCTGCCGCTGGGCTCTTTTCTTGTCTGGTCGCTTGTGGAGTGCTGCTTCATTCGCGGTCTCACGCTACCTGAGCAAGCCAAGCAGCCTGCTAAGCCGCAGCTGAGTGTCGTGCATTCTGAGGTGGATACAGGGATAATGTGGTGCCCTGGGCTCGCCTCGGAGGACCCAATTAGTGCCTTCGCGTCTACCAAGGGCGGTCCGAGCTTTACCTGGGCTACACCGAAGCTTCCCGCCATGCGAAAGCGACTGTTAGACGTCCTTTTCATCACTTTATCGTCGCCCGTTTATCACGACGCTGGCTTTCGCGACACGATTTTTCTCGAGCCCATCTTGTCTACCGCTTCGGTTCCGCTGATGCCCACGCTCGCCATTTCGATGCTCAACACCATCCTTCAGTTTGTGCCCTACGGCTTTCTTCCCTATACAAGCCACCTTGGCGTAGAGGAGAGGGAACTGGTGGAGATCAGCGCACGCACTCTTGACGCCACGCTCTCCTATATCGGCGCACCGTTAGAGTCTTCCTCGACTCCGCAGTGCGATACGCGGCACGCGGACGCTGAGGGTGTTTCCGCAGCCTCGTTGGCGAGCGGGCACCACGGCAGCCGCGACTGCTTGGAGGAAAGCGAGGGGGCGGCGTCGACAGGGGCGTTGCAGCGGCCAATGCGAAGCCGACAAGGAAGCCGGCGTTCGCTTTCGGGGTCGCCTGCGAATGAGTCGGTCCACTCGCAGCCCTCGCCGGATGCGACCAATCAGCGCTCCAGCAACTCCTCCACAATGGCGCAGTCTTTGACGCACGGCGGGCCGCCGCGTTTCGTGCATAGCGTTCGTAAGGCACTGCGCGACATCACGATCACGGAGGCGAAGGCGGTGGTTGGGCGCATGCAGGCAATTCTCGGCGTTAACGCGTACGCGAGTCAGACGTATCTTCCCACCTCGCAAAGCCGTTTCGAGTCGCTGGACGAGTTTATGCTGCTTTTCTGGAAGATTCTGGATCTTTCACCCACATGTCTTGCTCAGTTTGGCAGCTGCCCCTGTGCGCTCGACTACGTGGTTCCTGTACTTGACTACGCGCTAGAGGTGCGTCGTAGCCCGTTCTACGTGTACCGTTTTCAAATGATGCTCTTCGCGCTCGCGCGCCTGTCTGAGGTGCGCGGCTTTGTGCTGCAGTGTAACCAGGTGAGCACAGCGACGCTCCCTTTCCGCTTCCCGAAGCTGCCGCCCAATCACACCTACAACGACCTCATCGTGCTGGCGTTGTGCGTCGTCATGGAGATGAAGGATGTCACGTCTCTCACACCGTTGTTTCCTTCATGCACGGTGATTCTGGCGAACATGGCTCCATTCATCACACCGCTGGGACGCACCCCGTCTATCAAGCTCGTCTCCGTCTTCGCCCACGCGGCGTACCGCTGCTTGCGGAATGGCGCCTCGACGCGTGCGTCGCCTGGGTCGGCCGCGGACAGCAGCACCAGCGCGTCATCGCCGTCCGCTGCGGCGGAGGCGTCAGTCGACGTTCTCCATCAATCGATGATGGTCAACCTCTGCGAGGCGATTGCAAGCCTTTTGCAATATCATCCAAACACCTCCCTGTACGTCCTCGCGTCCTTGGTGGATCACCGCGCGGTGGTACGGGAGGTGAAGGAGGCGTACATCGTGTACAAGACGAAGGTGCTCACCGGCGGCTTCCCACTGCCGTTCCTGATCAACACCCTCGACGCAGCCGTCTCCGTGGCACTGCCGGTTGTCGAGAGCACCGACGCCCTTCGCAAGATTTCGAAGTACTATATGGACACAACGTCGCCTGAGGCAGTCAGCAATGCGACGGCGGCGCTGGAGCGCACCAGCGCCTTCGTGCCGCCAGTGGGAATGGGAGAACATGGCGTGGGGCTCGCCGCAAGCGATGTTGCCATTGAGCGCCTGCGGACACTGAGTTTAGTAGGCGTGCTTCCCACACCTCACAGCATTGTAATTCGAAAGTTCCAATCGACCAAGAGCATTGAGCACTGGACGTCGACGACGTTTTGGACGAGTGCCTATATTCACGCTGCCCCTGGTTCCCTTGGCGACCGCGATTCCGTTAAACTCGTCCAGTTTGTGAACGGGAGAACGGGTGAGTAAAGAAGGAAATGCCGCGCTGAGTAAAGAGAAGGACAGGATAGCTTTCGTTTCGTTTGTCGCACTTCGACTGAGCTGACGAAGCACGCAGGGGCTGTTGCTCTCTGCCTCGCAAAGTCGATCACGTGAACCATGTCTTTCTATTCGAACATCAAACACCTGTTGCTCCTGGAACAGTGAAAAAGCCTGGGCTTTTTTCACCTCTGTTTTCCTTTCACTCTACTTAATTCCAACACACATACAGACGCACACTATTTTGGGCATCTGTTCTCCTCCTTTTCTAAAAGTGAATAACGTGACGCTCAAGAGAGCAGGAAAGAAAAACTCGCAAAAAGGTGCTTTTTTGTTGTTGTAACTGTCAGAAGTCACATCTTCTTTGCCAAGGATTGGATGAGCGTGTAACGAAGTAGTGCAACCTGAGAAAGAGGAAAGCGAAGTCGTAGGCGCAGTGTGGCCACAACACCCGTGAAAAAAAAAACTGAAGGCGTTCCAATTGTATGCCCCTCGCACCTCTGCGCTCCTCTTTTGCATGCCAACTTTTTCCACTCTTCCCCTTGCGTATTTACTGCGCTTCTTTTACTTTATCCACAAAAACAAAAAAAACACCTTTTTAAATTGTTGTGTTTCCTTGCTCTTGCAACAGCTCATGGTATGCCATTGAACAGACGCGCTTACACCCTTTTTTCTTTTTATCACTATCAGTCACACCTACAATTCTGATCGTCTATTAGCGAACTCCTTTGCTTTTTTTTTTTTTTATTCACCTGTGTGCTGCGCACTTCCACCCGCTTGTTTCGTCATGAACAAGAATATGTGTACGGCCGTCAATGTGCCACCGCACATGGAGTGCCAGGTGTGCTACGACTCCTGGACAAACCCAACGCAGCTGCTGAGATGCGGGCACATCTTCTGCGAAAACTGCATCTCTCCCTCGACAACGCGCTGCAGAATCTGCTACGCCACGGTCACCGGCTTTACAAAGCCAAGTACGGCTATTGTAGAGGCGTCGATGAACGTGCCCGTGCTGTGCTCCAGCTGCGGCTGGCGCGGCACTCGAAGGGCGTCTCTAATCCACCACTGCGATCCTGGCCAGACACACAGTCCCTATATGACGCAGCAGCCGATGACGTGTGAGGAGTGGGTGGCGTTTGCACTTCACAGCCGTGATGCGAACGGAAAGCTCACTTCGGCAGGTATTGTGCATCATACGGTGCTGACTTCTTCGGAGGGTATCTCCAGTGACGCCGTGCAAGGTATTCCGTTGTAAACTCAAGCTCTTTGCGCCTCGCTTTTTTTTCCCCTTTTCCGCCTTTCACTGTAGGCGTATATCTATGTGTGCTTTCGTGCTTTTTTCTTTCCTACCATGTTTGTTTTTTTTCTTCCTTTCGTCGCATGGTGTATGAGGCCCACTTACTGCTTTTCTCCTAGCTCCGCGTACACTTCTTTTTAGGTCAAAATGCACGTACACATATATATACAAAAAAAGCAGTTGGCGGTCACATTTCTGTGGCCTTTAAATACGCTTATCGTAATATATTGTCTATTGCTGGTCTACGAAAGGAAGGGGGACGACGGCTCCTCCACATTGCGGTTTAGCCGCTACACCACTGAAAAGTATGACGAGCAAAGAAACTACTTTTGCTCATAATACCCCTCTTCCCTTCCTTTTTTCAAGCCTTGTCATTGGGGATTCTAAATACCGTTAATATCATAATTAAATAAACGTCTGTATTTTCTATTTGCACTCTCCTTTCTTTTTCCTGTCTCTCTCTTTCTCATAGAATCTCTGCAGATACACTGACTTCTGCGTCACTGCACGACAGCGTCGCGGGGTGGACCTTGCTGCCACAGATTGTTGCGGGACGTTACTGCACTCGTTTCAAGTATCGCCAAGCCAAGCTGTTTCGTAGCTCGACGGCCTTGCGGATTGCATCTACATGGAGTCGGACTTGCTGTCCACGTCGACGACCAGCTCCGACGCACTTCCAGCTCTGCGGAAGCCGGAAGTTCTTGCTGTGCCTTCTGTTGGATGCGGCAGCAGTGCACCGTCTTCTTCTTCGCCTCCGCTGCGCGGCGAGCAAGCTTTATTGTTGACCAAGCCAAAAGATCAACAGAATGAGACAGAGACACACAACCCTCAGCCGCCTCCTCGTGAGGCTGGTCTGCTGTCACCATCATCATCGACAGGCGTTCACGCAGCCTCGCAAGCGCAGCGGAAAGTGGTGTACTTCGTAGATCACTCTGTCACTGCCATCGCGTACGCGGAGGGGCATGTCATGCGTCCCTCGCGTGTGCGAGCGCTGCATTCTCTCGTGCACTCGCTGGGCCTGGATGCGGACGCGCACATGACGGTGTGCCACGCTCGCCCGGCGACGGCGGAGGAGATGAGTGTGTTTCATCGTGGAGCCTATTTGGAGTGTCTGCGGCGGGCACCCGTGATCTGCGGCAACCCGCTGGAGGGGAGCTCTCTCGCGTTTCAAAAGGAGTTCGATGTTCCTTTCGCTTCTCAGCACGGCGACTGCCCGCTGTTTCCCGAAGTGTGGTCGCTCGTCACCAGTCAGGCCGGGGCCTCATTGGCCTGCGCGGAGGCGCTCATTCACGGCGACGCAACAGTGGCCATGAACTGGGCCGGAGGCATGCACCACGCCGCCGCCGCACACGCCAGCGGCTTCTGTTTTGTCAACGACATCGTCCTCTGCATTCGACGGCTGCTGCGACACTACCAGCGCGTCCTCTACGTCGATTTGGACGTGCATCATGGCGACGGCGTCGAGGGTGCCTTCTACGGCAATCACCGCGTCATGACGCTTTCCCTCCACCAATTTGGCAACGGCTTTTTCCCCGGCACGGGCGACTTTGCCACTCGCGACACCGCGGACAGCTTTGCGATCAATGTGCCGCTGCCGACGCGCACCGGTGATGCCGCATACCTGCTCTCCTTCCGCACGGCGCTCTCGAGCGTGGTGCAGTGCTTCGATCCAGAGGCGGTCGTTGTGCAGTGCGGCGCTGACACCATCGCCGGCGACCTTATTGGGCGCCTGTGCGTCACCACCCTGGCTCACACTCAGTGCGTGGCCGACGTCCTCGCTCTCGGGCGGCCAACCGTGCTGCTGGGTGGTGGTGGCTATCACGTCTTCCACACCACGCGCTGCTGGGCAATCCACACCGCGACGGCACTAGGCCGGACGGCGACGCAGTTGCCTCTCTACATTCCTCGCAGCGATCCGTATTACATGGACTACCGCCGTGAGTGCGTGCCGCACCGGCCCACACTGCATGTCTTTCTGGACCCCGACGTGGACGACCCTCTGCCGTTGGAGGACAGCCTAGTGTACTGGCGCCAGCTGTGTCGTAGTATTCACTGGCAGATGCGGGCGGCACGGCTGATGCGGCAGCGCTTTTATCGGACTGTGTCTGTCTCCCTGCAGCGGCGAGCGGCACATAATCAGCGATTAGCGGCGCCTAGTCAACTAGATAAACCCCTTGTCGTTGACGGCCGCAAGCGTGCCCGGCCTGAGTCAGATTTGCACGAGGAGAGTAAAGAAGGGCTGAGGTAATAGGTGGCATCGTTTTTTTTTTTTTCGTATTTTAGTTTGCGCGCTGCCAAGTATCTGCTCTCACGTATGGGCTGTAATGCACGAGCTGATCGATCGAGGGGATACTCACACTTTGGTAGATTTGGCTTGTTTCGTGAATACCTTATTTTCTTGACTTATTGTTGAAGCTCTTCAACGGCAAAATTCGATTAAACAGGCTTTTGCTGTGAGTGCGGCACCTCGCTGGATGAAAAAAAAAAAGTCCGCTATTGCAGCTTTAATTCTCTCTCTACATGTATAAACTCTGCTTTCTACTAGCATTAACTCTTTTTCTTTCTGGTTTCTCTCTCTCTTACATATATATATTGGTCTTTTTGTTGGGCAACCTGACTGTCTTTGCATCGGCTTGACTGCTGTGGCACACGTAAACGCAACCACGCACACACTTAAACGAACGCGCCAACTGACTAGTTTTATTCAAAAGTGTTGTGCTGTTCTTTTTGTTGCAACCGCGCTTGCAAAAAGACAAAAAGCAGCTTTCTTACCATTGAACGTATTGAGTGCAACGAAGAGTCACTCGAATTGACATATTTTCTCCTAAAGAAACCTCTATGTTCTGTTCCTGTGCGTAAAAGTGCTTCAAGCTCTCGATACACATAGCACCAACTTTGCCTTTTGCTTTATTCTTAGCTCCGTACGCTGCGCTTCGTCTCCGGCACTGGTTTCTCTTTGTTGCTGCTGTTTTTTCTTTTATCTGGTTGTTCAGTGCCTCAGACTCAGCGTCTAGCGTTTTTTTTTTGGTCTGTGCTTTTGCTTTTTCATTGGAATTGCGTTTTAAAGGTGATCGTTATCGTTACTAGTGCTTTTGTTCCGTCTTGTGCTGCCGACAGCCGCTTTCCATCCACACATTTGCTATTGCGTTTCTCTCGAACCTCGCTTTTTTTTTTTTTTGCTGCTGTCTTCACTGTTTGCCTTTTTATTTGCACTTTACTAGAGCCTCGGTTCGCAGCTGTCGCTTTCGAGTTGCGCGTTCCCCCGTTGAAGACTGGAACCTGTCGAGGAGGAGTAAATATGGCTAACCTTTGTGTAGGCCAAGACTTCAGCGAAGAGCTCACTTGCGCCGTATGCCTGGACTCGTGGAAGGACCCGATTGAGCTCTCGCCATGTGGGCACATCTTCTGTAAGGAGTGCGCGTCGAACTTGAAGGAATGCCCGGTGTGCCGCAAGAAAATCGAATCGTCGAGTCAGCCGAACCGGACGCTGGTGAACATGGCGCTGCAGATCCGCGTGAAGTGCATGCGGTGCGGGTGGCAAGGGACACGTGAGCAGGGCATGCATCACGAGTGTGGCAGCGGCGCGAGCCAAGCAGCGCGCCCGTCGTTGGTCAAGCCGCCGATTCCGCCACAGCACCCTTCGGCGACGAAGGTGTCAAGTCCCTACGCCCCCTACACCTGCCAGCCGGCACTTAGCAGTGGGTACTCTGACTACCAAGCCAACCAGCCGAATACAAACAACTTGTGGCAGAGCGGCGCGCCGACGCAGCCGCCATCAAATCAAAACAGATACCAGGGTGGCTACTCGTTCACTCCCTCCCAGGGCGCTGTCCCGCCGCCGTCTAACAACTATTCGCAGAACCACTCTCCCAACCCTGCAGGCTGTGGTGGCTATCAGGGATACCCGGGCTACCCGCAACAGCAACAGCACCAGGTGCCACCTCCGTGGGGGTCGCGCCGTTACGAAGTTATTGAGCCTTCCGGGAGCCACCCGTGGACACTCTACAACCTGAGCCAGAGCGAGTACGACCAGATTGTGTCGCTGTTTGTCTTTTTCGACGAGGACGACAGCGGCTCGTTAGACCGCAATGAGGTAGCTCGCCTGGCCCGTTGGCTGAACTTTGCCAACACGCCGCAGGATGTGCAGCGCATCTTTGACGACATGGACGCTGATCACAGCGGCAGCCTGTCGGTAGGAGAGTTTCTGACGTGGCTGTATCACAACAAGCCGAACCCGCAAGCGTTGTACGGGCTTACGCAGTCGCAGTACAACACGATCATGATGCAGTTCCACACCTACGACACCAACCAGGATGGGTGCTTGGAAATGAACGAGTTCACGCGACTAGTACTGAACTTGCAAGACGTGAAAGATGAGGTGACGGCGCGTCGTCTATTCCAAATGATTGATCGCGACCGCGACGGAGCCATTAGTCTGCACGAGTTCTTGACTTTCCGTGCAGGCAAAACTTGATTTGCTGTTGTTGCTTACATCGGGTGGTGCTAGACGTGTTTGTCGCTGCATCGAGCTGAGTTGGTGTTGTGGCGAAGACTCTCCTGCTGGTGTTGCGAATGCTGTGAACGAGAGAACAAGTTTACAAGGCACAGCGTGTGTGTGTGTGCGTTACATCATTGCAAATGAAGAGACTCTCACGATAAGGTAGCGCTTAGGCGCTTTTCTACTTATTTTTTCTGAGAGGGTGTTGCTTACGTCGCGTTTGGGCTGAGAGAACCACGAATCTAGCATTGCAAAACCCAACATCCGCTACTGCGGGATCCGCTAATGCCCGTTACAGGGCACAGACGCACACATGAAGATAGACGCAGCATGGTTCTTTGTTTAATTGCTAAGTTCCACGCTTCATCTTTTTCCTTTCGCACTTTTTTCTTTTCAATTGCATAGTGTTTTTTGTGTGTTTGCGGGTTCCTACTTTTTTGCCTTTTTTTTCTGTGTGTTTCATTTGTGCACATTTGTTTGCGCATACCCGTGTGTGCCTTGTGACCAGTGTCTTTTCTCTTGTGCCGACGCAGGCACAACTCCTGTCATTCGACTGTCAAAAAAAAAAAAAAAGAACTCACAAGTCAACGAGTCGACAACAACGCACACACGTCACTTCAAAACTACTCATCGCGAAGAAAACAAGAGAACATGCGTGTTAATATTCAGTGGCAAATCCCGCCAGAAGTTTTTTTTTTTTTTCGAAAAGCGCAGCCAAGCAGTGACTTCGGTTTTCTTTAGTAATTGCGATCTCTTTCTCTCTTCTGGTGAAACAGGCACAGCAACGACAAAAGAAGAGCCAAATAAACCATGTTTCTTCTTGTCCGTTATTCGCTACATACCTCTGAAACTGATTCTTTTTTTTTTTCTTCTTTATTGAGCAGTAAACAAAAGGGCATCCCATCTTCCCACCTTGATTTCTTTTTTTTTTCTCGCAACAAAAACAAGCTTAAAGCTAATCTGCTCTTTCCGCCTTTATTTTTCAACCTACTCTTCAATACTCTGTCATGCAACACTCACTCTCTTCTTTTTTTTTTTCTTCCTAATGACGTGCCTCCTCTTTTCTTCTTGTCGCTCTTAAGGGTTTTTAGCTTAAACCGTACAAATAGAATCAACAGCGCTGCGTTCAGCGCGAAGCTCGAAGGCGTACGCGACATTTTCAATTGTTGACCTCAGCAGGAACAGTACTCGGAGAGGAAAAAAAAAAAAGAACACAAGCGCCTTCTCGGAATTTGCACCTAGCGATGGCTACACTGTGTGTCGGGCAGGATTTCTGCGAGGAGCTCACTTGCGCCGTATGCCTGGACTCGTGGAAGGACCCGATTGAGCTCTCGCCATGTGGGCACATCTTCTGTAAGGAGTGCGCGTCGAACTTGAAGGAATGCCCGGTGTGCCGCAAGAAAATCGAATCGTCGAGTCAGCCGAACCGGACGCTGGTGAACATGGCGCTGCAGATCCGCGTGAAGTGCATGCGGTGCGGGTGGCAAGGGACACGTGAGCAGGGCATGCATCACGAGTGTGGCAGCGGCGCGAGCCAAGCAGCGCGCCCGTCGTTGGTCAAGCCGCCGATTCCGCCACAGCACCCTTCGACGACGAAGGTGTCAAGTCCCTACGCCCCCTACACCTGCCAGCCGGCACTTAGCAGTGGGTACTCTGACTACCAAGCCAACCAGCCGAATACAAACAACTTGTGGCAGAGCGGCGCGCCGACGCAGCCGCCATCAAATCAAAACAGATACCAGGGTGGCTACTCGTTCACTCCCTCCCAGGGCGCTGTCCCGCCGCCGTCTAACAACTATTCGCAGAACCACTCTCCCAACCCTGCAGGCTGTGGTGGCTATCAGGGATACCCGGGCTACCCGCAACAGCAACAGCACCAGGTGCCACCTCCGTGGGGGTCGCGCCGTTACGAAGTTATTGAGCCTTCCGGGAGCCACCCGTGGACACTCTACAACCTGAGCCAGAGCGAGTACGACCAGATTGTGTCGCTGTTTGTCTTTTTCGACGAGGACGACAGCGGCTCGTTAGACCGCAATGAGGTAGCTCGCCTGGCCCGTTGGCTGAACTTTGCCAACACGCCGCAGGATGTGCAGCGCATCTTTGACGACATGGACGCTGATCACAGCGGCAGCCTGTCGGTAGGAGAGTTTCTGACGTGGCTGTATCACAACAAGCCGAACCCGCAAGCGTTGTACGGGCTTACGCAGTCGCAGTACAACACGATCATGATGCAGTTCCACACCTACGACACCAATCAGGATGGGTACTTGGAAATGAACGAGTTTGTGGACCTTGTTCAAAAGCTAGGCGAGGTGCGTGATGTCGCCACCGGTCGAAAGCTGTTCGAGATGCTTGATCGCGACCGCGACGGAGTGGTCACCTTGCACGAGTTCTTGACTTTCCGTGCAGGCAAGCTGCAAGGAGGAACTTAAGTCTATGTGACGCTCACGGTTCTCATAGCCGTCACGAGTCCAAGCTTCTTTGTAAAGTATTTTTCTGCGCATCCTCTCTCTTTTTCTGTTGTGTCTGAGTAAGATGCCGGCTTTGTTTTGTCGTCTTTCGAACACGGCTTAGAGGCTCATGAGAGAACACAGACACTTACAAGTGCTTAGAGCATGTTTGTTGCCTTTTTTTTTTCTGTCTACAGCGCAGGTGACAGACAACAGTGCTTTTTTTATTGTCTTCTTGAAAGAAGAGAGAAAAGAAAAACGATATTTGATTGTGGTTTTGTAGCTTTTTCTCGTTTTTGTCCTTATGAGTATCTGCGTGCTGTTCTTCCTTTCATGCTACGCCTGTTTTTGAAAGAACAAGAGAGAGAGAGAAAAATGAAAGGGTGTGCGAAAATGCCGAAATGACGAACAGTATTGAAGCAGCATTGCGCACCCACACTAAACTAGCTAACATGAGAGTATTAAACGTATGCAAAATGGGGACGAAAACCAGAATTCTCTTAGTGTGCCCGATCTTGTTGCATTTGGCTGCAAGTATTTTGTCTCTGGTGAATTCGGCATAGGTGATGGGCAGTTTACAATTCTCCTTTTTTTTCCTCGTTCTTTCCTTTACTCTCTTACCGCTGTACGCCGTTTTATTTTCGCTGCACCATCAAATTAGCAAATAGTTTTTCAGTCCACTCTGCGGTCGGGTCTCTCGATTAAAGAGCTCTGCTTTTTTTTTTTTGGAATTCCGAACTTCATTCCTATGGCCTCGACCGTAAATGCCTTCGCCTCTCATCAGGCGCGCTCCTCCGTGCTGGTGGAGCGGGAGCGCGCGCTCGACGCGCGGCGTGCGGCCCTCATGGAGCTACGTCAGGCGGTGGGCCAGCTAGCGGCGGAGAACAGCATTCGCGAGGAGCAACTCGCCGCCGAGCGCAGCCGCTTCCAGGAACGTAAGCGGACGCAGGACGCCAAGCTGTGCGCGAAAGACGCGGAGGCTCGCGGACAGCAGGCGCGCGTGGCGGAGCTGGAGGCGGAGGAGGAGCGTCTGAGCAACGCGATTGCGCGGCGCGAGGAGGAGGCTGCGACTGCGAGCGCAGAGGTAGACCGACGTCGCGACCTCGAGGCGACACTGCGCGAAGCCCGGGAGACGTTCAACCGCACCAAGTTCCGCCTCGAGGAGCAGGACGCAAAGGTGATGCGACTTGAGACACGCCTCGCACGCCAAGAGTTAGTGACTGACAAGCGTCACGCGCTCTTGGCTGAGCGGGAGCCGCAGTACTGGCTTCCGCGAATGGCGGAGGTAGAGAAGTCGGCCACATTAGAGGAAACAGCTGGCGAGAGCGTGTACCTCGTTGACGAGTTGACAGGCTAAAACGGAACGTGCCAAGCTGTTTATTTATTTATTTTAGATGCATTATCATAGACCCGTTTTTTTTTTCTTGCTGACTCCTTCTTTTTTTTTTTTTTCATTTTTGTTTCCTGTATATAATCTGCTTGGATTCACCAGGCGTAGATTTAACGGTAGTATACTCTACAATCCACACTGAAAGAAATAATCCACCGACCCTTTTTCGTGACGCCAACTGCGTGGTGAAGGTAAAGCCGAAACATCTGGACTGATTGCCTCTTGGGGAGTAGGACACTATATTGTGGAGTGCCAGACTTCCTCTTTTCCTTCGTCCGGGTTATTACTCGTGGGTGCTTTTTTGTTTCTTCAGATTTAGAGAAATGAGAGACCCCTGTGTATTTCTCTTCTTTTCCGCTTCGAATGCTAGTTGTATGTGTGTTTCCTCGTGCTCTTCTACTGGTCTTTTTCCGTCGCTACTCTTTCTTTTTTTTTTTTCTAACTCGATCCTCCTTTTCTTTTTTCCTTTCTCCCTGGGTTATGTCAAAGACACTCTGCCGCCTGCACGTCTAACCACCGCTAATCATCTGATCTGAGCTCTTTTGGCCCGTTCGCCGCGTTGCAACCGCTGCATTGCGACGCTCGGGCTCTTAAGGTGTGCTGCCAGCTACGCCTTCTTTGTTTTCTTCTTGCTATCTCAATGCCCTTCAGATTTAGTTGGCGAAAAGCTCTTTTTTATTCAAGTGTTGCGGAGGATCACGCGTGTCTGCATTTCTTTTTTTCACAAACGCTTCATCAGTGTGGAGGCGCGCACTGAAAAAGAAGAACTGCTTCTTCTTTCTGGTTAAAGCACCCATTCTCTTGTCTTTTCTTCGCTTGTCACGCTTTTCTTCTTGTTCTCCTGTTTTCGGACGAGGACTACGCAACACCGTTTCGAACACTACGCGACGTTGTGGAGATGCAGGCAGGGATCTTTCTGCGTCTTTCTCTGAGCCTTTGCTGGCTTGTAATCGCGCTGGCAGCTGCTCAGAAAGGTGACTTCACTGTCATTGACCCACCTTACAATACATCTGTGCAAGACTTGCTGGCCTCGGCACTGGCCGCGGCGATCGGCCCCACAGGCGGCCGTGCGTACCTCGGCACTCCTACCAGCGGCACAGTGACGGTATGCGCGGCGGCTGAAACACGGGCGCTCCTCGCGCCAGCGCCTGTCACCGTTGTGGACGGCCTCTTCTACGGCGTGGATGGCGTCGACGCACATCTGGATGCGACGCATGCATGCCTTCTCAACACGATACAGCATCCTCCGCAGTGCATCGCGACGCTTACGTCCGCTGCGGCAGACTGCGGCGGCGTCGCGGCAGACGCGGTCGGACCACTGCTGAATGCCTCTTCACCCTTGCCAGACGTTGCGACGAGCAGCGCGGCTCTTTTGGCGTCGTACGTGCGAGGCGGCGCGGTGCAGCGGCTGAGACTGGAGCGCTCACTGCGGCGCACCCGCGAGGTTGTGAGCGAGCTAAGCCGCATCCACAACTTGGTCCTTGACGCTTATGGCACCGTTTCCGACGCAGCCGAGATGCTGCTGCTGCGCGGCAGGGCGACACAGCGCGTTCGCGAGGTGGTTAGCGCGGCCTACGACCGCGTGATGGAGAAGTACTACGTCGTCGACGCGTGGTCAAACGCCTCGCTTGGCATCACCGCACAGAATTTGTCGTCTCTGGCCGGTCCCGTTGCGGGGGCGTGCGAGGTCTACAGCTACACGCGTCGCCTGCTCTGGGGCACCGAGCCGTCACTGACGGTGCTACTGGAGCTGATGCAGACCACCCTCGCTCTTGCGGACCGAATTCATAGCAAGACGTACACTCCCGCCGCCCGCGGCGTGCAGTGTGCGCAAGTCCTGACGGGGTTGGCAGTGATGGCGCTGGAGGATGACGCGGTGCGGCAGGTGGCCGCGATGATTGCCAGGAACACGCTCAATGACACGAGCGCGTGGTCTATCAGTGACTTTGCGCTGTTGCTGCCTGATCGGACCGCCTCGCTGCGGCAGCGTCAGCTGTGGAACCTCGCCTACGTTTTCTCCGCTCTCGCCGACCCAGCCGCGGCGAAAGATCTTGTGGGGAGCGAAGCTGTGGCTAAGTGCATGCGACGCGCCGCTCTCGTCGAGACGGACGCGAACACCGGCGGCCTTCCTCCGTCCATCTCGTGGTGCCTGGGCAACTCATCCCTTCGCACCATGTCGCCTGCCGCCGTCACACAACGCTCTCTGGCCATGCGTGAGTCCGTCGTCGCCGCAAACGGCCAGTGTCTGTGGGGCCTCAGCGTGTGGGACGGGCTGTGTGGCGGGGCCGCCTTCAACCCCGCGCGCTGCGAAAGCTGCCCACCCGGTTCCGTTGGCGACGGCGAAGGTCACTGCGTCTGCGGCAATGCCACCGGCACCTACCCAACGCTGACGAGCGGGTGTGCGGCCAAAGCTGCCGCCCACGGCGTCGCCGGCGTCCGACTGCTGCAGGCAAACGGAAACGTCTCGCTGGCCGGCAACGCCACCATCGCCCTGCTTCACGTGCAGCTCCCCCAGACAGCTTCCTTGGCCGACCCAAGCGCGTATCTGCGCGTCAACGTGTGGTGCGTAGACGGCGGCCGTGGCGGCGGCACGAGACTGCTGGCCACACCCAATGGCGACCGTGCGGCGTCGTGTGCATCCGTCGTCGCGTACGAGCGTCACGCCGAGCGAACCGGCGTGCGGAACACCTTCAACGGCACGCAGTTCTTCGAGACCTACGCCGACAACCTCGTCATCTCCGTCCTTGGCACTGCCGCCTTCTTCGGCGAGACGTGTCGCGTGGAGGTGGTGGTGCAGAGCGCGCTGCACCACGCTTCCCGATCTGTGGTCGCCGGAACATGGACGTTCGTGCCACAGGCGGAGCCGTTCACCCTGGCCGCTCGCAGCTACACTGGCACTGTGCCAACGAGCGCTTTAGCGACTGTCCCACACGACATGCAGCTCTGCCCTACATCCCCTGCTGTGAGCTCCGACGATAGCGGTGATGTTGGCGAGGGGGACATTGGGGACACTTATGTGGTGCAGGTGGGCGTGTGCCGCACAGCCGATGGCACTTCTGCTGTGTATGTGCAGCCAGCTTCGTACTCTGCATTCGGTCTATCTGTTCAGCTAGCTGTGGGCCACCGCATCCGCAGCAGCGCCGGCGCCTCTCGCGACGCCTCCTTCATTGAGACGATGCGGTCTTTGGCCGGCCGTACCGGTTTTGAGTTGACGGTGGAAGGTGCCACTGGCTCCGACGTTCTGTGGTCCGGGGTGTGGCTGCTTAACGCTACTCCGCTGGCTGTGAGAGCGTGGGTCTCTGGCTGGGTGGTGCCGGTTGAACCTGGTATGCTGCGCAACATGCGCTCTCTCCGCCTGCGCGTCGTGGACGCAGCCGGCACGACTGCCTTTGTGGCGTCTGAGGCAACAGTGAAATGCCGATACGGAAACGACGCAGACGCACCCAGCAGCTCTAGCGACAACGACAATCACAGCGGCCACGGCACGACAGCTTCCGCAGGGTTGCAGTACAGCTTCTGGTATGTGGTTCTCATCGTCATCGTCAGCGTCCTCGACGCCGCCGTCTTGATGTCCTTTGGGTTACTGGTGTTTATGCGCCACGCCTCCTACTACAATTGGCCCAGATGGCTCCAGTAGATTACTTGACGCACTTTTTTTTTTCCTCCCTTTTTCTCAATTCACCTTTACTTTTTTTTTGTGTGTTTTTCCCTATAACCTTCACCTCCCCTCTTTCTTTTTGTATTGTGTTCTTCTTTTTTTCTGAAAAGAAAAGAAAACAAAACAACAAACAACGACTGGCGCGGATCACCTGGAAACGTAGGGGCAGATCATCGCGTTTTGCGAGGAGCACTGATCCGAGGAAGTGCATCGTTTCACTCAGAATGAGTAAGGTTCAGCAAAAGAACGTATATAAAAAAAAAGGAGGTTTAGATGGTGTTTCTTGACATCCACTACCTACATCAGGTCAAGGTAATGGCAGGCTCGACAAGTGTGTTCCAGTGAGACGTACATAAACAAATAAAAGAAAAAACTATGAACGTAAATAAAAACACACACACATATATATATATATATGAAGTGCGTGTCGATTGCTGCGCTTTGATCAATCGCGCAATGCGGGACCAAGAGGTCTGTGTTGATGATCACGTTGTCTCTCTTTTCACAAGCGTCTCCGCTCTCTCTTTCTTTTGCTGTTACTACTGTTGTTTCTCTTAACGCGCGCTGAACTAAAGGCAGTGCTTAACAGAAGGGAAGAAGAAAAAGGGGTGGTGTCAATAAGCTATAGCGAAAAGCTCATCTCTGCCTGACGGCGTACCTCGTTTTTTTTTTTTTTCGGTTTCCTGACGTACGCCTTTAAGATCAACACAGTTACATAGAATACAAGGCAGCGTTTTCTTTTCTGCCAAACAGCATAGATACACCGAGTATATATTTTTTTTTTTAGTGTACATATGGAAAGGGCAAATTAGACTTTCCTGCTCGTCTCCACACTACGACGTTGAACACAAAACGCAACAGAAGCCGGCATCGCACTTCCACACATAAGGCCTGTTAGTTTATCATTCCTCCTCCTTTTTTTTCCCCAAACCTTGTGCCAGCAGATAAGCAATCTAAAACAGTTTTGCGCTTTCATGGCAACGATTCACAAGCTTTCCGCGGATGTAATTAACCGCATTGCTGCGGGGGAGGTGGTGCAGCGACCTAGCGCAGCACTCAAGGAGCTGCTCGAGAACGCCATTGACGCTGATTGCAGCCGCGTCCAGGTGCTCGCAGCTGACGGCGGCCTCGAGGTTCTGCAGGTGAGCGACGATGGCAGCGGCATCCACAAGGAAGACCTACCTCTTCTGTGCGAGCGCTACGCTACCAGCAAACTTAACAGCTTTGAAGATCTGCGCCACGTCACCTCCTTCGGCTTTCGTGGAGAGGCATTGGCGTCCATCTCGTACGTGTCTCGCGTTACGGTGACCACCCGGCGTCGCTCATCACAACCTCCCTCTACCTCCTCGGCCTCCGCGTCGCAGGTGGCGTGGCGCGCGCAGTACCTCAACGGCAGCCTCACCTCCGACCCGCAGCCGTGCGCCGGCAACCCTGGTACCACTATTCGAGCAGAAAAGCTGTTCTATAACGTGCTCGTCCGCCGCAACGCGCTCCGCGCGTCGGAGGAGTGGGGCCGCATCGTGGACGTCGTCTCGCGCTACGCCTTGGCGTACCCCAAGATCGGATTCACCTGTCAACGAGATCAGAGCTATGGCCTTGGTGGTGGAGCATCCACGGCAGCCGGCAGCGCAGGAGGGAGCGCGCAGGGCGGCAATGGCAGCGGCGTCATCTTTCCGCCCCACTCCACTACGCGTCAGAACATTCGTCTCTCGCACGGCAGCCACGTCGTTTCACACCTGCGGCTGGTGTACGCCTACGAGGTGGGCCACGCAGACGAGGCAGCAGAACACAGCGCAGACCAGCCGTACCACATTGAAACAGTAGAGACTGCCGCACATGCATTGAGGGCGTCGTCGTCTTGTGATGGAGCACAACGCCACAGCGCTGCGCAGGATGCGCGGGTATTTGCAGAAATGGAGGGACGCGCGAATCGTGTGCGCGCTGCCGTCGGCCCTGCCGGGGAAGGCCTCTTCACTCTCGTGGGCTACACCAGCGACCCCACGTTGGTTCAGCGAAAGCCATACCTGTGTCTTTTCATCAATCAACGGCTCGTGGAGAGCACCGCGATTCGCAAGGCCATCGATGGCGTCTACAGCGGCGTGCTCACGGGTGGCAATCGCCCCTTCACCGTTCTCTTCCTCACGGTTCCGACGGACCGTCTGGACGTGAACGTGCATCCCACAAAGAAAGAAGTATTTTTGCTGGACGAGGAACTTGTCGTGGCGCGCGTGTCGGAGGTGTGCCGCGGTGCCGTACTGGAGGCGGCAGCAGCACGGCAGATGGACATGCTGAAGATGCGCCACACCACGGCGCTCGCGCTGAAGCAACTCCCTCTTGCGGACGGAAGCGGCGCAGTTGACGGTGACGCGAGCGACGTGTCGGGCAGCAGCAGTCAGCACATATTGGAAAAGCTCCGCGACCAGTACCGCCGCGGGGCACCGATGGCGTCGCCGCTGACCTCGGCGTCGGTTGCCGCAGTGTCGTCTCCTGCGGCAACCGTCATCAGCGGCCCTGCGGTGGTGGTGGCACCGTGCACGATGGTGCGCGTGGAGCCGCAGAAAGGGGCGCTGGACCGCTATTTCTCTCAACGTCGTGCTGCCGATGACGGTGGAAAAGCCGTGGGCGACGGCGGGGCCGAGGTGGTGAGCCAGCAGGTGCGACGATCACATCTTTTGCCTGCTTCCAGCTCCGCTGCAACTCCAGCCGTCTCAGTGGCCCCTCTTGACGTAAGCACTGACACGGCTGGCAATAGGAGCATGGCCGCAAGCAGCGCTTCAGAGCGAGACACAGCGAGGCACGGGCTTTCTTCCGCTGACTCAGCACACGCAGCGCCCTCATGGGATGCCGTCATGGTCTCCCTCCATCGCAGTAGGGCAAGTGCCAAGGTCGACGCCGAGGGTAGCCGGTCAAACGCTGTGCGCGCTGTCACCGTCGTCCATGCTAACCCACCGCACCTCTGTCAGAGCGGAACAGAGGCGTTGAAGTCAAGTCCCACCGTAGTAGCCGAAACAGGTGCCACTGCTACAGAAGCAGTGGTGCAATCACCACCACCACTCCATCAGCTCTTTGCAGTCGTAAAGCGGGAGCGCCGCGCTCAGACGGACACCGACGCGGGCAGGCAAAGCACCAGCACATCAGCAGACAGCGACAACGCAGAAAAAGAAGAGGAGGAGGAGGAGGATCGGATGCGGGAATTCAAGCGTCATCGCCAAGATGTTTACAAGCGCATGGAGGCGCTGCAGCGAGGCGGCCCCACTCTATTAAAAACCGAAAAAAACACGGCAACGCCTCCTATGAAGTTGGAGGAGGGCCAGCAGAAGGAACAGGTGCTGCCGAGTCAGATGAGCGACGCTGAAGGCGCTGTGGGGGCCTTTGCGCCGTTGGCCGCGTGCAGCAGTGCGGATGAGCTAAACACAATGGCGCGGCTGGGTGCGGTGGTGCACGCCTCTGACCTCTTGCGCGATGAGGCAGCTGCAGCGGCTAAGCGCGCGTCCGCCTTCACCCATGTCGTCTCCTCCAGCGAGGAAAGCGATGTGGAGGTGGAGCAGAGGGCATCATGTGAGGACGGCATAGTCCACCACGGCATTTCTGCGGACGAGAGGGTGGCAGCCGGCGCACTTGTTGCCGTGGCTGAGGTGGAGGCACCTGCGGTACTCTCCAGTGTGACCATCGTGGTGGATCGCATTCTGGCCAGCACCAGCCCCAGCGCTGCGGCGCTAGTGGAGCAGCTCACCTACGTTGGAGCGGTTGACGCACGCGCCTTTCTTGCGCAGGTCGGAACAACGCTCGTGTGGTGCGACACACTGCGTCTGGTGCGCCACGTTGTTTTCCAGCGCATCTTTCTGCGATGGGGGCAGCCATCGTTACCGGCGCCGTCCGTTCTCGAGTTCGACGTTCCTCTTCCGCTGTATGACCTCTTAGCAGCGGCCTTGGCGTATGACGCGCCACACTTGCAGCCACCTTCGGCGGCGCTATTGACGCTGATGGAGGACTGTGACCGTGAGGCGTCGTCACTGTTTGCGCATAATGGTCAAGGCGAGCAGCGCAGTCTCAGCCGCCCCACTACAGAAGCTGTGCAGCGCATGGGTGGCATGTCGTCTCGGGCATGGCGTAGGCTGCTTTTCCATCCTGACGCCGCACCTGTCATGGGCGAGGGCGACGAACACCCACAGCCGAAGCAGACCGAACGCCGGGTACCGCAGCCGAAGCAGGCGACGCGTCGGTACATCCGACGACTTGTGCGTCGGCTTTGCCGGTGGCGTGGCCTGCTGAAGGAGTATTTTTTTGTTGACATCACCTCCGATGGGCTTCTCCTGAGCGTGCCACACGGGCTGAACCAGCATTGGCCACCGCTGCTGCGAGCCCTTCCCCTTACTGTCTGGCAGCTTGCCGAGGACGTACCATACCCTTCACCGCACGTCAGCGCGGACGCCGAGCCGTCTCAACAACAAACAACGCTACAAGCAGCACACGAGCAAGGCAGCGACGGGACGCCAGCTCCAGCCTCTACTGCTACAAGACCCGCAGCTACGCAGACAGTAGCGGAGGCGGAGGCGGACGGCGTGGCGCAGGAGGTGGCTTGCTTCACGGCGGTGGCGCGGCACTTGGCTGACACGTTGTACGGGTTGCAGTCGCCACCGCCGCCTTTACCGGCGTCGGCGCACGCGTCTCCGCGTCCCTCACCAGGGCCTACAGCGGCACTCGATTCAGAAGTTCCGCCCATTGCGTTGTGTTGTGAGTCGTGGCAAGAGGAATTGGTGCAGCATGGCCTGTTTCCGTCGCTGAAGAATGCACAGCTGTTCCGACTACCTGACCAGTGTTTGCGAGACGGCACGATTCAGTCGATGGTCTCGGTGGAGTCGCTGTACAAGGTGTTTGAGCGCTGTTAACGATCTACACCAGAGTGCCTGAGGAAGAGGATGACTGCGACGCCTCCAAATGTCTGCCTTTTCCCCCTTTTAGGGGTCTTCTGCTTGAGACAATACAGAGTTTGTCTTTCATTGAAAAGAAGAAGAAAAAGAACACATCAGTTTTGAAGTTCGACTTCAATCAAGCATATTAAATTGGTGCCGACGGATTTGTTAATGCGGAGGGAAAAAAAGCGTTAGCTGCTTTGCCGCGTATTTGGGCATACCACGCAGGTTTACGCACCTACTGTTGTGCATTTCTTTATGAGAGGCATGCTATGATGCTGTACAACGTCTTTACTTTTCCTTTGACGCATGCTTCCTTCTCACATACATGTCTTCTCTCCTCTTTTCTTTCCTCGCTCTCCGTCTTTTTTACTGTCTGTCTCTGCATCGCTGCATCTTGCAATATTCATCAATTGCTTTCTCCACATTCACCCTTTTTTTCTTTTATGTGGAATCCTGACTCGCGGTTTCGCAGAGCTATTTAGCGAACAGAGAGAAAGAGAAAAAAAAAAAAACCAAGTGCGAGTACTCGCACGCCTTGTTTTCTTGCTGGCAGTTGAGCATCGTTTTTTCCCCTCTTCACAACCTCCGATGCGCCGTTGGCTCACTGCCCAGTCTGTGGTAGGTTTTTCTTCTTCATATTTGTGTCTCACAGGTTTTTCTTGTGCGCTACAAGCGTGTGTTGCTATTCGGCAGCTCTTGTCTAGCAGCTCGAAAACCAGCTTTTTCCCTCTTTTTTTTTTCCCCTCGTCTCCCTTTTTTTTTTTTTCGGCAGCTTAATTACTTATAGTTTTACACACCCAAAACTATCACCGAGCTCGTCAGATACGGCGAAGCTGCCTGTATTTCTGCAACACAACTAGGTTTACGTGTTTTTTTTTTTCCCCGCTGTTCGGCCTAGATATTTATAAACACGCAAACTTGTATAGAAATATCAGTTTTTATTTGTTTATTTGTTTATTTTAACGTTTTTTTTTTTCTAGTCTGTTTCAGCTCCACTGGGTAGAGAGCTCTCTCATTTGGGTCTCGCAGCGCGTCAGCCGAGGCGGTGCTTTCAGCCTGTTTGCTTTTTTTTTCCCCCTTTTCTTTCTCTAGATTTTTCCCCCTACTGTTTTCCTTTTCCCCTTCTGCTTGCTTCAGCGTTTTTTTTTTTCTCGTCGTGCCGCTTTGTTAATTATTGTCGTCTGTCTGTTTGTGGCGCCATTGTCAATGTTGTTTTATAATTACTACTACTATTGTTCTTCTTCTTTTTTACTTCCTGCGTAGGATTCTGCGGCCACCCAAGCGCAACTTTTTAGACAGACGTGAGTTCTTTTTTTTTTTTTCTTATATACGTGTGCCTGCCTCGACTCGTGGCCTGGCTGGTAAGAAAAACAAGGCCAAGTAGGAAAATAATTAAAAAAAAAAAAAGCGCAAATCAAGAGCGGTTAGACACTTTTATTTATTTACTTCTTTTTTTTTTCCCCGGCTTTTTCCCTCTTTTTGTCGGGGGGGGGGGAAAAAAGGTTGCATTTTTTTTTTTTCCTTTCCGATATTCTCAGCAACGGATTACGGATGAAACGAACGACGCCACTCAAGCAGAAACCACTGAACCGTACCGGCTCCGGTAAGCAAGTGACCGGCGGACGAGGACGTGCTGCTGACCGGGTGGTGCATCCTGCGTCTGCTGGCCCGACCGGGACATCGCCACGTGCTCCTCAGCGAGGGGTGTCGGCCGGCAGCAGCAACGACTCCCGCGCAGGGGCAAAGAAGCAGCGCGAGTTTTCCAGCTTTCCCGTTGGACATGCGGCAACACCACTGACAAAGGCAGCGGCACTGCGAGCCGGCACGACGCACGCGTCAACGTCAAAGCTGCTGTCGGTGAGTCCACGGCAGCAGCACCCTGGTTCAGCGCGGCAAAGGGCGACGGCGACGCATGAAAACGCCTCACGCCGACGCAGCTCCCAGGTTCCAGCGCTCGTCAGCACGGGTGCCACACACACACCGTCGCACGGCGCCACTACGAACATTAACCCTCCTCCCTTCAACGCTATTGCCGACCCACGGCTGGTGGTGCAGCGGCAAGCCGGCTCCCTTTCCCCGCTTCGAAAAGAGCGGAGTCCCCGATCGGTTGTTGCGGTACCGGAGCTGAGCGTGAAGGATTCAGTCAACGCTTCAGCCGTGCCTGCAAAGCCCGGAAGCAGCGGCGGCGCAAAACCCACTCTGTCTGCGTCCGTCGCGGCGGTGAAGAAGGAGGACGCAGACGACATTGACGCGTTGGACATGGGCTTGGCCCCTCGTCTTGGCGATCTGCCCTCTGTGGGGACCAAGGGCCCAAACACGGTGCTGGTTGACGAGGCATCTCTCGAGCTCAACGGCACCCCAGCTTTGCAGACGGCTCGCCGCAAGAGCAGCATCTGGTCGTCAGAGCAGACGTTGGTGCTGAACGGCTCGGGAGCCACGCTGCCGCCGGCCACAGCTTCCACGACTTCACGGCGCCCGACGTGGACGGACGGCGAAGAGACTGACGCGCCGGCCGTTGTCGCCGGTGCCTCCGACGTGCCTGCCATGGCAGGTCCAAGGAAGTCACCATCCACCGCGGGCGGCTCGCCGTTGAAGCTGGTCTCCGCTCATCCCGTGTCGTCGCTGTCGGCTGCACAAAACAGTGCGGCGCCGCATCACCCGGGAAAGCGAAAGTCAGTCGAACGTGCGGGAACGGCGCCGAGGCAGGCAAGCAAGTCGCCAAGCGTCAAGACCAACGTGGAGAAAGCGAGCGTGGCATCTGCGCCGCAGCGCGTCTCCGCAGCCGCTGCTGCTTCGCGGCCGTCGTCGTCGTCACTGTCATCGCTGAGAAAGAAATCGCAGCCAAAACCTTCAGGCAGTCCAAGAACTGGTGCGATGGCGGCCTCACCGTCTACCCGCCACGTAGCGTCTCCACACTCACGCTCAGAGGCGGCAACAGTGAACGCATCTGGCACTAGTACCACTGTTGCTGGACGGCCGAGCACGCCGACGTCTCCCCGCTCCACGGCAAGAGCTGCCGGCGCAAACGCCAGCAAGCAGCGGAGCGCGACGCCATCCGGTGCGATGATGACGACGACCGCCGAAGTCGGGACGCCACAGACTCAGCAGCAGCAGCAGCAGCAGCAGCAGAACACACACCAGACTACGCTGCACAATCAACGTGCGCTCGACATGCTGAGCCAGATGCTGTCCGTGGTGCGGCCCATGGCACCCGTGGTGCACGTTCGCATCCGACCCGTGCTGCCCAGTATCGGCGAGAGTAACCACCATCGTCACGTCTACCTGCTCGATCACGAAAACGTCATGATCACCCGGACGCGGTCTGGCGTAAGCCCCGGTGGGGAGGTGACACCGCCGACGAGCAACTTGCTATCATCCACAGCCGACTATGCGGCGACAAAGCGCATTGGCGCCGACGCACGCAGCGTCAGCGCCGGTGGCGGCGCTGGCCGCTCTCAAGGCGATGTTCTCAGCGCCTCTTCCTCTGCGATGCTGGCAAGTACCACAAACAGTGGGTGGCGCGTCGCCAAGGCTGGATTCGCGTCTGGACGCGAAACGACGTCTGGGGCTGTCGTCGGCGTCGGCCTCACTTCGCCTACTCCCGCAACACTCTATGGCGGCAACTCCGCACTGCTGACGGTGGCGCCGGAGAATCCGCGGCCCCCGCGCGAGGCCGCCCGTCCTGCCTCGCCGATGGAGGCAAAGATAAACAAATCGCGCAGCTCCTCAAATGCGGTGCCTGAGTCGGCAAAGCTGCAGCCGCTGTCTTTGCCCGGTGCAACTCCGGTGCTGGGGACCACAAACCACCCGCGCACCACCAGCTGGCTTAGTCAAGGCAGTGAGGACGTCGCAGCGGGCAGCCGACTCTCTGGCGGTTCGCACTCCACCTCGCCACCGCAGTCCGGGCTGCCGCCGGGCGGTCCCTCTGCATCGTGCAACAGCGCCGCGAGCACGCCGCGCACGCGACCGCGACTGGCTGCCTTTACTGCCTTTGCCGAGGACACCACTCTGACGCCTGCCGCTACGCCACGGGACACCCCTGTCGCGGCCGAGGGCGGAGCAGATCGGTGGAGGGGCGGGCGGCGCATGAGCACGCTGATGCAGCAGAGCGTGTCGTTGTCTGCGATGACCGTCCCAGGCTCGCGTACGGCCACGCGCAAGAACTCCATGGCGAGCGGCCTCATCACCATGAGCCCGCAAGAAGGCCGGCAGGAGGCCAAAAACGGCGTCGCGCGCGGGCCAGCGCCGCGCTCTGCTCTCGGCGCCTCAGGTAGCGTGTCGGCCACTTCGACGCCGACGGTGCTGAAAGGTGACACGACGTCACCCGTGGCAGAGGACTGGCAGTGCTCTCGCTCGCCGGTGCACGAGCTTATGACTGGCACCACAGCATTTGCGGAGGCGCCGCCCGGCGCGACAGCGGCGGCGTCCTCCTCCGGCGCGAACGGCACGGAGCAGCACTACAGCTTTGAGTTTGTGCACGACGAGGACGCGACGCAGGCAGACGTGTTCGAGGAAAGCGTCCTGCGCTTCGCCGACGAGGCACTGCTGGCGCAGAACGTGGCCATTATCTGCTACGGCCCCACAGGCAGCGGGAAGACGTACAGCATGATGGGCAGTCAAGCACTGCCGCAGCCTGCTAGAGCAGCCGGTGCAGTGTCCCCCTCAAAATCGCCCAGCAAAGCACCCAGTGCGCGGGGCAGCGGTGCAGCGGCGAGGCCAGGCAGCAAATCGGCTGCCGGTCGCAGCACGCCGGTGAAAGGTGGAGACACGGCTGGTCGACACGGCAGCGACAGCAGTCGCCGCACGGGCGCCACCGAGTCGCGGCGCCGCTTTCCAGATGAGGCGACATCCGCTCCTTGCAATGCGGACGTCGACGGCGGCGGCGGCGACCACCAGGACCGCAGCGTCGGCCAGCTCGACGATGACGAGAACGAGGGCAACACCTGGCCCAAGCTTGGCTCCAGCTGGCAGTACGGCTACACAGAGTGCTTCAACCCGCGACCCCTGGACGGCGGCAGTCGCGTGGTCGGGGACGGCGAGGCCTGGGCTCGCGGCGGCCGCCCCAGCGCTGGGGCGGCGACAGGTGTGATGACGTCTGCTACCATGGCCGAGATGGGTATTCTGCCGCGTCTGGTGCACACCCTGCTGGAGCGCCGCGGCGAGGCCATCACCATTCGGCGGGAGTCTGACAGAGACGGCGGCGGCGGAAGCGGTGCCCCGGCTGCTGGGACGGCCTTCAACAGCCAGCAGCCCACGCCGCGTCCCGCGCGTGCATCGAAAACGGCGAGCCTCTCGCTGACGCTGCGCGATCTTACCTTTTACGGCATCGAACTCTACATGGACGAGCTCTGCGACTTGTTGGATCCAGGTAAGCGGCCCATCCAGACCGTGAGCGACACTGGCGGCCTGGAGGCACTGTGCCAACGCATCAACGAGGCCCGCGACTACCGCATCAACGGCAGCCGCGGCGGGGCTAGCCAGGCCCGCGCCACGTCCCCGCGCGCTGGCGGTGGCATGCCCATCACTTCTCTCGCGGACCTGCGCCGCGCGTACCGACTCGCGCACGGCAACCGCGTGACGTCGAGGCACGCGCAGAACGACACGAGCTCGCGCTCGCACGCGATCTTCCTCCTCCAGCTCGACTTTGACTTGGTGGAGAGCCGCCTAGACGGGCAGCAGCGTCAGCGCCGTCAAGACGGAGGTGCGGGAGCGGCGGCGGACGGGGCAGAGGCGCCCGCGGAGTCGGCGCAACGCGTGCACTCCTACGTGGCCATGGTCGACCTCGCCGGCTGCGAGCGCGTCAAGCAGACGAAGGTCGAGGGGGCAGCCTTGCGGGAGGCGCAGTACATTAACAAGTCCCTCTCCGCGCTGTCCTCCGTGGTGCTGTCGCTGCACCGCAACAACGCCCATGTACCGTACCGCGACTCGAAGCTAACACGGCTGCTGCGGCCGTGCCTGGAGGGCGGCCGCGTGCTAACCCTTGTGCACGTCTCCCCGTGCTCCAGCACTGAAACGGTCAATGCGCTCAAGTTCGCGGACCAGATCCGCCATACCCACATACCCACCCACGCTCTCACGCCGACCTCGTCGAAGCATCGCGAGCTGCTGGATGTCTTTGCGGACCTCATCGATCCCATGCAGGGGCTGTGGGAGGCGCAGGTGGGGCACGCGCAGTCGCAGCTGCACCGCCTCTGCGCGGACATCCGCCTCGCGTACTTTTCGCGTGCCGTTGGCGTCATCACCCGCCACTCCACCACTGGACGCAGCCTCTCGCGCGGGTCCATGCCGAGTGACGCCATCAGCGAGGTGTCCGCCCTAACGGACGTCGACGACTCCATCTCGCTCTCGCCCGGCGACATAAGCCTGGAAGAAGGCCCGCCGCCGCTGACCAGCGAGGCGACGGAGAAGGAGCGGCGCAGCTTTGCCTTGCACTCGCTGCTGCACCAGCTGATGGGGCCTATTCATCAACACCAGCGCACCTCCATGCGGGACGCCATCTGCGCCATTCGCCGCCGCAAGGAGCACAAGATTACCTCGCATGCACGACAGCTGCAGCAGCGCATTGAGAAGCTGCAGAGCGCCATAGAGAGGCTGACGACGGCGAACGCGAAGCTGGTGGATGAGAATCGCACCCCGCTCCCACGCGACCCCTACGCGCTGGAGCTGAACCGGCAGCTGCGCGAGACCGCCGAGCAGATTGGCGAGACGACGAAGGAACAGGCGGCCCTGTCCACGCTGACGGCGGCGCTGCGGCAGCGTCTGGTGAATCAGAACATGCTCGAGGCCGCTGTCGACGAGCAGCTGCGCAAAGTGCAGCAGCGGACGGCACAGGCGCTGCAGACGCTCTCGGCTGCCGCCGCGGCGCATCCGCCCGGGGTGCTGTCGTCCTGCACCGGCGCAGCCGCAGCGGCGACGCCGTCCGCCCCCTCTTCGCCGCGTGAGCCCACGCTGCCGACCGGGTCACTCGTGCCGGCGGCGATCGCGATGGAGACGGATGATGACCCGGAGCTGCGCGACATCGCCCACCAGCAGATTTCGCTCGCGAAGGAGCTGGCGGCGCTGCGGCTGGAGACGGCATGCTTTGAGATCGGCACCGGCATGTGGGAGGGTCTATGGGCACGTGCAATGCGCAAGGAGATCATCACGGCGTTGGAGGTGGAAGTGTTCGCGATGGAGCGCATCTTACTGGATCGCCGTGCGCTGTCGCTGATGCTGATTGACGACCAAAGCGAGGATGACGACATGGCCGACGGAGAAGGCGAGGAGACAGACGGGGCGACGGCGCTGCGATCCGAGGCGCCTTCGTCGCTGCCTAAGGCGGACAGGCGCACCAGGCAGGAAAAGACTGCGCCGCAGCCGATGGCGTCCGTGGCCACCGGCGCACCTTCGCCGAGTAAAGCAGCGTCGCCAAGGACACTTGCAGCGGCAATGCGGTCGGCGCTGTGGGCTCGCTTGGGCTCCTACCTGCACGGCAAGGAACACAGCAAGCTCACAACGGTTGCCTTGGCAAGCGATTTGAGCGCGACGGCAGCGGGAACAGCGACTACGACGCCAACGTCACGCGCCGTTGGCGGCAGCGCGGCTGGCGGGGCAGATAGTCCTACCCGCAGCTTTCGTGTTCCACCCCCGCCGTCGTCGTCCTCGTCATCGCTGCCGCGTCACGAGCGACTCGCTGCAGCGCAGACGGCCAACTCCGAGGTGTCGGAGTCGCGGAGTAGCGAAGGGGGGCTGCGAGTGCGTGCTGGCGCCGGCCCTTCGCCAGCACGCACGGCGTCACCCATCTCCCGCATGCCTCAGAGAGCGGTGGAGGAGGCTATGCCGAACCCGCTCACGGTGCTTGCGATGGCCCACGACGAGGCCGTGCGCCTGCTGCCGCACGAGCAGGAGCGCGGTCTTCAGACCGCCTTAACGCCACCGCCGTCGCCGCGACGCGCAGACGCGGCTCCGTCGTCGACCGCCGCCGTCGCTGCGGCTCTTTTGCCGCTCACCATCTCCGGCACTTACGGCGATGAGCAGGCGTTGCAGGAGGCGTGTCTGCAGCTACTGCTGCGTGACGGCATCCCCTGCGAGGCGTGCTGCATGGGCAATGCCGCGAGCCACGTCCTGCAGCACTACATTCTGCCTGGCACAGCAGACGCACCCCTGGCAGAGGAGGCTGACACCGCAGAAAAAGGTGCGACTGCTGCGGCGGTGCACTACGTCGTGAGGGCGTCGCCCACCACGCCGCGTGACGGGACCGTCCACGGCAGTGAGGCCGCGGGAGCTGCGGCCGGCTCTGCTGCAGCGAAGCGCAGGAGCGCAGGGAGCGCAACCGACTCACCCATCCCCTCTCCCCTCCCTCCTCCTCCCTCCGCGGTTCACCCGCCGCACGCGCGTGCTGGTGGGCCGAAGAGTGCGAGCTGCACGACTCGCTTTGGATGTCTGCGACTGGTGCGCCTGCCTCGCCGGCCTAACGACTACGTGCTAGAGTTCGTGTATACGCACCAGGGGCTGCCCATGTCGCCACGGCTGCAGGCGGCGCTGACAGGGAAGCCGGAGGAGGCGTTCTTGCCAACGCCGCGGCGCACGAATCTGGAGCAGATGGTGGACGCGCTGCCATCGGTGCACGGCATTGCCGGCCGTGGCGGGACACGCACGCAGGGACCGCTGAAGGAGCACCGCCTCTTCGCAATTCCCCTCTACGAGCCTTCGCTGCACCTGCACCTGCACGTTCTGGAAGAAGGCATCCCAGACATGACGACACCGGTGGCCGCGACATGGGCGGCGGCGGCGGCGCCCGCGGACGCAGCGGACTCTCTGCTCTGTGTGGCGCGCCGCATGGAGGCAGGGTCGCAGCTTGTGTTGGAGGTGCAGGGCGTCCCCTACACCGCCTCCACGCGTCGCACATCCGTGGTCACCGCGGCAACTGCGAATGGGGCGGCGCAAGCGAAGACAAAGCCGCTGCCAGGAGGCAAGAAGAAGCTGAAGGGAGCCGGCGGCGTCGTCGCCGGGAAAAACGGCCGAAAAGCCGCTGCGTTGTCGGGCGGCGATGACGGCCATGGAAAGGGCCACTCGTTGCTGTCTGCAGCCCACAGGAACGCCATGAAGGCTGGCGCCGGCAGCAGCGCTGCTGCCGAGCTGGCACCCACCCCTTCAGCGGCCACCACCTCGGGCTGGAGCGACCTGGTCCTCGCCAAGCGACTCGGCAGTGGGGGCGAATTGATGCTGCCCTCCTCCTGCATTCTGTCAAACAAAGGATGCTGCTCGCTGGTGCTGCGCTTCCCCAAGCCTTTCTTCACCTCGACAACGCGGACGGAGAGCATCGAGGCAGTGGTGGGAGCGCTGTGTGGCATCCTGCGCCCCGTTTCCACTTTGCCGGAGGTGCGGCTCTCGGCCCAGACAAGTCGCTCGCCTTCGAAGAAAAGCGTCACCGGCCGACGCCGCCGTTCCGCCTCGCCAGGCACCACTTCAGGCGGGACGGAGAAGGGCTACTACCATCGGCAACGCAGCAGCGGCGGCGGCAGTGGTGGCAGCTATCCTCGTCACCATCGCAGCACCGTCTCGCACACCCAGCTACCGGATGAAAGCGAGAGGGCTGTGGAGCTGGACGTGATCACGTACGCGCATGTGCCCTACACAATGTTCGCGGCCGAGGCAGCACCGGCGGTGGAGACGAGCGAGCCTACTGCCAGCGCCAGCGTGGAGCGGAGTGCGTCGTCGTCGGTCTACGCGTTGCCGTCGCCCGCGGCGGGGCGGGTCGCTCGCACGCCGTCGTCGTCGCACTCCGCCTCGATGGCGCGCAGTGACTCCCTCGACGGCCTCGTCGGGTCGGGCGGTGGCGTGCTGGGGCACACGTTGCAGAGCAGCTGCAGCCGCGGCCACGGCACCCGCGCGCGGGCTTGCGCCGCTGTCGCTGCGGCTGCCACTGCCATCCCGCTCTCTGTCAGCGCCGTGCGGGCATCCAGCAGCAGCACCGCCACGGCGGCGACGGCACCAGCGGTGGAGCAGCAAAGCGGCTCGACGCTGCAAGTGCAGTTCCATTGGCTGCCCACACCACTGGATGTGACACCATCACGTGGTGGGGGCGGCAGCGGTGGCGTGCATGAGGGAATGCACAGCGGCGGCACGGCAGAGCCTCCACGCACGCGTCGGCAAGATCACCACGACGCGCCCACTGGTGTCGGCTACGGGCCACGACAGCGGCCAGGTGAGTGCGTACGCCAGCAAATGCGGGCTGCGTTGGGCGTCCTCGCATACCTCTCGTATGTCTTCGTCGAGGGCGGCGACCCGTCGCTCTCGACCACCAACACGGCGGAGTCATCGCTGTCGGAGCTGCCACCGCGCATGGGAAGTGAACATGCTAACGGAGAGGTACCAACGGCTGCGGCGGGAAGCGTGACGCCACGCCTCGTGTCCAGCGGCAACCCGCAGGTCCATCGCTACAAGGATGCCCTCTCTGTGGCGACGCTGCTGCGCCAGCTCGACACCTACCGCCATCGCATCCGTCGCCTTTTCCGCAACCAGCTCTACGACGCTGAGGACGTCGTGGGCGACGATGTACCGCTCAGCGAGCCGGACCACAGCGCCTATCTGCGCGAAGTCCAGGCGGAGGTGCGGCAGACAATTGGGCTGCCAGGCGGCGGGCCGCACACACGCAGCGGCCACGACGCCGCGTCATCCTTGACGAGATCGCCAGCTCGCTTGAGCGGCGCAGGGGACGCACGCGGCGGCGCGGGCGGCACCGGGATGGTCTTCCATGCACTGCTCTCACCAGAGAGCGGGGAAAATGGTCCGGACACGCAGGTGACAATACCGGAGGCGCGCGAGGCTTGTGCGACGGTGGTGCCGTGGAGTATCTGGCAGTGGGCCTACCGCTGGTCCCAGCTGCGCCGACATCTGCTGCTGCCAGTGCCGCACCCGCAGAGTCCTGCCGCGGTGACGCTCAGCCTCGGCGATACTGCGCCAGCCGGCGCGGCGGCGGCGTGGCTGCCGGTGAACACGCGTGCCTTGGAGGCGTCGATGGCGGTCCATGCCGGCAACATCGTGGCCACGCCCACTTCCGCCCCCGTCTCCGACGGCTACGCGTCGTCGTCGTCCAGCTTCAGTGAGGGCTACGTGATGGAGGGCAATTGGCTGAAGGAGGCACGGCTCGCGGCACAATCGAAGCGGGTTTGGCTGCCTGACGTGCTGTCAGCGACTGTTCCATCCTACCTGGAGAGCTGCGCAGCGGACTACCCTTCTGCTTTGTGAGTATGCGTGGATGGGGAAACAGAAAACTCGAGAGGGAGAAAACGTGCTTTTGCGCTTCTCAGTTTTTTTTTTTTTTACTGCCCATTTAATGGTAGTAATAGTAATGAAAGCTATGGTCACACGTGTGGACTCATTCGGGTGCTCACCCACTCGTGGTGCTCAGGAAGGAAAACAGCAACAACAAAAAAAGAACAATGGACAAGCGTCACCAGTCGCAGCGGAAATAACTCCAGTTTTTTTTTTCTTCTCTAGCTTTTTCTTTTCCCGCTTTCTTTTACCTGTGCCTCTGAACGGGCCTGTCTGCAAACTATAAGAGGAGCAAAAAGCGGCTCGTTCAAGTGAGCGTTTTTTCATATCCAGCAACCGCTGCCAGCTCCGTGCTGCGTCGTGACGCCAACGTGTTAACACACGCACACAGGATTACGAGCTTAACAAGAGAAAGCCCTTCTGTCATTGTGCTCTCTTTTTTTTTTTTCTTTTCTTCCGTCTTACACACACAAAAAAAAGAGCATTTCAGTGTAGGGGCTCAGCGCTTCTCAAAGCGCCGAAGCACACACGTGCACAGACACACTGGCGTAGTTTGTGGTGTGAGGTTTTGACGGCATCGAAGACGACTCTAGAGCCTCCGTTTTTGCTTGATTTCATAAAAAAAACGAGCATCGGATGAGCAGCTCCTCGGACGATAAAAAGCAAGCCGTAGGTCTGCGCCAATTCAAACTCGGTGCTCTCGACAGCAGCAGCAGCAGTGATGATGAGCGCCGCAGCAGCGCCAGGGGAAAGGCTAAGAAAGGGTTTTCTGCAGGCAAGCCAGGTGCGGGTGGGGCGGCGCAGGCACACGCACGGGTAGGTTCTTCCAGCTCTCTGGAGCTGTCTACGTCTTCGTCCAATTCCTCCGCTTCTTCAGGTCCTCCGGCCCTGCCTGCTGCGTTCCACAAAGCCGCTGCCGCGTTCGCTGCTGCACCGGCTGTGCAGCAGCACACGGGCGCTTGCAACAAGAGCAACAGTGGTGACGAGAAGCGCCTCGTGCCTTCCCCAACAAGTCAAAGGGGAGGGACGGTGTCCACAACTGCAGTTGCTGCCGCCGCCGCCGCTCGTGCACCCGCTGCGGTGGAGGTGGCAGCAGCCGGACCACCGAAGCAGGGAGATTCCTCTCCAAAGGGTGTTTATGCTGACAAAGACAAGACAGTAGACAGCAGAAAGAGCGGTGTTGCTGCACCTGCGCTGCCAGCCGTTCACACGGTGGACGCGACGGACACGCGTGGCTCTCCTGTCTCCGTGTCTAGTCCTACCTTGCGCTCCGGCTCAGACTTCTTTTTTAAGCGTCGCGACACGACCACGCCGCTTCTTCAGTCGCAAGACAGCATCGTGGCCACACAGGAGAGCTCAGCCCCGGCTGCCATCTCCAAGTTCGCGGTGCGTGCTGGAGGGGACGATCATGGCGGCAGCAGCAGTAGCGGCGGCAGTGGAAGCAGTGACAAGAAACAGATCGGTCCTGTGTTGCCCAAACCGCTATCTGCACCAGTGGCCAGCACCGCACCTGTGCGCGTCTCTGCAGCCACCAACGCAAAGGCGGAGGTGATCGGACCACCTGCACCACAGATCAAAAAGCTGTCTCTTCAGCTCGACAGCGATGAGGACGACGAGGAGCCAGGTGGCCGCAGAGAAACACCGCCCACTGTCGCCACCGCCGCTGCGCCATCCAGGGAAGCAACGCAGACGGTTGCGGCTTCTTCTTCTTCTTCTCTTGTTGGTAACCGCCGCATCGGCGCATCGATGCCCCCAGCTGTGTCGTCCCGCTCAACGCCGGACTTCGGTCAGACCGCAGCGTTGCCTACAGCGACTCAGTCGAACACCGCCGTCACCAGCGCAGGCAGTACTGCGCTCACCAGCGCGTCCAGTGCGCTCGTGTACAATCGCGTGAGCATGCGCGGCATTGGTTCGGTTCCCGCCAGCGTCATTGAGGCACCCTCGCGGCCGCGGCGACACGCACTGCCCTGCGAACACACGATGACGAGCACAGTGGCGACAGGCTCCACGGCTGGCACTGAAAACAGGCAAGGTCCTCCGGTCGGCCTGCCCGCACCGAGTGCCGATGCTACAACACAGGCAGAAAGCGCAGCTAAGAGGAGAGAAGGTGAAAAGCACTCGTCGTGCACTGCCGAAGCGCAACCGCCCTCCGCCACTGCAGGTGCTGCAGCGAAGACTTCAGCACCCTCTCAGCAGCGTCCACAGCGTGAGGCCCCACATGTGCCCAGTATGCGCCACCTGCCGCCTCCTACGCTGCTAGAGGACGACGGAGACAGGGCCGTAACGGCGAAGGCTGCTGCAACTTCGGGTTCGCCTTCGTCTATGATATCAAGTGCTGTTCAAGCGGACGCCTCTGGTTCTGCACACCCGCCACCATTAAAGGAGAGGCTGGCAGCTGAACAAGTCAGAGGAGCGGCACTGCCAGCGACGTCTTCATCTTCAGCTCCTCCTCAAAGCACTCCGACCACTTCACCGTACAATAGTAGCCCTTATATCTCCCGGTCTACCGCCAATGCCGCTCTTCAGCGCCAGCGCGAGGCCGCCCTGATTATCTACGACGATCGCGTGCCACCGGCATCGCGCACTGGCCATCACGCGCAGCCTTTCGCTGGCGTTGAGGCGCCTGCGCTGTCCAAGGATCTGGTAGCGACGTGGATGGTACTGAACGAGCCAATTCCCAGCCTTCGCGGTCATGCCGCAGTGTCGCGTGCCACGATCCACTTCTCTACTGTCGGCAGTGGCAGGCACGCTTACCTGCAACGGGACGGGATGGAGTGTTGGCCGGTGCTGCACGCTGGCGACAGCCGCCGCGTCTTTCACGCCTTGCGGCGGGAACAGGAGAGACAGCACCAGCAACACGACGCCGCGAAGGCAGGAAATGACGAGGACGATGGCGAAGCAGATGAGCGAGGGCGTGCGTCGCCCATGACAAGTTTCACCAGCCGCCACGGCGATCCACACCCTCGCTGGCCTTCCTTCTTTTCTTTCTCTCCACGGTCGCGTAGCCAGCACGCAGAGCACCGTTTTCGTGCTACACCACCACACACCTGCAGTAGAGGGGGGAAGTCACATGTCAGTGATGCAGTGGTGCAGCAGCTGTGGCGGCAGTACGCTCCTCCGGAAATGCAAGAGGCATACGGCGGGACTTCCACCAGCGGTTGCGATCGCTCGGGCGACGCCCCACCTCCGCATGTGATGGCTGCGGGTAGAATTAGTCAAGTGCCACCGCGTGACACGAGTGCGATGAAGGGCAAAAAGGTCAAGTTAGCGCATCCTACAAGCCCTTTCAAGCGGCGGAAGGCGAGTGACGTGGATGGAGTGGACATCCTGAACTACCGCAGCACGAGGAGTATTTGAAGGCTTGTGAGTGAGCGAGCCGTGTATGGCGCGTCTGCAGCTTTTTTTTTTTGCCTTTTCTTCTTCTTTTCGTTGTTTTTCCTTTTTGTTTTAGAAGCACGACATGTGTTGCGGCAGTTACACTTAGAACAACTGCGAAGAGAGAAAGAAGAAAAAAAAGAAACTGGAAAAAAGAGCGGCAGGAGACACAGAAGTGGTACTTACGCGCCCGTTTTGCTCTATCGTGTTTTACTCTTTTTTTTTTCTCTGTGTTTTGGCTTGTATGTAAACTTGCGTATGCGCATCACAACTTTGTTTAAATCGGCATCAGCGGGAAAGCGCGAGATGCCATGATGTCAAAAAAAAAAAAAAGAAGAGGAAAAAAAGAGCTTAGACAAAAACCAACTTTTGATTTCTTCCGTCCCACACTTGCTCGCTTTTTTTTTTCTTCTTTTTAATCCTACAATTTGCTACTCTATCAGTTTTGCCAACACGCGCGCAAGGGCAGCAGTTTTACAGTTTTGTGCTGCTTTGACACTAACGCACTTTTTGTTTTTCTTATTTCTCTCTATTTCTCAAAATACACCTGCCGTTTTTTTTTTCTCTTTCATTCGCTTCCTTTCCCACTAGGCAACAGCCTCGCTTTTTTCTTTTTATCTGCTTCGCAGCCACATGGAGACGGTCCGCCAACGTCACAAGTCGCCTCGAAGGGAGGTAGAGGCGAAGCCACAAGCGGCAGCGAAGGACGTCGAGGCACCAGCAAAGGACAAGAAGGCGGCGGCGCTTTCCTCGCCAAAGCGCTCTGCCACACGGCGCAGGTGCTGCAGCTATGGCTGCGTCAAGGTTGTGGTTCTCACGACGCTGTTCGTTCTGCTGGGCGTCGGCCTCGGTGTCAGCTACATCGTCTCGCGCAGCCCTAAAGAACTTGATGAGCAATGGGAGGACGTGCAGTCGTACGTGCAGTGGTGGTGGGCCACAATGCGGGACGAGGTACCGCCCTGCACTTACAACGGCGTGCGTCACTACAGCTGGGGCGGCGCGGTGGACGACCCGGCGACGTGCGGCTGCCACCTGCGCCGCTGCCCGCCTGCGCCGGTGCCAAAGGAAGCGAGCGCGGCGGCGGCGTCCTCGCAGTTCCCACGTGGCGAGGTGTCGGTGCAGCGCAGCAAGACGCGCGTGCCGACAGTGGAGTCGCTGTGGGCGACCTGCGAGGCGGTGCACAGCCCCGTCACACGTGACCCGGCCATCGACCCGCTGCGCACCTTTGACGCGCCGGAGTTTGCCGTGGCGGACGGCATATTCGCGAATGTGCTCTCGCCGATGTGCGTGCAGTCCGGCCGCGTCTACGCTGCGCTGCGGCCGAACAGCTCGCTGCTGACCATCACCTACCACACCGGCCTGCGGGAGTTTTTTTACACAAATCTGACCGACGTGGTGCTCCAGCGCGGGGCCAAGTACCACCCCATCACGACCGTTCCCGCTGCGGGGCTGCTGCTGTCCAATGAAGGCCAGGCCGGCAACTTGTTCACGCTGATACAAGAAGGTCTGCGAGCCTGGGCAGGTCTTATGGAGGCCGGCTTTGGACTCGGCTTCACCTCGGAAGAGGACAAGCGAGTGTGGCACGACGTGCCGAAGCAAGTTGTCTTTCTCTCCGACCCATCCATGGACATCCCGCAGGAGACGAAGCACTCGTCCAATGTGGCGCGGCAGCTGGCAAACGCCTTCACCACACCGACGGGCGCGCCTTACTTCGCCATCGCCCCGCTCAGCCGCACCCGGCCCGGGGAGACGGCGCGTGAACCGATGTACTGCTTCTGCGGTGGCTTCATGATCCCTTCGATCGGCACCATCGACTTTAACATGGCGGTGAGCGAGGTCGGCTACCGCTACCTGCGCCATACCGTGAACGCGCACTTCGGCTTGGCAGAGCTGGGAACGGCCGATGTCGCTGCTGTGGAGGCTGCGCGCACGGGCAGCGCCCTGTACACGCCAGAGGTGCGAGCCGCCTGGCCACCCCGCGCCGTCGAGGCACCGCGTCGCCCACGGCTGCTGTGGATCCGCCGCCGGCGTCCTCGCATTGCGGAGGAGGCGGCGTACACCGCGATGGCAAGGGCGGTCGGATTTGAAGTGCTGGAGGATCCTACGTACGTGACGAAGGCCAGCGCGGCACGACAGGTGTACCTTGCCCGCTACGCCGACGTCATCGCCGGCTTCCACGGCGTCTCGCTCATCAACGCGGTATGGATGGACACGACGGCGCGGCGGCAGTGCCGGACGCTGCTGGAGTTCCTCCCGTATGTCAATGTGACGCAGGTGACGCAGGTGTACGGTGCCCCGGTGATGGCTGCCGGGGTGCGGTACACACCGGTGGCGCCGACGGATTTGGAGTTCACTGGGGGCGCCTTCGACACCCCTGAGAAGCAGGAGACGGCGCGGCGGGAGCTGATGGGGGAGGGACCAAAGGGCAAGTACGCGGTGGGCCACCCCGCCTTTTCGAGGCACCGCGCGATCTACGACCCTGTAGCGGTGCAGGCGCAGCTGAAGGAGTTGTACGCGCAGCTGATGGAGTGTTTGTAGGCGTAGTACGAGCGTTACGAACGTGGAAAGGGAGGCGGGCTCAATTGGCTGTTGGAGGCTCTTATAGTTTACGAACGACGACAACAAACTCTTTTCTGCGTCTTTGTGAAAAAAGAAAAGAAGAAAAAAAAAAAGAAGTGGTAACAAGCGAGGTGGAGGGAAAGCAGCGGTACATTGGTGCACACTAAAATGCCTCTTCTATTTTGCTGACGAGTGCTCAAAATGCGTGACATATATGCGTGTGTGTATATATATATATATAGAGAGAGAGAGGGTTATTTATACACGAAAAGCACTTGATGCCATAAATAATAGGGCTCTATTTACTGGTTTTGTTTTTCAAGTTGAAGACAGTGGCTGCGCTTGAAGGACTGTTAGCAGCTTTCCAGAGAAAGTGAGGCGCTCCAACCACCGCTATCTTTTTCCTGTGCCTTGTCCCTTTCATGTGAAGCGTGTTTTTTATTTATTACTATCATGCTTTTTTTTTTTTTTTGCGTTTTCTCTTTATGAGCACTGCCGTGCTTGCTTTGTTCTCTGCCTTTCGTTTCCCACGTCTTTATGCCAGTATGCCCTGCAGCTTTGCTCTCACCTCGCGCTTACTCATCTACAGTACACACAGGTGCTCTTTTTACGAATTTGAGCGCAGCCATCACTGTTTTTTTTTTTTTCTTCTTCTCGTTTCTTTGTTTTACTTGCACTCTAGCATCACGTGAACATCGTTTTTTTTTTTCCCCTTTACCCAGTGTCTTGCATGCGGCGAGTCTCAGCAGGGACGGTGCGAGTGAATGGTGGCAGCTGCGAGGCTGCGACAAGTGGTGTCTTGTTCTGCTGGAGGAGCACCGGCCGGCTACCGCTGTCGCTGTGGGCCAACACCGCCATGCTACAGTGCCCCTCGCCCTCCGCGCTGCAGACGCCTCACCGGTGGGTGTCCTCCGTGGCTGGCGGCGGCAGCAGTGGCAGGCGTGACGACGTCAGCTTCGTGCAGAAGCTCAAAAATCTCTATCACGAGTTTCAGCTCTCGCAGGACCGCAAGTTGGACGCAATAGCAGAGGAGGAAGCGCGGGAGGGCCGAGAGCGTTTCTTCGAAGATGAGCAACGTGCTGACCCGCGCCAGTCTTCCTTATCGTGTGGAAAGCACGACCGAACGCCGCGTTCTCGTGAGTCACCGCTTATCTCTCGCAATCGGAACTTGTGTCCCCGCAGCGTGTTGTTCGTGCCTGGGTCGAAGCCGCGAGCGATGGAGAAGATTCCTAGCCTCAACGCAGACTGCTTCATCTTGGATTTGGAGGACAGCGTTGGCGTGGGCTCGAAGCGGCAGGCTCGCGAGAATATCCGCAGCTTTGTGGAGGGCTTGAAAAAGACGCGTCGGCAGCAACGCGAGGCGCAGGTGTCCGGCACCGTCAACACAATCCTACAGGAACGTGTGCAAACAGCAGCGGCGCCCTCTGCGGCGGATACACCAGTTGGTAGTGGTGTTGGCACAACGGCGCAGGACCACAATGATGATGACCGGTGCGATCCCTACCCGCGACTGATCGTGCGCATCAACTCCCCTGACTTCGATCCCGCGACGGCGATGCTCGACATGGAACTTGTTGGGTTGCTCGGGCCAGCGATCGAGGGCATTGCGATCCCGAAGACGACGCCGCGCACGTACTCGCTGATCAAGGACTACGTCCACCCCGACCACCAGCTCTGGGCCTTTTTTGAGTCACCGAAGTCTGTGATCCAGGCCCCAATCATCTGCAAGCAGCAGGTCTACCAATACGCCGTGATGGGCTACAACGACTTGAGCATGGAGCTGCAGCTGCCCATGGCCTCCGCCCCATCCGCGACGGACGACAGCAGTGGCACAAGCGAGGCCGTTAGGGAGGCTCTGCACGTGACGGCGCAGCTGCCGCTATGGCAATGCACGTTGCAGGTGCTGCAGGCCGCCCGCGCGTATCATATGTTTGTCCTCGATGCTGTCTTCAACGATCCAACGGACAAGGCGGGCTTTCGCCGCAGCCTCCAGGAGTGTAAGGCGCTGGGGCTGAACGGGAAGACGTTGATCCACCCCAGCCAAATCGAGCCCACCAACGCCGCCTACACGCCGAGCGAGGCGGAGGTGACGTGGGCCGCGCGCATCATCGAGGCGACGCAGAAGGCGGAGGGCGGCGTGGCCACCGTGGATGGCAAGATGGTTGAGGATCTGCACAAGCGGCAGGCCGACCGAGTGCTGGCTCTGCACCGCAGCGTCGAGGCGGAGTCGCACCAGCGGGCACGCGAGGCAGCAGCAAAGACGCAGGCGCAGGCCGATACGTCGGCGCAAGAGGCTGGTGGTGACGATGTTGCGGGGAACACGCGGGAGCCTCGCCGCACACCGTCACGCCACCGCCCGCTGAACTAGGCCGACGATGAAGAAGATTCAGCCGCCGTTTCAGTCCGCAGATGAAAAAAGAAAAAAAACGGAAAAGAAGGAGATTAGACCTTCACTTCTTTTTTTTTTTTACTTTTGCAAAGGTGTCTACTGACTTCTGTCTTGTAAATGCGAGCGTTCATAAGGGTGAAAAAAAAAAAAAAAACAGGACTTTTTTCTGTCCTGACGTGAGCATTGGGCATTTTTATATCCTGCAGGTTATAATAAAAAGAGAAGCTGGTGACGGCGAAGCTAAAGACGTTGGCTCTGTACTTTACTCTGAGAGCAACGCCCAATTGTCAAAAAAAAAAAAAACAAAAGTGTAAAAAAAAAAAGAAGAAGAAAGGTAATTGCTGTGGTGCCGTTCAATCTGAAGTGTAGCTCTCTTTCGCCCTTCTTTTTTTTTTGTTGTTTCTTTCTTCTCCTTGTTTTAATGGGTGTTGATCAACTACCAAACTGTCCGTGCTTCTGGTTTGTGCACTCATCCCTTCGTTTTAAACCGTCCGCTCTCCTCCGCTCATTGTAAAACGACGCGAAACCAATGCGTGCTCGAGAACGCTATCTTTCTTTTTTTTTTTTACTCATTTGAAGAGAAGAGCGAGTGTGGTGCTTTCACGTCAACTCACTTCCCTTAACGTCTTGATGGTGCAAAAAAGAGGGCAGCTGAAATTTGCTAATACGGTCAACCCACTTTTTTTTTGTGTGTGCGCGTATGTATGTTGGAGAGAGGGGTGGGGCTGAGTCTTTGTTCTCTCTACGCTTATCAACACGCACATACGTACATAAATACACGCACGCATGTCAGGTGATGGGGAGACGGCGTCGGCGCGCGCCGACGGAGCGGCGTTGTGTCGTCATTGCGGGGCTGCCTACCACAAGGCCAACGCAAAGTTCTGTAGCCGATGCGGAGCGTCGCGCGATGCGCCACCCACCGGTGGCAATAGCGGCAACGGTGATGGAAAAAAAAGGCCCAGCAGGAAGTTAGACGACAGCACGGTGGGCTCGGTCGCAACGCTGAACAGCAGCAATGGCGGCGGCGGCGCGACAGCAGCAGTAACATCGACAACGACGCCGCCGCTGTTCCCGTCTTCAAAAGTGGTCGCTGACGGATCTCTTGTGGTGCTGGACGGTGGCAAGAGGACACTTCGACCCTTCGACGCGGAGCAGTTGCATCAGCAGCAGCTGTCTCACAAGGAGGCTGGCGAGAATGCCACCGCCGCCGCTTCGCTGGAGTTCCGCGACCCGAGTGCGACGACCTCGCTGACATCGCCGAAGCGTCACCTTCAAATATCGTCCTCTGGCGCCGCTCCAGCATCACTCGCTTCATCTCCCACCTCTGCCGCTGCCTCTCCTGCCAACGGATCTTATCGCGGGAGCCGCAGGAAGTCCGCCATCTATGCAAAGGACAACACGCTGCCCGAGCTGCCGCCGGGCTCGCTGGCCGACCCCCGTCGGTTCACCCGACACCACTCCGAACCCTCCGACGAGCCGGAGACGCAGTTGATCGCCACGGCGGCGGAAACCAACGCTGGCCTGTCTTCAGCGCAGACACCGGTGCCGCCGCAGAGCGGCCGACCGTCGTCCGCCTCCTCGCTGACGGCGCTCGCACGACGCCGCACCAGCAAGAGCCGCAAGCAGGAGACTGCAGTGGAGGATGCAGCCGCCTTCGCGGACGGCGCCGCAGGCTCGCCTGAACCGTCACAGAGCGCTCCGCGTGTGGGGGAGGAGGAGGAGGAGGAGGAGGAGGCAACGGCATCTCTTCACCCCTCTGCCGAGGAGGAGGCGCAGTACACGGCATGGGCCACGCTGCCGCCCGAGGGGCTCACGCCAGAGATGTTGCAGACGAGCAACGCGGCGGAGCTGCGGCGGTGGCGCAAGGGCAGCCTTATCGGTCGCGGCACCTACGGCTCCGTCTACCTCGGCCTCCTGCCCGACGGCAGCTTCTTCGCCGTGAAGAGCGTCGAGCTGGGCAACCGAAGAGCCGCTACAGACCACCTGAACGCGCTGGAGCTCGTCTCCCTCTCGCGCGAGATCAACATGATGCGCCGCCTGCGTCACCGCAACCTGTGCACTTTCAAGGGCGTCTACTACGATGCGGAGAACACCTCGATCAACATGTTCATGGAGTACATCGGCGGTGGCTCTCTTTCCTCCTTGGTGAAGCGCTTTAAGCCGCTGCCGCCGTCGGTGGTGCGGAGCTGGACGCGACAGCTCTTGTCCGGGTTGCTGTACCTGCACACCCAGCACATAATTCACCGAGATATCAAGGGCGACAACGTGCTTGTGGACACCTCCGCGGACCCGTCGACCTTGGCGCAGATAAAACTGGTAGACTTTGGCGCGGCGCGTCGGCTGACCGACGCCGTTTCGCAAAGCAGAACCGTGATCGGCACGCCGTACTGGATGGCGCCGGAGGTGGTGGGCGCCTCGGGTGAAGGCAACGGCTACACCTACAAGGCGGATGTGTGGTCGGTGGGGTGCACGGTGGCGGAGATGCTGACGGGACGGCCACCATGGCCGAGCAAGGCGAGTGCACCGGCGGCGATTTTGATGATCGCGTCCGCCACCGGGATGCCCACGGAGATACCGGAGGCTGAGGCGACGCCTGGCTGTTTGGATTTTATGCGGCAGTGCTTCACCCGCGACCCGGCAAAGCGGCCAACGGTTCAGACGCTGCTGCATCACCCGTGGATTCAAGAGAAGACGGAGTAAAGATGGCTCGGCAAAAAAAAAAAAAAGGCTGCTTGCATGCCTGTTGGAATGATGCATTGTGATGTATATTATCGACCATACGCGCTTTTGAAAAAGAGACTAATAATAAAAAACGAAGAGGGAAGAAAAAGACTTGATCTGGATGGCTCAATCATGACATTCATAGTTTTCTTCTTTTTATTATTTTCTTGTTTGCCTCACATTTCTTTTTTTCCCGCCATGCTGTTGCAATTGTCGACTGCCACTGCTAAAGAAAAAAAGAAGAAACAGAGGAGAAAAACAAGAAGATTGTAAGTAGATCGGCAGCGCAGAGCGTGTAGCTTGCCCTGCCATGTCACTCGTACACGAAGATGCAAATTGCGTGGATAGCTTAGGTGTGTGGACTCTGTCTCCTTTTCCTTAGAACAAACTCGGAGATGTCAACAAAATTGTCAGTGTTTCGTCTGTCTTTTTAACTCCCGTTAGGAGGGCACTTGCAGTTAACGCCAAACAGCGTTGCGCACTTGCTAGTTGGTGGCTGCTGCACCGCTCTCTTTGCCTTCCATGGAGTTTGTATTTTTCAGTGCAGTGTCAGAAAGCAGCTCCACGTTGTCGGACATCATGTATTTCTTCACTTAATTCCTTCCCATACCCATCACCTTTCCTTTACATGTTGCATCCGTCAACACTAAATTCAGATGCCCAACACATACGTACATATAAGCACTTTGTGAGAGCACGTTGAGAGACTTGCAGGGACACCCCATTTTTGTGTCACACAGGCCAGGCAGTTTATTTGTGCGCCATCAGCAATCAAGTGCGTGAAAAAAAGGAAACATCCGAAGAAAAAACAAACACTACAGGAAACTAAGAAACTCTTTTTTTTTTTTATTTGTGGAAAAAAAAGCACTTTTGACCCATTTCCATCTGAGAAGCAACATTGTAAGCTCTCTCACACACATACACATTCGAAAAGTGTTAACACACACACACACACACACAGCGTCTTATCGCCAAGTGAAACAGACCAACGGTCAACATTATTGAAACTGCACTTCTTGTTTTTTTTTTTTTTCACTGCTCCATATTGCTTTGCTTCAACGGCAAACGTCTTTTCACTGTCCGCACACGTAAACAACAACAACAACAAAAAGAAAACAAAGAGAGGAATGCCGTTACGGAAGACAGGCTAGTAGTTGTGTATATCGTTGCTATATCTGTATAGTAGGTTTTTTTTTATTTTTAAAGATCAAGACAGCCTTGCAGTATCTCTTTTTTTCCCAGTTTTTTTTTTTTTTGCTTTGTTTTTCTCTGCGTGCCTTATCGAGTGGTTCCGCTGTTTTTTTGTTTTATGCTTTTTCTCTCTCAACACGTTGAGAGAGAAAAAAGGTAGGAGTAGCTGAATTTTTGGTGGTTTGGCTTACGACAAGCAAACATAGTTTCGAGCTGACGTAGGTGTGCGCTGCTCATGGTCAGCGAGTCCTGAGCAGCGGTGTTTTTGAAGTTTTTTTTTTCTTTTTTCCCCGGCCGCTAAATCTGTTTGAGTTGACTATACCGAAGTAGCGCGTTTTTTATTTATTCAAATCGCGCAGTTTAGTGAAAATCCTCTTGTTTTCCTTTTTTTTTTTGTGTGTGCGTTTGGAAAAGTTGCCCTGTCGCTTTCTCTCAGCTGCCACTATCTTTGTTGTTCTGTAGATAAATCGAGGGTCAGAGGGCTGCATAAAAAAGAAGGCGAAAAGAACAACAACGGCAAAAAAAAAAATCTAACGCCTCTAAGCTGAAGAATGCCATCGTCGCCTCCGCGACTCGGCGTTCGCGGCACGGGCCTCTCGTCCTCTCGCAACGACAGCCATGGCGAGGCATCCCCGCTGCTGCCACGGCGCACGTCGGGCGTGCCCGGTACGGCGAGCAGTAGTAATCGACGCCACTTGTCTCAGGCTGCGGCCTCCCGCGACAACTCGAACAATCTCTCCGAGCCGTCTACCACAGCGTCGTCGCTCTCCGTCAACAACTCCTCCGGTGGCGTCCCCAGTATTGATGATGACGGCAACAGCGACAGCGGCAACAACTGCACTAGCCGCAGCCGCACCCAAAGCGGCGAAAACAACCTCAATGATGGCGATGACAACGGTGGCGGCTCCATCTTGGGCACTGCCCCGACCTCGCTCTCCGGCTTCTTGGCCATCTTTGCCCATTCCATTGCTCTGCAGTCGTGGACGAGCTACGTGCTGGCTGTCAGTTTTCACATCTTCCACGTCTTGCTCATTCTCTCGTTTCTCACGAGTCCAATCCTCTTTCGCTCGACCATTTTTTCCTCGCAGACGATGGCAAAGACGCTGCTAGAGGCGCAGGGCATCATCAAGCACAAGAGCAACAACAACCGTAACGATAGCAACGACGCCGGCGGTGCTGGTGTTGGTCATAACAACAATAACCACAGCGCACCACTGCCTCCCTCGTCAGTGTCGCAGGCGTCGGTGTCTATCGAGAGCGTCTGGGCGATACACGACGCCCTCTTTTTTCTTGAACCTGGCCACGTGGTGATGCCGACCGCGATCGAGAACAGCTTCGGCTCTCTGCGGCGCCGCAAGAACCGTAAAAAAGGAAACGAAAGAAACAAGAAAAACTCCACGGGTGGTGCAGGTACAAATGATGCGCAAAATACTGACGGTGATAATGATGACGACGACGATGACGATGACAAGAAAGACGACCGCGAGAACACACACACATACATCGTCCCCCACGCCGGCAGTGCCGACGACGGCGACGACGCAGCGAAGCTGCTGGCTGTCAAGACCCGCGTCGCTTCCGCCGCCTTCGCTGCGGAGACCGTAAAGGCAGTGGAAACGTTAGGAGCGAACAGATCACGCCGAACTCGTCTCGTGGCCACAGCAGCTTCCGACAGGGCGCACGGGCACGTTGCGCAGGTCAACCACGGAGCTCCATTTTACAACTTCGCGGCTCCGCCGCCGGTGGCACCGAAGCTGCCGCTCTCGCAGCGCAAGAAGGCGACGCACGGCCAGGCGACGCTGGCGAAGATCCTCGGCGCGTGGGAGGCCTCGCCGCTCTACTCCTCCCCGCTTGCACTGACTCTGTTCTATTACCTGTATAACATCGGCTGCGTCATTCTTTTATTAACGGTGACGGACGGCATGCTGACCGGCCACTTCTCGGTGCTGCGCCTCGTCATCTCTCTGGCGGAGCTGCTGTGGTACGTGCATCACGGCGCGCACGCCTTTGTCATTTACTGCTGGTTATGCCTCTTGTCGCACTGGCCGCGCCGTGCGTCGTACTCGGATAGCGACGTCGCCTTCCTGCGAGCTGGCACTCCGTATGCGGTAGTCTCGAAGGCGAGCGGCAAGGTGGCCGTGCACTGGTTCTACCGCGCCACCTCGAGCGGCGGGGGCTACAACAAAAACGAGGGTAAGATCTTGCAGGATGAGGTTTACACGAAGTACTACCTCTACGACCAGGTCTGGTACTTGAAGCCCGTCGCGTCCGCCATCTCCGTGATCTACCTCGTGCTGCTGTCTTTCTGCATCGCCCGCGATCTGCACCGCATGCTCGACGCCATGGTCGGGGTGCGAGTGTTGATGGAGCCGGAGGGCTGCATGCGGTGTCCGCTTTGCGGAGAGCTGATGGAAGTGTGTCAGCGGCACCGCAACCGTCGCGGCAAATCTGTCTACCAATCCGCGCGCGACGGCACCTCGCTGTCGATGCGGCGGACGATGTGGTGGTGGCGTTGGATCCGCAGTGCGGTGCGGGGCAGCAGCAGCAGCAGGCATCGCGTTCCGACGCCGCGGCTGCACAGCCCGCTCTGGCGCTGGCTGCTTCCTGAGTGGTGCGGCGGCGGTCCGCAGGGCGTTAAGGACGAGGCGGCGGCGGCGGTGGACATGAGCGGCAACGTCTCGCTGGAGGTCTTCGCGAACGACGACAAGCCGGACACGGTCGAGGATATGCTGGAGGACATCGAGTTCTACGAGCAGTCCGCTGTGCGGCGTAGCGCGGCAGCCCCGCAGGACACCATGACGGAGGAGACGACGCGTCTGATGCGGTGGCTGACGGTGGTGCCGAAATCCGACACGCCCGTCGCGGTGCCGGTCAGAGAGGAGCAGAGCAGTAGCATCTGGGCGGACGGCAACGAGGCGGCGGAGGCACTCGGCATCGGCTCCTCCGGGTCATCGTCGTCCGAAGATGAGGTGGAGCAAGGACTGGTCAAGGCGATGCCGGCAGGCACCGCACCGGCGCGCCACGTCTCCGTTAAGACGTCCACCGGTCAGGCAAGGGAGGCGGCCACGCGGTCCTCGACGTCGTCTCGCAGTCTGTGGAGCCCGATGCGGCGGCAGAGCTGCGGCGCCAGCGGGCAGTTGGAGCAAGTCAGACCTCACCGTGTCACTCGCTTTGCGGAGGAGGTGCTGTACTGGAATTACGCGACCCGTCACGTGCACCATCGCTGCCCAAAGCTGTACCTAGACACGCAGGAGGCCACCGACGATGAGGAGGACGACACCGACGCCAACACCGACACCGACGCCAGCGGCAGCACCGACGAAGCTTCTTTGTCAGCGGGCTCGTCAGTGGAGGAGAGCGCGTCGCGAGAAGCCGCTGCGACGGCAGGTGGTGGAGCAGCGGCGCAAGGAAAAGGCAAGCGGGTGACGGGCATGTTGGTTGCTGCGTCGCCGGCGCGCGCGCACGTCGGCGACGCAGCAACCGCGGCAAGTCGCGCCAGCTTCTCCGACCGCGGCATGCGTCGCTCCCTCTCGCCACGCTCAGCCGCCATACGCGAAGGCGGCCCCGCCGCCAACACTGCCGACGTCCCCGTCGCTGGGCCGTCGCGAGGTGGTGCGGTTTACAAGGCTGGAGGGACGACAAACGGCAACAGTACCAACAACCGTAATAACAGTAGTAACAATACGCGGAACTACGGCACTATCGGGCCGAACTTCTCCGAGGGCCCGGCGCAGCTGTATGCGCGTGGGCAGCAGCCGGATGCGCTGGCCAGCCACATCGTGCAGCGCGGCGTCTACGAGCCCACAAAAGACGAGGAGGACGAGTTCCGGCCCGGCAACGCCTTTCAGTCTTTTGACCGCGCAGGGTGGCTGTCGCGGCTGACGTACAGCTGGCTGAACCCGCTGCTGACTTTTGGGCTGCTGGAGCCAACGCTGCTGCGGCAGGAACGCTTCCTCCCCGCGCTGCCGGAGCAGCTTCTCTCACTCGACAACATCGCCGTCCCGGCATGGCGGCTGTGGATGCACCGCAAGACGTGGTACGCTACCTACGTCGCGAAGCCTGGTGAGCTTCTGATTCCAAGCAACGAGGCAATGGAGCGGGCGGAGGAACAGGTGATGTCGCTGGCTGACTTGCACGACGTCGAGCCGAGCGACGACGGCGACGAGACGGAGAGCTCGGAGGGGAAGCAGACCATCGTGATGCTCGGCCACACGTCGCTGAAGCAGGCGGCGAAGTTCCGCCCACAGCGGCCGAAGCGGTCGTTGGAGGAGCGGCTGCTTTGGAGTGTCACGGCGCCGTTCCGCTACATCCTTGTCTTCGCCTTCTATTACACCTACATCGGCACCTCCCGCACGGTGCAGCGGACGCGGCGGCGGCTGGTGCGGGAGCTGCTGAAGGACCGTCTCGTGGCAGCTGCGGAGGACATGTACGACGAGAACGGCTACCAGGCGATGGAGGCGAGCGAGGCGTTGGAGGAGGCGACGTGGGCGCTGGCTGAGATGGCGTCCTCGTGTGGCAGCAGCGCCGCCGCCCCGTCCGCCGGCTCCGCCCTGCCGACGCACATGCGTCGGCAGCTGGCGCTGAGTGATGTGAGCCTCTACTACCTCTTCCTTGAGCACCGCTGCGGACGGCGCTTTCTGCTTGTCGCGGCCCCGCTGCTGCTCCTCAGCGAGCTGCTGACGCTCTTCGTAGTGCCGGTGCTCGTGAACTTTGTGCGGTACCTGCAGAAGGTGGACGCCATCGAGATACTGCCTGGCCGCCGCGAGACGCCAGGCGACCAGGAGAGCGTCAGCGCGGCGCTCTCCCTGGCAGCGCTGATCGGGGTGCTACTGCTGCTGCAGGGCGTCGTGCACAGCGCCTACGTGAGCCAGGCGCAGCAGGCCGCGATGGAGGCCCGCACCTGTGTCCGGGCGATGGTGTTGGAGAAGACGCTGGCGCTGCCGCTGGCGCAGCGCACCTTCAGCGAGACCGAGGTGGTCACCCTCGCCACCGAGGAGGCAACACGGGTGGCGAAGTGCATCGTGTCGCTGCACCACACTTGGTCTTTTCCCCTGCGTATCGTGTTGCTCTCGCTGCTGCTTGGCTACTATCTGGGCTGGGCCGCCGCCACCGTCGCCTGCGTGGGGCCGTTCTTCATTGTGCTGTGGCTGCGTCGCGCCGCGCACGACAGCCGCCAGAGCCGCCACAAAGCTGAGGAGGCGACGAAGCCGCGTCTTTCGCAGTTGCAGCAGGCGCTGGACCACGTGCGCGAGGTGAAGGGGATGTTACTTGAGGGCCGGCTGATGCGGCGCCTGCGGAGGGCGCGTGATGCTGAGGCGGCCTACGCGGAGGAGCTGGCCATGACGGAGGGCACGCTCGGCATGCTCTCCGGCGGTGTGACGGGGTTGCTGATGGTCGTCGCCCTTGGCGCAGAGTGCGTCTTCGCGGAGAAGGCGCTGCGCGACATGGACGTGCTGATCCCCTCTCTCGTCATCTTCCTACTGCTGACGACGCCGCTGCTAGAGCTGCCAACGCTGTTTACGGTGGTGGCGCGCGGCTTCCTATCGATGAAGCGCATTGAGGCGTATCTGCGCCAGACCCCTGATGAGTTCGTCGGCACCTGGGTGGACTTGACGACCTTCTCCGCGTTGCAGCAGCAGCTGCGTCACGACAACCCGAGCAGTGCGCTGCTGCACTACCGGCGGGGCAGCGTGGTATGCCGCGACTCGTCCTTTACCTGGCAGCACGACCTAACCGAGGAGTCGCCGACGACGCTGTTGCGCGATGTCAACGTTTGCATTGAGCCAGGGCAGCTCGTGGTGGTGCAGGGTTCCATGGGCTCAGGCAAAAGTACGCTGCTACTCTCCATTCTGGGCGAAGTGAACCGGTGCGTGAGGGCGGCGGGCTCCAACGATGGCGGCGGCGACGGCAGCAGCAGTGCGCTCGACTACGAATCGGAGAGCTCCTTCTCCGTCGTATCCGCGTCCGAGGCGGCGCGAGCGGCGGCAGCGGCGGCGGCGGCACAGGCGAGCGTGCCACCAAGCGGAACCGAGAACGACGGCAAGTACAGCCGCACGTTGTCCAACAATAAAGACGGCCGCGGCGGCGGCGGCGGAGACGCCGGTGGTGGTGCGGCGGCGGCAGCGCACTGCATTTTCGTGGCCTCGCCCACTGCGTCGAGCGACGGGCAGCGACGACGACGCGCGGGTCACGGCCGCCCCGCCACGGCCACCGTCGGCACGGCCAAGGCGGGTGGCTCCTTCGCTTCTGCTGCCGAAGTGGCACTGACGCGCATCGCCACCACCGCGGCAGTTCGCAATGGACCGCCCGCGAGCCGCGACGACTCGAAGAACCGGTCGACGAGCAACACGTCACACAGCGGTGGCGGCGGCGGCACGAAGTTGCCTTCGACCGACCGCGACGGCGGCGACAGCACCGCAGCCCCCACCGAAGCCTCGCAGTTCCCACCCGCCGGCTTGGATGATGGGGAAAGCAGCACGGGCGGCTTCCTGGTCTTCGGCTCGTGTGCGTACTGCGCGGAGGTGCCGTGGTTGCAGAACGACACGATTCGCGCCAACATCATGTCCAGCGGTGGCCCAGTGCAGCTGGAACGGTGGTACGACACGGTGCTGCGTGCCTGCGCGCTGAGCGCGGACGTCGCTGCGCTGCCGCAGGGCGACGCCACGGTGGTCGGCGACCGCGGCGAGCTGCTTTCGCTGAGCATGCGGTGCCGCATCGCCATTGCCCGCGCCGTCTACTCCAAGTCGCACGTCTACCTCTTCGACAGCGTTCTCACACCGCTTGAGCCGGCATTTCAGGAGCACATCATCCGCGAGGTCTTCCACAAGCTGCTGCGCAAGCGTACCGTCATCCTGGCCAGCAACGTCGGCCTCCGCTCCCTGCGCCCGCATCGCGTGTTCAGCCTGGTGGAGGGTGGCATTGTGCGCGAGGACACAGAGCTGTACAAGGCGGTGCCGTCGCTCAACGCCCGCAGCGACGAGGAGGACGAGGAGGAAAATGAAGATGAAGATGAAGAGGAAGAGGCGGCTGAGAGCGACGACGACACCCACCGCGGCAGCAATAGCAAAGGCAACAGCGGTGACGGCGCGGGCAGCGGCAATGCGTCCTCTCGCAGCAGCGCCACGTTGACCAGTAGCAGCAGCAGCAGCAGCAGCCAAGACACAACGGTGCCTCAGCTGCCCACCCTCTACGCCGAGGAGTTTGAGGAGTCCCGCGAGGAGAGCGAGCTGGACGTGACCGAGTCGCTTGATAAAGATCCGATGGCGGCCACAAAGCTGCTCTTCGACGGCGAGGAGGACTTCAGACCACGCGATTCGCTCTTTACCGACGTGGGCGACCGCCACCACGGCGCCGGCATCGAGACCGGCGTGTCGGGCTCCGTCCTCTACGGCAGCAGCGGCGCGAACAGCAGCGGGGTGCTGCGGCCACGCCGCTCGGTCCACTTCGGACCCCGTTCACCGACCCGGCACGATTCGCAGCTGCTGCAGCGCAGCTTGGGCGCGTCAGGACGGACCTCGCCGGGCGGTATCACGCTGCCACCGCCGCTGATCCCCTACCAGGATAGCGCGGAAACGAAGGTCGACGCCTCCACTGCCGTCGCCGCAACGAGCAGCCGGCAGTCGCCGACGCTTCTGCAGCGCACCGACGCTCACGATGGCGGTGAGCACGGCGGCGACGCGACGGCGAACACGACGGCGGCGACCACCACTGTCAGTGAGACCAGCAGCTGCTCCACTGGGCAGTACATCCGGAATCACTATGCCCAGCAGCTGGAGCAGGAGAAGATGCTGCGACACCGCCACCGCCTCTCTTTCTTCATCTTTCTGCGGTTCATGGGTGGGCAGGTGATGTGGCTGCTCTTTACCACTGTCTTTCAGCAATTTGTGTTCATCGGCATCGATATCTGGGCCGCCGTCTGGCTCGCCGTGATGGCGAACGCGAGGGTGGGCGGCGCGGATTCCAACCGCGACGACGGCGGCGGCGGCAGCAGCAGCAGCAGCATCCCCAACAGCAAGAAGCTCTTCGCGTTCGCGAAGGTCCGCCATCAGCTCTACATCTGGGTGTCCGTCACGGACACCGTCTTTTTGGGGACCGTGTCGGTGCTGACGCTGCTGACGATGGTGCTGACGCTGCTGCGGACGCGCGCCGTCTACGTCGGGGTGTACGGCACGATGCACTTCATCTACGACCAAATCGTGCGTCGCATCTTTCACGCGCCGGCGTCGTACTTCGACAGCCGCATTATCGCGCTGCTGATGCGCGTGTTGGACAGCGACGCGGCTGCCGCCGAGTACCGCGTGCCAGGGACAGCGGAGGTGCTGCTGAGCTGCGCCGTGCAGGTCTTCTTCATTGCCGCCTGGAACGCCTTCGTGAACCCGATCTTCATGCTGCTTCTCCCCGTCAGTATCTCTCTCTTCTACCACATTTCGCAGCGCCACACGGTGGTGCTGCGCGAGGTGCGAAAGCTGGAGGTCGGCTCCGTGAGCGGCATGGCGGACATCCTGCGCGAGGTGTACCAAGGTGCCTCGACGGTGCGATGCATGGCGCTGCAGGATCGCCTGCGGGAGGAGTACTGCCGTGCCCTGGATACGGTGAACACGGCGTCGATGGTGGCCTATCTTGCCGACCGTTGGGTTGAGCTGCGCCTGCACGTCTTATCGGTCCTCGCCGTGTGCAGCGCGGCCATGCTCGGCGTCGTCTTCACCTTCTCTTACTCTCGTCCCAGCCTGACGGCCGTCGCGGTGGTGGTAGCGCTGCGAGCAGGACCAGTGCTGCAAACCATGTGCGATAGCCTGGGAAGCTTCGCTGTGACTGGGTGGATCTCCGTGCAGCGTCTGATGAGTCTGTGGAGTGTGCCGCAGGAACCACTGACCTTGGAGGGCGACGCAGACCTGTACAACTACTGCCATGTACGTCGAAGGGCCTCCGGCTTTTACGTGGAGCTGGAGGGCGGACAGAACGCGCCAATGATAAACTTGGTCGGTACGCCGTTCAGCTCGCCTAGGACTTTAGCTGCCGTGAGTCAGCAAGAGCACCGGGGGAAGAAGGACGGGCAGCAGCCAAAGGCGGGCACGGAGGACGGTGCTGTGATGTCCACTGTTTCCTTGTACGCCCCGCCGTCTCCGCTGACTGCCTTTGCCGCTGCCGCCTCTTCATCGTCGTCCGAGGCGTCGCCGGACCGCAGCGCCGCCCGACCGCCGACTGACGGCGCCGAGGGTGCAACCATCACGCTGCCGCAGCTGGAGCTGCGCAACGTCTCTGCGCGTTACCGCACCACGCTCCCCTACGTACTGCGCCACATCAACCTCGCCGTCTACCCCCGCGAGCGACTGGGCGTGGTGGGTCACGCAGGTCAGGGCAAAGGCTCCCTTTTCAACGTTCTCATGCGCCTAGTGGACGTCATCGAAGGCGGCGTCTTCGTCGACGGCGAGGACGCGGCGAAGGTGCCGTACCCGATTCTTCGTGGCTGGTTCGGCCTCATCCCGCAGGAGCCGCTGCTCATGCACGGGTCATGGCGCAGCAACCTCCTCATGGGCTACCACCCGGAGCACCGCCTCTTCATGGAGAGCACCAACGGCGCAGACGACCGACCCTACTTCCCCATCGCAGCTCTTTCCCGGCAGCAGCAGCAGCAGCAGCAGCAGGCGCGGGACGGCGCGGCGAGCACGCGTGCCACCACTGTCACCGCCGCCCTCGCATCGCACCTCGGTGCTGGTTCACAGGATGAGACGACGCCGCTGGTGAACGCGGTGGACATTCATGAGGGCAACCATCGTCGAGGCGGACGCAGCAACAACAACAACAGCAGCAGCAGCGTCGCGATGGCTGATGGTGGTGACAGTGCCGCGTCACTGCCCATGTCGGACAGCTACGGCAGCACCGACAGCACACGTGCCTGCATGGACGGTGAGGACCAGGGCAGTGTGCGGTACATGGATAGTGTAGAGGAAGTTGGTGGGCTGAGCCGCGACGCCAAGTCGCCCCTCGGCCGCGTGGCACGGCGGCTGCGCGACAAATTCTCGCTTTTCCACCGCCGCAGCAGTTACAGCAATGCGAGTGGCAGGCGGGAACGCACCCCGTCTAGCGACGCCGGTGGCGTCTCGCGTGGCAACAGCGGCGGTGGACGTCGCCGCCGCCGCCGCCGTCGAACGAGTCGGCAGCCAGACAGCCGCGCCGCGTCGGGGCACCCGGTGGAGGGCCCGCGGCAGCCTGTAGAGGATGCAGTGTTGTGGGCCGCCCTGCGCGCTGTGGGCCTCGACGCGGCGGTTGAGTTCGACGGCGGCTTAGATGCTGCGCTCGCTGGCGGCGACGTCTCCGCGACAGACTTGACGGAGTCGCAGTGCCGCCTGCTGTGCCTGGCCCGCGTCGTCCTCAATAAGCCACTGATTGTGCTGCTAGAGGACGCGGTCCTCTCCGGCGCGGAGGCGCAAACGGACCAGGTGATTCAGCGTGTTCTGGCGAATGAGCTGCGCGACTCCACGGCGATCATCATTGCCCACCGCATGTCTACGGTGCTGAACTTGTGCACGCGCGTGGTGGCAGTGCGGGATGGCACGCTGCTGCCCATCGCCGATCTGCGGTCAACCTCCGCGGTGGTGGCGCCGTCGCCGCAGCTGGGGAGCGGGCAGCGCACGAACGTGTCCCGCAACGCCTCGCTGACCGACTTGGCTACCCCACCAACGGCAGCGAACATCCATCCTGACGTGTTGAGGCAGCTCTCGTACTACGTGGAATAGTAGACCGGCTGTTTTTTTTTTTTTTTTGCTTCCGATGAAGTGCACTCTCTCCTGCGCTTTTGGCCTCGCCGTTACTTTTTCGTCCTACTTTTTTTTTGTGCTGTGATCGATAGCGAGCTGGAAGACTACTCTTTTTTTTTTTTCTTCTTTCTGTCTGTGCGTTGTGCCGTTTGAATCGTGCCGTTATTGGGAGCGAAAAGCTGCATTATGTAAAGGCTGTTTGTGTTGAGATGGTGGGTGTATGCGTGGTCCTTTTTTTTTTTTTCTTTTTTAGATATGTGTTGTTTTTTTTTTCTTTTCTGCTTGCGTAGTACAGTTGCTGAGAGGATGGGGTCGCTCTTGTGTGTGTGTGTGTGTGTGTGTGTGTGTGTTTTGTTTTGTCAGAAAGGCGCGCATCGCTCCATTAAAAGAAAGGGAAGAAAACCATTAAAAAAAAAAAAAAAGAGGAACACCAAAAGAACAGCACGTCTCTTTCACTCTGTTGTTTTTTTTTTTTTTCTGATTTGCCTAAGAGGATCATCTGTCGCGTCAGACGTTTTGCTGCTTTTTTTTTTTTCTCCAACTGTACATATCTGTCAGGAGAGAAAGAGGGCTGAAGAGGCAGAGTTTTTTTTTTTTTTTCATGGCGATGCGTAGGCTGCGCTTCAAGTCAACGTGAGTTTTTCTTGAACGATAGGCTATATAACCTCCTCTCTCTCTTTAATGAACATGCGCCATGGCTGTTTGTAAGCGACCTTTTTTTTTTGTTTTAGTTTCCATCACTAACTGTGTCTTTTCATCTTTTTTTTTTTCCTCTCGAGCTTGTCTGCTGATAGGTTTAAAGCGCTTCTAATTACAGGTCTGCAATATAATGTTCTGTCGCTTGAGGGGTGCAAGCGGGACGCCTGCCACTGCAGCTCTGCGAGCAGTGCAATGGTGCTGTTCATCAACAACCATGCAACTTGTACCACAAGCTGAGATTCAGCCAATGCACTCCTGTTCTCGTAGCCTGAACACGTCGCGGGTGCTACATGGAGAGCTCGGCAGGCTCCTGGCGTGTGCGTGTGCGCTGCAGTCCGCGCGGAGGTGTTTTGCGACCACTCCCATCATATCCGCCCCGTCGCTGTCGTCACCGCCGTCGCGGAATGCTCGCGGCTCCCGCCGTGGTGGCGGCGCAAGACACAAGAGTAACAGCAGCAGGAGTCGTCGCAGCAGCTCTAGAAAGCCGTCATCAGGCAATAAGGTGCAACATGGCAAGACATCTTTCTCCAAGTCAGGACATCCAAGACGAGGTACACAGCTGGAGGATGTCGAGAGAAATGATGATGATGCCACGGCGACAAAACCAAAGAGTGAAGTGGATGCCAACCTCATCGGCGAGATGCCCAGCAGCACTGCAGCCGAGGACGTCATCCAAGACACGAAGCCCACCGGCGCCTCTGCGAGGCAAGCTGCGCAAACAACCTTTACGTCTCCCGACGCAGGGCAAACGGCGGAAAGCCCCTCGAGCGAACCTGGGTGGGGCTTGGAGACGGTGGACACTGCAACCGGCAAGACCGCGCTGGAGGAGCTCTACGACCGCAACCTCAGCCGCATTCACCGCGTCCTGGAGCAGCCTCTTCCGCCTATGCCGCAGGACGGCAGTGTGGACCCGGACTTTTTCGTCGGCTTCGCCTCCTACAGCTACCAACTGCGAGATCAGTACCGGGCTGTCATTGCACGCGAGCTGCAGGTGCCTGTCAAGGCGGTGCGTCTCTCCATTGCCTGGAGCGGCCGCTTCAATGTGAAGCGTTTTAATCGGGTGCAAAAGGTTTGTGGCGTGTATCTTGATCGTAACACGCTGGCCGGCGTAAGCGAAGACCCGACCCGAAGCCATGCGAGCGTGGAAACGAAGAAGGGCAAAGATGTCAAGGAACAGGCAGGACGGCCGGCAAGGCAGTCGCATCCGTCATCGTCGTCGTCGCCGTCTTCTCACAACGCCCTGCCGGAGGTCGTTGCGCAGCGCATCACCGCGCTCGTTACCGCCATCAACACGCAGAAACGGGAGGATCTCCTGCAGGTGCAGCTGTTTCAGGCCTCCCCGCCGATCCCAGAGGTTGAGTTCGCCTTGACGCGGCAGGAGCATCGACTTCTGTACCGCCTCCACGAGTGGACCCGTCACAATGTGCTGCAACGGACAGTCGCCGTGGTGGTGTACGGCGCACCGCCCACCCCGCTCCCGCCGTCGCCGCAAACAAGCGGGGAAGCGTCACGCGAGGCCGGCGCAGCTCGGGACAAGGTTGTGCGGCGCCATTACGATCAGTGGCAGCGGCGCGCCACCGAGGAGTCGGCCGCGCAGCACCGCGAGGTGCAGAGTCGCTGGCTGCGGCTCTTCCACCGACGTGAAGTGGTGCCGCTGGTGCTGAGCTTGACGGAGCTGGCAACGCGGGTGGCTGTGGCGGTGGCTCGTGGTGAGGTGACGGGGGTCGCGTGTGAGAGGAAAGACTGCGGCGACGAGGAGGACACAAGCGCAGCGGAGACCGCGGCGCCAATGGACGGTTCGGTGCAGCTCAGTGGTTCTTTGAGAGACCTGCTGCTGAACATTGCTGCTGTTGCTGCATCGTCGTCGTCATCGTCAGGTGCGGTCGCGTCTGTGGCTAGTTCGCAGAAGAACGATGTGAAGGCAAATACGTTTGAGGGCTTGCCGTCCTCCAACGCCGAGGGTGAAGCTCCTTCGAGGCAGGCTTTTAAAGATGCGCTGTTGTTGTCAGCAACTCAGACATCCAGCAATAGTAGTAGTAGCAGCAACAGCAGCGGCGGGGCGACCATCGCAGCGGCGCTGGACATGACGTCCGCAGCACAGCAAGAGGCGGTAATGAGGTGGGTACGGCTTGTCTTCCAGGCTCTCCTTCTCCGCGAGGGACATAGCGAGCAGACGGCGGGGCCCGCGGACGACGCAGCCTCTGGTTCTGCGGCGTCGTGGAGTGTCTCGATGACGGAGGTGTCACTTCCCGCACTGTTTGTCCATGGCGCGTACGCTGGCAGCCGCGACGCGGTGGTCTACCTGCAGCACAACCGAGCTGCAATGGACGCCTTGCTGCTGCACCCACACGAGATCTCGTTGAAGAAGAAGTTTGTGAGTCGCCTGCGGAACGGGCATCGCAGGCGGCGGATGGAGGAAGAGGCAGCCGCGTTGCATTCCACCAGCGGCTAAGCCGACGATGCTTCGCGATGGGATGGCTCAGGCGGTGCTCTTCACAGTTGTTCTCTTGATATATTTGTTTCGCTTCTTTAAAGTCGTCACATTATTTAATATTGACACCGTAACTACTTGCCTCTCCACAAAACACAGACACACAAACACACACACACACACAAAAGAAGAACTTCTACCAAGGAAAGAGATTTACTTCACCGCGTGTTTGGTGCGCGCACACCACAAAAGGGCTGCAGGAAAGGTGTGCTGGGAGAGTGGGTTAGGAAACAGTCCTCTCCATTTCACTGAAATAGCAGCTCTGCTGCATGCCTCACTTCATGTTTCAGTTCGACCCAACACAGGTCTTTGAGCAAACACACCTAACATGTGAGAGCGCGCCGGCTCGTTGAGCGCGCTCTTCTTGCAGTATTGCTCCACGGCAAAGCATGTGTGCTATCCAGTGACAATGCTCCGTGTCCTTTTTTTTTCTTTTCTTCGCTGAAGCAACTCTTCTTTCTCACTGCTGTTCGTGTCTTCCTTTTTCCCTCTTTCTCTCGTTTATGGGAGTTCATTGTTGTGAAGGCCTGTCAGGGTGGCTCATACAACGACTTGAGCGGAGACACACGTGCGTGTATATATCCCCTCTCCCAATATATATATATATATATATGTAAATAAAAGACGTTTCAGCAAGGTAAAAACTGCACAAATATATATATATATATATATATATATATGTGTGTTTATATACATATGTATATTATTAAAAAAAAAAAAAGGAGTGACTGCAAAGTAAAGGTCCACCGGCGTTGCAGAGTGTTTTTCCTTTCTTCTCATCGCTTCTCCCTCTGTTGAGGAATTGGAGCTCGCTTTTACCCTTTTTTTTTTTTTTACCTTCGCCGTCTTCTCCATTCATGTATATCTAATCTTCTACGTTGATATCACGTATTGTGCCTTTGCTTATTTATTCGCAAGTCACATTAAAAAAAAAAAAAACAACAACAGCAGCAACAACAGCAACAGAAAAGAGAGAAAAAAAAAAAAAGAAGAAGAGAAGAAAGAAAGAAGAAAAAAAAAAAAAGCAGCCATTTTGGTGGCTTCACTGCCTCTTTTACGCTTTTCCTAAGTTCGTGAGTCTGACACTCTTTTTTTTTTTAAACCTACACCGACGGGGCTGACTTTTACCGTACGAGAAGGCCTTTTCTTATCATTGTTACTGCGTTTTTCTTCTCTGTTTTTAATTGATATTTCTGAAAAACACTAACAGAAGGAGGCTATGCAGGGAAGCCGGTTCGAGGCGACCGCCGATCAAGGTGCGGAAGCCATCTCTGTGATGCGTACGAACAAGGCCCGCGCACAGGCCGCGCAGGTTTTGCTGCAAGACTGTGACAACCCCGTGCCGCTCCTACCGCTGGACGACCCATCGCAGCGCATTTCCCTGCACCGGCAGCTGCGGAGGCGCTACAACCCATCGCAAATCCCGTTTTCCACGCTGTCTTGTTCCCAGTACATCACGGCAAGCGATGTCGCACGGCTAGCGGCGGTCTTTCATGAGTTTAACTTGTTTGACCGTCTTGCTGCGGCCCCAGACGCGTCTGCGCCATCGTTGGTGCCACGAAGCAGTCCTATGCCGTCTGCGTCGGTGGTGGCTGTGGGCGCGCCGAGTGCCGCTACCGCTCCCGCCAAGCCGGACATCGGCACTGACGTGGGTGGTGGGAAAAGCCGTGCCTCATTTACAACGGCACTCCCGCTCACTGCCCCTGCTTCCTCTCTTTTTTCTTCCTTATTATCCGCTGTGCCGAGTGGTCTTACCGGCTCGATTCCGCCTGCAGCCAGCTCCGGCTGGCGGGGAGGAGAGGGCGTGTTTCACGGAAACGGGATGACTCTGCTGCGCGATGTGGCGGAGCCGCCCCCGCCATGTGTGGTGGCACTGCCAGCCAGTCCCCTGCCGCAGTTGACACGCAGCACTGGTGCGTCACAGCCGACAGCGCAGCAGCAGCAACAAGCTGGGTCTCCTCGCGCGGAGCGAAAGATGATCGCGGCAAAGGGCGTTACGGCGCCGCTGCCGCCGCTCGCTGCTCCATCGAAGCCCTCCGGCCTGACCGCCGCTGCATCTTCAGCACCTGCAGCACCACCGACGCCCCCGCCATGCAGCACCACGACCGTCGCAGCAGCAGCGGCTGCCGCACCGTTGACCTCTCCCAATTCCGCTTCACTTGCTCTGTCGACCACTACTGCTGCTGTTGCTGCTGCGATGAGCAGCAGTCACGACCTTGCTGAGCCGTTCACCGCGGAGGGCGACGACTGCGCCCTCTTGACGGAGTGGTTGGTGGAGGTGCTGCTGGAAATGGTCCTTGAGAACTTCGAGGCAGCGAGTCAGAAGGGCAACGCGGTGGGTGGCGCAGACGAGAGCGACGAGGGCGATAGTGCGGAGAAGAAACAGACTGGCGATAGTGCGGCAAGTCGGCGTCCCTCCGCCAGACTGTCCCGCAGTGCCTCTGCCACCGGGCTTAACGTGAACATGACCGCTGCTGGTCATTCCCTTGCTGCTACCACCGCCGCCACCACCTACCAAACCCGCTGCTGTGATGCGCGGCTGGAGCTGCTTGTGAGCGTGAAAGCGGAGCTGTTGGCGTGGGCGGAACAGCTGCAGCAGACGTGTGACCAACGCGAGCACCTCGCCGCGTGGCAGCACTGCGCCCTGCAGGAGGAGGTACTGCGGCGCTACCAGCTGTGCGTCGTGCATGCGAGCCGCGCCGCCACCGTCGGCCTGCGCTCCGCCTCCCCGCTACTGCCGCTTGGAGTGTCGAGGCTGCTGACTCACCCCCCCGATCTCGGGCTCTCGGCAGGAAGTGCTGCTGCCGTGATGGACAGCGGCGCCGTATCAGATAGGGCCCGCGCCACAAGCAGCAGGACCACGTCACCGCCGGTGAGCCCGCAGCGCGCGCGACGCGCCAGCGTGGGCTGGCACATGTTCGACACCGCGGCCAAGGCTGCCAGCACGACCACCGCCAACACTGGCTTGACTATCACTGCCGCGGCGGGGCAACTTGTGCCAGAGACTCGCCGGGTCGCGAGTGCCAGCCTGCGCTCCACCGCTGCCGCCGTCGCCACCCCGCACGCGCCACGTGGCATCTTCGCCTCCTCTCCGGCTCAGCGTGCGTCGTCGCGGCAGCTGCACGATGGACCTGGCTTGGTAGAGATGCTGAACGAGCCCCATGGCACTGACAACAACCCGGCGACGGAGCTGACGCATCTGCTTGAGTACTCCGCGAAAGATTCTACCGGCTACGACCCGGACACTTCGCTCTTCGTCGGCGGTGGAGAAGCGGCGGCGTGGCCGGCAGCGGCAACACCGCTAACGGAGTCCACCTACCTCGCGTCAAAGGCGCGCATGTGCGCACCGGAGCTGAAAGACCTGCTTCTTCAGCCCACGGAGCTGAACAGCTTTCTCTGGGAATCGGCGGCCGCACACGGGATTGCAAAGGAGGAGGAGGCGCGAGCGCAGCAGCTGCAGAACGCCCGCTCGACTCGCAGCGCATTGTTGAGCAACAGTACTGCGGGAGCCATGTCGCTCAGCCAAACGATGGCCGGCGACACCTCGCGAACAGTGTGTCACAGCGAGGCCGCGGCCCGTGCACCGCCATCGCCATCGCCGCCGCCGCAGCGCCGCCGTCGTGCCGCCGCGGAGCAGCATCTCGTCTGCTGGAGTGACGTCGCGAGCAACCTGCTGATGGGGCTAGAGACGACGTGGTCGACACAGCAGCACGACCTCGCGTACGTGCGGGTGCCGACGGTGCTACTGGAGGACCTCGCGGACTGCGCACGCGGGGCCACTGCCGAACCACTCCACGCCACGCTCTCCTCGCGGCGACTCTCCACGGCGGCGGTTGCGGCGGCCTCGCAGGCTTCGAACGCGCCGGGACAGCCGGACAGGTACGGCAACGACAACGACGACGACGACGACGACGACGATGTGTTGGAGGAGAGCCAGGCCCTCGCGCCCGGAGCAACCGACAAGGTCGGTTCGTGTCGACGTCGCCGATTCAACAAGACCGGCAACGGCACCGACGCCGTCTCGCTGCAGCAGCATGCGATGCTGTTGAGCAGTCTCGATGCGGCGGCCGAGGCGGCGCTGCGAACCTTGCACGCCCAGGCCGCCGACCATGTAGTCGTCTCGCCTTCGCAGAAATACCTGGTGACGAGCAGCAAGGACGGCATGCTAAAGGTGTGGGAGACCTCGCAGGGGGCGTTCGTGGGCACCATCCTCAACGTGGAGAAGGCCTGGGTGCTGCACCTCTGCTTCCTGCACGGTGGGGCGTACCTGCTGGTGGCCACCAGTGCGGCAGAGATTACGGTGGTGAAGTTCCCTTCTGGCGGCGTAGTGGTGAAGCTGCGGGGGTGCACCTCCCTCGCCACCGCCATCGCGTACGTGAAGCAGCCCTCGACGGTCTACACCCAACGCTTCGGCTTGAAACCTGGCGAGTGCGGGCGTCACAGGCCGGCGGCGAAGCAGGGCGCCAGCCTCGCGGCGCATCACGCGGCGGAAGCGGCGCAGCTAGAGAAGCAGGTCGAGTCGGACAACGTGCCCATTGCGGCACGTCCCGTCCTCGGCTACGTCGCGCCGACCTCCGCCTTTTATAACGAGGAGCTGGGACAGCTTTTTTTCGGCACTCTCAGCGGCATGGTCGGGTGCGTCGATCTCGCCGAGCCGCTGTCGCGCACCGGCCTGTTAGCTGCTGCTGCTGGGGTACGCTGGAAAGGCCCATTGCGCGTACACAGCAGTGTCTACGCCCACCCAGACCTTTTTGCCGAGTACAGGGGATCGACAGCGGCGACGGCTGCAACTGATGGTGATGGTGATAGTAATGGGGGTACAGTATGTGCAGTGCAGGCGACTCTCGCGGCGGATGGCGGCAGCGGCAGCGGTAGCAGCAGCGGCGCCGCACCAGTCGGCTTGCAGGTGAACGGCGTTTTCTATTGCGACGTGGGTCACTGCGTGATCTCGTCCGACTGCGCGGGCGGGCTCGTGCGCACTCCGTTCACGGCCGCCGCCGACACCTCCCTCTGCGCCCTCGGCACGCCCACCGCGGTGATGGACACTAACAGGCCCATCCGCTTCACGGTGTGCTGCCCCGGTGGGCGGCGCTTCGTTACAGTGCACAGCGATCGCCGGGCACTGCTCTGGGGCGTTGGCCGCACCACCACCGAGTTGCTCCACAAGTTCCCGCAGGAGGCCTACGACATCGTCGACGCGTGCTTTGTGCCCCACCTGCTGCAGGTGGCGCTGCTCATGGCCGATCGCAGCATCCACGTCTTTGACGAGCGTGGCACACGCCCCATCGGCACCATCCAGCCTCCGCGCGGCTTCAGCAGCCGCCTGGAGGACTTGGCGAGCGTGACGCTCAAGTACTCCGCCAACGACGGTGAGGGGTGTTTGGCGTACGTGCCCAACACACGGCGGCTGGTCTGCGGGCTGCGCGGTCCGGTGCTCTACGAGCCTGTCGCACGCGCTGGCAGTTTGGAGAGGACTGTGCGGGCAGACGACGCGAAGGCCTGCCGAGGCAGCGCCGTGGCCAACGCCGTGGCCAACGCCTCCGTTGCCTTTCCTCAGCTTTCCTCGACGCCGCTGTCGGCCGTTGCGTCGCCCACTGGCAGACTTCCCGTCGACCCTACTACACCCGTCCCCGCAGCTGACCGTCGTTTCCCTCGCAGGCGGTCCATCTCCTTCACTTCGGTGGTGAGCGGCACCAGCGAGAACAGCGAGGTGGGCGACCGGGTCTACGAGAGGGTGCGGCGGCAGCGTCGTGAGCAGTTTGCGTCAGCCCTCCTCAAAGCCCAGCAGCGTCTCCTGCCGCACCAGACCCACACCTCCGCTGTCGTCGGCATCCTGCTGGACCTGGACCATGGCGAGCTGCACACGATCAGCACCGACACGTGGACAACTTGGAACTACGTGACAGGGGCGCGGCTGCGCACGCCTGTGCAGGTGCCTGAGGCGGCGGAGCGGGAGTTGGCGCTGCGGCGTCGCGCCTGTAGGCTAACCTGCGCCGCGTGGAGCTCCAGCGTGCACACGCGGCTGCTGCTGGGCACCCGTGGCAGTCGTGTCCTCACCGTCGACGCCGCCGTCGGCTCCGTCGTCAGCGTCACACCGCCGCTGATGCCACCGCTAAAGCACGGCCAGCACAGGCCGCTGGACGACAAGGACGTGAGCGTGATTGCGTGCTGCGGCACCCGCACTCTCATCTGCCGAGGGCGGGTCTGCGAAGTGCGGCGGTACGAGCTGACCGGCACCCCGCTGCCGAGCGGAGAGGAAAGGTTTGTCTCAATGCAGGTGCAGCTACCATCGTCCGTGACCGCGTCTGCTGCACCGCCCGAGCCAGCAAGTGCGACTACCAACACGAAGGCGAAAGCCACGAGAGGCCGCGGCGGGCCTAAGCGACGTAGGTCGCCGTCACTGTCACCACAGCCGCAAGCCCACCACGCCACTCACCAACAGTGCAGCAGCGGCTCCATTAACAGCCACAACCCGAGTTCTGGAAAGCCAGCCACGAACGTCGGCAGCGGTGGCCCCGGCGGCGCAGCGGGCGCCGCCACCACCATCACCTCCTGCTGCGTGGTGCGGGAGTCGTACCTGTGCGTTGGCACCAGCGACACGCAACTCTTCTTTTACCGCATGGTGGACCACAGCAGCCCGTTTCAGGTCGAGGTGCTGCGCGACGTCAGCGGGGAGCCGGATGTCGGCCGTGTCATCAGCCTCCATTACATTCATGACAAAACACAAGACATGCTGCTAGCCGTCGTGGACACTGGTGCTGTTTACATCTACTCCTACACGCTGCAGCGCGTGGTCACCCGCTACAACTTGCCCTGCTTGGGGACGAACCTGCTGGAGGCGATGGCCGCTGCAGGCCAGCGGCGCGGGCGTGCGACGGCAACGCAGCGACCTCACTATCTGACCAGCGTGGCGCTGGCCGACGACTTGACGGGTGGTACCACGTTGGTTGCGGCCGCGCTGCCGTCTGCCGCCGCGGGCCACGGGCAGCGTCAGCTCTTGCTTTGCTGCGGCGATTCGGCCGGCTACGTCCACGTCGCGTCGCTCGCCGACCTTTTCGCGGATGCCGCAGCAGCTGCTGCGGCTGCTGTTGCTGCCGTGCCGAACTCACAGGTGGGGCCGAAGAACCGCGAGCTGCGTGTGGTGGCGTCCTTCCGCGCGGCCGCGGCGGGCGTGTCGGCGCTGGAGACGATGTGGTGGGACCGCCTGAACGCGTCGCCGGTAGAGGAGGCGCAGCCGTGCGGCCGGCGGGCGACCGCCGCACCGGCAACGCCATCGACCTCGTCGTCACCCGTCTCACCCGCCACTGCCTCTGCTGCCGCTGCGGCAGCCGACACCCCGCCGCCCTCCGCTCTCGTCGTCTTCGCTGGCAGCTTCGACGGCGACGTTCGTGTTCTTTGCCTGCTGCCGACGCAGCCGAGCTCCAACGGCTCTCTCCCTCGTCTCTCCGCCGCCCTTGCTGCGGGTGCCAGTACATTACTGTCGAGCGTGCTCGCGCGCGGCACACTCTTCGCGCTCACCACAGCGCCTGGTCCGGGCATCATCGCACCCACGTCTGTCGGAGCGGCAACACTGCCGGCCACACTTCCCGCCGAAGCACCGTCCATTCTGCTCAGCCCCCACTCAGCCGGTGACGGCACCACCTACGGCCCCACTGTTCTCTTCGGTGAAGGGAAGGGCGACACGACTAACAGCAACACCAACGACAACAGCGGCGGCGGCGGCGCGTTTTTCTCGTCGGTGCCACAGCTCGTACCTGCACTGCACACGGCCAAAGGGCTGACGCACACCGCGCCGGCGTTGCACGCCTGGTCCGGTACACGCTACGCCCCCGTCACGGTCGGCCTGTGCGGTGTCGACACGTGGGTTCTGAGCGAGGCGGAGACGTTTTCGGATGTGAAGCAGGCCGCCTGGCTGGCCGACTTCCTCGGGGAGCAGGAGGACGGGGAGGACAGCGACGCGGAGGAACAGGCACGGCTGCCGACTATTCTGGACGACGACGACATCAACAATAACGGAGGCGACCCGCGGGATGACACGCCGCGCGGGTCGCAATGGCTGGGGAGCGGCTCAGCGACGACACTCGGCCCTCTGCCAGAAAATGGGGCCGGCAGTGCCACCAACGGCGGTGGCGATGATGGCGGGGCGGCGCTGCTGCGCGATGTGCTGCGCCGCTCCAAGAAGCGCCTGATACAACGTAGCGCTGGCGGCGATGGTGTCGATGGCGGCTCCGCCGCCGCCGCTGCTGCTGCTGCTGCTGCTGCTCCCGGCGCGGGGACAGGGTGGCGCCGAAGCAGCCCAGGACTGCGAAATGGTGCCACAGCCACGACCGCCGCCACCTCGCGTGATGGTGGGCAGTCGCACGCCCCTGCTGAAACACCGCTGTCCACCGCAAACACTGCGGAAGAGAGAGGTAAGCACGGTGATGGAAAAGGACCAGCTGCACGGAAGGATAGCGGCTCGCGCATCCATTCCGCACCGCTGTCTCACTCTGCCGCCCTGGCCAACGAGGCCCCGCAGCTTTTCAAGCCCCACACCATCGGCGAACTTGTCAGCAGCGCACGCCCCAGCGCGTCGAAAGAGCTGACCTTTCCGCGCATCGGCACACGTGTTACGGCCAGTACTACCCCAAGCATCCATGCTCAGGACGCGCGCAACGACATCGATCTCGATGTTGAGGGGCCGGATAGCAGCCCCACCGCAAAGAGCGACGCTTCGGCCCTGGTGTCAAGTCTTGGCCCACAGCCGCGGCCCTTCCCCTTCAAAAACCAGCAAAACCCGCTTCTGCGCACCTACCCGGTCGCGTTGCTGCGGCAGATGGGCGTGCTGCACCCACAAGACAAAACACCGGACATCGACCCTGTAACGAGGCAGCCAACGCAGCTTTCCGCGCAGGAAGCCTTTCAGTGGCGGAACGCAGCCGCCGCTGCGGCGTCGGTTTGTGGGCCCGACGCCTCCGCGCTGGAGGAAGCGCGGCAGCCAGCGACGGCGGCGGAGGTAGCGACCTTTGCGGAGCACAGCTCGCTCTCCCCACCCAGTCGGCTCACCTCGGAGGCGCCTGGCAGCTTCGACGCCGCGGCAGCAACGCTGCGACCCTCGTCGACAACGGCGTCGTCTGCATCCTCATCCAGCTCCCCCAACGCGGCCCGGCGGAATCGCTCTCGCCGAAACACCGCTGTCGCCGACCACTACCACAATGCGACAGCTACTGCTGGGGCTGCGGAATGGATGGGAGAGGGGGAGGGGAAGCAGCACGATGTGGCTGCTGCGGCGGTCGTCCCTGTTGCACCTTCCTCCGCGTCAGGCGACAAGCGATCGCCGGGTTGGCAAGCGAGCACCTCTAGCGACCCTCGCGGCGATGAGGAGGGTCGCAGGGACGCTTCGGAGCTGCCCACTGCATCCTCGGCGGATGAGGAAGGCGAGGAGATGCAGACATCCGTCTTTCTTACCGAGGGTCCGACGCACGAACAGCCGGGGTCGTTGTCGTCGGCGCGGCCGCGCTTCGTCACGCCGCTGTCCGCGCCTACCGCCGTCGCCACAGCGGGCCACAGCATGACCACCACCGCTCTTCCCGCTGCTCCCTCCTCCGCCTCCTTCAAGTGCGACGGGACGTGCTTAGGAACCGAACCGGAGGCTGCGGTGAAGCTGTCCACGCCAAACGAGCTGCTCACCTCCCTCTTCAGCGTGTCGCCGATTGGGGAGGAGTCAACTGTGCGGTGGAGCGCCGCTCAGCAGGCGCCGCCGCCGTCTGGTGGCGGTCGCACGCCCGGCGAGACACCGCGAAAGCGACGGTCACGAGCATCAGGTCTGAACATCGACGGCTCCATCACTTCTTCAGCGTTGACTGGCAGGGCGACAGCGGCAGCCGTCGCTAGCGATGCAGGTCTGCTGAGTCCGACGTCGACGCCGCCAACGTGCACGCGTTCGCAGCGTGACCTCGTCCTCCTGCGCGGCGCATTACAAGACTTAGATCCGAGGATTTTGTTGCAGCGCGAGGAACAGATGATGCTGTCCCATGCCGCCGGGCAGCTGGACCGCGAGCTGCGCCGTCCCGCCGCCGACCAGGCGGCCACCGCGCGCGGGCAGTCGCCGTCATCGCAGCGCGGGTCGACCTCCCACATGGTGGCCCGCAAAAGGACCATGACCGGCGGCAGTGGTGGGCGGGAAAGAGACGCCGCGGACGCCCGTGGCGTGGGCGAGTTCACGGCGCGGCTACTGCGGATGTGGCGGCAGCGCTCCGGCAATGCGGCACTGGAGGCCTCCGCGGCCGTGGGGCTGCCGTCAACCGCCTCGCACTTTTCTCTCGTCGACGACGAAGGCTTCGGCCCGGATGACGAGGCAAACCACGCGGCTGCCTCGACTGCCACGGTGGCGCGCCGCTCTGCCGGTGGGTCCGTCCTCACCAAGCGCTCCAGTCATCGGGAGCCGATATCTGGGGGACACGCGCACGCGGGCAAGTCCTGCCCCTTGAGCCGGCCGCCCTCCAACGCGATGATAGCGGCGGCGGCGGCGCGGCAGGCGGCTCCCGAGACGGGCTTCGGACTGGACTTGTTTACTCTGACCGTGCCAAGCGAGCCTCCGCAGGCGACGACGCGGCGCGGGATGCCGGGCGGAAGCAGTGCTGCGCTCCTCCGCGCGGGACGGTCTCCCTCCGCAACTCCGTCACGGTCGACGACGCAGCCGCTGCCGATGGTGCGAGTGCAGCAAGAGTTGCATCCGGTGCGGGTGACGCTGCCGTCGACGCTACAGAAAGACGAGGGGGAGCGGATGTGGCTCCGGCGCTTTGAGGCGCTCATGAACGAAAGAAGTGCCAAGCAATGAGCTGGAGTAGGGTTGGAGGCGGAACTGCAGAAAAACGCAATTAGCCGCTGTAAAGGATATCTTTTCTTTTATTTGTTTATTTTGACTGTATGCTAGATACTCTTGCGATGTAAATCATGAATGATGGGCGCGCCATGCAGCAGTATATATAAATACAGATATGTTATTTTCTTTTTTTCATACGCGTTGAACTGTTCTGCCTACCGCGGGCATGCTTACAGCTCTTTTATGAGAGTAGGCACCACGCGCGGACGCGTGTAGGCTCTGTATATACGGCAGTGCGGACATGGAACGAGTTCCAGGCCCCCCGAGTACGACTCCACCCTTGACCTGTTTGCCGATGCCACGAGCAGGCCTACGTTGCACAAGAGCGATGTTGGCTGGCTCTTGGCGTCCCTCTTCAAACCGGGGGTACTGGACCGTAACACCACGTTGAGGTGACCGGCGTCGTCACGGCACGCAACAATAACAAATAAAAAAAAAAAAAAGAAATAAGACGTGAGGGAACAAAACCAACATCATATTCTGTTTTATCATATGTGAATTGTTTTGAACAAGGGGGAAAAAAAAAGAGAACTACTTTTTTTTTTTTCCTTTCTTTCCCAAAACATGACGGGAGAGTTTTTTTCTTTTCTTTTCTTTTTTTTCTCTACTTTGACTCTCTTTGCTATCCATGCAGTAATAACAGGCATCCAAGAATAAAAAGAACGAAGAGAAGACCATACGACTCTTTTTTCTTTTTTTTTTATTTTTGTTTTGTTAAACTCTCCTGTATCGACTCTATGCAGTAGTGTTTCTTTTTTTTTTTTTGAGAGACGCGGGCTTGCTTCTGCGCAAATATGCTCTGATGTACAAACAATAAGCAACAACAGCAATAAATAGGGCAGCGTATGAAAACGGTCAGCGCAGCGATCACCACTTGCCTGGCTGAAGCACTTCAGTAAGACAGCAAAACCTGTTACAGATGGGAGGGGACGCCACTGGACGAGTCCCCTCGGCCTACGAGGAAGTGCTATGGTGGCCCTCAAATCTACTTTTTTTTTTTCGTAAACAAATGATCTACTGTTTCTAAATAAATGGCGATAAAAAGGCATGCATCCCCTTTTCTTTTTTTTTATTTAATTATTTACTCTCCTCTATTCCCATGAACCTTCTCTCTATCGTACTCTGGACTAGAACGGCTCTTTTCTCTTTTTCTCTTCTTACACTTATCTGCAACCTGACTCCCCCGGTTGAAAATCGAATAAAGCAATCGAAGCAGTTGCTTTACCTAACCTGTTATTATTATTATTGTATCCTCTTGTCCATATTAGGGGTCGTTTTTTTTTTAATTTGTGAGCTGTTTTAATAGTGCTTCCACACGTGTTATTGGTGCATTTTTGGACTGTTTTCTAAGTGACGCGGTGCAAGTCTTCGTCTTAACCCGTTATTTCTTCCAACATCAAAACAAAAAAAAACGTAAATCGTGGTCTTTTTTTTCTTTTTTTTCCCGTTTATGCGAACCCGTTAAGTACTTTTATTCACATAGAAGCCCCCGTTACTTTCACGACCAAGAGACACAAGTATACACGTCTCACATTCGTACCATGGCGTATCTGCTTCACCCGTCCACTCTGGCTACGCCGTCCACGCCGGAGTCAGCCAGCGGCGGCGGCGGCACAGAGGTCAGCCTTCTCGGCCCGGTGCGCTCGCTGCTCCAGGGCATTCAAGCCACACTTCACGGCGCGCCTCCCCGCAGGGCAGGCAGAGGGAATGCACGCTCTACAAAAAGCCCCGCTTCCGCCACATGCTCATCTGCAGCTGCGTTGCCTGCAGCCGTCACACCCTCCTCTTCCCCCGTTTCCTTGTCTCCCGCGACGCAGGAAAAAACCCACGATGGCAGCTGGTTCCGAGGCCAACCGCAACGCACACGAGTCAGCCAATCATCGTTGCCGTCGTGCAATTCGACGCACGCGGCGCCGGCCATGGCGAGTCGCACGACAGAGGCTGCCATCGTCGCCACGTCCGACAGCGAGCTTTACCGCCGTGCCGTGGACTACGCGGACGTGGAGGAGGTGCTGCGCTGCCCGCTGCCCCCGGTGGCGGGGTGCCCGACCCCATGCGCCTTCGGAGGCCGAGGCTCCACCGCCTCGCCTCCGTCGCCGTCGTCGTCGTCGTCCACGCCTCCACTGACGTTTCGCTGCATCGCCGCGGACGCGGACACCGGCATTAGCATCTACAGTGCGGCGGTAGAGGACTGCCCCATGCACCTCATGCGCGCGTACGCCATTCTGCCGTGTGCTCCACGTGACGTGCTGCAGTACATGGACAACGACGTGCGCCCCATGTGGGACACGTACATCCGCCGCAGTGCGATGCTGCGCGAGCTGCCGCCACCGGAGTTGGCCGCGGCGGCGGCAGCAACGCACCCGCTCACGACCTCGATTGGAGCGTCCGGTGCAGCAGTGGGGCGGCGCAGTCTCACCAGCCTTGCCGCGCATGCACAGGCGTCTGCGGCAACGTCGTCACCGCCGCTGAAGCCACGGACTGTGGGAGCGGTGCGTGCCGCGTCGGGCTTCGCTTACCAGCCCGGCCAGCGCCGCGTCGCCATCCACTACCTCGAGACACGCAGCCCGGTGCCTTTCGTTCAGGATCGTGATTTCGAACTTGTCGTCGCAGAGGAGGTGCGGGCCGACGGCACGGCCTACTCCAAGGCGCTGTCGACGCCCTTCGGCTATCACATGCCGCTCGACCCTCAGCAATCACGCTATGTGCGAGCGGTGGTGCTGCTCTCCGGCATGGTGGCGCGTACGCTGGAGGCAGCCGTGGTGGAGGAGGTGCTGCCGCCCATGCTGAAGCGACACCGCGCATCGCAGCTCATGAATGCAAAGTCGAAGAGCAGCGTGAAAGGTACCACCCACACGCCACCATCACCACCATCGCCACCGCCAACGGAGTACTGCGTCTTGGAGTACATCGGTCTGGTGCATCCTATGGGTATGTTGCCGGCGGTGCTGGTGAACGTCGTCATCTCCGCCCAGCTGAATGCGATGCGCAAGATGCAGGCCTTCATTGCGCAGCATCCGATGTCGACGCTGCGGCCTCGCGTCTTGGCCACGTCGCCGCAGGCCACGGTGCCTCCGCTGCGGGAGCTGTCCGCTGCGCTGCGTGCCGCTCCTTCCGGGGCTGCCTCGCCGCAGCCTTCCTCGCCCACCTCCGCAGGAGGGCCGGCAGGGGAAAAAGAGAGTGCATCATCCGCCCTGCCGTCTTCTTCCACGTCTGCCGTTGCCGAAGAGCTGATGAAAACGGCGAGTGCCGACACAAACGCGAATCTTGCGTCGGGACCCTCAACTACTTCGACAGCAAGGAGAGAAACGAAGCGAAGCGGCAGGAAGGCGAGATCGAGAGAGGCGAGCACAAGGAGCACAGTGGCGCGACGCGGAGCGGGACAGCGATGGTGGCAGTGGCGACCAGGTCAACTCCTGTCGCGGCTGTAAAAAAAAAAAAAAAGAAATGCAGAGAAGGAAATTCGGTTCTCATGCAAGCAGAGAGGAAAAGGAATACAAGAACAAAAAAAAAACGTGGTTTTAGTTTTCTTTTTTTTTTTCTTTCCTTTCTGCGTATCCAGAGTTTCTGACAGTCCTTGGTCCTCGTGAAGAGTGTTGTGGATCGTTTGTATTTTGATTCTCTCTACTTCCTTTTTTTTTTTCCTTAGCCTTTTAAAAACAACACGAATGCAGTACACCTCGAAATAGAACATCACGGTTGTGGAGACGTGCGCACGACTCACCACGTTATGGCTTATCACTATGCTTTTTAGAGCCTTCTCAAAGCGTTTTATGGCTTCGCTTGCTTCTCGGAAAAGAGCTGTTTTCTCTTTTTTTTTTCTTCTGCGTCTCGTTGTTTTTGCTCGTTTCCCCACCACCTTATGGATGTGAGGAAGGATGTTTGATGGCTTTTTGCTTGCACTCTCGTTCGCTCTTTCCGCAAGCTGCTTTCTTCTCCCCTTCCATCTTTTTTTTTTTGCCCCTCTCTCCCTCTCTGTGTGTGTGTGTATGTGGACTGTCTTCAGAGTGCAATTCGTCACCGCCCTCACCTTTTTTTTTTTTTAGTTTGCTCTCAAAACGATGCTCACCACCTTCTGCTGGGTGCCGAAGGGGGCCATGAAGGCCACCCCAATTCTCTCCACGGACACAGCGGAGCAGGCGCGGCAGAAGCTGCGCCATCAGCACCCCGAGTACGTCGAGGAGGAGGAGGAGGAACAGAAGCAGCAGGATAGGGCAATCCCACATCACGGTAGCGCTGCGGAGAGCTCCGCAGACGAGGATGACGATGGCGACGAGGACGCGATGAACACAAACGTCGATGACACCCTTCGCGCCTTTGCCGGTGGTGGCCCTGGCGCGCTGCTCGAGGAGGTGGAGTCGGATGACGAGGAGGAGCTGGAGGACACGACCTTCAAGCCGACCGACCTCGTTTTCACCGTTGCCTGCGCCGATGCCGAGGCACCGCGGTTGGAGCTGTACGTGTACGATGAGCCGGAGGACAACATGTACGTCCACCACGATATGGAGATTTCTGCGTTTCCGCTCTGCAGTGCGTGGCTGACTGACGGCACCATGTCCATGGCCGCTGTCGGCACGATGCTGCCTTTCATTGAAATTTGGGCCCTCGATGTGATGGACTCCGTTGAGCCGGCCGTGATTTTGGGCGGCTGCGAGAAGCAGTCGAACAACTACTCCAAGAAGACACTGCGGCGAAACTTGAAACCCGACTCGCACACAGAGGCGGTGCTGTCGGTGCGGTGGAACACCGTCGCCCAAAATATTTTCGCGTCGGGGAGCGCCGACCGAACGATTAAGCTGTGGGATTTGAACCAGGGCGGTGTGTGCCTCGGCACCTACACGGAGCCCGAGAAGGTGCAGTCGCTGGACTGGCACGCCACGGAGGCAAACTACCTCCTCTCCGGCGGCTTCGACGCGAGCATGGTGCTGCGCGACTGCCGCCAGCCCGACCAAACAGCGCAGCGCTTCACGCTGCCGGACGTGATCGAGCATGTGGAGTTCGTGCCGACGTCGCCGAGCGGCGCGGCAGCCCCGCTGGCAATGGCCTCGACGAGCGGGGGTCACTGGGCCACCTTCGACACCCGCATGGCGGGCAACGCGTTGTGGCAGCTGCAGCCGCACCGCGCCGACACAACCTTCAGCTGCTCCCGTCAAGTGCCGGGCCTCTTCGCCACAGGCGGCAAGGAGGGCGACATCACGCTGTGGGACGGCCGCGACACCAGTGCGGCGCCAAGGGCGATTGTGACGCGTGGCTACCGGACCGGCTCGGTGCTGTCGCTGGCGTTTCACCCGAACTCGCCCCACATTCTTGGCGCAGGCGGCGCATCAGGGGCACCGCTGGTCTACACGATCACGTCGGACATCCACGACGTGTTCCGGTAGCCTCAAGCCGCTTTCTGTTTTCTTTTTTTTTTTTACGACCCCTTTTTTTTTCTGCCTCCCAAGCACGCGGACACACACAACACACAAAAAAAAAAAAAAAGAAAGAGAAGACGTTTGGCCGGAGGAGGCATGGGGACTGCTCGAAAGGTGAAACCGAAAGGCGGGCGCGTTTCCCTTGTTTTAATGACTTGAACTCGTATAAGCAGCAGAGAAGAGAAAGAAAGAAAGAAAAAAAAAGAAAAGGGCAACACTCAGCGTCGTCTTGCTTTTTTTTTTTTTAATGGCTGAGTGACGACGCAAGATACTTGTAAGCAAAACAACGCTAAGCTAAACACAACAACAACAACAAAAAGAAGGCCATTTTGCGCTTATGCGTACACGCAAGGAAGCCATTCTGCCATGCACCGGTATTCATAAACACGGCTCTTCTTCGCGCTCTCTTGGGTCTCTCGCCACCGCAACGAGCACACTGCATGAGTACGGAAAAGCCGAGTAAATAGCACGCGCAAGGGACTATGATCCTCTCTCTCTCTATATATATATAGTAATCAGGATGCCTAGATCTTAAGCCACTTAGGTCTTGTAGAGAGACCTTTGCCTTACTTCTGTATTGCTGTGAGGGAGGAGGTGAGGGGAAGGGGGAGGCTGCAAGTGCACTCGTCCCACCAAATGTCTTCTCAAAGGAAAGAAAGAAAAAAAAAAAAAAGGCACTCCCAACTCTTTTTTTTTTTTAAATTATTTTGCGTATCTTTTTCACCTCTTTTGTTCTTCTTATTATCATTTGTGCTTTGATCTTGGCATTGTACTACTTCCAACCGCTTGACATTATACACTCTAGCTTCTTCCAGTTAACACACAAGCTTCGCGCTTTCGCTCACATAATAAAAAAAAAGGTACTCCTACTCGCTCTCTCTTCCTCCTCAACATGAAGATCTTCAAGGACGTGCTCACCGGTGCCGAGGTGGTGTGCGACAACGACCGCCCGTTCGACGTAGAGGGCGACATTGTGTACGTGGTGAAGGGCCGCTACATCGACGTCGGTGGTGAGGACTACGGCATCTCGGCCAACGTCGATGAGGACGCCGCGGAGGGCGCGACCGGCGATGTGGCAGAGGGCAAGGAGCGCGTGGTGGATGTGGTGTACAACAACCGCTATACCGAGACCTCGTACGACAAGGCGTCGTACATGGCGCACATCCGCGGCTACATGAAGCAGCTGCTGGAGAAGATCGAGTCGGCGGACGAGAAGAAGGCGTTCCAGACCAACGCCGCCGCCTTCGTGAAGAAGGTGCTCAAGGACATCGAGGACTACCAGTTCTTCATTCCGGAGGGCAATGATGAGGACCCGGACAACGGCATGATCGTGTTGTGCCGCTGGGACGGTGAGACGCCGTTGTTCTACTACTGGAAGGATGGCCTGAAGGGCGAGCGCGTTTAAAAGTGCCTGCTTGCTTTTTTCTGTTTCCTTCCCCTCTCTGCGTACGCGCATGGGGAAGTGTCAGATTCTCCTTCTTCCCTTTTGTGTCTCAGCCGTTAAAAGTAAAATCTAAGAACTAAAGAAAACCCAAAAAGAAAAAAACCACAAAGCAAAAAGAGAATATAAAAGTAGTGTCTTTTTTTTTTTTAAAGCTCCTAATTCTCTTTTTTTTTTTTCGGTACCAACGCACATGATAGAAAATGGTAAGATGATGGACGGGCAGCGACGCAATCATTCCTGCAAGCTCGTGCTCTTTTTTTTTTTTTTCTCTGTGTGTGTTCTCCATCTCTTCTTCTATTCACTTGTGGTCACGTGTTTTGGCTTTTCCAATGCAGTTGTGCATAACCAAAGTATCTGATGTGCTGTGCTCTCCCTATGGTCTTCTTTGTTTTCTTCGTTTTATGGAGTAAAAAAAAAAAAACAAAGGAAAAACGAAGAAAAGAAGAGGGGAGGGCAATTTTTCTTCTTTTTTTTTTTCTGACTCTTTTTTTTTTTTTCTTTTCGTGTCATCGTCTTCGATGCGCGTGGGTTTAAAAAAAAAAAAAAAAGAAGGAGCAGAAGAGGGAGGAAAAAAAAAAAACAACCAGGTTACTGAGTTAGCAAAACAAAATACATGGAAAAGCGTTGCTGATTTGTGCGTCTGGATTAACTAAAAGAAAAAAAACAAACAAACAAACAAAGAATGAAATAAAAGCAACAACAACAACAAAAAATGAAACAGGGCTATGGTTGTGAGAGAGATCGAGGGTTCAGCTTTTCTGCTTCCTAAAAGGACAGAGTGCAACAAACTTTGTGTTATGGGGGGGGGGGCGTACCATTAGCAGATCATCAGAATGAGAAGGGCTGACACTTTTTTTTTGTCAGCCGACGCTGCACGAATGAATAGAAGTGCTTCAACTTTCGAAGCAGAGTAGCGTGCCCTTTTTTTTTTTGATCTGACAGCCAGCACATTGGCTCCTTGGTCGGTCAAAACTGACGCTTCTCTCCCCCCCCCCCACAAAAAAAAAAAAAAAGAAACGGCTGTAGCGGGTGTTGATTTCTTTCCGGACATGCACACTCAAAACAACAACAAAAAAGAGATTACATCTGTCCGCCTCAAGCAGGTATTCAGCAAGCATGTAGGCTTAGTCAGAGATCAACGCTTGCGGCCTTTCCGCTGCATGCATACGTGCGCGTGTGTGCCTTTTTCTAGTTATTAATATTCTCTTTGATGAAACTGCTTTCTGACTTTTTCACACACACACACACACACACACATACATATATATATATATATATATATATGCATATGTATAATAATAACAGACCTGGGCTTGCTGCTTTTTTTCTCCGAACTCGTTTTTTTTTTTTAATGACCTCGTCACCAAGCGGTTGCCGCAGCGGCGCTGTCCCCTCGGTCAATGCGCAGCTGTACAGCTACTTGCGCGCACACCCTCCCTCCTCCGCGTCCGATCTCATTCTGGACGGGCTGCGCCGCTATCCTTTGCCGATGCTGACGGGTGCGGCGGCCACTGACGTGGCGGGAATGGTGCCAGCCACAACGCAGCCCACCTCTTCTCGAAATTCGCCTGCCGAGGGCGTTCATATGTACGAGGGACTCCACGTTGCTGCAGATGCGATTCATCGCTTCTGGCAAGCAACCTACTCATCATCATTGGTCTCTTCGTCTTATTCTCCGTTGTCTTCGGACAGGGCGGAGGAGCGTCTCTCACCGCATTCGCCCGATCTCTTCACAACTCGCGAGGCGGCAGGCACGGCAGGCTGTGCTGCGTGGCTCGCACAGTCACCGTTCCGGATGTGTGCGCGGACGTCTTTTCATGCGCAGCTGCGCCGATGCGCTACGCCAGCACCATCACCACCACCGTCCTACCGTACTTTTTTCCAGGGACAGCATACGAACAGGTCCACCGGCATCGAGTGCACGGGTGGCCTCTTTTCTTCTATCGACGCAATGTGCCACGGCTTCCGTGCAGCAGTTGAGGAGGTGAAGCAAGGGCCATCTCACACCCGCAAGCGTCTGCGCGCTGCACCGACGATCCCCGACACCGCCAGGGCCGTCGCTCCATCGACGCAGCGAGCGCAGCAGCACGGGGAGGTGTGCAGTCGAAAGATCGATGGCCGTTTGAACACCAGCAGTGAACAAATCACGACAGAGTCGAGAGTCATGGGTGAATACACAGCTGTAAGAGCTGAGGTGGAGGGGACGGAGGTGTGTGTGGCGTCGCCGGCGCTGCGGTCGCGAGTGGCGGAGAACGACGATCTGCTAGGTATGCTGCTGGGCGTGCCCACAACAGCGCCGCCGGCTTCATTTGAAAAAAGTAACGGCGGTAGTAACATTAGCGAAGGCACTGCTACCCCCCACAGGGAAGGTCTCGGAGAGGGCAATGATGAGGAGACGAGACGCTTGCGTATGGATCCTGAAAAGCAATTTCACTGCTCTTCGAAACCTGTGCCGAGCAGAGACGCACCAGCGCATACGGCTTCTGCACCGAGTGAAACGGACCTCTTCGGCGTTCCTGCTCCTGTGCCGTTATCACGGGCTGCTGGCGGCGTCGGACGCGACTTGCCACCCTTGCTCTGCGGAGCAGCAGCAGTGAACGATGATGATGAGGCATCACTGGCAAATTGCAGTGTGAAGGCGCTGAAGGACATGTGCAACCGCCATGGATTGCTCACCACCGGCCCCAAGTCCGTGCTGCTGCAGCGCATTCACCTTTACAAGTCTTCCGTCCAGCAGGCGAACGACACCGCTGTGGTTGCGCAAGAAAGGCAGCTGTGCTCTTCTTCGTGTACGCAAGCTGCGGTGACGCCGCCTGCGTTGACGTCCACCCGAAGTGCCAGCGGATCGCCGCCGCGGACTGTCTTTCGCTACCGGAGTCCTTCTGCATCGCCCGTGGCGGCCACGACAACGGCAGGTTCGCCTGCCTCTGTTGAGAAGGCACCCACCGCCACAGCGCACTCGCTGTCGCTGGCCGCCATCGCCACAGGCTCAGGTGGCTTAATTACATCGATGTCACGAATGGAAGCAGTGCTGGACACATCCGATGCATCAACGAGTCCCCCTATCACATCATCACGCAGCGCACGCCGTCTCGTGCCGTCGCCTGTCGAGTTTGTGCAGCAGCTCATGACGACACACCAGAAGCAACTACGGCAGCAGCAGCAGGCCTCCGCGTCCTCCGCCACGGCGCGCAGCACATGTCAGCCGTCCGAAGTGGGCTTCGATTTTGACGGGAGCGACCTTTTTTGTGAGTCCGCTAGCACCACTACTACTACTAATGCTGCTGTTGCTGCATATTCTTCTTCTCCACCCGCCGCTCCAGCTGCGTCGCGTGCGCAGGAGGAGGACCTAAAGAGTGAGGTGGCCAATGTGCGCTGGCAGTGGCTGGTTGACTACCGCGAGCGAGCCGGCGCACATCGCGGTGGCCGCTCGAAGCATGAGGGGATGATGGACGCGTTTCGTCGCCAGCAGGTGCCCTGCACTTCTGTGTTGCTGCCCGGCGGTGACTTCATGCTCGCCGTAGACTTGTCTGCACAGGAGGCTGCGGAGCTGCGGCAGACACGCGATCAGAGCAGCGATGCTGCTGCTGCTGCTGCTGCCGTGCACGCGGAGTCCCAGGAAAACAGAAAAAAGCCTAGTCCAGCGCCTCCAGTAAACAACAGAAGCAACAGCAATGACGCGTATGAGGGAAAGACGGCGGTGTGTGGGCACGTCTGCTCGCTCGTGGTGGAGCGCAAGACCGCTGCCGATCTCGACGCCAGTGTGAAGGGCTCTCGTTACACCGAGCAGCGACGGCTGCTCACGGTCTCGCCGTACGCCTTGGTGGTATGGTTGATTGAGGGCAGCGACGTCGATGGCGGAGGACGAGGCGGAAAGCGCGGCTTCTTCGCATCATCGATGACGTCTCGGCGAGGAGGCAGAGAGGAAAGCCGCAGTCCCTCACCCCTGCCAGCCAACGGCGGAAGCAGCGACGATATGTTGTCCGCAGCGACTTCCACCTCCAGTGCGGCTGCGACATCCCCTGCATCTCCGCACTCGCCCGCGGAAAGCGCGCGGCTGCGCGTCGACTCCGCCTGTGCCTCGCTCGGTCTGCAGAAGCATGGCTGGCTCGTCGTGCGCACCCGCAACACGGCGGAGAGCGTGCAGTTCCTGAAGCTGCTGGCAGGGCAGGTGGTGCGGCAGCTTGCCCGGCGGCGACTGGCTCAGCGCACATCGCCGCAGACCGCACTGTCGGCGTTTGAAAATGAGTCCCACTATGCGGAGGCGATTCAGCTGTTTCGGTTGCTGCCCTCCTCTGCGCCTTCTTTTTCCTCACGTGAAAGCGGTGCTTCTCTTTCTGCCTTGCTGCAGTTCGCGCCGATGGAAACGTGCCTGCGGTGCGTGGGTGCCCTCCAGCGACGTCTGCGAGCGCGGACGGCCTTTCCTCGCATGCTGATGTGCGTCCGCGGCTGCTCGCCAAGTCTTGCTGCGCTGCTGTCTAAGAAGTACGGCAGCTTCATGGGCTTCTGGAGGGCACTGCGCCGCCATGGGCGAGAGGCCTGCGACTCCGATCCCGACATCCAACGCTTGTCCACCGCGCAGAAGAAGGTGTTTGTTTTGCTGACGGAGTTTCTTCTCGCGAAGGATTATTACTGAGAACAGTTTTTTTTTTTTGTTCACTCGTTGATAGATTTTTCAATGGAGGCTTGAGAAGCTCTCCTTTTTTTTTCTTTCTTCTAGATCACACGAAAGACAAGCTGACGCTGAAGCTAAACCACCAATGTCGCAATAGCCCGATCACATCATGCTTTATTATTATTGGTATTTTGCACAGTAGTCATCAAAAGAACAGCTGTTTTTTTTTTTTGAATCGTAAGTCACGCCCCATCTTGTTTCTTCTCTTGCATGCACTGTAGCAAGTCTGCTGCTGGTTTTTGTGTGTCGTGGGAAGTTATGCTCCAATCTTGTTTATCACATTCCACTTTTTTTTTTGTCTACTCGATTTCTTTCTTTACACGTGACGGGTACATTCACCCACACACACAAACAACAACAACAAAAAAAAAAAAGAAAAAGAGCCCGGGTCATCGTATTGCCTGTCCCCGAGACATGGGGAAAACAGAGAAAAAAGAAAAAGTCAAGTAGGCGTTACTGTATTGTCTTTTCTGCAGAGTGTGTGACCTGCCAACATATACGCACGTACACACACTGCATGCATCTTAGTGACGGGTTCGCTGCACATCAATAAAAACGAAGCAAAGAGTTCACACACACAAAAAAAAAAAAAAAGAAAGGAATAGCACACACACGCACACACACAAACATAAAAGAGAGAAAAAGAAAAGAGAGTGACAAGACACAGTGTCATCAAATAGAGTACACTCCATAAAGCACCTGGTTTGATCGTTTCAGATTCTACTTTGCAGGGTGTTTGCGCGTACGCACACACGCATACACACACGCACACATATATTGGCCATCACATCTGCGCTTTTTTTTTTTACTCTCTGTTCTCAACCTATATCTTTTGGCTCCTCCTTTTTTTTTTTTCTATGTTGTCTCGCGTTTTCCGATAATCAGAGTTCGCTGGAGCGTCCATTCACGCTTGATCCTGACTCGAACTGCTCTACGTAATTAGTAACCCTTCTTTTTCCGGCTCTGTGCTTATTATTATTGTTTTTTTCTTAGCTTTTTTTTTTTCTTTCAGAGTTCGCAAAGATGTCCCTTTCCGCCTCGTCATCGGCATCCGCGTCTCCTCTCGCACCTTCACCCACTGCAGTTCCTTACCGCACAAACATAGCGGAGTGGGTCTCGGCTCTTTCAGGAGCAGCACAGAGCTGCCTGTCAGGGAATTGTTCTCCCAGTGGTGGTGGTGGCAGCAGCAGCAGTAACAATAACAGCACGAGGCAAAATGGCGCCCCATCGCACAGTCTGACCAGAGACACCGCCCCGCTCGCAGGGGAGTATCACGCCATGTACGCGCAGCTTGATCGCAATAGCAGTCGCTCCGCCGCGGCACCTCAGCCTCCGCCCATGCTGCTCTACCCCACGCGCGCACTGATGCCTGGTGGCGCCAACGCTGCGCACGCCTACGTCTCGCCCTGCCTCAATAACAATAGGAACAGCAACAACAGTGGTGGCGCGGTCACGGCGGCGATGACGAGTGGTAGTTATCCGCGACTCTTTCCCTCTGCCGCAGCGCCGCCCTTTGCTTCACATCGCACCACGACTACCTGGTCAAACTGCCCCAGCAGCGTTAAAGAAGATGTGGAGGCGAGTGGGTGGAAAGTGGAAGAGGCGAAGGTCGAGGCCAAAGGACTGTCTCCGCCGCCGCCGCAACAGCAGCAGCAACAGCAGCAGCAACAGCAGCAGCAGCAACATCAGCAGCAACAGCAGCAGCAGCAACATCAGCAGCAACAGCAGCAGCAACAACAGCAGCAGCAACTGCTGCCGCCGAGCCAGCCGTCCAACGCATCGTCTTCTCTTTCATCGTTTGTGACGGCTGTCAACGCGTCCACCGCGACAGCACCACGACCACCAACGGTATCTCTTGTGTCTCCTTCGTGGGCTCCCTCCCCTTCCCTGCACGGCGTTAAAGCGGAGTTGCGTCACATTGCCCAGCAGCTCCGCGAGGCGCAGCAGCAGCGCGACGACCTGATTCTTCTCGAGGACGAGGAGCACGACGCATCGGCGCAGCTGGGGGAGCTGGATGGCAGGATTGGTGAGCTGGAGCAGCGTTTTGCGCAGCTGCGGGTGTCGCAGGCGACGATGCTGCGCCGTCCTACACCGGTGCCTACGCCCCCGTCGTCTTCTGCCTCGTCTCTCGCTGGCTCGCCACGCACGACGTCGTTCGCCACCACAGCGTTCAACAACAGCATTATTTGCACCACGAGCAACAGTGTGAGTTACGGCAACGGTGGCGGCACTGCTGGCAATACCACGTACTCGATGACGGCGATGAACTACAGCGGCAGTCACGCCTCTGCTTTCGGCGCCGCCGAGGCCACCACTGCCACAGCGTCTGTGGGAGGCGATGGCTCATGTGGAGTGCCGGCGACTGGTCGGCCCTTTTCCATTCCTAGCTTTCCTGTGCCGGGCGGATCGACGGCGGCGGGCATGCCTTCCTGGTCCACCGCCCTCGCACAGCAGAATATGAATGTGAGCCTGATCAACCTTTGTAGTAGTAATAACAGCAACGGCGGTGTCAACAACTCCAGCGGGTATGCAAACTTAAGCAGCGCCGGCTTCGCCAGCAGCGGCGAGGCGTCTTCGACTCGCAGAGGCTTCTCCTGGGAGGCGTACGAGCAGCAGGTGGACCTGGACGCGCTGTCTCGCGATGCGTTGTCCCGCACCGCACACGTCGAGCTGCCGGTCAACCCGACCCACCAGTACGGCGGCGAGCGTTTCCCCTGGTCCACCGAGCTGCGCCGCATGATGCGCGAGGTCTTTGGTTTGCACGACTACCGGTTCTGCCAACTGGAGATCATGAACGCCTGCATCGATGCCCGCGATGTCTTTGTGCTGCTACCCACCGGTGGCGGCAAGTCTCTCTGCTACCAGCTACCCGCCCTCATGCCGAATCCGGCCCAGGTGACCGTCGTCATCTCACCCCTCGTCTCCTTAATCCAGGACCAAGTCTACGCGTTGATCGCGAATGACATTCCGGCTATGGCGCTGACGGGGCAGACGAACGACGCGGCGCGACGCAGCCTTTTCCAGGAGTGGGCTTCCAGCCACATCGTGCATACCCTCGTCTACGTCACACCCGAGTACTTCGGCCGCAGCGACCACTTCATGGGCACCCTGCAGGACCTGGCGGGGAAGGGGCTTCTGTGCCGCTTCGTCGTCGACGAGGCACACTGCGTCTCGCAGTGGGGCCACGACTTCCGACCTGACTACCGGAAGCTGTCGGTGCTGAAGCGGCAGTTCCCTGCCACCCCCATCACCGCTCTCACGGCGACGGCGACGGACCTCGTGCAGCAGGACGTGATCAAGACGCTGGCTCTGCGCGACGCCATCATCTTCAAAGGCTCGTTCAACCGGTCTAACCTAAAATACTCCGTCCAGCATGTCCAGGGGAAGCAGGTGATCCCTGTCGTCGAGGACCTGGTGCTGCACCACTTTTCACCCAATTCATGCGGCATCGTCTACTGCCTCTCCCGCAAGGACTGCGAGGAGATGGCGGCGGCGCTGGTGCGGCGTGGCATTAAGGCCTCCTACTACCACTCCGAGGCGGCCTCGAAGAACGAGCGGCAGGAGCGGTGGACACGCGATGAGCTGCGGGTGATTTGCGCCACCATCGCCTTCGGCATGGGCATCAACAAGCCCGACGTCCGCTACGTCATCCATGCGGCGATGCCCAAGTCGATCGAGGGGTATTACCAGGAGAGCGGACGAGCGGGCCGCGACGGCCTGCCGTCGGAGTGCGTGTTGCTGAGCGCGACGACGGACCGGCAGCGGCAGGAGCGGCTGATCCACGGGTCGAAGGACTGGCGGGCCTCGCTGACGTCCCTGCACCGGATGCTGTCCTACACGCTGAACGACGTGGACTGCCGCCGTCGGCAGCAGCTGGACCACTTTGGCGAGACGGTCGACGTCCACTTCTGCCTCACGCAGCGGGCAGCAGAGGAGGCGGCAGGCGTGCGGGGCCCGGCCTCGACCGGCGTCACACAACTCTGCGACAACTGCGCGAGTAAGCAGGCGGAGGGTTGGACCGTGAAGGAGGTAAACGTCAACGCCATCTTGGTGGACCTGCACGCGATTGTGATGCGGCTGGGTGCCATGACGTCGAAGCAGCTGCTCGGGGTCTACCGCGGGGCCGTGTCGGAGATGGGCCGCGCTGTGGAGACGCGGCTGCGCGTGAAGGGCGCACCGCCCGAATACAAAAACGGTGCGAAGCAGCCAAAGTTGCTGCTCGAGCGGGCCCTCCTCGAAGGAATGCTGATTGGCCTCTTCGAGGAGCGACTCGACAGCGTCAACGACTTCGCCGTGTGCGCCTTTGTGGAGTTGGGCGGCGGCCCAGCCGCGCAGAAGTTGCTGCAGGAGCTTAAAGCGGGCACGCGCGTCGTAACGGTGCGCATGCGCGGCGAGAAAGCCCACGCGGGACGCGGCAGCGGCGGCGAGATGGGCAGGGCCGCAGGAACAAAGGCTGCCTTCGCGGCTGCTAGTACTGCTAATGCCGTGGCTACTACTACTGCTGCTGCTGCAACCACAGCCGAGGAAAACGGGGCTACGCTGGAGGAGCTGGTCAATGAACGGGTGCGCCGAAAGCTGCGCCAGAAGGTCAAGGCGGCCAAGACGAACGCTGCCCTCGAGGACAACATACCGCTCGCCCTTCTCTTCGCTGGGGCGCAAGGTTCGCACAGCAACGCGCCCGTCGTGAACGAAGGTGAGGCTGCATCGCAGGCAGGACACCAAAGCAAGGAGAAGAAAAAGAAGGAAGCAAGACGAACATCCATGGCGGCGGCACCACGTGGTAGGGGCTATGTGTTGGATCAGGCGTGCGACGACGACGACGACGCCATCGAAACTGACAGCGACGCGGCGGTGGGGCAGCTGAGTAGCCTGGGCAGCAGCTTCATCAACGACGACAGCAGCACCGTCAGTACCATCACGGACTTCTCCACGCCAGCCACGTCGTCGCTCCACACGACGCCGCACCGCGCGATGGACCGCAGCGCAGCGATGCGGCGTGCGCAACGTGAGTCGTCCTCGCCCACCTTCCACGACGGCTCCGGTGCCACGGCGTTCGGCCGCAGCAGCGGCAGCGATGGCATCGCGCCAGGGCAGCAGCAGCAGCAGCCACGCAAGCGGCCACGCAAGGAGAAGAACGCCGCCGCCGATGCTGCTGCTGTCATCCCCGCCTCAACGATGTCGGCGACGCGTCTCGAGCGATTGAAGGCGCTGCTGCAGGAGGAGATGGAGCAACTCGTTCAGACGCTGGTGGGGCAGTCCGTCGGCTGCCGCAGCTACAACGTCATGCCGAAGAGCACCATCCTGCGTCTCACCGACACACTGGCGATCCCAGGCTGGGGCAAGGTGAACGACCTAGTGGATCTGGAGGGCATGGGAAAGAACAAGGTGAAGCGGTACGGCGCGGAGATCCTGCGCGTGTACCGCCACTTTCGCTACCTTCACCTCGGCGACGTGGAGGAGTTGTCGGATGCGGAGGCGGCGGAGCTGAAGGAGATGAAGACGGTGGTGCGGCCCCGCAACCGCCTCGGCCGCAGCGGCGAACACGTCGTCGAGGACGTGGAGGACAACAGCAACAGTACCCCACGTGCGTCTTCGACTGGGGTGACCGCCACAACAGCAACAAGCACCGCAGTCAGTGGGGTCAGCCCCGCGATGCCCGATGCGGCACGGTCCACTCATCATTTTGCGCAGCAGCCCATCCTGCTAGATCCCATCACGCCGGAGAAGGCAAGGGCGGCGTCTACGCCGACTTCCGGCAAGCCTTCGCCGCTGCAAGACGGCTCCGTTGGTCGGGCGTCGGGGGACGCAGCGGGCCAGCCGCCGGCGCCAGCACCACGCCGCACTACTTTTACGCTTTCAACGAACAGGTCGGCAGACGGTCATAACGCTGCTGCTGCTGCGTCGGTCTCCATCAACTCCGCCGCCCCGTCTGCGCGTCCGTCGCTGCAGGGGCTCGTGCCTGCTGTTGCTTCGTCGTCGCTCAGCGACACGCTGGACAACCTCACCTACGACCCGTCCATGCCACCCCCGACCGGGAGCGGCGCGGTGGCTCGTCCGCTGCCCTTCAGCGTCGCACCCGCCCCGTCGTCTTCCCTGCCGCGGCCGCAACAGCAGCAGCAACAACCACCGCTATCGTGGCAGACGAACAACAACAACGACAACGTCAACGACAACAACAGCGCTGTCAACGGCTCTGCCAGGGTGTTGGTCGCTCCTCCGCAGTTTTCTGCACCGCTCTTCCCTGAGCCACCGACGTGGCAGCAGCAGCAGTACTACGCACCTTCGCCCGCTGCCGCCTCCCCGTCCCCTGCCAACGCACTCCTCTGCACGAACATGGGCAACTTTACGCAACACACACCCACTGCTGTGTTTAGCGAGCCGAGCCAGGCGCTGCAGGGAGAGTCGCCATTGCAGTCATGTCACGTAGGTGCAGCGGTGGTGCCGATTGGTGATCGAGATGGCAGTGGTGGTGAGGTTGGTGGGGGTGATCGTGTTGATGCAAGCCTGGCAGACTCCTTGCGTAACAACCAACACAACGCGAGGGGATGCAGCGTGGCTGGGTTTTTAGTGGGTAACAGCCGCAACGACATCATCAATGTTCCCATTGCCTTTCGTGATTCACGGCCGCCGCCGCCGAAGCCGGCGCAGGGCAGCCACAGTGAGCAGCAGCTGCTTATTGGTAGCAGTCCGATGCCAACCCAACAACAACAGCAGCAACAGCAGCACGTACAACGTCAGGATGTAGAGTTGCGCGAGACGGCTACAGCGACTACGCGCGCCTGCACCGCCCCGCACCTTGAGTCGGAGGAGCTGCTCGGCTCCGACAGCTCCTCTACACAGGCTCCGCTGTTTGCCGCGACTAACACAGCGGGCGCCACCAGTCACGGAGGCACCCGTGTCAGAAGCAGCAGTGACAGCGGCCACAACAATCAGAGCGGAGGATCGGCTAGCAAGGTAGACCAGGAGGCGGATATGAGCAGTGTGGACTTCTTGATGAACTTGTGCGAGGACGCCAAGCTGCGTACTCCGCTCAGCAGTGGCCGCCCCACGAGCTCAACAACCCACATCAAGAACACGACGCCCAGCAGCAACGGCAATCACAGCAACGCGGAACAGCAGAGCAGCGGAGGGGCAGTCGGGCAGGCGCGTGTGGTGGTGTCCCCGCCGGACCGACGGAACACCAGCGGTGCCGCCGCGCCGATGTCGCAGTCGCCGATTTCTTCTGCCGGGACGGAGGATGTGATGTCGTCGTCTGAGCGACTGCTGTTCCAGCCAAGTACACCACAGCCCGCTGCTGCTGCTGCTGCTGCTGCTGCTGCAACTTCAAAGGCAGCCGCACCACCGTCGAAGAAGAGTAGTGAAGAACAACTGGAGGTGTTTACCATCGACGATGACTCCGAGTAAACTGTGTGGAAAGAGGAACGAGCGACCATTTTTCTACTGATCTTTTTCTATTTATTCTCAAACTATTACGCGAACTCTGTTTTGTACATTAAAAAAGAGCAACAACAACAACACGGATTAGTTACTTAAAGCCAAAAGCACTCTTAAAAGTACGCCACCTCTGTTTTTTCAGTTGGTGAGTTCGCGTTGAGTTTGTGTATTCACTTTTCCTTTCCTGGCTGCACGTTAACTTGCCATAAAGAGCTGCTTTTTCTTTTTGTAACGCTTGTTTTCCATCGCTTCCACAAGGGTCGCGGTACAGCAGGCTGGCTGCTTTTTTTTTTTTATTTTACCCCTTTTCCTTTCTGATTTCACAGAAAGTCTCTCCGATGCTCTCGTTGTAGCCGTTCCCCGCTCTCTTTGTCTTTCTCTGCATCTCTTTTTTCTTTATATATATATATATATATATATATATATATGTATATATATATGTATTTCTTACTACAAAGCAGTGAGCGGGCACACATACATATTTTGAATCTGCACGCTCTTCTGAGCCGGTCAAGAGAGAGGGAGTGAGAGAAAGCAACACCGTTCCATCTTATATTAGCTTTCTTGTTTTTTCCCTTCCCCTCAAGAACGAGTCCAGCCTCACGATGATCAAAGCTGTACTCATCATCAACACGGCCGGCAAAGTGCGGCTCCTCAGCTGCTATGAAAAGAGCATCTCGCTTGCCCAGCAGCAGGAGCTCGTGCGCAGTATTCACCGCGCCATCTCCCGCCGTGGGGACGAGCTGTGCAACTTTGTAGACAACTACAAGGATTGGCCGACCCCGGATACACGTGTAATCTACCGCCGCTACGCCACCCTGTGCTTTGTCTTCGTCACGGACTCGTCCGAGTCCCAGCTGGCTATTTTAGATCTGATTCAAGTGTTCGTTGAGGCGCTCGATCGCACCTTTGAGAACGTGTGCGAGCTGGATTTAATTTTCCATTCGGAAAAGGTGCAGTACACGCTGATGGAGGTGATCATGGGCGGGATGGTGCTGGAGATGTCCCGCGACGAGATTATCCGCAGCCTAACGGAAATGAACAAGCTTAGTGCAAGCACCCTCGCGGAAAACGGAGGCTCGCGCACGGTTTCTGGATATCACTAAAAAAGAAGCAGAAGAGAGAGAGGAAAAAAACGGTGTTGGCTTTTTTTTTTTCTCTTCTCCAGCCGGATAGAGAGGCTTCTAGATTTATGGGGGCTTCTTCGTTTTTTTTTTTTTTCAGTATTCGGTTTTTGTTTGTGTTGGATTTGCGTTGTTGACTGTTTGCATTTATTTTTTTTTTTGCTGAGGCACATCACAACGTTGTATGTACACATGTGTACATACACACATAGTGCTTAAAAAAAAAAAAAAAACAGGTTTAATAGCGTTGCAATGACTGTCACGGTACTACTTGTGTTGTATCTCTCAGTGGCCCTCCTTTTTGAAGTGAAAAAGAGAAGAAGAAAAGAAAGAAAAAAAAAAAAAAGAACTTGCTTAGCGGAGCGTGACGTCTGCTCTGCTTTCTCCATTTCTCCGCTTTCATCATCAACGCGATACCATCATCATCATCATCATCGTCTTCTTCTTCTTTTTCCCCTTTACCGCTGCTTTTTCTTTTCTTTTTTTTTTTTTAAATCTTCGTCTATTTGAGCACAGCACTGCATAGAAAAACAAGAAAAAGCCTCACGAAGACGTCCACATCAGCTCTACGCGAAGCGCTCAAAGGAAGACACATTCAACTACTACGTCTGCAGCTTCCTCTCTTTTTTAACATTTAAATACATATATATATATATAGAGAGAGAGAGAGAGAGAGGGATCGTAAAAGCGCTTCCCTTGCCACGCAGCACTTTCTCTTCCTGGTTTCTTGACTTCCAATTTGTGAGCCATGTCCTTCCTCGCACACAGCACTGACGACGACAGTGGAAGTAACCCGCCCACCTGCGCCGAACAGCTGCGCGAGCTGGCCCATACCCTGCCTCGACATATCGAACACACTGTTCTTCCCCAAATCAGCGAAGAGGTTGCCTGCGCTGCGGCAGACCTCAGCGCACAGGCAGACGGCATCCGGCAGCTCCTCCTGCAATCTGCCGTGCTGCGCCGCTCCGCTGTCTTGGCCCCGGTGCTGAAGCAACAACTTGTTCGCCATGCTTCGCATCTGCAGCGGCGTCGGGCGCAACTCGTGCAGATACTGCAAAAACAAGAGAAGCGCTGGCGTACTGCGACAGCGTCCGCTTCCGCGGGTCCACGATTCAGCCCGCGCGGTGGTGACGCCGCGACGGCGGCGGAGTTGCAGGCGGTGTGGCACGTCCTGGCAGCCGCGATGCAGGGCGAAGAGAAGTTTGTGCCGATCGTGCACGCCCCGCTGTGTCCGTCTGCAGCGACCCTTCGTGCCTTTCTACAGGACGCGGTGACGGTAAGGGACCTGCATCGACGGGTGTTGGCGCAGGTAGAGAACAGCAACAGGAGCCCCACAGCGGTTGCGGGTGGCGCAGCGAACGCTCGCGGCATGCAGAAGATGCCCAGGAAAGGTCCTGGCTCCGCCTCTCCTGCACCACCGCAACCGTTGGAGGCGACGGCAGAGACCGCTGACGCCATTGAAGAGGCTCTGCATCTTTTACTCCATCACATTCGTCTGCAGGAGAAGAAGGCGGATCAGGCGGAGCATACAACCGCAGCGGCTGCACATGGACGGGGAAAAACAACAAGGCGCTGCATCAACAGTGCCTCGCCGCACGTGGTATCACCGTCTTCGATGGACGGAGTCAGCGGCGGGGCGGTGTGCGACGTGGACGGCGGCTCCAACTCGGGTGAGGACGGCGATAGCGACAGCGACGGCGCACTCCAGCTGGTGGCAGAGGAGGACGTCGACCTGCCTAACCCACACGCTGCTGCGGCTGTTGCTGCGAGTTGGTCTCCTTGCCCTCCGTCGCCCTCACCACCACCACCGCAGCAGCAGCAGCAGCAGCAGCTTCAGCAGCAATCCGTCGACTCACCTACGACTTCGCTGTCCTCATCTTCGTCTTCTGGGCTGTGGCTGACTGTGCCTGGGATCGTGTCGTTGGGTCAGTACTGCGCTGATCTGCCGTGGGTGGCGGACTTGGCGGAGCAGCGCTACGGTGACGCGCGGGAGCAGCAGAGGCACAGCAGCAGCAGCGGTGCGGCTGGCGGCAGTGGTGGAGGAGGAGGCGAGATGGGCTACTTCAGTCGTCACACACCGGCGGAGGCGAAGGACATAATGGGCAAAGGCTCGCAGACGCAGTCGCGGCAGGCCTTTTCTTCATTAAACCCGCTTGGCGGCTTTTTTCCCCCCGCCTTGGCCGTCGGTGCCGCGGCGGCAAAGGAGCGTGCAGGCACCGTCACCACCACCGCTACCACTGCTGCTGCTGGTGCCGCTAGGTCTTTGTGTGTCTCGATCGATTTAGGCAGACATACACGCTCGCCCACCGTAGCTGGTGACGCTCGCGACGGCATGTTTCCTGGCAGTGACGCACCGGGCGATGACCGGGCGTCGCTCGCGCGCTCCGTTGTGCAGTGTGTCTCGTCCGCCGTGGATGACGCGTGGAGAGATGTGGAGGAGAAGGCGGTCGTGCCGTTCTGTGCTGCGTCTTCAGCATCCACCACTACGAAGAAATCGGCACAGGTAAAACACAACAACACCGAGAAGGACAGGGATACAGCAGTAGAAGATGAGGAGGAGATGGTGTCTGCCTTTTTCCAGGTCATGAAGGTGCGCTACGCTGTGGAGTTGTCGGCGCAGGTTGTGGCGGCGCGGCAAGCCGTGGAGCTCCTCCTCGACAGCGAGGACAGCGTCATTTTCGATGGCGCACGGCTGCTGGATCTTTCCTTGACCACAGCTGAACGCTTGAATTCGCAGGACTCCATGTCGCGGCAAGCAGGACAACAGGATACAAGGAGCACAGACCGTGCACGGAACCCATCCGCATTGCTCTCTCCTGCATCCTCGGTGCTCTCGTGCACGGTGCTGACTTTGCCAGGCTTGGAGGAAGTCTTCTACGTGGTGGCGTACTGCACAGGGGCGGCAATGCTGCGAGAGGCCGCGGCGGTGCTGATGGGGGCTGGCCACAGCGGCGCAGAGAGGAATGCGGCACCACAACCATCTTCATCTCCATCTTCATCATCGTGTATCATTGACGTGGACGCGCAAGACGGCAACGAGGCGGCGACGGCGCTCTCCAGAGTCGACTTGACAAACGAGGAGGACACAGCGGATCAGCAGCGTGCCTCGCTGCACGCCTGGGCAGTCGACTTCGAGAAGCGCTTCCTCGCCTGTCCATCAGCCGATTCTGCTGCCTCTTCCTCTTTCGCGTCCCTTTTTCGACTCTGGCTGTATCTGTGGGAGTTTGTGTTCGCGGTGCCCTCCGCGACAGCTGCCTCGAGAAGCGAGAAGAGCAGCGGAGACGCGGACACTTCGACGATGCTGACAAGCCACGCAAATCACATGGGTGGAAGAGGCGTGAATCGACGTCACGCAGGCGGCGCACCTGCACAACTGCTGGTGTCGCTTCACACAGCGCGGCGGTGGATGGAGAAGGTGCTGGATGCTGCTCTCTGTCGTGGCATTATGCAGTGTGGTGTAATTCGAGGTGCTGAGGCGTCACAGCTGCCATGGCCGGCCTTTTGGACACCGTCTGAGGCTGACCTGGTGATGCGTCGCACCACCGCCGAGGCACGGCAGGCATTGCTGCGTGCTGCTGGCGTGGAGACGTCCGTGTAGTGTGTCGTATGCTGGAGAGGCAGTTTTTTTTTTTTTTTTAACAGCCGTTCATCAGCGTCGTCATTGATGGCTAATGCGTGTGTGCGTCAGTGTCACTAAGCGCACAAACACTCTCGTGTAACTTACAAACATTAAGACTAGCATATGAAGAACAGCCAGAATGCACGAACGCGGCGATTCCGTTTTACTAACTGAAAAGTGAGCGTTATGTATACACGAAGCGCTTCACACATACACATACACACAAAAAAAAAAACTTGTTGTCTTCCGTACAGCGAGTTGCTTCCTTCTTTTTTTTTTTTAATTTACTTGTAGCAACGTCAATTATATCACGTCTCTCTTTCTTTCTCCGTTGTTACTTTCACACCCGAATTTGACACGCAAATGCACACGCAGGGCTTTCTCTTCTTCCTTCGAGCGCACTTCCATCGTTGGGCGGAAAAAAGGGGAGGGGGAAAAAAAACAGATAAAACTCAAAAAAAAAAAAGAAAAGAGAAAATGACGACGATGGCATTGGTGGACGAGACGCTGGCGCGTTTTGATGGCAAGTCTCCTCGTGACAGCTACAAGCAGGTCTGCGGGGAACTCGGCATCCACATGCAGCGGGACATCTACGCCACCCTGCCAGAGAAGCCGATGGCGTGGCACCACATTCACACCCTCGAGCTGGAGCGAAGCCTTCTTGGCACGAAGGGATGCATGGCCCTGCTGCCTCTCATTACCGCCAGCACGTCGCTGCGCAAGATGAGCCTCCGCTCCTGCGGCGTGTCGGACGAGTTCGTGACGCAGCTGTGCTTCATTTTACAAAACCACCCGTCGCTGCGCTCGGTTGACATCAGCGACAACGAGCTTGTGACGGTTTACAGCGCGCCGCACATTATCAGCGTGATGCGCACGAACAAGAATATGGTTTTCTTTGACGTGCACAACACCCACGTTGGCGAGCGCGTAGCCGAGATTATTGAGAAACTGGGACGACAGAACTTGGATGCCGTCTTGCATTACTACGAAGACCGCTACTTCAAGATGAAAGACCTGTTCAACTACATGGACGCGGACGGAACGGGGTGGGTGCTGCTGAAGTCGCTCGTGCTGAACTGCCCCTACCCAGTGCTGCAAGAGCAGTTCATTGAGCGCATCGCCGAGAAGAAGCCGCGCAAGCGCTCAAACAACACCATCGACATCAACACCTTCCTGCAGCTAGTGTACATGAACTACAAGACCGAGACGGAGATCGGCCGCATGGCGGAGAAGACGGTGGATGAGGCGTATGTCTTTATCATAGCCAACTGGAAACAGGTGCTGCGCGCGGTGGAGCGCTACAACGGAGCACACGCCACGGTCGGCCAACGCGTGGAGCTGCCGGAGGATTTTCACCGCTGGCGTCTGCGGGACTACGCCATCACGAGTGAGGAAGCAGATGCTCTGGTGGAGACAGCCGTACAGCTGTTCGAGCACGCCGTAACACCCACCAACACTAACGCAATCACCGAGGCTGAAGGAGAAGAAACAAAAAAGGACAACCATAATAATGTTCATAACAGCAACAACGGGGACGAATCGGATCTGCAGCAGCAGCACCCCACCGGAGCTGGCGCCACCACGACGGCGCACATGCACATCCCGATTCAGCTTCTCTTGCAGGCGGCGAAGTCCTCGCTTGTGCCTCCGGCTGGCCTGGAGAAGCCCGTATATTCATTCTACCAGAATCGCGACATCATGTACGTGCCGAAGGTGCTCCGCAACGGCTCGCGTACCTTCAGCCTCGGCGGCATGTCAGCGTTGCTCGGTGGCGGGGCAACATCCTCCGTGGGCGGCGACAGCGCTGTCAGCGTTGTGGACCCGGCCGACCCACCACACACCTTCGCGCTGCCCCCGTCGTTGGTGAGGTTGATTGTGGATTTCTTCAACAAGGAGGCGGCAAAGCTTCCGAAGAAGAAAACGTCGGCGCTGCCGGAGACGCCGCGGCGGCGTCGTGACCGCGCGATGGAGAGGTCGGCGATCCCCGTACCGGCTTTCCTGAGTGCAGAGTTTGCTACTCGGCTGGAGCGGGTGTGTCCGCGCCTTCTCGCCGACTACTACGCTCGCCATGCGCTGCTGATTGAGGATGGTACGATCACGTTACAGGAGATGGTGAATGTGCTGGACGAGATGTACGTGCAGTGTCGCATCGACCGCGTTTTTAGCCTCGCGGATGTGCGGGCGACGCCGGATCCGATGGAGCACAGCCCTACCGCGAAGTTCTTGGAGGCACATCTGAATGAGCGGGGGATGGACATCTCCAGTTCAGAAGTGCTTTGCGCGATGGACGAATTGTGAGACGAAAGAGAGCAACAGCCACGCGCGGCACTTTAAGCTGAGAGCGCGCGATCACTGTCTTTCCGTTTGCATGCTCGCGGTAATTCCTTTTTTTTTTTTTTTGACGGTACGCGCACACATACTCAAAGACAGACTCGCAATGCGCTTTTGAACTGGTAGAGCAACAGCATTTATGCACAGGCGTTATTCTCCACGGAGCGAGGCTTCCACGAACTCCGCGAATTTTGCTGGACAACTCCTTCTTTTTTTTTTTTCCTTCCTCGATGTACGTTTATTTTACTTTATTTTGAGGCTTCGTTGCGCTGGAGCAACACGCTATCGAAAAGCTGATTGCAACCTGCTCTTGATTTTCCTTTTTTTTTTTTTGAACTGCGGTTTATGTTCTTTTTTTTTTTTTTTATCCGTCTGCACTACCTGCGACTGTGTGTTTGTGTGTTTCTCTCTCTCTCTCTCTCTCTGTGTATGATGTCCCCCCATGCAGACACTTGGATGTTATTTAGACACTTTTGCATCTTTTTTTTTTTTTTTTGGAATTGAGGGAACTTCTTAACAGCTACACCTGTTTTCCCTTCTTCTTACTGCGGATGTGTGAAAAAGCTAAAAACTGCAGAGAAAAAAAAACCACTTGAAAACAGCACTGTAAAATAGAAAAGAAAAAGAAAAACACTGATGTAAAAGAAATAGCGAAAAAGATAAACGCTTCTTTCTTTTTTTTTTTTTTTTCTCTGAGTAATAGAACCTCGGCATGCACAAACCATCTTTTTTTTTTTTTCATCTCAGAAAAGGGAAGAAGTGCTTGTGAATCAGCTTTGTGATTGAGGCGGGGGGGGGGAAAAAAAAAACCGTCTGTCGTGCTGCTTTTTGTGGATGATGCCTCCTTTTCCAGTGGGGAAAAAAAAAAAAACGTCTCAGCTGCTTCTTTGCGAAGTTGCACCTTTTTGGCGTTTGCCTCCAAAACGTAGATGTTCTTTTCTCTCTTACTGCTCCGGTTTCAAAGCTGTGTCTTTGTTATTATTCAACTTCTTTTCGTTCCTTCTTTTTCTTTTCCCCCTTTTTTTTTTAATGACTCCATATCCTCGTGTGCGTGTTATTTAATGCTACACGTCAAAAAACAACAACACATATGCTGCTCAATGTATGTGCGTGTCTCTACGCAGATTGAACACACACGCTTTCTCTCCACTGATCCATTTACTTTTTTACAAGTTGTCTGATTGTTCACCTTATACCTTTTTTTTTTTCTCTATTATCTTAAAAGAAAAAGGCCACTCCTCTCGTTGTCTATTCTGAAACATCTTTATCCTTTTTTTTTTTATCTTCTTTTCTAAAAAAAAAAAAAGAACTCATTTTTTTTTGTTTTTGCGTTTAGGTTTTTTTTTCCTGTTCATCGTTCCTCTGAAAAACGAAGAGGCAAACGTCACGCAGGAAAAGTGAGAAGTAAAAAAAAAAAAACAACAAAAAAAGAAAACTCTATTCTTGTCATTGAAAAGGTCGACAAAAACTACACACTCACACATCCTTTCGAAAACGAAAAATTCGAAAAGAAACAAAAACCCCGCATACAAACACATACATACAAAAGAAAGCAGGAAGAGGGGGGAAGAAGAAGAAAAAAAAAACGTTACTGAGCCGAAAAGTAACTTCCTTTATTTCTTTTTTTTTTTTTTTTAAACAGGTTTAAACGAAACCACAAAAGTTTGACAAAGATCATACTACTACCACCATTTTGGAGAGAAGAAGAGAATTAACGGCGACAATCAAAAAAGAAAGAAAAAAAGAGTGCGTGAATTGAAAAGCCTAGGCCCCTTTTCATTCTGTCTCCTTTTTCTTTGCGTACAGAAAAAAAACACCGTTTTCTTTTTTGCTCTTTTACACAAACCTCGACGGATCATAGTGTCTCGCTTTTTTCCTCACCTGTTTTCTTTTTTTCTAAGAAAAGAAAGAAAGAGAAAGAGAGAGAAACTCTTTTTTTTCTTTCATCCCTCACAGTTTTTTTTTTTTGTTTATAATCTTCGTGACGGAGCCTTTTGTCACTTGGTCACTCTTGATCCTTACCTTCTTTTTAAGTTCCTCTTTTTGTTTCCAATTGTCATTTTCTCCTCTCTCCCCCTTTCGGTATTTTATCTTCGTGTTTTCATATTTTCCTTTTTTTTTTTTTGTTTCTTCCCCAGCCTTTATTCACATCTGTTCTGAGTTTTTTTTTTTTTGTATTATCGCAAAGCTCTTTTTTTTTTTTTTTTGGTTTCTTCGGTTTCTTGTTTCGCCCCCTTTTTTTTGTCTCTTCGCTTTTATTTTCTGTTGTTATTCACGACCGTTTCTTTTTTATTGTTCACTACAGTGAACTGCCTCGCTTGTTCAGCATTTTCTTCTCTTATTATTTGTTACTGTGTGATATTACCCCCCTTTTTTATCAGCACCTTTTTCTACGTTTTTGAACAGGAATAGCTCAGGAGAAAGAAGAAAGAAGAGAGTTGAGGAAATTGGAGTCTTGCCGCTTCAAGGTGTTTGAGCCACACAAGATCAACTCTGGAACACATATATAGTTTTTTTTTGTTTTGTGTTTTTACGCATCATTGCTCTCCTCGACAAGAAGAGAAAAAAAGAAAGAGGAACAGTGTAGTATTCCGTAATATCAAAAACAAAACAAAAACACCAGCAGAGAGAAAACAACAACCTCTAAGAAAAAGAAGACGGCTTTTGCTTGTGCTTTTTTTTGGCATACTCTCAGTAATTGAAGACACCACCAGCTTCATTGTGCTTTCTTCTTTTTTTTTTTTTTTGGTGTTTTTTTTCTTTCTGTGTGTGTGCTCGCTTCTTGTGTTTTTTTTTTTTGCTCTCTGTCTTTTTATTCACTGTTTTTTTTCCTTCAAGTGAGTAGCTTACAGTCAATTAGAAAAAACAAACAAACAAACAAACAAAATAAGTCAAGGAAGTAGATTTTTTTTTTCCTGTTCCGCAAAACAGCATCTTCTCTTTTTTTTTTTCTTTATTAAACTGCTTTCCAGTGGTATATTTACGCTCTCACTGCATTGTTCTTATTAAGCCCCGTCCGTGTGTAGTGACGTGTAATTCGAGTGTTTTTTCCTTTTTCTTCTTTCTTTATTCATAACAGCCGCGTTAGGCAGAACTTTCGTACCTTTGGTGGTTTCCACGTCCGTTTCTATTCTTCTTTTGCTCCTTCTTTTTTTTTTTTTTTTTGCTGCCTGTGTCCTGTTTTTTTTTTTTTTTTTTCTTTGTAGTAGTGGACACATCCGTTTTCTTCGGCTCGAACAAATCACATTCAGTTCTTCCGTTTTTCTTGCTTTTTTTTGCTACTGCAATTGCAGAGCTGTTTTTTTTTTTTTTTTCACCGTAAAGCAGCTTTAATTGTTTCTAGCCTTCTTTCTCGATAATTCTCTTCCTCACTTGCATAGTTCTTCTTGCTCGCACATACGTACTTTCACACACACACACACAAACAAACAAACAAAAGAAAAGAAAAGGACTACAGCTGTTTGCACACACAAACACAAGACAATCATCCAGAACATCCACACGCTGAATAATAAATAAATAAATAAATAAATAAAAACGTTTTATATTTACTCAATACTCTTTTTCCCAAGTTGTGTGCTGATTTTCTCTTTTGAATTGTGCGGCTGCTCTGTCTCTCGTAAGTCCAATTGTGTATCTTGCTCTTTTTTTTTCTTCTCTCTTCTTGAAGACTCTTAGGTTTCGAGGCTTAGGTTTTACTGTCGGTTCTTTCCTCATCATCCTCGTCTCTCAGTGTTCGTTGTTTGCTTGCAGAGCGCTCTTCTCTTTTTCTTACTTTTTATTTTGTCCATTTGCTTTTTTTTTTTTATACCTTTACAGATCTCTTTTTCTCTCTTTTTTTTTTTTATTACAGCTTTCTGTAGTCTTTTTAAAGAGTGTTTTGACCTTCTTACCACTTCCTCCACCATCAAAGCGGACCACTTGAAAAAAAAAAAAAAACAAAACGTTACTTTCTCTTTCCTGTCTCTCGTTGAAGCTAAATTAGTAAGAGTTTAACTAAACGACCTGTTTCTTTTTGGTTGTGCTGCTGTTTGGTTGGTAGTTCCTCTTTGGCTTGTTTTCTCTAGCGTTCGCTGCTTCGAAAAGAAGAAAAAGCAAAGCCCGAAAAAAAAAAAAAGCAACTCTCACTTTCAAAATCATTTTTTCTCCAAGAAAACGACTAAAGTAAACAAGAGCTAACAATCAGTTTTTCCCCCTCTCAGTGTTAAAGTTGTGGAGCTTTTCTTGTCTACATATTAGCACGCATACATCTGTCCATTTTTTTTTTGTGCTTTTCTTATCGAAAGGCGTTCACGCGTTCTTAGAAGCGTACACGAAAGCTATCACCTTTGTCTCCTATTTGACTTTTTTATTTTAGTTACATTATTATATATATATATATATATTTTTTTTTTAGTGATTTTCAAACAAGAACCTCTTCCTTTGCCTTTTCACAAGAGAGGGAGAGGAAAAAAAATAGGAAAAGAGCACAGCAGTAGAAGTAACAGCGTGGCTTTTCGTGCTCTTTACAGGCTTTACTACTCAACACAATAGTAAAAGCAGAAGGGAGATTAAAAATAGCCTGTTTGGATACAGCTCTTCTTTTCTTATTCCATTACAGCTACTTTTTTTCTCCTTTTCAGTAGGCGCAGCTAAATCTGTCTTAGTCTCTCTTTTTTTTCTGGTCGCATTTTCGGTTCTTACTTTTTTTTTTTTTTACCTTCTCTAGCCGAATCCATACAAACATATTTTCTTTTTTGAAGTTTGCTATACTTTTACATAGCCCTTAAAACGCACATTATTTGAAACAACAGAAAAGAAACGGTATTTTTGGCTTACTACCGACACAAACAAAACTGTTACAGTTTTACTCACTTTTTTTCTATTCTCTAGTGCGTGTGTTTTTTTTTTGTATCTTTTTACCAGTTTTATTTACGCTGTTTGTTTCTTTTTTTTTTTTTAAATCTACGAGCGTAACGTTATCTTTTGTCTTTTTTCTTCTTCATCGCCATTTTTTTATCTTCTCTATTCTACACAAGTATAGTCACCTATTCACTTATTCCCCTCTCTAGCTTTGTCGTTTTTGAGAGCTTTATTTATCCACTTAAACTTGTGTGTTTTTTTTTTCTATTTCGTTCTCTTTTTTTGCCCTCTCTGAGTTTTTTTTTTTTTTTACCTTTAGTTTAAAAAGACAATAATACGGCTCTTTCAGTGTAGCTCCTCACTTTCAGCTCAGCGACTTTAAGTTCTTCTTCTGTTTTTTTTTATTTTTTATTTCAGTTTTCTGCTTGCCTCTACCGCAGCACCAATTAAACTTAGAGTTTCTTTTTTTGAACTTCTGTTATAACAATTTTACTCTTTAGTCTCCGTTTGTTATTTAGTTTTCGTGTGTGTGTGTGTGCGTTGACCCCACCAAACATACATCTCTTGCCTTTTTTTTTTTCCGTCTTTTCTCGCTTCTTTCTTTATTCGTGGGCGATGTTTCAAGGCTCTGCTCCCTTGCTCAGCGGCGCTGCTGCCGAGACTGACTTCACCAGTTTCGGGACCGGCTTTGACTTCGTCAGCCCGTTCGGGCACACTAAGAACGCCATGATGGCGTCCCCCAACACAGACTCGCTCGAGGGCGACCTCTCCACCTCCAGTGGCGGTGTTCTGCGTGAGTCTCTGCCTCAGTCGTACCTGACGCCGTCCTCCACGCACATGTCGAGTGCGGGCACCCACGGCGGGGCCACATCTGCCGCTGGCCGCCACCTGAGCATCGACATGCGGGCCGTCAACGCCATGGCGCACAGCGCAACCACCGCCACCACGCCGAGTAGCGCGGTGGCCGGCAACTACGGCGAAGGCAGCCCCCTCTTTCAGTTCGCCTCAACAAACAAAGTACACGGCAGCGGCAACACCGTCACCCACATCGAGGAAGAGGACGACGACGACGATGACGCGGAGGTGGACAGCGGGTTGCTGGACTACGCGGGGCTGGAGTCGCTGCTGATGGCTGCGGTAGGCGACCAGAGTAACACGCCCACGCCCACGCACGGATCTGCCGCCGCCGCCACCACCACCACCACTACTGCCGTCAGTACGTCGCCGCAGACGGTGCCGTTTGCCGTCTCGTCCGAATCGCGATTGCCAAAGAAGCGCAGCACGAATAGCGTTTCCCCAGTGCCGTCACATGGATCGAACTCGGCGGTGCAGGGCGGCGGTGGCAGCCCGAACACCTACAGCGGCGAGGGCACCTTCCTCTACTCGAACTTCGGGCCGGAGGTGCTCAGCAGCCTGCCGGTGCCGCACACCCTTCCATCAAACGTCAACGTCACGACAGCCGAGTCGCCAACTCTCGACACGACATCGCCGCTGGTGCTGCCGGTGGCACCACCGGGCACGACGCCGAGCGGGGCTGCCGCGGCGGAGCTGAGCAGCGGTGTGATGAACTCGAGCTGCACCGCCTCGCACTCCGTGACGTCGACGTGTGGGAGTGTCTCGATGGGCCTGCAGCCGAGCGATGCCGAGGTACGCAGCAACCTTTTTATCTGCGGTCTCCCCGTCACGGTCACGGACAAGGATCTGTTTGAGATCTTTGGCAAGTTTGGCCCCATTGAATCGGCCAAGGTGATGCTGGACATCCACACCGGACGCAGCCGCGGCATCGCCTTTGTGAAGTTCAGCAACGTCGAGCACGCCGAGAACGCCGTGGACACCACGAACGGCACGATGATCAATGGGCACCCGATTACCGTCCGTGTCGCGAACTCCCGCGCAGCCTACCTGCCAGGAAACCCGACGAATAAGACCTTCGTGCGCAACGTGCCGTTGGCGGTGTCGCGGTCGACGCTGATGGACTACTTCTCGCAGTTCGGTGAGGTGACGGACCTGTCAATCAAGTCCGACACGGCGCAGGGCCGTCACCACCTCCACCACCACGGCAGCCGCTCCCTCAGCTCCGCCGACGATCTCGCCGAGGAGAAGCTGAATATCGTCTTCATCACTTATTCGACGAAGGAGGCCGCCGCGCGGGCGGCGGAGGCGACACACACGAAGGCACCGTTTAAGGAGTGCAACGGCGTTCCGCTGCTGGCGAAGGTCGCGGAGGACACGATGCGTCGCATGGAGCGCCTGTCACGCCGTGCGCGTGGTGGCCCTGGCGCTGATGGCAAGGAGCTCAACGGCAGTAGCACCACCTCTGCCCCGCTGAGCTACGGCGCCGTGCCGGGCGTCCAGCCTGGAATGGTGATGCCGGCGGTGGTGCCCGTCACGGCCGCCGGCGGATACGCCGGAGCGACATACGTGACGGTGCCAGGACTCGCATCGTCAGACCTGAGTGCCTTGACGATAATGCCCGCTGGCATGGCAGGCTCGAACCCGCCGCCGCCGCCGCCGCTGCCACAGCCCCAGCGGCAGCCACAGCAGATGAGCGTATTCCGCGATGCAAGCGGCAACCTGATCTACGCCTCTGCGGTCCCACGCGCCGCCCAGCCTGGTGTGACCTACTCTGTGCAGAGCGCTCCACAGCCACCGCAGAGTGTGTACGTGGCGACGCAGCCACAACCACAACAGCCACACACCATGTACATCCAGACAGCGAACGGGCTTGTGGCTTCTCAGGCACCGCAGCTCCATGTAGTGCAGCAGTGTCGACAGCCACTACAGCAGCAACAGCAGCTGCAACCGATGCAGCTGAGCGGGGCGCAGGGGCAGCTGATGTACATGCAGACGTCAAACGGCTCTCTCGTGCCGGTTGTCTTCGGCGGCGCAGCTTCTGCCGGATCTATGCAGCCGCAAGGGATGAACTCGTACTACGTGATGACGAATAATTAGGGCGAAAAAAGTACTGAGCGTTCCATGGCATGCTCGTGTGGCGATCTTCTATCATACATAAAAAAAAAAAAGGCAAGCTTGTTCACACTAACACTGCTCGTCGATGGCTGATCTCTCCGCAGAAAGAATCCAAAAGCCTGCTTCGACAAGACAAGACTTCCTTGTTGGAACAATACCTACCAATATCCGTCATCCGCAAACGCAGACTCACCAGCGTTTGAATGCTTGTCAAGTCGCACTGGAGAAGCGGTTGATATGGAATGGAGGAAAAGAGAAAAAAAGAAGAGAACTGTCTTGTGCAGCTGTTTTTCTTTTTTTCTATTTTAAGTTCAACGATATTGAGATCTTACTCATCTGTTATGAACCTTAACCATAATAGCATTGTTTTTGATCGTACGAAAAAAACGGAATAGCTTGTTGACATTCACGCACGAATTTCTTCAACAAATAAAAACAAAAACAACAACAAAAAAAAAAACTCGACTGTATGCTATTATTAAATCTGCCAGTGCTAGTGTATGTATGAACTTCTGTTTTTCTTTTACTTCTTTTGTACTTTTTTTTTTTCAATAGCTGCAGCTATTCGCTTCTTTTTCCCCCGTTTTCAGGTGCTTTTGGCTTGGACCGAAGCAACAACAGACAGAATTGATCCGTGCTCTTGACATTGTGGTGTACGGTAGAGAATCTATTGCTCTTTTTTTGTTTTTAGAAAGCAGCGAAGTACTGTTTGCTTCTGTACTTTTTTTTTTTTTGCATTCCTTTTCTGTAGGAGGCTGTCGTTTTTGATGCCGTTGTGTATGAATTGCGTCGTCGTGAAGGCACACTTGTTTTCTTTTCTTTATTTGGGTGGCATTCTTATGTCTGTTTTCTTTTTTTTTTTTGCCTGAAGAGCTGCGCTGGATTATCAATATAAAAGCAAACAAACAAACAAACAAACAAAACGTACCTTTTCAGAAACAATTTTTTTTTCCCTCCTCATATATCACGAGAACTTGTCCTGTCTTTTTGCCTAATTCCACTCCATCTCTTTTCCTCCCTCCCCCCCCAAAAAAAAAACAGCCCTCTCTCTATTCTTAGTGTTTTTCGTATTTTCTTTCGTCTTCTCTGCCATCGTCTTCTTTAATTTAGGGTTTTTTTTTATCTCATTTTTTCCTTTTTGCTACTTTTTCCTGGACACGCGTTCCTCTGCTGAGCAGCAGTGCCTTTTTGAATTGCTTTACTGTCTCTATACACGTCTCTATACACGTTTATATACACGTTTATATACACGTCGTTTCTGACTTTTATACACTTTCCTCTTTTCTTTTTTTCTATTATTTTTGCTTATTCCTGTTCTTTTTTTTTTTTTACCTATATGCGTGTTTCTGTTTTTCATCTATACAACTTCATACTGTTGTAATGAAGAGAAAGAGAAAGGGAGGCGGTGTTGGTTGGAAGAGAGAAAGAGAAGAAGAAAGAGAGAGAGAGGGAGGGAGGAGTAAACAGTTTTTTTTTTTCGAATTACAACAACAACAAAAGGAGAGAGGGAAAGAAAGCCGACAATTCGGCTCATTCTAATTTGGAATGTAAAGGGATGCAGCAGTAGAAAGAGCGGAAAAGGGCAGTGTGTGTGTGTGTGTGTGGTAGGGCGTATTACTGTATATCTTGGCGTGCCTTTTTTTTTTTTTCTTCTTCGTGGCCCGCTTTGTGTTTGTTTTGTCGGTTGCTTGGAGTCCGAGAAAGTGGGACTTGTTTCCCGCCGTTGCTTACCTTTTTGAGCATTGTTTTTTTTTTTTTCAAGTCCATGCTTTTTTTTCTTCTTCCTTTGTCTTGCTTCTCAACGTAGACAAGAGACGCACGAGATGTACAAAAAAAAAAAAAAAGAGAGAGATCAATTCGCTTTCTCAAGTGACACTAATATATGCATATGCGTATATATATATATGCTCGCTTGAAGATGTACTTATTCGAAACCAAACGAAAAACACCAACAGCACAGGAATTGTGGACAAATAAAAACAGTTCTTTTATATATGGGAGCTTTCTCTCCTTTTTTTTTTTTGGCATCACTTTCAATTTAGTGCTGTAGAGGGAAGGGGCCTAGACAGCGTCTTATGTCGAACGGTGTGATGTATGCACCTTTTGCAGCTGTCTACTTTTCTCTTGTTTATCCAAGAAGCGCTTCTTTCTTCAACAACAACAGCAAAGAGAAAAAAAAAAAACTGTTTAGCTTCCTTCCGGGAAGAGCTTTTTTATTTATTTATTTCAGAGGTTCTCGTGTATGTGGTCAAACAGCGTTGTACATGACACCTGAAACTAAAAAAAAAAAAGCAAAGAAACGTAGTATTTCTATAATGGAACATTTGTCGCTTTTTTTTTCCTTTCTCTTTCTCATGAGCTTTTCTTTTACCTTCTTTATAGTCATCAATGGGTGTCAAATGCTCTGTGTTACACCCACCTTTTTTTTTTTTCATCTTCTGGTCTTTTTTTTTTTTTTGGTTTGCTTTCCTTGTCCTATGTGACCGGCCATTCTCTTTTCTCCCTTTTTTTTTTCTTCTCTTGCTATTTGGCTTCATAATTAGGTAGTCAATTTTTTTTTTTTAGTTGTTAGCGAGTGCTTTTTTTTTCCCCCCCCCTTTACGTACGTCTATGCTGATTTGTTGTTCCTTCCGTTATACGACACATTCTGTTCCTTATTTTATTAAAAAAAAAAAACACACACTCTTGCTTTTTTTTTTTTTTTCTCCTACCTGCTTTGAGCGCTTTTCTTGCTTTTTTTCTTCTTATTCAATTCACTATGGATACTACAGTTTCTCTCTCTCTCTCTCTTTTTTTTTTTTTAGTTTAATTATGCTAGCTCAACCTATTCAAGGCTCTTTTATTTGCTTTATGAAGTAAGACTTATCCAGCTGTATTCGCCTCTCGTGCTTTTTTTTTTTTTCCTATATATATATATATATATATATATGTATAGATGTGTGTGTGTTTCCTTTTTTCCAGTGAATGACCATTTTGTGCTTTCTTCCTCTCTCCTTTTCTTTGGCAACATGCGGTATGAAGTACAGTCGAAGATGAGAAGAGAAAGAAGGAAAAAGAAGAAAAAAAAAAGAAGCACAGTTCAGCCAGACAGCCTTTTTAATCAGAACATAGCATCGAGTCGATTTCGAACAGTAATGGTCTGTGCATGATGCAATTCATAAGTTAAGCATGACTTTTTTTTTTTTGTGCCCTTGAACAGTTTTTTCTGACGTTTTTGGCCATTCTAGTTCTTCTCTTTTGACTTTGCCCTCTCTCTCTATACATATATCGACACTTTCTCGACTCTTTTTTTCTTTTCTGGCGAATGTACATAGCATTTCAAGTAGCACTGCAGTTGCGGTAAGAGCGATTGTACAGCTTCTTGGAAGAAGAAAAAAGAAAATAAAACTCAACATGGTGTTTTTTTTTTCTCCACGTTTTCGTTCCTGCCTCATCTTGAGATGTGCTTCGGTCCTTTCATGTTTTTTTTTTTTTTCCCTTTCTTTCTGCACAGGCACATGTGTACACTCGTTGTAAAACTGAGAAAAACTGAACAACTACAACAACAAAAAAAGAGCAGAATTAGCGACTAAAAGGGTATTTAACGACGTAAACACGCGCCAATGACATACAGACAAGTACGTTAAAACTGTTTCGATGCACGCTTTCCAAATAAAAATAGGACAACAACAACATGTATATATATTTATCAATGGAACTAAGGTGTGCTTGTGTGTGTTATTCCGAACAGGTACGGAAACAGTGTTGTAGGAACGAAAAGGTAAGAAAGCAATGAACATCAATTGCAGTTTTTTATCCGCACATGTACACATGCATTTAGACATGTGTGTACGTATTATATTCATGATGTACTTTTTTTTTTGACTGTAGTGTTTGTAGCTACACGTTTTTTTTTCTCCTTGTTCTTTTCCAGTTTAATGTGCTTTTTTTTTTCTCGGATGCTCAAAGCCCATCACCTGCTATATATATATATATATATATATATATATATATATATATATATATATCGTCTACTAGTGGAGCACATGTGCAAGCCTGTATGCTGCGCGCTTTATCTGCTTCCCACGCAACTGCCTTTTTTTCGATGGAGCGTTCCCTCTTTTTTTTTCCGTTACGCTTTTGGGAGAGAGAAGATAAACACCGCGTTTTTTTTTTCTGTGTTTTTTTTTTTAAAAGCTAAGCGTTTCCCCCTCCAAAAAAAAAAATAAAAAAAAACTCATCGTCTCTTCCGCTTTTTTTTTTTGTATTCTGCTCGGGCGTCTAACCTTCTACAGCTGCATAGATTGTCGTGCGTGTTTTCGTGATTACTTCCTTTCTGAATAGCCCCCCTTTTTTTGTTTTCTTTTTTCTTTTTCATTGTCACAGCTGGGGAGGACTTTTTTTTTTCTCTTTGTCATTAATTGAGTCTCTTTTGAACACAACTCGGTATACACCTACGTGTCTCTCTAAACAACATATATATATATATATATATATATATAGATGTATCTGTTACTAAAGAAACAGATAATATATATATGTGCTTTTTTTTTTTTTGCCGTTTCTCACTCTTAAGGTATGCTCCTTTTCCATTCGTTCTTTTTTCCATTTTAGTTTCTTTTTTTTTCCTTTAACTTTGCCTACGGTGTTAATTAACTTCCTGACGTTTTTTTTTTTTTTTACCCCTGTCTGGTTTTTGGATGTTTCATTTAACGCAGGCTTTCTTATAATTTTTGCTCTTCACTCTCTGTTTTCCCTTTTTTTTTTTTAGTCCTTCTTGGCAGTTTGTCAAACACACGAAACCTTAGAGAGAGCCTTTTTTTTTTTTTTGTTGAAGCAGTAGAAAACACCAACACCATCACTAACAACACCAACACCAACACACACATATATACATAAAAGAGAGAAAAAGAGAGAGAGAGAGAGAGACAGGAGAAAAAGTGAGGAGAATCCTGAAGACTGCATCATGCCGTGGCCTCCACAGTAGCGAAGAGTGATTATGGAACCCCCTTTTTTCTCTTGTTTTTTTTTTTCTTTCTCTTTCCCAAAGTCCTTTTTTTTTTCTTCTCCTTATATTGTTTCTTTCTTCATCGTATATCTCAGCAACATGCTTCTCTATGCGGAGCACCGGACATGTACTGCAGTAGAGCTTTGTTTCTCCCATTTTTCCTTTTGTCCTTCTTTTTTTTTTTTGTTTGTTGTTCCCCTTCTCGATCGAAACGCTCTCTTTTCTGTTTTTTTTTTTTTTTTTGTAAACCTCTTCTTGAGTTTTTATCTCAGGAGTGTCTCCTGAGCGCCTTCTTCCGGCTCTTCTTCTCGATTTAAAGCTACACCACAAGTTCAATACTCTGGAGTAAACGGCTGCGGAAAGGGGAGGGGGCGGTCAGGAGAACTCAAAAAAAAAGTCTCACACTTTTCTTTTTTCTTTTCTTTGAATTGCCACGTTTCTTTTTTTTTTTTTTGCTCTTTTTTGAAACGTCGATACCAAGCATCACATGGGGGCCTACTTCAGTTTTCTTTTTTTTTTTTTTCTGAACTATCGTTCAAGTTGCTTTTTACGATTTCTCTTTTCTGTACTCTTCTCAGTTTATTGCTACCGCTTTTTTTTTTTTGGATATAGTAATAGTAATGTTAATAAGCGGTGATATATACATGTTTATTCCTTGCGCAGGTTGCAGCCTGTGTTCTATCGAAACGTTGTTTGCAAGAAAAAAAAGCTCTTTTTTTTTTTAATTACAACTGAATTGAGAACAGGGGGCTGAAGTGTTGAAGCTCTCGCTGAGGAAGATGAGCAACAATGAAAAGGAAGGAAAAAAAAAAAACTGTTGCCTTGTGATGATATTGGGTCTGCGTTAAAGACGATGTCTTCTCTAAAATGAAAAAAAGTTCTTTTTTTTTTATTTATTTTCAGGCAAAGCTCATCTAGCAACACCACAATCCTTCATCAGCCGTAAGATATCGTTCGTTTTTTTTTTTCTGAAAGGAAAAAAAGTACTTTCTCTGTTGAAGGCGTAATTGAGCTGCAATCAAAACTGTTCCTTTTTTTTTTAACGAACTCTATTTCTACTAAAAGACACACACAAAAAAAAAAACATGAGTATCTTGTTGCCTTTCAAAAAAAAAAAAAAAGTGAATTGACAGTACCGTATGATTATTTTTATCTCTTCAGCTGCGGCAACTGCGCGCTACACACAAAAAGAGAGGAATAGAATAGTAAAAAAAGAAAAACGTAAAAAGCTGTACTTCTACATTTTGTCAAGCACAAATCATCTTTTTTTTTTTTGCCGTTTTTTTTTTTTCATTACCATCTTGGTACACATGAAACTATAACAAAATCACACGCACACACAAAAAAGCCGGTGTAACGGTAGTATTTTTTTTTTCTCTTGCTTTGCTTTACGTATACTGATTACACCTTTTTTTTTCTTTTTAATCTCTCTTCTTTTTTTTTTTTTTTTGTTGTATACCTGCTTTTATTGTTTGTTATTATCGTCGAACTGTTAAGGAGTTGCAAACCCAGCTCGCCTCTGTGTAAATCGTGGTGTCTCCCCGTGCCCCTTAAAAAAAAAAAAACGTTATCCAACGTTTTATTTTGAGTTTCATCTCTCCACACGTTTCAAGTTGGAAAGCCTGACTTGTAACTCTAAACAAAAAAAGAACGCAAAAAAAAAAAACACACACACACACACAAAAAAAAAAAAAAGAAGCGGCCAAAAGAAAAAAGGAAAACAGTTTTTTTTTTGTTTTCTTCTCTACCTTGAGTACAAACCTAAACACTTGGCTCACGTTTTTTGTCAAAGCTGCTTTAAAACTGTTTTGCTTCCTTCTCTCTAACATATCTCAAGTTCAACGGGTCACTTTTTCGTTTATTTCCTTTCTAAACAGTTTTTAACCTCCTTTTTCGGTATTTTTTTTTTTTTTTGACAGTATTCGCTGCACCGTGTTTTTGCTATTCTCACCTTTCCTTTTTTTTTTCTTTCTTTAACAGAACACAACGTAAAAATGAGTTTTGTCTTTTTCTTTTTTTATTTATTCACTTTGTTTCCTTTTTGAGTTTCTTTTTTTTTTCTTTTTTCTGATCTCGTTTGTATCACCGATGAGCTGAAATCACTCTAAAACGTGTCGTTGTTTTTTTTTTTTTTTTCTTCATTATTATTATGTTCTTGCGTTCGGTTGTGTGCCATGTCTTTTTGTCTTTTTTTTTTTTCTCGTTTGTCACGCCGACACGGCTCGTTCCGGAGACACGCCGAACATGGGGTGACAGAACCTCAATGCTTCTTATCGTCTTTCTGATTCCCTTTTTTTTTGTCCAAAAAGGTGTGTGTGTCTGCTCCTGGTGGGCGTAGAAACACAACTCACATAGTTTACCTTTTTTTTTTTTTGTCGCTGGCGCGCGTACACGGAGTTCTATTCGTGACATTGAGGAACAGTGACACATAGGCAGTAGAGAGCAGATGAACGCTGTACTGCTTCTTTTTTATTCTTGTCTTGAATGGATGTGCTTCCATGAGGATGCGCGCCAACACACGCATGCACACACACACACAGGGAATTACATGAGTGCAGATGCGCTGTGACGCACACACTCACAACTACATGCGGACGCTAAACAGTAGAGGTTTTTTTCCTTTCTGTTTGCTCGACCTACCTACTGGGGAACCAAAAGCAGTTTGAATCATTGTCTCTCTTATTATCTGTCTTTTTTTTTTTTGGCTGCGCCAGCCTCGGCTGTTTGTCATTTTGCGAACATTCAACTGCTTTTTTTTATCGTTCTTTTTTTTTTTTGTAGAATGCACCTTCATCTTCGTCTTCATTTTCTTTTTTTTCCGAGAGGGCGAAAAAAGCTCGGCATTCCTTGATCTACTTACTTTTTTTTTTTTCTAGGTCCGTCATGTTGTCTTCGCAGCAGAGAAGAACAACATTACAGTTCCCAAGTGCCTTTCCCTTTTTTTTTGTTCATTTATTATTACTGTTATTTGTTTTGGTGCTCCCGAACACAACGCTCGCTGTAAATCTCTCCCTTTTTCTTCTTTTTTTTTTTTATTCTTGCTGCCGTGGAGAGAAAAAGTCTCTTCTTTGAAACGGAAGACACAAAGTAATGTCTGCCTTTGTTTTTATTTTTAGTTTCTTTTTTTTTTTGCCTATATATACATATATATATATATATATATATATATATGTGTATATGTATATGTGTGTGTGTCACCTCTCTGAGCTTTTTTCTTTCTTGTCAGTTTATTTATTTATTTTTTTTTGTGTGTCTTTCTCTTTTTTTTTTTTATATCTTTGTCTCTTACCTTTTGTTACGCTTCGCTTTAGTGGCTTCTCTTGATATGGAGGAGTTGAAACAAGGAGGAGCGGGTTCAAGCTGGAACATGACGAATTCTGCATATCTGCTTTTGAATGGAGAGGGAAGAAGAGATACGGTAAGATAAAGTGAATAAGTATATATAATAATAAATAAAAAAAAAAGAGAGAACAAGGGGAAAAAATGATAGCTGATTGAACGTGTCACAGTTGTTTTTTCTACGCAATTTCGGTTGCTTTTCCCTCTCTTTTTCTTTTCTCTTCTTGCTGTTGGTCTCTGAAGAAGATCTCCTTTTTCTTTTTTTTTTTTGTTGTTTGCTTTCTGTTTTTTTTTTTCTCCTCTTCTGATTGGGGTCTGCCATGTTCGTTTTCATTCCCCCCCCCTCTCTCTCTCTCTCTCCCTTTTCCCTCACGTTGAACACGACGCGCGAAAGGGTTGATACTCTGTTAATAGCTAAACCAGCTTGCCAAGCTGAGAGTAAAAAAAAAAAAAGGTAAGAAAACAACAACAACAACAACAACAACAACCATAAACATAAAAGGAAGAAGAAAGGAAACAGAGAAAAAAAGAACTTTTTTAAAAGGGTACGCAAAACCCTTTACATACGTGTTTCTCAAAAAAAAAAAAAAAAAGCGTCGAACTCACTTTTTTTTTTTATTGAATATTCGACCCGGCGTCGGATGGCAGCGGACACATCACGCACGTTTTGACAGCTGCAGTTGGTCCTGATCTGCTGTGATGATCTGCCTGCGCAACCACGCGTGACGAATTAAAAACAAAAGACATGTTCTTTTTTTTTTTGGTTGAAAAGCTGATCACTTTTCACATAAACAAAAAAAAGAAAAGAGGCATAGCTGACCGGTTTCGCCTTACATCAAGTTTCCAGCATGAAAAAAAAAAAAAAGCGGCTGCACCTTATTTCAAGACATGGTACGCTTCACGTCCAGCTTCTTTATGACGGCCGCTTTTTTTTTTCTTTTAGTTATCTGTGTGTATTACTTTGTCAGTCTGTCATACCCCTTCTTCCCTTTTCCACCTTCTTCATCTTCTTTTTCTTTTGAGTAGCTCGTCGTTTAATAGGTGAAGTTTTTTTTTTTTTTATAGCAGATCTTCACGCCCGGGGACACCAAACGGCACCAGCTCAACGAAAAATAATAACAACAACAACAACAGCAGAGAAAACAACGCTGCTCTGGGCTGTGCCCCGTAACCTCTGTGTGCTTTGTGTCTTCTGTTTCTGATGAGTTCATTGGATTCGCACGTCAGAAAACTTGTACCCCCTTCTTAAAAACAAAAAAAAAAAAGAAAATAAACCACTTTGCACATATCTCTGTATTTGGAGTAAATGCTGAAAAAAGACGAGAGAGAGAGAACACGACCTAACACCATCAGCAACAACCAACATCATGACATCTCTCAACTCCGCCACCGGCGAACACGCATCGGAGGGCGCAGCGGCATGCCACCACCACGACTACCGCTTATACAGCACGACAGCGACTTCGCATCCTACGTTTGGCGGGACAACAACTTATGTCTTCTCTCATCGCTCCTTGCGCAATCCACGACGGTTTGCCAAGTGCCTTGAAGCTGCCAAGGCACACTGTGCAGCCCAAAACAGTCCCTCGCGCTCTTCTCCGCGATTTTCACCACCGCCGCCTCCGTCGTTACATCGGCAGCGCTGGTGCCGGCGATGCCCTTATGTGTTTCCCTTTGCCTTCGCACGACCGCCCACCCTCAGCGCTGCTGGGGATCATGACAACCCTGCGCGAGGGACTAATGCGTGTCGCACTCCACGCAGCGCAGAGTCCAAGGCGCAAGAAGAGCCGCACGCGTCGTCTGCCGCCCCGACCTCGACGCAAGAGCCTTTCTTCACTTCAGCCGTCACGCCGCAACAACACAGCAGTTCAGTGGACACAGCAACGAGGACTGCCGTGAAAGCCTCGACGACCGACACGCTTTCGACTCGGACGCCGCTACTGCTCATTCGGGATATACAGCTGCAGCTCAGCCGACTGCAGGCGTGCGTGGATGGGATGCAGATCGCCGGAACTCTCCCACCTGCTGCAACTGCAAGTCACACTTCTACTCTTTATGATGCTGCGGCAGCGGTACGTATGCACGATGCCACGTCTTCCGACATCGAGCCACTACCGGACTGTGAAGTGACAATGGGATGGGCGTCCGCTACGTCGATGCCGGCAGCTCTGTCCAGCCACAACACGGCAAAACTAGCGGAAGGGGAAGTTGCGGCAGCCGCTACCGTTACTGACGTAGTGGACGGTACAGGAGGGAACAAACCTGTCGAGGCAGTTTCCGCAGAAACGCAGGTGTCTCTTCGGGTGTCGGGTACACCGCCGGCGACGTCCGCGCTCACTCACGACGCAATTGCACGACCGCGGGAGTGTCCGCTCGACGTCATGCGGAACAAAGAGGGCGAGAGGCAGATGGACTTTGTAACATGTGAGGTGGCGACACCTTCAGCAGCCTCGACTCCGTTGAGCATTGCTTCCGCACACCGCCGCCACAGCAACAACAACAACAGAGATACTCGAAGTACTGGTGGGCTACCGCGGTACTTGAGTGACCAGTCGGCCCTCAGCGCCAGTACCCTCCCCAGCCAGACAACGGACGCCGCGAGTGCGATGCACGCGCTGGATCGTCAGCTGGAGCGCTTAAGCCAGCGCAGGTCCTGGATAGAGGCGGTGGAGGCGGCGGGCCGACACGCTTTCGTGGAGGGCGACGACGGACGCCCCGTAACGGCGCTGCAGCACCGCATGGTGCTCGTGGCGTCGTCGGCGACTTCACCTCTGCAGACATATCCGTCGTCACCAATGCGCGCCACCGCGCAGGCGAGACGTGAGGAGCAGGAAAAGGTGGCGGGAGGTGCGGCGACTCACCCTACTGCTGCTGCTGCTTGTGTAGCTGAACCTTCCGCAGTGAACCGTGCAGACCCTTATGGGATGCTGAGTGAGTACATGTGGCACCTCAAGTCTCCGCGGGAGGAAAGGGACTTGGCAGACGTCGCCGGGGCCACAGGTGAGGCGGGTGCGGTGGAGACATCGCTGCTCATCGCGTCGGGTACTTCGACCGCCAGCCCGTCTCTCGCCACAACCATGACGTTGTACGTCATGCCTGGCGAAGACCACGAACTGCTGCTGACGTCGCTTGTGTCATGCGAGGAGACGAAGAACGTAAACACGCTGCAGTACACCGCTACACCGCCTGCCTCACACAGTGCTGAGGAAGGAGTGCCAGAGGACCAGCGTGAGCATGTACGGGAACAACAGCAGCAAGCGCAGCAGCCACTGCCCGTAGGCACGGTGGCTCCTCTGGGGGTGGGTCTAGAAGAGGCTGAAAGGCAGGGAAGAACTGCCCTCGTGGGGGCGAGGGCCGAAGTGGCGGAGGTGCTGTCTAACGTACGCGACGTCGGCGCACGACCCAGGACTTCCTACCAACGCTTTCGCACCGTAATGTCACGGGCAGCGTCGTCAAATCCCGGCGTGAGAGCTGCTAGGGTGAAGGATGCTGATTTACAAGGAGCCGCGGCAGCGACGGCAACGGCGCCCACCGCCCTCGCCGGTGGAGCACCAAAGATAGCCACTGCTCAGGAGGACATTCGCCAGAGTCCTGCAGTTATAGCAAATGCGGTGAAGCCGCTGATGGTGGTGCCATCGACAGCGACGGAGGCTACGGACGATGCTGCTGCGGTAGGTTCAGCAGCGCACCGTGGCAGCAACAGCGGTCAGACTCGCCGCTCCGCCACCGTCAGCACTGGCGACCTCTCCGCCCCGTCTGGCCTCTCCTCGACAAGGCTTGTCGGCAGGAGCTTCCGCGACGCTCGTGGAGACGGTGCGGCTTCAGTCGAGGGACCGTCACCGGCGCATGTACCTCAGCCAACTCCAACTCCCCCACCAACATCGTCGTCTTCCACGTCCACAGGAGCGCGCTTGATGCAGCTGCCCGTGATACCAGGGGAGCTGCCCGAAGGGCTAACGCAGTACGGTGCAAATGGGTGTAATTCCAATGACCGTCGCCGTTTCAGTGAGAGTAGCTGGTGCACGGAGAGCATCTACTCACCCACTCGGGCTTTGGCACGGCCCGGCGCTCCCTCTCCTACCACCACCCCACATTGTTCCGTCTCCGTGTCTTGGGCCTCTGCAGCCTCGCCATCGCCGCCAGCTGCGACAGAGGCGGCGACGTCAGCCCCGCAGGACACTTCACCTCCGCCATGTCCGCCACCGCCGTCGCGAGCCACACAAAGAGCTAAGGCGCCCACGCTCTCGCCTGTGCTGCCTGCTTTGGCTGCTGCGCGACCCTCTACCGCTAATGTGATTTCCTCGAAGCTGAATAGCATGCGGCTCGCGCCGCAGCCGCACCGTCCCAGCAGCACTGACAGTCCGCTCACTTGGGTAGGCGGCACGTCTGTGCTGACGACGGGACAGTACCGCGTGTGGCGGAGCAGAGGAGCTTATCAAGCGACCCCGCCATTGCGCGTAATGTCTGCCTCTTCCAGCGATGGGTTTCGGCGGCCTAGCCCGTTGCCGTTCTCGAGGTCGGCCGGCGCGCCGCGCACCGCAGCGCGTCCATTCTCGTCATCATCCTCGTCGTCTCCGGTGCGCTTTGCGTCTCCCTAACGTGTGAACGACCATCGCTTCTCCTCGTTGTTACAGTTTTTTTTTTTTTTTGAACATGTGCATCACGCAGCTTCGTTTTTGTTAATACCGATGTAGACTTCTTTTTTTTTTTTGCTATCACCTTGAACTTGGTCTTCACTTTTGGGCTGTTTTTCTCTTTCTGACGCAGCGTTGACAGAGAGAAGTGGCGGTGAAACTTGCTAGCCTTTTTTTCTTGTATTTTACCTTACTTCTTCTTTTGGTCCTCTTTTTTTTTTTCTTCTGTTTTCCTCCTCTGATCGTGAGAGATAATATCTCACCTAAGTTCAGGCAGGGCTGGATGATTCGCTGGAAGGTGCTTCAGCTCGGGGCCACGGTTTCTTTTTTTTTTCCGGGGGAGGGGGGATTTGCTTTCTCTCTCTTCCTCTCTGCGTGGCCTGCCATCACAAGCAAACACCCAGTAAACCTTGTGCACATCTTCTATTCGTCCTCTTTTTTGTTTTTGTCGTTTAAAAAAAAAAAAAAAAGAGAAACGAAAAGAACTGTGTGTATACCCCCTACACACACACACGTCTTGCACGACTCGTGTTTTGCCTCCTTTTTCTCCCCCTCTTTATTGTCGATGTAGTATGGAATCACGCTGTAAGCTCTGTCTTCAATGACACTAATGAAGTAAAAGTAAAAAATAAAGAAAAAAAAAGACGGAAATGAATCATGATGACTTGGCGGTTGGCGAGCTGGTCGAGATGGAAATTGTCCTTCTCATTTTTTTTTTTTTTTTTAGCCGGGAATATGCGAGTAAGAGCCAGAATGGCTTCTTTACCCAATGGAGCCTTTTAACTCTGGCATCGTGACCTACTTTTCGAACGAAGTTACTCTCTTTTTGTGTCCTGCTTTTTTTTTTTTCTTTTCCTTTTATCAATTGAGTTCTGAATGTACCTTCAGCTTTGTTTTGGTACCCTGCATCTTTTTCCTTCTTTCTTTTTTGTGTGCTGGACAATAAGAGCAGCTGTCTATTTATTATTATTATTTTTTTAATTCTCGAATTATCTGCATCACTTCTATTATCATCATCGTTGACATCCAACTGCTCTACAGTACATTCCTACACACAGAAGAAAGAAAAAGGTAAAACTAAAACAAAACAACAACAACAACAAGGCACGTCGAAGTGCTAGTCTAGTTATACACAAACGCCTATAGAAGCATTTGCCGGAGGAGCACCACACATACACCCACACGCACATACATACACGCACTTTTAGCTCAACATGATTTTAGAAGGTGCACCCGTGACAGGGCTGACACTCCTCATTTCCACCGTGTCCTCGGCCATGGTGCGTGGGCAGTTCACGCGCTACCGCACTGCTGCCTTCGCGGCGAGCACCCCGCAGGCCCCTCTCAGCAACTACACCCTTTTCAAGCGTCTCCTGCTGGAGAGCCTGCCCATCGGCCCTCTTGGCTTTTCCCTTTTTGATGTTTGCCTCGCCATTCACCTCCTCTACCAGTTTCGCACACTGGAGCGTCGCTGGGGCTCGAACACGTTTCTCGCCTTTCTGCTGAGCTCTTCAGCACTGGGTGTCGGCGCGACGCAGTGGCTCGTCACGGAGAGCAGTACACGGCAGCTCTCACTTGACGCGGTGCGCATCTTCTCCGCCGTTGGCGTCCTCGTCCCACTCACTGCGTTGCTGACGCGCTACGTGCGCGAGGTACCGTCCCTCCACGTGCTGGTGAAACGCGTCCCAGGCACAAGCATCGCTGTGACGGAGAAGGCGCTCGTGCTGCTCCCGCTGATGAAGCTCGTGCTCAATCCTAACACCAGGATCGACCGCCAGACCTATCGGCGGGCAGCGGTGGTGGTTGATGTTGGGCTGTGGACGCGACTGCTGTGCACGCTGATCGGCTTTCTCTTTGCGACCTTCTCGACTCGCTCCTTCACGCTGCGGTGGTGGTTAGTTTTGTTTACCAAGTACGTCTGCCGCCCTCTTCTGCGCTTTCTTCGCCCGCTGACGGAAATCCTCTTTGGTGCCTCCTTCACGGTCGACCACGCCACGCCGCGGCACCGGCAACCACACGGCAACGCCTCCTTCGACTTCGACGGCGACGGCAACAGAGGAACGGCGACGGTAGTGGATGATGGCCGATATGTGGTGGAGAGCTTGACAGGCGGGAGTGCGCTGCAGGAAGTGCGGGCTCGCGCGCGTGCACGACGACAAGCACAGAGACGTGTGGGAGCGTCTGCTACTGCTGGTGGTGGTGCTACTGCCGCAGCCTCGTCTTCTTCGCAGGTTCTTCGTAGTCCGCAGGAGGAGGCCGTACGGGCTTCGGCGGTCGCCACCATAGAGGCGCTGGGGCTGCCGGTGGGTCGTGATGAGATTATGGCGGCGTTAGACATGACAGACGGCAACGTGGAGACGGCGGTGCACGTGCTGCTGGGGAATTAAACTAAACAAAACGAGGTGGCTAAGAAAAACAAAAAGAGAAAATACCAGTGTGCGAAAAAAAAAACGAGGTGAAGTGTGTTATTGCTGCTTTCTTGTTTTTTTTTTTTTTGTTTACTGGTTTCATCATGGCGGTGAAGTCGCGGTGACACTTGTATTTGTCTCTCTCTATCACTATCAACTTCTTTTCGAGGTACGTGTGTGTATATATATATACTCTCTTTTTTTTTTTTTTGTCGTTGCTTGCACACGAAGCAGTCCTGATGACAACTCGACCATAGCAAACAAGTAACGACGACAACAACAACGAAAAAACGACAAAAAAAAAAAAGACTGAGTCTTTAGGGAAGAGAGATTTGGTCTCTTCTTCCCTTTCCTCGTTCGGAGGTGAAGTTATGTGGGCGAGAAGCTGTGGCAACGCTTTCAATATATCTATTTTTAGTGCCTGCTTGAAGTCTGTCAAACTCACCTCGCTCTTACCCAGTCTAACATGAAGATACATATATATATATATATATATATATATAAGCGGTTGTATGTGTCCTTCTGGTTTCATTCCTTATGCTCGTGAAGATAGCCACACCCTTGAAACAGCAGGCGTTGACAAGAGGCAGAAAAGATGACCGGCGACGCCTGTAGTAGTAGGTGTGCTTACCCTGTACGTGTCTTTCTTTTTCCGGCTTCTCTCTTTTTTTTCTTTTTTTTTTTTACACTTTACCGCTTTAAGGTTGGCCTATCAGAACAGTGTTTGCATTTCAAACAGCAACAACAATAGTAAACAAGAAGTCCTTTTTTTCATCGACATCTACCTTTGAAGCTTCAATTTGCTTTTCTTTTTGTTTTGTTTGCAGAAGTCGACATTTCGAAAGAAGGTCGTCGCCGCCGCGGGTATTTGAAATAACAATAGTAAAACAAAAGAAAAGAGAAAAAAGAAGTGAGCAGTCAAGCAGGTCAAAACAGTTGCGGCTAAATGGAGGCATCCATTGCACGGCTGCGGGCGTCGCTGGGCGACGTACTTCGGTACTACCCGATGGTGCTACGTAACGGTTTCATGAGCAGCTCCTCCTCCTCCTCCGCTGCCGCTGCCTCCTGCCACGACGCTTCTGCGGATGCGGTAGGCATGTCGTTGATGGCACACGCGGCTACTTCGTGGCCTGCCGACGACGCCGATGACATGGCGGACGCAGTGGAGGGTTTTTTGACGGAGCTGACCCGTGTCCTCTCCATCGGCCTTTGCGAGGGCGACGGCTTCGAGCTGTGGTCGGTGCTCGAGTTACTCGAGTGCGTGCCGGATCGTGTGCAGGCAGCGGCAGAGGCGGAAGTGCGCAGTCCCATTCCCAAGTCATTGGCAACTTCTCCAGCACCTGTAAAGAAGGCACCAACAACAGCCGCAGCAGATTCTCGCAGTCAAGTCTCCGCAGTGGCTCGTCGCGGTGCTCTACAGCAGACATCGCCTGCTGTAGCAGCTGCGCCCCACACCGCCACGAACGCGACGACGTCAAAGCTGACCGCAGCCCCACAGGACACTGCTCAAGGAGACGTGCGAACGGGCGAAGCAGCGGACGAGGGTGGCAGCACGTCGTGGCGCCACCATCTCTCGCGATTTCACTTCGCCTCGCAGCTGGTGTACATGGTCCGCTCCACCTTTCCTGCGGCACCGCATGCGTTACAGACACGTATTCTACTCCGTCTCGCACTAAATCAGGGCTGTCTGCTTGCTTCGTTGGAGTTGCTGCGGTGGTGGTGCCGCACGGAGCTCGACAGCTTCTACGCGAGCAGCGGAAGTCGCCAGCGGACGTCGCAGGGACGACGAACATCCTCGGAGTCTGAAAGAGAAAAAGGAGCAGTTTCTCCGCTCAGTACAGTCGATAACAACAACAGCAGCAGCAGCAGCGGTGGTGGTGGTGGTGGTGCACTGCTGACGCAGCCTGACGTTGACAGTGACGTCTGGAATTCGTTTGTTGCCGCTATCGCCCCCGTGGCCGGCCCACCCGCGCTGGAAATCGCCGCGGGCGCCCCCAGAACGGCGGCCCTGCCCTTTCACCTGCAACTTTTCGTGGCCGGCCTGGACGACGGCTCCGCCGCGTCGTTAGAGTTCTACACGCAGCTGCAGAGTTACGTGCAGGGACGGCGGTCAACGCGGCCGTCGGCGTTGGTGTGCTACAGGGCAAGTCAACAACGATGCACACGGGGGACGGATGCGTCTGCCACAGCACCTCCTTTTTCTTTTCTTTCAGGTGTTGACACAGCTGCTGGCTCGCCGGCGCGGCGGCGTGCGTCTGCGGCACCGGCACAACAGCATGTTCTGCAAGTGGAAGCGTTACCGATCTCTAGAGTCAAGTCCACCAGCAGCAACGACAGCGCAGCACTGCCGCGACGTGACAACAGCGGCGTGGGAGGCGTGGCCGACACAACACTCACTTCACAGGAGGACAGCAGCAACTGCACTTCGACCCGTCAACGCCAGCGTCGGCACCATCGTCGTCGCAAGCACCTCACGCGCTCAGATGCCACGGAGGAAGGGGCAAACGCAGGCATGATGGGCGGCGACACTTACGGCGACGAAGCGAGCAGCACACAGACTCGCTCCTTCTCCTCACCGTCGTCGACGTCGCCCGCGACGTCACCGTCGTTGACGCGGTGCCCGCCTTCTCACTGCTCGTCTTCTTCTGTTGTGTCCTCGCAGGCGCGGCGTCACCGCCGACACCGCCGGCCAGTAGCGTCGTCGTCGCCGCAGCAGCAGCAGGAGCAGCTAAACGACACCGTCGTCCCTTTAGAACCCTGTGCTGCGACGAAGACAGCGCACGAGAAGGAAGCCACGGAAGCGCGTGAACGAAATCTTTGCTCTGATTCGAGAAGTGGCGGTGTTTCCCCTTTATGCTCTCACGCGGCTCACGTCACGAGTCGCAAGGGGGAGGTCGACGCATCCGCGTCGTCGCTGTCGCCGGAGTTGGCGGAGTTGCAGGCGCGTGCGCTTCAGTGCTGGGCCGTCGCAGTCGCCCACGCGGAGTCGCAGGAGCGAAGACGTCTAGGTGCGCGAGACGTCGACGCAAACGGCACTGCAGCTGTCCAGTAACATCATCGTTTTTTTTTTTTTTTGAAGATCGAAGATGTCTTTTTTTTTTGTTATTTTCTCCTCTTTTTACTTCCCTGCTCCTTTGTACTTTTTAGCATTCTATGGAAAATACGAAGGAATTACATTGGTGATGAAGAAATAGTGTCTCGCGTGTATACTATGCGTTTTTATTTGCCTGTGATTTTGCAGATCACTTACTGAAGAGGAGCTGCGAGCACGCGGCGATTCATCTTTTGGAAAGCCAGAATCTGTCTCGCTTTACCTCTTCTTTCATGCGGACAACATCACACGCTTCTCTCACTTTTTTTTTTTTTGAGCGCAACACGCTCTGATGTAATCAGCGCCTGCACGTTGTGCACCAACGCACGATAACAACGCCGTTTCAACACGTGCTTTTTTTTTTTTTCCTGACAGCGCACCTCGGAGGAAAGCGGAGGTCTCCCCTAGTAATTTAATGCAAGTATATTGGTAGTCTCTGCTGCTCGTCTCTCACCATCATTTACGCGTGGAGAAGAAAAGCAAAAACAAAAAGAGAAGAAAAAAAAAAAAAAAGTCAGATTGGTCAAGAAACGCTCACGGATTTCTTTACAGGACTGGCTGCTCCTTTTTTTTTCTCCTCTATTTTCTTGTTTTCCTTCCATTTGTATTGCTCATCAAAAGTAGTAGTTTGAGCTTAGACCCTTAGTATCTATATATACATATATATATATTCACTTATTTATTTATTTCTTCGACTAGCAAACCATGGCGGACGCAATCAAGTCAGCCGCGGAGCGCACCTCGAAGAGTGTGCGCCACACCTACCGCCGTCACCGCACGGCGTGTCTCGTTGCTGCTGGCGCCGTCGGCACCTACGCTACGCTGAAGACAATGTGGCTCATGTACGGTGTCTGGGCGAAGGCAAAGACGAACAAGATGTTCCGCGCTCTGGAGGTCGGCATGGTGCACCTCTTCATCCACCCGCGCTGGTCGCACGGGCCAAACCTGTTCCCGCACTGCGTGAAGGTGGAGTGCTTCCTGCGACTTGCGAAGATTCCATACGTGGCTCACTTCACGAATGAGGTGAGCATGTCCCCCAATGGGCGGTTACCTTTTATTGTGCACAACGGCACCGTGCTGGCGGACGGCGAGTTTATTATTCAGTATCTGACGGAGACGCTCGGGGTGACGATGAACAACGGCCTCACTGCGCAGGACCACGCTCGCGGCTTGATGGTGCGTCGCATGGTAGAGACGTCCATCAACTATGGGCTGAACCGGACCACCTTCGTAGACTACCCCCGGTACATGGCAGACATGTTCTCGAAGGAATATGCGCTGGAGCCGATCATGTCCAGCATTCTTGTGCGCGGTATGCGTAATGCCACAATTCGCGTGCTGAACGCCGTGGGCTACAGCACGCTATCGCAGGGGCAGTACGAGGAGGAGTTCATGCGCGATGTGCAGTCGCTGGAGACTTTTCTGCAAGACAAAGAGTTTCTTTTTGGCGCACAGCCGACGACGTACGACTGTTCCGTCTACGCGTGGCTGCAGGTGGCACTCGAGTTTGGGCCGAACGGCAACGGACTCACGTACCTGTACAACAGTGTTCCGCTTCGCAACTACGTGGACCGCATGTCAAAGCTCGCCTTTCCGGACTTCAGCGAGCTGCGCACGGCGAAGGCGACACAGCGCTACATCACTGCTGCTTAGTTGGATACGGGGTAGGGGGTGGGGGAAGGAAAGAAAGAGTGAGCGGGGCGATCACGCTAGAATGAAGATTTGCTCCTTTTGCTCTTTTTGTAATCACGTATGCTGAAGTGGAGCCACACACACACACATACGATTTCTTTTGACTCAGTGGCTACGAACAAGAGGTTCGCTTTTTTTTTTCATTCATTTTCTGTTGTCTGTCAGACGTTTTTTCATTTTATTGTCTTATTGTTCAGAGTACGCTGATAGCCTTTAGGATTTGCTTTACTGGCAAGGTGCCGCGAAACAAAAATAAATCGAGGTGATTTTTTTCTCATTTCTCATAGTTCATAATAGTTCCTCCACAATAGTAAGGCACTGTACTTAGAAGGCGCTTAAACGAAGCACGCACATACCCTTTTTTTCTCTGGGGGGCAGCGCTTGCCCGGTGCCCCATCTATTTGGGTCATGTACGTACACAACTTGTAAAGCAATTGTGTTTGGATGGACGCGGTCAAACACTCTTTGAGAACGAATTCAAAGCACGGTTGCTTTCGCTGTCTTCCTTTAAAAGTACTGTCTTCTTTTTTTTTTTTCAACGCATTTCTTTTTTTTTTTTTTTGCACATAGAAGTCGTTTTTTTTTTTTTGGAAAACTGAGTTCCTTTTGCGGATCTTCTTTGTTTTTATTGTATGTGTTTCGGTGTTTTTTTTTCCACCTTTGATTTTATGTTGACGTACGTACTGTGTGTGTGTTTGTGTGCGTGCGGAGGCCTCTGCGTGCTCTCGTCCTTGGTCGTGCTGCGTTTTTTTTTTTTCGTAACCCTTCATGTGTGTTTATTATTATTATTATTCTCTTTTTTCCTTTTAACACGCTCTGCACACACACACGATAGCTTTCTCAGTGTTTGCCTGTTTTACTGCCTGTGTTTTTCGTACATTATCGACTCTGTATATCGACCTTGTGACAAAAAAAAAAACGTTTTTTTTCTTCTGTGGTCTTTGAGACATTTCCTGTGTGCTATTTTTGTTTGTTCTTCACAGCTGTCTCCCTCTCTTTTTTTTTTTTTTCTATGTCATTGCATTTTCATGAATGTACTCATTAAAAGAGAAAAAAAAAAAAGAACATAGCGGTCTTTAAAAAAAAGAAGAAGAACAATACAATACAGAAAATAAGCCATTCTACAAACGGAAACTTCGGCTTTTTTTTTTTAAATTTAACTATCTGCAAGAATCCCCCTCTGTTTCTCTCAGCTTCCCTTCCCTCCTTCCTAGTCATACCGTTCTTATATTTCAGGTAACACAAAAGACAAATTGCCATTTGCCAGGCCTTTCTCGGAGGTTTCTTACCTTCACTCGGAAGTAGTGATGAAGACGAAGAAAAAAAAAAAAAAAACGATGAACGAATTCGTTTTTTATTCTCCTTTTTTCTTCCTTTGACTCTTCGTGCACACGCAACACCACTTGTCTCAGCTTTACTTCTGCTTTTTTCTCTTTTTTACCTCCTCTTTTCTTTTTTTTTTTTCTCCTCATACCCACGACTTGTGTGTCTTAAAACTGATTTCAACACACGCCTTACAATATATATATATATATATATATATATATATATATATATGTACTTTCCCCCTTCATCATTGTCTTTCTTTTTTTTGTTTTTTAATTTCTACTGTTATAGCTCACCTTAGTGCACTGTTGACGACGCAGCTTCTATTACTATTATTTGGATCAGCTTTCCTCTCTTATTATCTTAGCTCTCCTCTACTTCTACTCCGTCTCCAAATCCAAAGATGCTCCGTGGCGCGATTGCTGTTGGTACGGCTACCACGATCTTCGTTGCGCCGATGGTGGCGATGATGGCTGCATGCAAGCGTCAAGCGCAAGCGAAGGCTAATGCGCATGCGCATGCGGCGACGAATGACCATAGCAACTAGTAAGTACACACACACAAAAAAAATGAAAACACTATTGGCATGGAGCAATGTTGCTTGTAGCCTTCAAACACCTATGCATAAGCAGATGCGCATCTTTTTCTTTCTATATATTTCATTTTTGCTGCGGACAATTATGCTGGCAGGGCTTTCCTCTTTTTTTTTTTTTTTGATCCCACAGTGTGAAGATGGGAAAAGCAAAAAAAAAAGTCAGCTGACAGCTTCATCTCGCTTAGCCTTTCTCATTAATATTATTATTATTTGTCTTAGCAATTACGCGGGGAGAAAATCCATCAAAACACACAAAAAAGTGAGATTTCGCGTTTCTGTTTGAATTCGCGCTACTATCTACAGCTGACCGGAGGCCAATTCGATGTTTTACACCCACGTATATATAAACAACAACAACCAAAAAAAAAAAAAAAGTAGGGCCTTTCGCTCTACTTTATCAGTTTTTTTTTTCTCCTCCCTGCGGGCAACTGCAGCAAAAAGCGATGTCGCGCGAATTCATCCAGATATACAAAAACTGAAGGATGTCCAAGATCAGAATTGCACAAGTATAGTGATGACCTTTGCTTTCTTTTCCTTAGCTGTTTTTTTTATTTTTATTTTTGAGGCCTAGAAGATCATTGCTCTGTTCTTGCTCCGTTTGCCTTGTTTGGTATCGATGTTTCGCTTTTTTTTTTTCTTTTCTTTTTAGTGTTTTTTTTCTTTCCGAAATTACTGAAGATGAACTCTCTTTCCTGTATATATATATATATTTTTTGACTACCCTCTATTGACAGCGTTTGACGCGGCAGAGATCGGGTTTCGTGACGCTGGTGGTCGTTGACTTCAGAACATGACAGACGCTTCGCAATAGAGGCGCAAAAAAAAAAAAGAAGGAAAAAAGGGTGCGGCTTGTCATTTACGAAGGATGCCGAAACACATACGCAAGCAAAAAAAAAAAAAACAACATTTTCTGGTTTTCTGTTTTTTTTTTTTCACTTCCTCTTTCTTCGTTTCCCTTGCCCTTTCTTTATTACTATTGTCTTCTTTTTTTTCTCCCTTAGAGAGGTAACGCTGTTATAACGCCATAACGTGAAAGCACACACTTACACGCACCGCTAAAAAGAGGCTTCTCCACTGTTTAATGCGGGTGTGCTGAGTCGCGAAAAAAAAAAAAAGAGAATATTTGACATACGTGCTCTCCATTAGCCCTCGTTTTCTTTACAAGGAGCAGTAGAATCATAAGAAAGAACGAAATTGCAGCAGTAATTTTGCACGGAAGGTTGTAGAACAGTCCACAGTTGCGTCATCACCACAATCCAATAGTCTTTTTTTCCCCCTCTTATACCTAGCAGAGCTATCAATAGCACCAAAGTACTTTCTGACGTGCACTAAACCAGTCCATTCTGTTGAGTGAGTAAGCTGACCAACCCAACTACGGCAAGTAGGTTCTCGAAAGGAAAGTCAAGTAGAGTTTTGGTGGAAGCTCTGTTGTTGTTTTTTTTTTTTCTCTTTTATCTTTGCTTCAAAAAGCGCCTCTTCCCTCATATTTCGTACAAACGAGGCCGAACACCTCCATTGAAACGCAGTTTTCTTCTTTGGTTTACCTTTTCCCTCTTTTTATTTATTTATTTATTTCCATAGTATTAGCAGAGGAACATCATTTTTTTCTTTTCTTCTTTTTTTTTAGAGCTGGTCTTTTTCATCCAGACATCGTCATTACTTTTTTTTTTTCGTTTTGTGCTTTTTTTTTTCCTATTCAACATAGAATACAATTGCGAAAGCAGTATTAAAAAAAAAAAAAGAAGGAGAAAAGGTGCTATTGAATACGAACGATCATGAGTGAGGTCGACATTGCGGCTCCGGCAATGCCGGTTATCCCAGCTGGCACGCCAAGCAGCCTTGGTCCCTCCGTACGCGAGGGCACCATCGCCGTCACTAAAGCCTTTGGCCCGAAGACCGCTACCCACGTCTCCGCAGCAGAGCTGGCGGCACGGGAGCGCGCGAAGTTGCTGGCAAACACCGAGCAGAACAGCCTCAACAGCCTCGGCCCGGATGGCCTACGTCCCTCCGTTCGTGAATCGACCATTGCCATGACGGAGCAACACGGCCCCAAGGTAGCGAACCACATTCCACCCAGCGAGCTGCCCAAGTCGCAGACAGCGTTGCCGCAGGTCAGCCGACCAACTCGCTATCCGGAGGGGCCGTTTGAGAAAGCAACGACTGCACCGGCGGTCACAGAAGCACCGACTGCCGCTGCTCCTCCTGCGGTGGCTCCGGCCGTGGTGGAAGCAGCACCTGAAGTCACGACTGCACCGGCGGTCACGGAGGCTCCTGTCGTGGTGGAGGGCTCGTTGCGGGATGCGGAGGGTCGGCTGCCGTCCGTGCGTGAAAGCACCATTGCCGCAACTAAGCAGAACGGACCGAAGGTGGCCCACCACGTCCCAGCCAACGAGTTGCCGGCTGCGCAGACGGCCATCGCGGAGGTGGAGCAGCCGGCCGCCGGCGTGGCGCGCTCCTCGGTGGCGTCGATGGCGGCGGCTACCGTCGCGACAGTCGTCGGCCCGCGTGTCGAGGTGGCAGAAGCGCCCGTGCCAGCGGTGGCGGAGTTGGTGATCCGCGACACCAATGGCCGCCTGCCCTCCGTCCGCGAGTCGACGATCGCTATGACGCAGAAGTACGGCCCGAAACAGCCAAACCACATTCCTCCGGGTGGGCTGAACAAGCCAGCTGCTGCGGCGGTGACGGCGGCACCAGTGGCGACGCCAGTGGCGCCGGTGATGGCGCCGCCAGAGAAAGCGGGAGCGCAGCTCGTGAAGGCCGCTCCTGTGACGAAGGTACACGTCCAGGCGGACCATCGCCTGCACGCCGTCACGGTGCCCGCCGCGAAGAACGTGCAGCACGTTGGCAGCGGCTCCCTCCTCGCCAAGCCGATCCGCGAGTGGGACAAGCAGGATTTGAAGCAGGCCGCCACCCAAGTCATGGAGAACAAAGTTGTCATGACCGCGTTGGCTGTCGGTGCGGCTGCGCTCACCGTCTTCTCCGTCTACAAGGGGGTCGAGATGTACAACCGCTACCGCCTGGGCCAGAGCATCGCTGAGGTGGAGCGGGAGAAGCCCGCAGTCGTGCATCTGTACATTCACCGCCGCTCCCCGCTAGCGCCGAGCGTGTCGATTCCGTGCACCTGGATCGAGACGCTGCTGCGGCTGGCCCGCGTGCCGTACGAGGCGCACGTCATCTCCGACCCCTCCGTCTCCCCGAATGGTGAGCTACCCTTCGTCGTCTTCAGCGGCCTGCGCGTTGCCGGGGCGCAGGACATCATTGACGCCCTGGCGCGTGATTTGGACGTCAGCCTTGACCGCGACTTGTCGCGCGAGGACCAGGCAACGGGTGTGGCGCTGCTGTCAGCGGTGCGCTACAGCCTCACACGGGGCTACATGCGCTCCGTCCACGTTGACCGACCGGACGTGATGCGGCCCTACTACAGCGAGATGAACCGTACGCCGGACTGGGTGACGCGGTTCGCGCTGCGCCGCATGCAACGACGGCTTTCCGATGTGAACGACACGAGCGGGTACAGCCAGCTCTCGTCGGCGCAGTACGTGCACGAGCTGCTGCGTGACGTGCGGGCGATTGAGGCGCTGCTGGAGCACCACACCTACCTCTTCAGCAGCGACTACCCCTGCTCCTACGACTGCGCCTTGTACGCGTGGCTGCTGCCGGTGGTTGCGATGGAGGACGCAGCGGAGGTGAACGAGGCCTTTGCCTACATTGTGGAGAGCGAGCTGCTGACTAATTTTGTACGGCGCATGACGGAGCTGGCCTTCCCTGACCTGGACGAGCTCGTCTACGGGCAACTGGAGGAAGGGGAGGAGACGGAGGCGGCGTCGCAGCAGCACAGCGTCACCTCGGAGGACGAACACACGCCCGCCTCGCGTGAGCAGTCAAGGGTGCAAGTGTCATCGTCGTCGGTGAAGCGGCCTCGCATGCGACTCTCCGAGTCTCTGCGCCGCACTGCGGATCCAGCATCAGTGGCAGAGTCGACGGCGGAGCCAGCGGCGGGAACGGAGTGGGAGGAGGAGGCGGACTCGCTGGCACGGCCCTCGCAGCGCGAGGTGCGGTTGCCTGGTGAACACTAAACTAAAAAAAAAAAAACACCGTCGAACGAGCAGATGCACACAAATTAACTGTGCTTGAGCATGTACAACATGTTGAAGCGCTTTAAAACTGGATATGAGAGATGTTCTTTCTTTCTCTTTCTCTTTTCTTATTTTGTCTGTTGAGCCTACTGTGTGAGAGAACGTGCTTTTTTTTTTTTTCCTTCTTCATCCCATTCTCTCTCTGTATATATGTGTGCATATATATCGGTGTTGCTGTGATGTGTTTTTCTTTTCTTTACTTTTCTTTTAGAGAATCAGTCTTCCTATGTGCTTTTGGTCGTCTACTGCTAGTACTTTTTTTTTTATTGTTCCGGCTTGTGCCCAGACTCTCAAGAAACAGACATCAAAAAAAAAAAAAAACGCTAATAATGATAAAGAACAACTTGTTGTTGCTTTTTTTTTTTCTGTTGTTGTTCTCTTCACGTTCTTTGGGTGAATAACTTGGAGTATTATGTAGCATTACACACACAAAAAAAAAAAAAAACAGCTTTTTTTTTTTTTGCGTGTGATGTACTTTACTTTTAACAAATGTAGGCTCTTTTTTTTTTTTTCTGGATGATCTTGAAAAATGTCTGGCCTACATATCAGTATTTTTGTCTACATGTTTATATACTCACACGTGTGTTTCTTTATGTTACCTTTTTTTTTTTTTCTGTTATGGCGAATTGCTGTTTTTTTTTCTTCGCTTATCCTCGATTTTCTCACCTCTGTTTTTGCTTTCGCTTTTTTTGTTTACAAGAAAGTAAGGAAAAGAAGTGTCTTTTTAATCCTGCTCCTACTGCTTCTCGATAACATGCTATGTGATTGGCGGTCTAGCCACACACACGAGGTACCGCTGCGTGGTTGCGCTTCTCGACACTGATGAGCAGTTGCGCGAGAATGCGCTGAGCATCCTTATGACAAGGACAGGCAACACGCATTGGTTTTTCTTGACTGCTTTCGGTGTGAAGGTGTTCTCACAAAACGGAAGATGCACGTGTATTCGCTCTTCCTGTCTCTTTGCGATGTTGCATTTTTTTTTTTTTTTGGCTTGCTTTTAATTCAATACTCAACACCTCTTCGTCTGCTTTCGCAACCGGACTTAATCATCCCATCGGTCCTTTGCCAACGCAAAAAAAAAAAAATGAAGAAGACTAGACAAGGCTCAACAAATCGTTTACATCTTTCTTTAAGTTCGTCTCTTACTAAGCAGCAAGAGAAGAAAACAAGAACAACAACAACAAAAAAAAAAAGAAAAAGAGGAAGGGAAGCAGCGTCGTCAACAACAAGTACCTTCCGGTCTTTTGGTTTTTTTTGCCCCCCCCCCCCTCCCCGCCATAATGTCCTCCCACAATCAGAAGCAGATCAACGAGGCGGCTGCGGAAGCGATGCGCGCCGCCGACGACTCGCAGCAGGAATATCCAACGGAGGAGCCGTCTGTGAAGTCCGCGGAGGAAAGGCGTCGCGACGAGGTGGTCGCGGAGGCTGCAGCAGATGCAATGCGCCGCGCTGACGATGCCTACGAGTGCGACGACGATGAGCTGTAAAAAAAAAAACACAAAAAAACACAAAAGGGGGGAAAAAGAAAAAGAAAAGTACTTTCGATTTATCCGGTTTATTTTGTTTAGTTGCACACGATAACATATTTTTAGTCTCTTTTTTTTTTCTGTTTTTTTTTTTTTTTTTTAGTGTTGTCTCACAAAGGTACGAGGCACAAACAGTATACATGCGTGTCGGTGCAGTTAAAGAGGAAACAGTAACGAACAATAACAGCAGTTTTGCCAGAGAGGTGCTTCCCTCATGTGCCGGCTAGCTCACGATAAAGGCGCAATCCGCATCGGAGGAGCGACAGCACCGTTTTTTCTCTTTTTCTTTCATGGACCTTTCATTGACTGTTTCCTCTCTTTTTTCAAAAACCAAAGTTATATGCTATATACACATTTTTTTTTTTAACGTCTATACACCCAACCTGACCTTTTTGTATCGAATCTGCTGCGTTTCCATGCCTTTCCACGCTTTTTATCGATCGTGGCATATCGCAAATGCTAATGACAGTTTCCTCTTCTTTTTTTTTTTTAAGCATCACCTGTCCCCTTTACAGAAGAGAAGAGGGGGAAAAAACCCCTTTTTTTTCCCAACTTTTTTCCGTGTTTAAGCAGGACAGCGCTTTAGTCAGAAAAACGATGACGACAACAGAAAAGAACACGCAGTAGAAGAACTCGACTTTGCTTCGCAGTGCTTTTCGCAGTAGTGTTCTGCATGATGTGGTGATTACTTCATAAAAATGACACGCTTGCCATCAGCTTTGAAGTACCTTTGTGGTTTACATGAGAGGAGACGACGTCCGGGGAACAGTCCGTCTCTCGCCTTGATTCTCTTGAGCCAACAGCATGATATATGTGCATAGTTCTGTGTGCGTGCTCTCACCTTGCTTGTGCTGTGTTGGAGTCAACTATGTATATTTCGCAGTGATGTGTATGGGCTCGGCAAAACCCAGCATTCTTCCTCTCGCTTTGTACCCGGTTCTTCTAAGTTGCACTTAGTTTTCAGTTTTTTTTTCTATAGCTCCTTCAGTCATTTATTTGTGAGAATTAGAAAAAAGGTAAAGCCACTTTTTTTTCTCTTCACACTCGCTGTTAATGTCGTCGAGTGCTGTCGCCCCTTCCCCCGCAGCGTCCTCTGCTGGCGCTGACGCCGTCGCCCCCACTGGCAAGCCCATTTTCACCATTGAGGAGTTTTACCCCGTCTTCTTCTCAGCCTGGGAGCGTGAGACGGGACAGTGCAGCATCTGCTGTAATCAAGTCGAGGGCCCCTGCGTCGTCTGCCAGAGCAACGCGGAGGTGACGTCGGCGGAGTGTGGCATCACGTGGGGCGAGTGCGGGCACGCCTTCCACACCCACTGCATCGAGAAGTGGCTCAAGACGCGGCGCGTGTGTCCGCTGGACAACAAGGAGTGGGTGGACCGTTCGGACTGGAATAACTCGGCGACTATTTAAGGCAACTACCCTCATGAAGAAGGGAAGGAGAGAGAAGAAGAAAAAAAGCACAGGAAAGACAATATCGGTAAAGACGTGCTTTCCCGGTTTCTGTTTTTTTTTTTTTTAGTTTTGATTTCAGCTTTCGTTATTCGACATTTGACCATTGGTTATTTCTTTTTTTTTTTTCTGGATTCTCTGTAAATACAGAACAGACGCACGAAATAACGTAAGCAACGTGGGGCATGAATGAAAGAGAGACGGGGTGGGAGAGCCTTCGCGTTCCTGCATCACTGTGTGTCAAGGGGGTTTTCGCAGTGTGCACCACAACTTATTTGGCAAGCCTTCCAAAAAAAAAAAAAAAAAGAAAACTGCTTTAATGATGTCCGGCTCTATCTTCTGTCACACTTTCCAGGATAAACTCTTAACAGAAATACGCACTTATACGTGTACATATGTACGTTATATATTGATGAAAAGCGTCTTTCCTCTTCAAGCAGTATCTTCTCTCAGACCGTTATAAGCTTCTCCTTTTCTTTTTGCTTCTTATTTCGTTGTCCTTCTATGGCTTTGCCACACAAATACACACATATGCATATACAGATATACGTGCATACATTACACGTGGCTCACACGCGCTTTAGAATACGTCATAATGGGTCGTTTACCAAAGCTGAGATTTCACAGCCACGGCGGGTCACACGAAAGCCCGCCTCCCCCGGAAGAGAAGTCCTACAAGGCCCTCTTCCAAGCGGCGGTGACGGCGGTGACGGAGCAGCTGAAGCGGCTGCAGCCGCTGCACCGGCAGATTGCCATCGGCACGGCTGCCGTCGTCGGCCTCGTCGTGGTCTGCAAGACCGCCTCGCACGTTCACACGCTGGTGCAGCGTCGCCGCCGCCAGCAGTTTCTGCGGCGGTGCGAGCAGGACGGCGAGCTGCATTTCTTTATGCTGCCCCGCTCTCCATGGTCGCCGAGTCTCTCACCGGCCTGCACGCGCGTGGAAGCCTATTTGCGCGTGAACGGCATCCCCTACAAGGCTGTAGAGACGATCGATCCCAACGGCTCCCCAAGCGGCGAGCTGCCCTTTCTTGTGTACAAGGGCAGACGCGTCGATCAGCTGCCCCGCATCTTTGACTTTCTGGCGGCGGAGTTCACCGTAACGATGGACGACGCCCTCACGCGGGAGGAACGCGCAATTGGCGCTGCGCTGCGCCGCACCCTCGAGTACAGCATGGAGCGCTTTCTTTATCGCACCGTCTTCGTCGACCACCCAACGCTGGCGGTCACGCAGATCGCGCGGGCGCTGCATATTTCAGAGCTGCGTGCGCGTCTGGCGGTGCGCGGGTACGCGAAGCAGGTGCAGCAGCGTCTCACGATCACGGCGTACGGGGCACTGATCAGTGAGCAGTACGAAAACGAGTTTCTACGCGACTGCGAGGCGCTGGAGACGCAGATTGGAGAGAAGCGCTTCCTCTTTAGCGACACCGACGTGACGAGCTACGACTGCGCCGTCTACGCGCTGCTCGTGCCGTTCGCGTACATGGGGCAGTACACGGCCCTCAGTACGGCGTACATGGCAGTGGCGGAGAGCACGGTGCTGATGGCCTACATTGCGCGCATGTCCAAACGCTTTTTTTCGGATGTGGCGTTGCAATTCGACGCCGCGGACGTTGAGACGTCGTGCACCTCATCAGAACTGGAGGAAGAGGAAGCGGAAGAAGGTGGATCGGCGACTGGCTCTGAGACTGTGCACTCAGATATAGACGTGTCTGGCGACGAGAGAAAAGCGTTAGAGAGGGAGACGGAGCAGAACTCGAAGGTGCAGTCAAAGTAGCAACAGCAACAGCAACAACGGTCGCAAGCGCAAGTAATGGTCTCAGGGGCAGAGGCAGACGCCAGCGTGCGGCTCCCTGTAGTTGGAGGGCATACAGGCAGAGATAAGTCCCCTCCAACGGCGGTGGGAGCAAAGAAGACACGTGTTTCCTGACCGCTAAAGAAGAAGAAGAACACAACAGAAAAAAAGAAAGAAAAGGAAGTTCACGGACAGCTTTTTGAGAAGCTGAGAGAGAGAGATGTGCGTCTTTGCGTTGCCGGAGATACTGTTCATTTTTTTACCCCTTTTTTTCTGCGTGTTCGCTCTTCGAGCTTTCTAAACCTGACGGATAAGTAGATTTGCCAAGACGAAGAGTGCTATCGTTTTATATATGTACATCTTTTTTTTTTTTTCTTCTTGCCGACTAAATTGTTCAACAGGTCTTTTTTGTCTCCTCTTTCAGCAACTACTCTAAAAACACATACACACACACACACACCTGGGTGTATCTGCGTATGTGTACGTTGGTGCCTTCGATAGTTTTTTCCTTCACGTCCATTTCCTCCTCCTTTTTCCCCTAATTAAAAGTGTGTTGCTTGCTGTTTTTCTTTTTGTTTTTCTTCTGTTCTTCTTCCTCACTTTCGGAAAAAAAAAAAAAACGTAGACTTGTTCTCATTAAGCATGACTTTGCGTAAGCTAGTCTGCGTAGTTTACCTGCACTTTTGCTTGTTCGACAACAACAACAACAAAAAAAAAAAAGCAAACACGTCGCTTCTCCGTTGCCTGTTGCGTGTGTGGATCTCTGTGTCATCTATACACCCGGCTTGCGTAGATCTGCCTATTTACAAAATGAAGAAAAACGGAAGGGAAAAAAGAAAGAAGAAAGAAGAAAAAAAAAAAAAAGAACAACAACAACAACAACAACAACAACAAAAAAAAAAAAAAAAAGGTGTCTTTCACCAGAAGACAAGGTAACGATCTTGTAAAGAAGAAAGAAGAAGAAGAGAAAAAAAAGGTCTTTTATTTCTCTTCCTCTTTCTCTGGGACACGGACCGACACAAGTTTGCGCAACATTTTTTTTTTTTTTTGCGCTTGAGCTTCATCGAAGCACATCCAGCACTCTCGATGACTGACAACTCTGATTGCACGAGAAGGATAAGATAAGGGAAAAAAGTAAAACCGTGACTGTACATTGGGGTGCGTAGTCCAGTACTTCTGTTTTGCTTAACGTTTTTTCTTTTTGATTCACGTTGTGCGCTGTAGTAGCTATCATGTTCTCTCTCAAATGCACACATGCATCTTTGCGTTTTCTTTTTATCCTTCTCTTCTCCTCTGTTCTAACACGTAACATATGGCTAACGTACAGCAGCTTTCTTTTCTTTTTTTCCCCCTTTTTTTTTGCCATTTCAGTAACTCCTTTTCTCGGCAGAGCTCGCGATAGTGCAAGCTTCGCTGCCTTACTGATCTAGACAGAGTTGACTGACAGGGTGGTTGCTGAAATATATATGTAGCTCTCTTTTTTTTTTTTTACATTTCTCCCTTTGTGTGCTTCGTTTGACGGAACACTCATCTCAGCAGCCACGAGTTTCGCACCTGAAACAATTAGAAAAAAAAAAACCGAAACGAAGAGAGAGGAGCACTTAAACACTTCTCCACTCGTTTCTCTTTTTCTTTCTTTCTTCATTCTTGGCAATACGGCACTCTACCTTGATACCGTTTCTATCCTGTCTACTTTTGTCTTTTTTTTTTTTGCCATTATCAAGACGTCTCGCTTGTGTGTGTGTGTGTGTGTACATTTTGTTTTTCTTGTGGTAGATTGTGCCTGTTTCCTTCTGTCTTTTTTTTTTATTTGTTTGCTCGTTTTCAGCTTATTGTGGTTATTTATTTATCTATTTAGTTTTTTTTTTTTTTATTGATCGTGAACACAAAGTAGTATATACTCTTTTTTTTTTTCTTGTCTTCGTTTTTGCTTATTTGCATTTTTCGTTTATTTTTTTTTTCCACGTTTATTTATTTATTTATTTTTTTTTTTTGTATGTGTGTGTGTGTGGTTCTGCTTCACGGTGTCTGTCATTCGGACCGCAGTTCTCTCTTTTTTTTTTTTCTATTTCTTCTGTATAATCAACAGAACATCAAAAATACACGCAAAAACACATACACATACAGCAAACAACAACAAAAAAAAAGGAACGAGTAGCTCAGTAGTATCGCTCAATAGGAGCGTCCGCATCATCTTCTGCTTTTTCGACTTTAGCCAATAAGGCTCACTAATAGCACTTTTTCGTTTAATTTCAAAGCACATTAAAAAAGAACAGTAGAGAGTGTTTGTCTCGGAGCAAGAAATGAAAGAGAAAATGGACTTTTCTTCCGATGCTGGGGCCGATCTCAGGGCTTCCAAGCGCATTGTCTTGGCCGGCGTGTTGGGTCTCGTGGCCCTCAAGGCTGTCTCTGTCTGCTTCCACAACTACCAACTTTACGAGGTCGAGCGACTAGTCCGCCATATTACCCACAGCGCCGAAGTCGACAAGAGGCGTAGGGAGTCGCACCGATCGCTGCCACCGAGTGCTGTGCTGCCAGAGCGTCTTGTCAAGAGTGTCGATGCGGAGGTCGAACAAATCGACGAAATGGATACGGCAGAGGATGATAATAAGGTAGCGGGAGAACAGAACAGCACAGAGGACGTTAGTGCTTGTTCGCACGGCATAAGCAGCGTCGGACAGGAAGGGACAGTGTCAGAAAGCGTCATGCACACCGCCGCCGCCGCCGCCACCGCAGCAGCACCTTCGTTACCTGTCATCGCGACGACGCGCCACACCACTACTCGCAACTCCGTCTCGGTCTGCTCTTCCACCTCCCCAAAGCCGCCAACGCGCAGTAACAGCGGCATCTTCATCGTAGCGGTGCATCTTACAGGCGGAGAACCAGCGCCATCGACCTCGCAGCTCATCTCTCGGTTGTCGAAGGCTGGTGCACGCTCCGTTTCATCGCCGCCACCTGCTACCGCGTGCACTCGACACACTTCAGAGGACAACGAAGACAGCGACGCTGTCCCGGTCTTTTCTTCTTCCGTCCGCAACTCTCCGTCGGTGGAAGCGGGAGCCTCGGCGGTGCGACTGGAGTCCTCTGTCGCCACCAGCGATACACACGACGGCTCTGCGGGGAGCAATGTGGTGCATGAGGTGGTGGTGGATGGCCTCAACGCAGCCGCCGACTGTACGATGGAGCCGCCAACACCAATTATTATATACGAGAGGGCCTTACCGGCGAATGAGGAAAAGAAAAAGGAGCAGCGGCGGCAACAGGAGGAGAAGAAAGGGGTCTCCGAATTTGTCTTCCCCGCGTGCGCCGTGGACGAAGAAAACCCGCAAGCCGCGACTGCAGTGCAGGAGGACGAGGAGCCGCTAGAAAGCCCTTTGCCTGTTTTTTCCTTCACTACAACGTCTGTGCACATCGCCAAGGCAGATCTGGACGATGCAGCCTCCGACAGTGCCAGCTACGTCAGCAACACCGCAGGCGTGCCTCGCGACTCCGTCTACGTTCCTTCTCTAACCGCCGCGTCGACGTCGGCTGCTGGCCATGCGGCGTTGATGGAGGTGACTGGTGGTCGTTCCATGTCGTCTGCCTCTGCCTCCACCACTGTTGCGGCAGCCACAGCATCGGCTGCTGCTAGCGTTATGGCCACCTCTCCACGACCGATGGTGCATCTCTTTATCCAGCCTCGCTGGGCTCTCGCGCCGAGTCTGTCACCGGCGTGCACCAAGTGGGAGACGTTCCTGCGCCTGCACCGCATCTCGTACACGGTGCATGAGGTCCATGTCCTGCGCAGTGATCAGCCGCAGGCGCAGAGCACCGACGTCCCGCAGCAGATTCAAGACATCGTAGACTGGCATGCACAGCGTGAACACCGCCACAACAGCGGAGAAGGCGGGGACGAAGAAGAAGAGGATGACGTGAGCTACGCGGCGGAGGTGACGGAGGCGCGTGCATTTGCAAACGTGCTCACAGAGCCGAGCGCGACCCAGAAATTGTGGGCGCACGTGCAGGCGGAACTGCGCCGTATCTTGCCTGCAGGCCTGTTGTCCGGCGACTTTCGCACGCAGTACTCTCTGCCGTTCATTATGGTGGGTGGGACGGTGCTGAAGGGCTCTTTTACTGACGTCATCGCAGAACTCACGAACCGCGGTCTTGTCCGGCCCCTCCATTCTGCCGCGACGTTAACTTCTTCAGCGAACCCGAACGAGGAGGATCACGAGAGGGAGGAGGGCTCTGTCGCAGCATCATCCTCGCCGTCATCATCATCATCATCATCATCATCGCCGTTGTATACGCCAGAGGAGCAACGTGCGATAGGGCAGGCTGTCGAGCGCACGGCCGAGTACACGCTGCGACTGCTTTACGAGGTCGGCTTGCTGCTGGAGGGCAGCGCGGTTTTCAGCCGCTACGCGGCGCAGCTCTGGAGCGGATACCGCTACTGGGATATCTTCCAGATCCGCCGCTGGTTCGTGTACGCCTGGCTTGCGATGCCGTTTTTGTCCGCGTTGAAGGCGGATGTGGAGAAGCGGCTGCAGGGGCACGAGCTGGGTGGGCTCACACGAGAGCAGCTGTACAGGAGCTTGCAGAGCGATCTTGTCTCGCTGGAGCAGCTCCTCGTGGCCTCGGCGCACACGGCGACAACAACTCCGAGTGACGCGTCGCAGGTGGAAAACGGAGCCGCCACCGCCACCGCCGCTGAGGTGCACTTCTTGCTAGGGCGGGAGCCCGGACCACAGGACTGTGCCCTCTACGCGTACCTGCTGCCGATCCTCCGCCTCAGCCCACGCGACGTGGCGAGCATCCACAATCCGAATTTCACGTACATCTACGAAAGCCGCGTCTTCCGTGGCTTTGTGGAGCGCATGTCACTTGAAGCCTTCCCGGATCTGGACGTCCTGCTGCGACCGCCACGTAAGCCAAACTTATTGTTGGCGCTCTCGAACGTCGCCTGGAATTACATCGAGGCCCGCGCCACGCCAGGGCTGGTCGCCCTGCGCATCCGCATGGATCAGTGGAGCACGAAGATGTGCAGCTGGATGGGCTTGTGCCACGCTCAGGTGCAGCGGTGGGCGGCGCAGGTGGTGACCTCGCGGCCGGTCCAGGAGACTTTCGCGACGCTGCGCCGCTGCGTTGGAGCGTGCCGGAAACTCATCTCAGCGCGCCGGCAATCGTCGGCGGCGGACACGACCTCAGCCGCCGCCGTCGCGGTGTCCGCGCCGCGGAAGACGTTGATACACCACGACCACGAGTACGCAGGCGTCGCACCAGGCAGGGAGGCACGGGATGCCGGGACGGAAACTGAGGGAGAAACGATGGCAGCGGTGCCGCCGCGACCACCGTGTCCGCTGCACGTGGACAGCAGCACGCAGGTGACAGCGAGTTTGGCGGAGATGACGTTGCCCCGTATCCCCACCGCCACCACCACCACCTCTTTGACCGAAAGCGCAGAAAAAAGGCTCGAGGAGCAAGTGAGTAAGCCGAGTACAAAGGCGGAGGACGAGGAGGAGGAGGAGCAGGAAACGGAGGAAGACGAAGTCGTCGTGACGCTATCGCCCATGCCCGTGACATCTCCCATGATGAAGACCTTCAACGCAAAAGACAAAATAAGCAAGAAGTTGCCAGCGGCGGCGGCGGCGAAGAGGGAAAAGGAAACGCCGAAAAAAACGGAGGTCGAAGCGGAGCAGAGCACCATGCAGGAGAAGGAAACGCTTCAAGACGGCGGTGAAGCCGATGCCAAAGAAACGGAACCTGCTGCGCGGACCGATGCGACACCAACGACGTTTTCCTATTCTCCACCTTTAGTCGTGCCACGGCTCGACCTGGCCCGCGTTCTTACAGCTGTTGAGGAAAAGGCGGAACCGGTGGTAGCGGCAGTGTCGCTGCCGTCTTCGCCTCCAGCTGCACAAGCGCCATCGCAACCAGAGCAGCAACCATACGCACAACCACAGACACAACCTCAGGCACAGCCACAGGCACAGCCACGAGCACAGCCTCGGGCCCAACCACGGGACCAACCTCAGGTACAGCCAGAGACACAATCACAGTCACAACCTCAGGTACAGCCACAGGCACAGCCACGAGCACAGTCTCGGGCCCAACCACGGGACCAACCTCAGGCACAGCCACAGGCACAGCCACAGGCACAACCTCAGGTACAGCCACAAGCACAGCCACAGGCACAGCCACAGGCACAGCCACAGGCACAACCTCAGGTACAGCCACAGGCACAACCTCAGGTACAGCCACAGGCACAGCCACGAGCACAGTCTCGGGCCCAATCACGGGACCAACCTCAGGCACAGCCACAGGCACAGCCACAGGCACAACCTCAGGTACAGCCACAGGCACAGCCACAAGCACAGTCTCGGGCCCAACCACGGGACCAACCTCAGGCACAGCCACAGGCACAGCCACAGGCACAACCTCAGGTACAGCCACAGGCACAGCCACAAGCACAGTCTCGGGCCCAACCACGGGACCAACCTCAGGCACAGCCACAGGCACAGCCACAGGCACAACCTCAGGTACAGCCACAGGCACAGCCACGAGCACAGTCTCGGGCCCAACCACGGGACCAACCTCAGGCACAGCCAGAGACACAATCACAGGCACAACCTCAGGTACAGCCACAGGCACAGCCACGAGCACAGTCTCGGGCCCAACCACGGGACCAACCTCAGGCACAGCCGCAGGCACAGCCACAAGCACAGCCTCGGGCCCAACCACGGGACCAACCTCAGGTACAGCCAGAGACACAACCACAGGCACAACCTCAGGTACAGCCACAGGCACAAGCACCAGTCGTCCTGTCGCTGCGCAACTTACGCGGTGTCGTGTCCATTTCCCCTGCCCGCCAGGAGCCGAGTGTGAGTCAGACCAGTCACAGCAACACCGCCACGGCCACCAAAAGTAACCCGACAGCGAGCAACACCAACACCACTTCGTCCTCGGTTGTCTCGCGGTGCAAGGACAAAATAGAGCCGGCGACCCCCGACCGCACCGCGCCGAGTCCGCGGCCAATTGCCGCCGCAGCGCTGGCGACGAGGACGGCTGCGTCTTCCAATACGGTGGTGGAGCCGCGCTTCAAGGTACAATACACATCTGTTGCTCGGCCCATCTCCCGCTCTTTCAGCTCCGCTGGCTCCACCGTCGAACCGGGTAACACCGCCGTTCCAGAGGAGGGCGTGAAGCTGCAGCGTGTGTCGTGCCGTCGCTTAGATGTCGACGTGCCCACTGCGGTTTGCCAAACGACCGCCAAAGCTCGTGGGAGTGCCTCGACTCGTCAATTGCGCTTGCCAAAGGTGGCGGTGTCGGCCGCTGCTGTTGTGACAGCAGCGGCTCGCGAGAAGTACGACGGTGTCAACAACGATGCCGCCTCGGACGCCTCTTCGAGCGTGGAGGCGACGGAGAGCGTCACGAGCGAGAAGCGGCGGCTATCCGTCGCATCGACCGACTCGAATGCGCGTTCCTCCACCACCTGTATGTCGACGCGACAGCGTCGCCTCTCCGGGCTCTCGCCTGGGCTCTACACCACTGTGGTGAATCGCAAGGTGTACTTGAGCGACGGCCGCGAACACCCTTCGTGGAAAGCGGAGCCACGTCGCCGCGCGTCGTCCGCGGCGGCGATAGAGCGTCGCTATGGTAATCGCACCTCGTCGGCGCCGTCATCGCGCCGTAGCTCCATGGCCGACGCGAGCCTAGCAACGGGGCCGCTGAGCCGCACCGTGACGCCTATACGGAAGGCGTGACCCCCGTCCCTTGATCGACCCACCGTGTAAGATTGCAGTGAGAGGGGACTACGAAGACGGCGAGGGGGCTGGGGAAGGGGAGCGAGAATGGGGTCAGTATTATCATCAGCTGCAGGGACATCAAAGTGAGAAACTTCATATATATATATATATATATATATATATATGTGTGTGTGTGTGTGTGTTTTTTTTTGCTGTCTGGTTTCTTTCTTGATGCCTGTGACGGCTTTTTTTTTTTGGGTTCTGTCTTTTCTTTTATTGGTCTGCTTTCTTGGCTTTATTATTATTATCATTATTATTATTATTTACATTTTTAGTTGGATGCTGCCGTTCTTTTTTTTTTTTAGAGTGTCTTTAGCTCCTCTTCTTTTCTTATTGTTTAGTTGAGTTTTTCCCCTTTTGCTCACTTTGGCTGATGTTTCTCGCTGTATGTAGAAAAGAGGTTCTACTGTTTTAGTCTTGTGAAGCTGCACGAGGATATCAGTATGAGGCCACAGTCGTAAAGTGGCCTTCTCTTTTTTTCTTTGTGCGTGTTTTGCGTTTCTTTGGATCGTGGGCTTGCTTGATGTTACCTCACTAAAGTACACGCACATACGTGCATCCATGGGAGCAGTAGAGATGTTTTGACTCGCAACAGCAACACTTAAACAAAGACACACAAGTTGCCTGCTTTTTATTTCTTCTATATATTTGTTTTTAAGTGTCTTTCATCGTTTTAGTTTCATGAATGCGGCTCGTTTCTCCTTGGAATTCTCTTTTTTCTTCTCTCGCGCTCGAAGGCCTAAAGAACAGCAAAAAAAAAAAGCAAAGCTGCGATAATGCGTTCAACACATGCCAACCTTACTACTAGTTTTTCGCTTGCTTTTGAGGCATGCAAGTTTCACAGTCCAGTTCTGAAATCCATCATCTGCTTCCTGTGCCCACCATCTGCTATAACTCTTTTTTAATGGATGTTATTTTTTTTTTCATTCACCGTGTTTCTCGAACTCCTTTCGACTACTTCTTTGCTTTTCTCATTTTCTCTTTTTCAATACTCGCACTTGTGCCCACACACGCACATTCTTCCACGCTCGCCTATTCTGTCTCTTCAGATCTGCGTAACACTAATAGTAGTCTCAATAGTTAGAGAATCAAAAAAAAAAAAAAACCACAAACTATAGGAGCGATAGCTTTTTTCTTTTCAAAAAAAAAAAAAAAAACAAAGAAACTAAAACACAGCAACAAGCAAGCCACCAAAAAAAAAAAAAAAAGAAAAGAAAGATCGGCAACAATTCAAACACAAGGAAGATGCTGCGTCGCACGTTCACACGTCTTGCCCTTAGCCGTGCCTACCCGGTGATTGACCACACCTACGACTGCGTTGTGGTCGGTGCTGGTGGCTCGGGCCTGCGCGCGGCCATGGGCGTCGCTGCCTCGGGCTACGACGTAGCCTGCATCTCGAAGCTCTACCCGTCCCGCTCCCACACCATCGCCGCACAGGGCGGCATCAACGCGGCGCTGGCGAACTGCGAGGAGGACGACTGGCGCTGGCACGTGTACGACACGGTGAAGGGTTCTGACTGGCTTGGTGATCAGGATTCGATCCAGTACATGTGCCAGGAGGCACCGTGCGTTGTCTCGGAGCTGGAGAGCATGGGTCTGCCCTTCCTCCGCACCAAGGACGGCTTCATCTACCAGCGCGCCTTCGGTGGTCAGTCGATCCACTTTGGCGGCAAGCAGGCTCGCCGTACATGCGCCGCCTCGGATCGCACGGGCCACGCCATGCTTCATACCCTTTACGGCCAGTCGTTCCAGTACGGCGTGAATTTCTACAATGAGTACTACTGCCTTGACTTGATTGTGGAGGACGGTTGCTGCCGTGGCATCATGGCAATGAGCATCGACGACGGCACGATTCACCGCTTCAAGTCCAAGTACACGGTACTCTGCACGGGTGGCTACGGCCGCGTGTACTTCACCACGACGAGCGCGAAGAGCTGCACGGGTGACGGTACCGCCATGGTCGCCCGTGCCGGTCTGCCGGCCGAGGATATGGAGTTCGTGCAGTTCCACCCCACCGGTATCTACGGACCTGGCGTGCTGATCACGGAGGGGGCGCGTGGCGAGGGCGGCTACCTCATCAACAGCAAGGGCGAGCGCTTCATGGAGCGCTATGCACCCAAAGCGAAGGACCTGGCCTCCCGCGATGTCGTGTCGCGTGCCATCACGATGGAGATCTTGGCTGGTCGCGGCTGCGGACCGAAGAAGGACCATGTGATGCTGCAGTTGCACCACCTTGACGCTGCCACACTGCGGAAGAAATTGCCCGGCATCTCGGAGAGCGCACATATTTTTGCCGGCGTCGATGTCACCAAGGAACCGATTCCGATCGTGCCGACCGTGCACTACTCAATGGGCGGCGTGCCGACGCTGTGGACGGGCGAGGTGATCAGCCCGCGCAACGGCGATGACAATGCGATCGTGCCCGGTCTGCTCGCGGCTGGTGAGTGCGCGTGCGCCAGCGTGCACGGTGCCAACCGCCTCGGCGCCAACTCGCTTCTGGATATCGTTGTGTTTGGCAAGTCGTGCGCCAACACTATCATCTTCAATCTGACGAAGGAAGGCCGCAAGCAGCCGGATCTGCGCGCTGACGCGGGTGAGTCTTCCATTGCTGATTTGGACCGCATCCTGACGAATAAAGGTGACATCCCGATTGCCCGCATCCGCGAGCGCATGAAGGAGACGATGGCGCTCTATGCCGCCGTTTTCCGCACGGAGGAGAGCATGCAGACGGGCAAGAAGATCATCGAGGAGTGCTACCGCGACTTCTCGCACGCCCTCGTGCACGACAAGTCTCCGGTGTGGAACAGCAACCTGATCGAGGCGTTGGAGTTGCGCAATTTGCTGACAAACGCGATGATGACAATCAGCGGCGCCGTGGTGCGCAAGGAGAGCCGCGGCGCCCACGCCCGCGACGACTACCCCGAGCGTGACGACCACAACTGGATGAAGCACACGCTAGCGTATCTTGACGACAAGAACGGCAAGGTGCGTTTGGCGTACCGCCCGGTGCACATGGAGATGCTGACGAACGAGGTGGACAGCTTCCCGCCGGCAAAGCGTGTGTACTAAAAAAAAAAAAGTAGACTTCGTGTGCTTTCTTTCTTTCTTGGGTGTTGACGGGGTTGTGCTTAAACGGAGAGGTGCGATGAGACATGCGAGATGCGCTTTTAGTTCCTTCCCCCCTACTCTGCTTTGATCGTTTTTTTTTCTTCTTTTTACGAGTGGTCCGTTCGTGTATTTTCATGCTGCCTCCTCCATTTTTTTCTCGCTGTGTGATGAGGAAAAATGCAGTGAGCAGCTGTTAGCTAGCAATCGTTCTTTTTTTTTTTTAAACAAGGGTTTTCTTTTTTTTTTTTCTTCACCTTAGCAACTTAAAGACTATCCCTACTTCTTAAGTGTATTTTTCCTCTTTGTTTTTGGTATGTATGAAAGGCAAGTACATTACACGACATTGACCCAGACACTCTTGCATGTTGCAGCTGCGACAGCCAACAGTAAAAACCGCGTTTTTTGTTTGCTACTACAGTGTATGTTGAGGCTTTTAGGAGAGAAGAGGAACTCATATTGTATTAAGAAAAAAAAAAAGAAAAAAGAAAAACGAACACATGTGAGGTTTTCTCCTCCCTTTTTTTTCTTTCCGCGCAACATATGCGTGTACGTTCATTGGCTGTTCGTTTTGCAGACGTGTATATGTATGTGTGTGTGTGCGTGTGCGTGCGTTGCTCCACACAGCGACCATTGTCGTGTTTTTTTTTTTTCTTTTCACCTACGCTTTTCCCTTGCAATGGATGCCGGTAGTAGTAGTCAGAGGCGGATGCTGGATCACCACTTTTTTCCCTCTTCGTTACCGCGATCAGCTACAAATTGCTTAACGTTCTTACTTTCGATCTTGTGGTATCTCAAGCTTTTTTTTTTTTTATGTTCCTCCGTATTTGGCGGGAGTACCTCACTGTCTAGCGATTTCTCTTCAGTGGTTTATGCTCACAGGCATACACACATGCACAATCTAACTACATAACAACAACAAAAAAAAAAAAAGCGAAATCAGTAACAATATACACACGGAGCACCTGCTTATGTCTAGTTGTGGCGTTTTAAGCAGCGCTGATGCTGGCGCTGCGGCACATCCGTTTGTTGGCGTGCAGCATTATCACGCTGCATCAGTTTTCAAACGTGAGGTATGCTGCAAGCAGCACGGAACTTTGGAGTCAAAGGAAAGTGACGTCCCACCTCAGTGCATCTCCAGGTGCCATGATCGCGGTCTCTGCGGTGTAAAGTGAAGAAGAGGGAAAAAGAAGAAGCGTCCCTCAGTTATGCTGCGCTATTGAAGCAATGAGCTTTTTTTTTTTTTTCTCAGAGCGCCTTTTTCATGCGTTCGAAGCTGTTTTCTTTTTCTTTTCTTACATTTCATTTTCTCCTAGCCTATTCCTCTTTTCTACCGTTTTGAACTTTATCATCGTCAACATCAATCACACATCAACACAAACACAAACGCATACATATAAAGCACACGGTGCGTGAAGTCTTTGTTTTTGTTTCTTCTTTTTTTGTAGTTTTCGTTTCTTCTTCGCCTTACTATATCTTTTTTTTTTATTTATTTTCATCATAAACATCTTTCTAGAGTTCTTCTTATTGCCGTTGGCTCAACACATTAGCAAGAAGACGAGTAACTTCTTCATTATTTATTTTTGTCTATTTCGTAATCACTCAGTTTCTGTTTCCCTTTTGTAAGTATCAGTGCATAAAGTTCTTTTTTTTTTTGTTTAATGTAAAGTGCAACTTGTCTACTCGTATTTCTTCTTTTTTTTTTTTGTGTTTGTGTGTGTGCACTTACGCTTTTTGTTTCTCCTTTCCTTCCTTTTTTTTTTTTTTGTTGTTTTGTTTTACTTTCGAACATAAAGCAAGACTGATTGCTTCTGAATTGCTAAGCAGTTTCACGCAAACATTTTATTTCGTCTTTTCTTTTCTTTTTGTTCTTCTTGCTTACACCTAACACAGCATCCTCTCTCTGCTGCGCCGTTCATTGAAACCAAAAGTGGAAAAGAAAAAAAAAAAATAAAAGCGAAGGATTAAAAAAAAAAAAAGACTGACAGGCAGACTCCATTCACTTTTTTTTTTTTCTCTCTCAATTTTCAGAAGCAAAGAAAACTACAGTTTTCCTCCAAAAAGGAAAAAAAAACTACATCAGCAAGCAATGTCCCTCGACGTCCGCAGCGGCTACTCCAACCGCACCCTCTTCATGACGGGCGGCACGGGCTTCGTTGGCAAAGTGCTGCTGTACAAGCTGCTGAAGGAGACGCCGGATGTGAAGCGTGTATACCTGCTGATGCGCGGCAAGCGCTCCCGCCGTCTAAAGAAGTACCTCAACGTGCAGGAAAGACTGGACCTGGAGGTGCTCGGCTCGCCGTGCTTCGAGCCACTGCGGCAGCAACTCGGTGATGCGAAGTGGCGTGCGCTGTGCCAGAAGATCACGGCAATGGAGGGCGATATCACCTTGGATCATCTCGGTCTGTCGGAGCAGAACCGCGCAACCTTGGCGAGTGAAGTGAACTTCATCGTCCACCTGGCCGCGACAGTGAACTTCAACGAGCGGCTGGATCTAGCAGTGCAGATGAACACCCTGGGCGGGCTGCGGGTGCTGGCGCTGGCCAAGACGTGCCGTCAGCTGGAGGCGATGGTGCACGTGTCCACCTGCTACGTGAATTACCGCCGTCACGGGCGCGGTAAGGTGAACGAGGAGCGCCTCTACCCTCTCGAGTTCGATCCGGAGGAGATGTGCAAGCGCGTGCTGGGGATGAACGAGGCGGAGGTGAAGACGGAGGCGGCGAAGCTGCTCAAGTCGCTGAACTTCCCCAACACGTACACCTTCACCAAGTGCATTGGTGAGCAGCTCATTTACAAGTACAAGGAGAATGTGCCGGTCGTGATAGTGCGACCGGCCATTGTTGGTTGTAGCCTGCACGACCCGTTCCCGGGCTGGGTGGACGCTCTGACGGCGGCGGGCGGCCTGATTCTGACTGTCTCGCT